>JASEVX010000010.1:48194286-48506690 GCA_031761405.1 Serripes groenlandicus | reverse complement strand
TAATTTGGTCACTGTCAATTAATGAGTCATTTCGAATGAAGTCGGACCTATACAATAAAACTTATTTGGCTAATTCCATTTGATACGAATTGTCATTATGTATAAATAAAATTTACAAAGGTCAGTTTTGGTGTGATGTGTCTCAATTAGTTTAATGATGTATATGGTAGATGGATTGTTTAGGATACTTTTTGCTGTATGATTCATAAAGTGACTGCAATTTCATTTTGTGGTTTTTGGGGTCACACATGAGAGAATTTTCATTGATAAGAATTGCTTAGTCAAGTGTTAGTAAACATTGAAACATTGAATGGTATTAAATAAATAATGCCACTTTCAACAAGTTTTCAGTTATATCATGGTGTGTCCTGGGTAAGTTACCAGTACAACTAGTTCATTTATCCTGACACCAGCCAGTGAGTCATAATGCTAACCCTGCAACCCTGAGTGCCAAGGAGGGCAGCAATTGCTACCATTTTTAGGTCACTGTGCACAATTTGTCTGGCGTTCGGCCGCCAAGCGCCCTCAACAATTGCCTTGTTAACACTCTACAGGCTTCATTTTGCATCCAATCTTCATGAAAGTCGATCAGAACATTCATCATCATTAACTCTTGGACAAGTTCGAAACTGGGCCATATGAAGTCAAAAATTAGGTCACTAGGTCAAATTGAAGAGAAATCTTGTTAACACTCTGGAGGCCTCATTTTCAACTTGAGTATGTTGAAACTTTATCAGACTGTGTGTCTTGATGATATATAAGTCAAGTTCGAACATGGGTCATGTTGGGTCAAAAAGTAGGTCACTAGGTCAAATTGAAGGAAAATCTTGTTAACACTCTGGAGGCCGCAATTTTTGCTTCAGCAGCTTGAAATTTGAAATTTTGTCAGAATGTTTGTCTGAATTATATCTAGGTCATGTCCCAATATGAGTCATATTGGGTTAGAAACTAGGTCGATAAAGGAAAGTATTGTTCAAATTCTGGAGGCCGCATTTTTACTTTGAGCAAGTTGAAACTTTGTCAGAATGTTTGTCTTGATGATATCTAGTTCATGTTTGAATATGGATAATATTATCTAAAAAGTATAGATCACTAGGCCAAAGGAAGGAAAATCTTGTTAACACTCTGGAGGTTGCATTTTGAATCTTTTTCAGAATAATTGTCTTGATGTGTTTTGCATTTGAAATCACATTGCATAATTCAGGTGAGCGAACTAGGGCCATCATGGCCTTCTTGTTAAAGTCTTTAAACAGGTAATGGTTTCTGAACTGTACTTTAACTTAACAGTTCTTGTGAAAGAAATGTAGTTTAAAGAAAGTGTTCAAATTGCTATGATTTAGTATTAATCATTCCCACATACTGCAAATCCGCAGCAGATGACTTAGAAAATATTGAATGCCGAAAATATGAATTTTAACCCTTTCCCTCATATAGACACTTTCTGACGCCCCTGCAGCAGACGGCTTTTTGAAAACATAGTGACAAAAGAAGAAATTGCTCAAAACGTGCAATTTCTCCTTTTGCCACAATGTTTTCCACTTTTTGTCATAGGTTATCCATTCAATTATGGAGATTTTCTAAGTTTTGACAAAATACGTGCAAAGTCGTCTGCTGCAGAAATGTCGTATGAGGGAAAGGGTTAATGAATATTGAATAGAGTTGCAGATGCATGATTTTGCGCCTGCATGTTGGAAACTTTTGTTTTCTCATTTATTTAAAGTAATTGTTTTCCTTTCCCAATATACCTTTGAAGAATAAGCAGAGTTGACAAAAGTTTTCAAAATAAATGAAATGCTGAAGAAAAAACTGTTACACAATGCAGATATATCTGACTCATTTTAATCCCTTCCCTGATACAGACGACTTTGCAGTAGAGGATTTTTAAAAACATTTCAGCAAAAGAAGAAATTGCTCATAATTATGAGCAATTTTTCCTTTTGCTACAAAAAAAATTAATGATTTCAAATATTCAATAATAATTTTTATTTATATAGAGAATTTCCATATGTAATTTGCTTATAATTATGTTTTCAAAGTCAAGTCGTCTGCTGCCGATTTGCTGTTTGTGGGAAATGATTAATTAATTCAGTTAATATTTTTTGTATTTCATATCTTGCTGTATCAGACAAGTGTCTATTTATTTCTGCATCTAAATCTGTCAAAAAGAATGATATATTGACAAACTGATGCAGGGACTGGTGGTGGGACATATCCTGTTTCACCTCCCTACCTGGTAAATATAGGTAATACCGTAATGGTATCGTCTGCTTGTTCAAATTGGAAGGGTTTATTCACATAGATGTAACTAATCTGTAGCAGAAGACTTTGAAAGCATCTTCGTTAAACTATGGTAAATCTCTAAAGGTGAAACTTTCAAAGTGTCATTTTTAAATACAGTTAAAAATATTGTGGCTAAAGGAGAAATTGCTCATATAATAGCAAACATTTATCCTATAATAATATAGGTGTGTTTTGTAGTCAACTATGCAAAAAAGCATTGGTTTGTAATTGACTGGTATAAACCATCTCCCACCTGCAGACGCAATTTGACATTATGTCATATGTCAACTTTTGAAAAACATTGTGCAAAAATGTAAAAAAATTGCTCATGAGCAATTTCTCCTTTTGCAACAATATTTCTTTCATACTGCATTCGATAATCCTATTTTCATTTATAAAGAATGTTCAATATATAAGCCTAGATTTCCTTCAAGTTTGCTGCAGACATTCAGTTTGTGGGAAAGAGTTAAATAAAGTGCAAATCAAATGAAAAGAAAAAGAAGCATTATGATATAACCACACACATCTGAATGATGTCATCATAAATGAACCAGTAGTACTGGTAACTTTCCCAGCAAACAAAAGTCATGATATAACTGTAATTTTTTTGAAAGAGGTGTTAACCCTAAAATTCCCACATACGACGATTCTGCAGCAGACGACTTTGAACGTATTTTGTCAAAACATAGAAAATCTCCATAATTGAATGGATAACCCATGACTATAAGTGGAAAACATTGTGGCAAAAGGAGAAATTGCACGTTTTGTGCAATTTCTTCTTTTGTCACTATGTTTTCAAAAAGCCGTCTGCTGCAGAAGCGTCAGAAAGCGTCTATATGAGGGAAAGGGTTAAACACCAAACAAACAAATCAATCCACAACTCTTCTGAATCATATTATTGTTTTGGATTTTTATTGATGTTTAGTTGAGGTGATAAACGAAAAACAAATCATCTTCGTGTTGTGGTTTGAAAAAAAAATGTTGTCATTTGTTTGAGCTTTTGTAACCACAGTGATTAGAGTTTTATGAAAGAGAGGATGGTGTGATTGACATGCAGTTAACCCCCTTTCCCACATACAATGAATCTGCTCATTTAACACCCCCCCCCCCCCCCCCCCCCCCCTTCCCACATACAATGAATCTGCTCATTTAACCCCCCCCCCTTTCCCACATACAATAAATCTGCTCATTTAACCCCCCCTTTCCCACATACAATAAATCTGCTCATTTAACCCCCCCCCCCCCCCCCCCTTTCCCACATACAATGAATCTGCTCATTTAACCCCCCCCCCCCCCCTTTCCCACATACAATGAATCTGCTCATTTAACCCCCCCTTTCCCACATACAATGAATCTGCTCATTTAACCCCCCCCCCCCCCCTTTCCCACATACAATAAATCTGCTCATTTAACCCCCCCCCCCCCCTTTCCCACATACAATGAATCTGCTCATTTAACCCCCCCTTTCCCACATACAATGAATCTGCTCATTTAACCCCCCCCCCCCCTTTCCCACATACAATAAATCTGCTCATTTAACCCCCCCCCCCCCCCCCCCTTCCCACATACAATAAATCTGCTCATTTAACCCCCCCTTTCCCACATACAATGAATCTGCTCATTTAACCCCCCCTTCCCACATACAATAAATCTGCTCATTTAACCCCCCCTTTCCCACATACAATGAATCTGCTCATTTAACACCCCCCTTTCCACATACAATAAATCTGCTCATTTAACCCCCCCCCCCCCCCCCCCCCCCATTTCCCACATACAATAAATCTGCTCATTTACCCCCCCCCCCCCCCCCCCCCCCCCCTTCCCACATACAATAAATCTGCTCATTTACCCCCCCCCCCCCTCCCCCCCTTTCCCACATACAATAAATCTGCTCATTTACCCCCCCCCCCCCCCCCCCCTTTCCCACATACAATAAATCTGCTCATTTAACCCCCCCTTCCCACATACAATAAATCTGCTTTTTAACCCCCCCCCCCCCTTTCCCACATACAATGAATCTGCTCATTTAACCCCCCCTTCCCACATACAATAAATCTGCTTTTTTAACCCCCCCCCCTCCCCCCCCCCCCCCCCCTTTCCCACATACAATAAATCTGCTCATTTAACCCCCCCTTTCCCACATAAAATAAATCTGCTCATTTAAACCCCCCCCTTTCCCACATACAATGAATCTGCTCATTTACCCCCCCCCCCCCCCCCCCCCCCCCCCCTTTCCCACATACAATAAATCTGCTCATTTAACCCCCCCTTTCCCACATACAATGAATCTGCTCATTTAACACCCCCCTTTCCACATACAATAAATCTGCTCATTTAACCCCCCCCCCCCCCAGAAAGCGTCTATATGAGGGAAAGGGTTAAACACCAAACAAACAAATCAATCCACAACTCTTCTGAATCATATTATTGTTTTGGATTTTTATTGATGTTTAGTTGAGGTGATAAACGAAAAACAAATCATCTTCGTGTTGTGGTTTGAAAAAAAAATGTTGTCATTTGTTTGAGCTTTTGTAACCACAGTGATTAGAGTTTTATGAAAGAGAGGATGGTGTGATTGACATGCAGTTAACCCCCTTCCCCCCCCCCCCCCCCCCCCCTTCCCACATACAATGAATCTGCTCATTTAACCCCCCCCCCCCCCCCCCCCCCCTTTCCCACATACAATAAATCTGCTCATTTAACCCCCCCTTTCCCACATACAATAAATCTGCTCATTTGCACAAAAGCAATACAAATTAAAGCTTTCTTTATTATTAATCATTATTTATGTAGGCAAATTGATTTTACACTTTTAGATCTCTATAAAAATTGTAACTGTTAAATCTTTAAGTGAACTTTTAGAAAGTCCCACATCATCTAACATGTTAACCCTTTCCCACATGCAGACACATTTTCATATTTTGACACATTACTGCCACAGACCACTTTTGAAAATGTTATGAAAAAGAAAAAAAATCCCCTTTTAGAGTAAATGTTGTCACCTCTTTTTAAAATATGATGCTTTTATTTATAGAGATTCTTAAAGTCGTCTGCCTCAGATTTGTTGTATAGCCCTTTCCCTCATATAGACGCTTTCTGACGCCTCTGCAGCAGATGGATTTTTGGATTCATAGTGACAAAAGAAGAAATTGCTCAAAACGAGCAATTTCTCCTTTTGCCACAATGTTTTCCACTTTCGTCATAGGTTATCCATTCATTTATAGAGATTTTCTATGTTTTGAAAAAATTGTTCAAAGTCGTCGGCTGCCGACCTGACTCATTAATCCACAATGTTTTCAAAAGTCTTCTGCATGCTACAAAGGCTTTTAATCCTGTCCCACATACAACAAATCTGCAGCAGACAACTTTGAAAACATCTCAACATTAATATGGAAAATCTCCCTAATTGAAGACGTATACTTATTGAATAGAGTTGAAAACATCGTGTCAAAAGGAGAAATTGCTCCAAACAATGTTTTCAAAAATCTTTTGCATGATACAAAGGCTTTTAACTCTTTACAACAAATCTTTTGAAACATCATTTGGAGCTATTTCTCCTTTTGTCACACTGTTTTCAGAAGTCTTCTGCTACAATGGCGTCAGAAAGCGTTCTACAAAGGGTTTTAAAGTCTGTGTCAGGTCAGATGCTTTCTGACACCTCTGCATCAGATCACTTTTGACCAAAATTGTTGCAAAAGCAGAAATTGCTCATCATTAGCACAATCCGATTTGGCACAATGTTTTCAATTTCAAAAAAATTACCTTTTTCGTTAATGGAGATTTTTCTTAGTCATCTAATGCAGAAGTGCGGTTTGGGGAAAAAGTTTAAAAACAGTGATAAATTATGCCTGTTTACTTCAATGTGCACCATTTCCTTTGAAATCATTCAATTGTTAAATCCTTTCATGTTTGAAGATATATATATATTTTTCACATGTAATGTTGTGCGAGTCATTAAGTGTGTGTGGGGTTTATCAATTAAAATCCTTTTGAAAGAGTCTAATCTGAAATTAAGTGAGGTTTGATAAATTGCAATTCACTGCACAGAGCTCCAGATACAAAGAATTAATATTGCACATGCATTTAACAATTATTAGTTTCAGAGGGCATTTATTATACCCCCTTCGAAGAAGAGGAGGTATATAGGAGTCACTGTGTCGGGCTGTCTGTCTGTCGGTCGGCCGGAAGCCATATTTTGTACGGCCTATTTCTTACAAACCACTGGGTGGAATTCAATAATATTTTACATGAAGCTTCTATACCAAAAGGAGATGTGCATATCCTAAAGGTCTTACAATTGCATGCTATTTTACAGAGTTATGGCCCTTTTACTTATTAAGTTATGGTGTAGGTCAAGGGGCTGTTTTGGGGGTATTTATCATCTTCAGTGATAGTTCTAGTTTGAACTGCCTCAATCAGACGTTAACCCTTTCCAAATTGCAGACGGATCAAGATGAACAATTTCCTCTTTTGTCACAAAGTTTACAACTATTTTCAATGATTTTAAATTTTTCGCCTGTAAAGATTTTCCAACATTTTGCTTATATGTTAAATTGTTCAAAGTCGTCTGCTGTAGATTTGTTGTATGTGGGAAAGGGTTAACAACATAGGTTAACAAGCTATATTAATAATAAAGGTAAATTACGTAGTGTTACACTAAATGGGGCTACCTACAGTTTTGTCAAAAGTTGCATCTAGAACTAAATCAATATGTAGATGGACAGTGAATTTGGATTTGTTGATTGAGTCGTAATTCATTGTTTGCATTATGTATTAACACTTTTCAAAAAGCAACCAACTTTTGAAAACATTGTGAGCAATTTCTCTTTTGCCACAAGGTTTTCAAATCTTCTCAATGATGATAATTTCTTTTATAGCGATTCATGCTGGTTTTTTTGCCTAGGAAATTTCTGGTATGGGGGAAAGGGTTAAGACCCAGCAGCTCTTAACCCTTTCCCTCATATAGACGCTTTCTGACGCCTCTGCTGCAGATGGCTTTTTGAAAACATAGTGACAAAAGAAAAAATTGCTCAAAACGAGCAATTTCTCCTTTTGCCACAATGTTTTCCACTTTATGTCATAGGTTATATATCCATTCAATTAAAGAGATTTTCTATTTTTTGATAGAATATGTTCAAAGTCGTCTGCTGCATAATTGTTGTAACAGGGAAAGGGTTAACCATTTCCCACTCACGAGAAATCTGCAGCAGACTTTGAAAATATCTACCTAAAAATATTAAAAATCTCCATTTAGGAAAGTATTATTATAAAGTATCATTATTGACTAAACTTGAGAACATTTTGGCAAAAGGAGAAATTGCTCGTTTTACGGAATTTCTCCTCATGTCACAAGGTTTTCTAAAAGTCATCTGCTACTGTGACCTCAGAAAGTGTCTTTATGTGGGAAAGGGTAAATATTACCCTACTTTTTTTTTATCCATGTAAATTCCGCATAATTTTAATGAATGGCTTTACCAAATACAGATTTATTGAATTCGTACCAGGTGGTTAGAAGAATTTCATAAAGAAATCGGCTGAAAGGATAAAGATTTACTATTTTGTTTATTATCATTTTTATTCAACCTTAAAATCTGCTGAATCTGCAATTTTAGAACTAGTTTTACCTGCTGTGATACTTTAACCATTTCTCACATACAAATACTTTGTGACGCCGCTGCAGCAGACGACTTTTGGAATCATTGTTGCAAAAGGAGAAATAACTCATTTACAGCAATTTTTTTTTTTTTGCCACATAATAATAAAATATTTTTGCAACTCCTCTGCAGCAGGCGGCTATTTGAAAACATAGTGACAAAAGAAGCTGTCTGCTGCAGAGGCGTCTGAAAGCGTTTATATGAGGGAAAGGGTTAATACAATTGCATTATCGTTATTTGTCATTATCAGCGCATGATCCGTTAATTCTTGTTTGCATGTTTTACAGAATGGTTTGATCCGGACTAAGAACAATGACTACATCATTGAGCCAATGAAGGATGTAACGATGCACGGGGCTTCCGGGTTTATTGGGCAGCCCCACAAGCTGTACAAGAGGTCCGTTATGGATGCCCATAACCAGAAACAATACGAGGCAAGGCGACCAGGTAAATATAACTTATGTTCAATCAGAACCTCTAAATAAGGGGCGTATTTCATGTTCTTAACCCTTTCCTTCATACGACAATTCTGCAGCAGACGACTTTGAACATATTTTGTCAAATAATGGAAAATCTCTATAATCGAATGGATAACCTATGACTTAAAGTGGAAAACATTGTGGCAAAAGAAGAAATTGCTTGTTTTGAGCAAATTATTCTTTGTCTCTATGTTTTCAAAAAGCCGTCTGCTGCAGAGACGTCAGAAAGCGTCTATATGAGGGAAAGGGTTAAACTGTTATTTGAACTCCAAAACCTCTGTTCTGGGTACTCAAAATCATTGTCTCAATAAAATAATCTTTTTGAGATCCAACAACATAGGGTTTAAAAGAGACAAGCCGGTAGGCGACGTAGGATTCGCCTTTGTTGTGGGTCCTTAGCAACGAAACTCAAACGCGCACACCCTGAGCCGTATGGCACCTGTTCACCAAGTTTCATCGGAATCGGCCCGTCGGTTTGGGCTGTGAAGCGTCGCTTTACAAACAAACAGACAGACAGACAGCCGGAAAAGCCTGACAAGGGATATCTAACGAAGCGAATCCCAATATTGTTTAGCAAATGGCAGTTCACTCTTAATTTACGCCTCTCGTTAACCCTCTTCAACTTACATTTACAATTCTGCAGCAGATGTCTAGGCAAAAATATGGAAAATCATTTAATGAAAATATAACTATAATTTATATAGTTGAAAATATTGTGGCAAAAGGAAAACTTTTGCCACAATGTTGACAAAAGTCGTCTGCTGCAGAGGTGTCGTGTCAGAAAGCGGGTGCATGTGGGCAAGATTTAAAACTATCCCATAACCATTCTTTCATATTTTCGTCTTCATTCAAATTGCTCTAAATGAACAAACTATTTTCAATATTACATTTATTTAGAGATATTTTCCACGTCTAGAGATTTCCAAAGTTGTCTGCTGCATGTTAATCCTTTCCCTAATACCACAATTCTGCAGCAGACGACTTTGAACATATTTTGTCAAAAAATAGAAAATCTCTATAATTGAATGGATGACTAAAAGTGGAAAACATTGTGGCAAAAGGAGAAATTGCTAGTTTTGAAGGTGGGAAAGGGTTAACCCTAAACACAACAAATCTGCAGCAGGCAGATGGTTTGATAACCTCTCATACAAAATGTCGAAAATCTTTCTTAATGAATGTTTATTTATTGAATAGAGATACAAGGTTTTCAATAGTCATCTGTTGCAGATGCGTCAATCTGCGTCTTCAACTGGGAAAGCATAAAATGTATGAAATACTGTACCCCTGTTGAGAAACAGAATCTGTTACTATATCTATCTACCTATCTTAGAGGATAACTACTACAGAATCTGTTACTATATCTATCTACCTATCTTAGAGGATAACTACTACAGAATCTGTTACTATATCTATCTACCTATCTTAGAGGATAACTACTACAGAATCTGTTACTATATCTATCTACCTATCTTAGAGGATAACTACTACAGAATCTTTTACTATATCTATCTACCTATCTTAGAGGATAACTACTACAGAATCTGTTACTATATCTATCTACCTATCTTAGAGGATAACTACTACAGAATCTGTTACTATATCTATCTACCTATCTTAGAGGATAACTACGTAAAACTGTATTCTATCAAAAATATTAGGTAATCAATATTGATAATTACAAACTACATAAATTGGAGCACGCCCTACATTTTTCACATATTTATGTTTCCTATAGCAACAATTGTATGAATTTGCACCACCTGATGGAATAGAAGAAATGTTGTGATTGAACAATGTAGTGCAAAAACGTCAAATTATGAAATATTAACACCGTCATTTCTGAGATTATGCTACTTTTAGAGTCCAACCTGTAATTAACCCCTTCCCTCATATAGACGCTTTCGGACACCTCTGCAGCAGACAGCTTTTTGAAAACACAGTGACAAAAGAAGAAATTGCTCAAAATGAGCAATTTCTCCTTTTGTCACAATGTTTTCCACTTTTAGTCATAGGTTATCCATTTAATTATAGAGATTTTCCATTTTTTGACAAAACATGTTCAAAGTCGTCTGCTGCAGAACTGTCGTATGAGGGAAAGGGTTAATTAACTTGGAATCATCAAACAAAATAAACAGTTTCTAGGAAAGCCAACCGTTGGACATATGCAACCAGTATAGAACCAGATCAACCTAAATATTGATGCTGTTTGATCTTGACTTCAATTATCACCAATTAGTCTGAGAAAGTTTTAACGCTTTGCAACCTAAATTTTGATGCATTTGCAGCAGATGAGTAGATGAATAATAATTTAACATCCATTTGTAGAGATTTTCCATATATTTGCATAGTTGTTTTCAGTGTCTTCTGCTTCAGATTTGTTGTACGCAGGAAAGGATTAACAATCTTGTAATGTGTACATATTGATCCAAGACTATAGATGCTCAGATTGATCTTTAACCCTTTCCCTCATATAAACGCTTTCGGACGCCTCTGCAGCAGACGGCTTTTTGAAAACATAGTGACAAAAGAAGAAATTGCACAAAACGTGCAATTTCTCCTTTTGCCACAATGCTTTCAACTTTTAGTCATAGGTTATCCATTCAATTATGGAGATTTTCTATGTTTTGACAAAATATGTTCAAAGTCGTCTGCTGCAGAATTGTCGTATGAGGGAAAGGGTTAATCAATGCTTTCAACTTTTTCAGTAAATAAACCTTCAATTCTACAGATTTCTCATGTTTTTGCCTAGATGTTTTCAAAAATGTTAAAATTTGCTGCAGATATGTTGTATGTTGGAACGGGGGGTTTAACAAATTTTATTCTGTATTGCAGGCAAAAGAGATGTTATTGTACAGAAAGATAAGAACGGCACCGATATCGTAGAAATAACCGAGAACAGCCAAGTCTTGATGAAGGATGACACCTACGGAAACCTAGAACGGAGCTACCATTCAGTGGAAAAGAGAGCAGCATACAGATTCAAGTTTTTGAAGGAGTCTAGTCAGCCGAAGACCCTGGAGATGTTGGTGGTTGTGGACAAACATATGTACCATAAACATGGGGACGCCAACATAACTACCTACACCCTGACACTTTTTAACATGGTAAGTTGATTAACCATTTTCCCACAAATAGACGCCTTCTGACGCCTCTGCAGCAGAAGACTTTGGCAAAACACTGTGGCAAAATGAGAAATTGCTCATCATCATCAGATGTTTTTAATTCTATTCAATAACAAGAGAAAGTTGATGCAAGGCATCAATGTCGCCGGAAAAGACTGCATTGATTTATTTTTTAACACACATGTATTCTTGACTTTCATTAGTCTAAACATACACATAATGTTTTCATAAGGACTAATTCCAGGATTTTTGAAATTCCACATAGATCTACAAATTTCAGGATTTCTTTTGGTCAGGATTTTGGATGTTTTGTATTTGTCAAAAAACAAAACAAATTAATACATTTTGGGATTTAAATCTACATGCAATAAAAAGCTATTAAACCCTTTCTATGTCTGAACCAACAATGAAAACCTTTAAACGCTTAAAACATTGAGAAAACGGTTTAAATTGCTGAAGACATGAACTTCCTCCTTTTTAATACTAATTATTTCACAAGTAGACCACACTTGTAACAATATATAAGCTAAATTGTTTATCTAAATCGTTGATGCATACAATATATGTGGCAAGTATGAAATTAATTGGGTGCGAAAGAGCAGATTTTCTTTATTTCTAAATCTATTGTTTATCAGAGTTTGTTCTTCTCTTAATTTGTTTCAACATTTAATATCACATATATTTAATCATTTAAGTGTGTAATATTAGCTATCTATCTGTAATAAGGTGTTTGAGCATTCTTTCGAAATGTTCATCGAGTCGTAGTGTCACACATCGAAGAAAGTGAATAAAAAATCAGGCAAAGCTTTAGTGCATGTTTTATTCCACTGCATTCGAGAGAAAAAAGCATTTCTATATTATCTTTCTTTCTCCTACATTCGACCCATGCTCTCGTTTCGTGACGTTTAAGAAAAATCAATTTGTCGTGCGACATTTTTTGTCTGCATAACCAAGTCACTTTTCTAAGTTTACATTTTACTTCCGGTTACTTCGCTTTGTTTACATTTTGGCAATATGAAACTAGGTCACGAACTGAAAAAAAGGCGTTTCGACGTTCACGACCGATAAACAGGCTTATATTTGAGACATATTTTCACAAATTATTTCTTATTTTTGTTTCTGTTACCAGTTTATGTTGATACTTATCTATTAAAAGGAGAATTCGACGTGATTTTTCATATCGATATCGCAAGCAGGTGCGCGTATGTAAACAAATTATAGACTGTGCGACGTAAAGGTTTGTAGTTATCGCCTTTTGATTACATAGTTTATGAAAATAAAGTATCGCAGTCTAGCTAATAGGGACTGTTTTGTCTTCGTAAATAAAACACAAAAACGTTAATGCCAGTCAAAATAAAGAAACTGCACATACTTAAAACATCGGAATATTTATTTCATTTTAGATGTGTCATAACTTAGTGTTTTTAAACAAACGCAATTGTAATATGTTCAAGACATTAAAAAAAAAAAATATCTAATAATAACCCCTCCTCCCATGTGATTTCCGAAAACCTATTAAAAATAGAAGTCGCGGGCTTCTGCCCGGCGACTAATTATACTTTCACTTATATCTGAGATTTACCATTTTTTTGTCTGGATGACTACAAAGTCGTCTGCTTCAGATTTGTTATATTAGTGCAAGGGTAAAGCAAAATCCCGGAAAATCTCTTTAAATGTAGGTGTAATAACTGAAAAAGGTTGAAAACAGTGTGGCAAAAGGAGAAATTGCTTGTTTTGAGCAATGTTTTTCAAAAGTCCTCTTGATGCAAAAGCATCAGAAAGTGTCTGTTTGAGGGAAAGGGACTTGGGATTAATGAGCAATTTATCCTTTTGTCACAATGTTTTCAAAAGTCAGCTGCTTCGAAGACCTCAAATTGCGTCTGCCCTGTGGAAAGGGTTACATGAATGGTATTTGTTGAAAAATCTGGACAAATGAGAGTAATGTTTTGGTGCTCCGGACTTTAACATTGGAGTGGGTGAATGTGACATGCAAAGGGTTGACATACATGAACATGGATCTTGAGTATATATTCATTGTAGTTGGAATTGAACATGCAATTATGATGTCATCTTAACAATATTGCATTCTTTCAGTCACAAGTTCACACCAGTGACTAAACCCATTCTCACGTATAACACATTTGGTGAAGACTACTTTGAAAACATCAAGGGAAAGATTCGGAATATGTCTATAATTGAAAGAATAATTATTGAATACACATGTAGTTGAAAACATTGTGGCAAAAGGAGAAATTGCTCATATTTATTGATTAAATTTATTTACCATTTCTTAACCATAAAGTCATCTGCCACAGGTAAGCTATGTGTGGGAAAGGGTTAATAGCAGACGACTTCTAAAATATCATATCAGGTAAATGATTACCTGTTTGATGTTGTTATTCATTCCATATAGGTTACCTAAGGTCAGCATCAATAAAACATAAAGTGGGTTCCAATTACCCATTTTGACATAATCAGTGCATATCCTATCATGTTAACTCTTTCCCACTTATAGACGCGTTTTGACACATCTCTTTAACAGACGACTTTTGAAAAACATTGTGGCATAATGAGCAATTTCTCTGTTTGCCGCAATGTTTTCAACTTTATTAAATAATTTTACTATCATATATAGAGATGTTCCATATTTTTGCCTATATGTCGTCTGCTGCAGAAGGGTTAACCTTTTCCCTCATTCGACAATTCTGCAGCAGACGACATTGAACATATTTTGTCAAAAATTAGAAAAAATCTCAATAATTGAATGGATAACCTATGACTAAAAGTGGAAAACATTGTGGCAAAAGGAGAAATTGCTCGTTTTGAGCAATTTCTTCTTTTGTCACTATGTTTTCAAAAAGCCGTTGCTGCAGAGCCGTCAGAAAGCGTCTATATTAGGAAAAGGGTAAAGATCAAAGAAGAACTGATATATCAATTGTAACCTGTTAGAAACCTTATCCTGCACCTTTGCGGTTTAATCCTTTATCGTTATGCAGACTTATTATGGGGCATCTGCAGCAGACAAATTATGAAAACATTGTGGCAACAGGAGAAGTTGTTAATAATGAGAAATGTCTTCCTCTGCAACAATGTTTTTAAATTAAACCTCTCTTTACATTTTTGGTATTTTTGCCTTGATGTTTTCCATTGCTGCAAATTGAATGAAGGTTTCATATTGACATGTACTTGCATGTAAAAGAAGCCCATTATATTGTTTATAAATATTAGTAATATTTCAAGGACTTCAATTATTCAAGTTGAAGCGTACAACTATCTGCCTACTATTGAAAACATGTGATACCCTGAAGACACTTTTTGTGTCACCCTGCGTAGCATGGTAGGCACTTAGGGATTACTTTTTTTTTTGTCCGGCGTCTGTCTGTCCGTACTTGTGGGGTTTCCTTTTTCCTAAAGCCCACTCAACGCCCTTAAAAAGACACTTAGATAAAAAAAAAAATTGTTTGTTTAATAACGGGTAAAAATTTGTTTGTTTAATAACGGGTATCTTATTTGTATATTAATGCTATTCATTCCGTAAAAGGGGGATAATTATGGAATGAATAGCATACTTGTGAGTTGCAACCCACAAGTTTCAAACAAAAGAAATAACCCCACAAATACACTTCATGAGTACGTCCGTCCGTCCATTCGTAGGAATATCTGTCTGTCTGTCCGTCACACTTTTTCGTCACACTTTCAATGAGTAGGTACAATTGACACTCGTGCTCCGCGGAGCACTCCATTCTAGTTAAAAGTTAAACATTGTTTACAAAGGAGCCATTACCCCCTTTCAACACTATTCAATAATAGAAAACTCTACAATTGAATGGATAACCTATGACCAAAAGTGGGAAAACATTGTGGCAAAAGGAGAAATTGCTTGTTTTGAGCAATTTCTTCTTTTGTCACTATGCTTTAAAAAAGCCCTCACAGGCATCAGAAAGCGTCTATATGAGGGAAAGGGTTAAACCTTTCCCACTTTCCCATTTTGATACATCTGCAGCAGACGACGAAAACCATAATGGTCATATTCTCCTTTTGCCACAATATTCTAAACTCTATTCAATAATTGTACTTTCATATATGGATGGTTTCCATAGTTTTACCAATATGTTTTCAACTAGTCTGCTGAATATCTCTTTTATGTGGTGAAGGGTTAATTTAAGGGAGAATTTTACCCTTGCCCACATACAACAAATTTGCAGCAGAAGACTTTGAAATCATCTATGTAAAACCCTTGAAAATCCGTAGAATTGAAAGTATAACTACTGCATGTAGTTGAAAACATTGTGGCAAATGGAGAAATATTTCATTATGAGCAATTTCTCCATTTGCTACAATGTTTTCAATAGTCGTCTGCTGCAGATGACTGTCATAAGTGACTGTATAACATTATGTCTGTGTAGATAAAAAGCCTTTGTGAGAAATTTCATATGGTTCATTGTTTGAAAGATGTAAATATTATTTTTGGAACTGATTTTGCTAATTACCTCTCTTCGTTATGTTTAGATAATATTATATCTGCCATTATTTGTTGAATATGTAAACATATCATGAACTCTTAGAATAATAGGAATAGTTTGGGTCTTGTGAAATATTGACTGATTTACGTCATAATTTCATAAAGGTAAACTTTATTTAACCCTTTCCCACATACAACAAATCAATGGCGGACGACTTTGAAAACATTTTGGCAGGAAATAATTTGGAATATATTTTGAAATGAAAGTATTATTGTGGAAAACGGTTGAAAATATTCTGGTAAAAGGAGAAAATTGCTAATCTCACAACGTTTTTAATAGTGATCTGCCACAAATGCATCAAAAGCATCAAAAGCAATTTATCCTTTTGTCACACTGTTTTCAAAAGTCATCTGCAGCAAAGGTGTCCGGATGCGTCTATATGTGGGAAAATGAATGAATGAATGTATATTGTTTTATGGCGCATCGACAGCTAAGGTCATTTAGCGCGCAATTAAATTTAATTATTCATGATCCCTGGGTAAACAAACCAGTACTAGGCTAGAAAATGTGCCTTGCCCAAGGGCACTCCACCATGACCGTAGTGCCGCGACTGGGGATCGAACCCGGGACACCCGGTTATGTGGGAAAAGGGGGGTTAGATATTAATTACGAAATAATCAGACAAATTGTACATGTAAAAGAAAACTTACTTTCATATATTATTATCAGTTCAGTACTAGATATGCGTTCTTTTTGAATCTTTGAAATTTAAAACATCTGAAGAAAAAAGAAGATAAACCTTGATTAATATGAGCAACATCTAGTGACTTGGGTTCTTAGAGACCGTCGGTAAAGGGATTAGAAAATATGGTACATAGGCGTAAAACTGATATGGCGACAGTTAAAGTTTTTTTATAAAAAGATGCATCTAGGACTAAGCTACATGTAGGTGAACAGTAAAGACTCGGGTGAGACTGTGATGATGCATTAAAATTCTAGATCGCTGGGCGCAGCTCACACATCAATAAATGTATATATAATTATATCTTATTTCAAATCGTAAAACAAAACACAGGCAAAATTGCTGATTTTAAGCAATTGCTCCTTCTCTCACAACATTTGAAAATTGGTGACTGGGGTTGTCAAAAATGTCTGAATCGGGTTCATGCAACTTAAAACAACTTCTGTGTATCACGTCATGTACTTGAAATGCAATCATCTACTCTAATCTTGGACTACATTGTTTGCTACTTCTTTATCCCTTTCCCACATGTAGCAAATCTGCAGCAGACGACTTTTAAAGTGCATTTTCTACATGCAACAAATCTGCAGCAGACGACTTTTAAAGTTTCTTCTCGAAAAACTTGAAAAATCTCTATTATTGTAGGTATTATACAATTACATATAAATTACTGAAAAGAGTTGAAAACTTTGTGGCAAAAGGAGAAATTGCTCGTTTTGAGTAATTTCTTCTTTTGTCATAATGTTTTCAAAAGTTGTCTGCTGCAGATGTGTCTACATGCTTCTGCAGGTGGGAAATTAAGGGTTATTCATTCTTAGTAAAGACTACTCAATGAATGTACAAGGACAGGTCAAAAAGCAGGGATGACCGCAACAGGTGCAGGAATTCAGCAGGATGAGGGTTAAAATTACAAGAATCAGCTGGCAGACTTTATCTGTCTGTCTACCATGATTATATTGTTTAGGCTATCATTTCTCTATGGGGCAATGGGTAAATATATCCCTTTCCCACTTGTAAACACATTCTGCATCAGACGACTTTTGAAAACATTGTGGCAAAAGAATGAATTTCTCTTTTTGTCACAATGTTTTCAACTCTATTCAATAATTACAATTTCCTTTGTAGAGATAAACCATATTTTCTATGGATTTTCTATGGAGATGTTTTTTCGATGTCATGTGCTGCAGTTTTTCATTTTTCTCTATGAGGCAGGCAATACTGGGTTATCATAATTATTATGATGTTATAATAACAGTAGGATTATATATAGATAACAATGTTGTGAAATAGTCCACCTGATCACACACTTCCCTCCCACATACAACAAACCTGCAGCAGACGACTTCAAAAAATGTCTATAAATTTAAGTATAAATATTGAATGCAGTTGAAAACAATGTTGCAAAGGAGAAATGTGCTCATTATGAGTAATGTCTACCTTGTCAACAATGTTATATTTAAGGTCATCACATTGTTTTCCAAGTTTGTCTGCTGCAGATTCGTGCATCTGCCAGTGGGGACAGGGTTATAAAAGAGATAGAATAGCAGTAAACCAAAAGATAAATGCCTTTGAGACTCGCCCCAATGAACAGAACCAACTGTTAACCCCTTCCCTCATATAAACGCTTTCTGACGCCTCTGCAGCAGACAGCTTTTTGAAAACATAGTGACAAAAGAAGAAATTGCTCAGAACGAGTAATTTCTCCTTTTGCCACAATGTTTTCCACTTTTAGTCATAGGTTATCCATTCAATTAACCCTTTCGGCGCCAAAGGCGCATATATGCGACAGCTTGGCTCAGCGTCGAAATCGCATTTATGCTACTTTTGTAACGCCCCTCGTATAGTTACTGCTGAGCCAAGTTGTCGTATATATGCGACTTCGGCGCCGAAAGGGTTAAGGAAAATAAATGAAAAAGGTATAATAAAAATAAAATGTTCATAGACTGTTAATAAAACTGATTTCAAAAAACATTTTTTTGAAATCAGTTACTATTATTTCTAAGAAACGCCTGATTTTATTTGGCACTGAGAACAACTTTCTGCTATTTATTTGGCGCCGAAAGGGTTATAGAGATTTTCCATTTTTTGACAAAATATGTTTGAAGTCGTCTGCTGCAGAATTGTTGTATGAGGGAAATTCCCACATACAACAAATCTGCAGCAGATGACTTAGAAAACATTTTGGAAAAATTATTAAATTTCTCTATAAATGAAAGTTTAATCATTGAATAGAGTTAAAAACAATGTGGCAAAAGAAGAAATCGTTAAGGTTAAGCAAATATTGCACTATGAAGTAAAAAAAAAAAAAGAAGAAAAAG
This sequence comes from Serripes groenlandicus, assembly GCA_031761405.1. NCBI lineage: Eukaryota > Metazoa > Mollusca > Bivalvia > Cardiida > Cardiidae > Serripes > Serripes groenlandicus. The sequence goes on along the minus strand of JASEVX010000010.1, from coordinate 48,487,632 downwards.
GCTTTATCCCACAGGCTTTACCTGCTGTCAAACACAATGTAAGAATGCATTTCAAAACATACCCAATATAAATTGAAGTAATTTATATCTGATTTTGTCTGAAAAACCAATAGATTTTTACACTCTTGTGACATAGTGAATTTTCTTAAGCCTAGCAACTTAAGACCCTGCAAAAATCCCTGCTCAACTTTAACATGCTTTCCCATGCTTTTTTTTGCCGTTTCTTCAACCCAATTTATATATTTTTGACTTGTCAAAAATTGGAATGCAAAACATTTGAACATTGATATACAAAATTTAGACAAATGAATATTGGCAGAAACATGAAAAATCACCATAAATAAGGGTTTAATTATTAATAGAGATGAAAACATCATGGCAAAAGGACAAATTGCTCATTATGATTGCCATGATGTTTCAAAAGTCATCTGCTGCAGATGTGTCAGAATGCGTCTAATAGTGGGAAAGATGATATTAAAATGCATGTTAAGAATGCAGTCTACCCATTACAAATCAGTTAACATACTTTAAATCATCAAATCGGCTGAAGAAGCAAATTTTCTGATATTTGAAAATTCCAGACATTATTCGCAGTGATTATTTACAGTAACTGAAATTGAGCATAAGCTTATCAGCTTGTATTCTTTGGAAAGACCAGTACTTGACGCCCGTAGTTGAGTGGGAGTCACTTAAAAGCGCCTCAGAAAAAATCCAGAACCCGGACCGAGATTTAAAAAAGATTGAACCCTTGACCTCAGGATTTACAGTCTCGCATGAAACTACTAGACCACCGTGATGTGCACTGACCACCGTGATGTGCACTGACCACTGCGATATGCACTGACCACCGTGATGTGCACTATCAAATTTAAGATATAGCCTGTGTGAATATGCGCATAATGCATACAAAACAAGTTTACTGTATATTTCTATATAAATTGGCTGTGTTGAGTATTTAAAATTCATCATGTGACAGTTGAATTTACACAGACAATATATCTGACAAGTTAACCCTTTCCCTCATATAAACGCTTTCGGACGCCTCTGCAGCAGACGGCTTTTTAGCTCGACTATTCGAAGAATATGAGAGCTTTACTACTCGCGTCGGCGTCTCCGTCGGCGTCCGGTTAAAGTTTTAGGGCAAGTTGGCATTTTCATTCATAAGTATTTGTGCTAGGGCTTTAATATTTGGAATATAGTTACATCTTATACCTTTCTTCACATTGAATGTTAAAGGTACTGGGTGTGACCTTCTTTTTGGAGTAAAAAACCTGATTTTCGGTGGTTAAAGTTTTAGGGCAAGTTCGAATTTTTTTTTTTTTTTTTTTTCTCAATAATAACTTAGGCTAGGGCTTTTATATTTGGAATATAATTACATCTAATACCTGTCATCATATTGTATGCTGAAGATTCTGAGTGTGACCTTCTTTTTGGGGTAAAAAACATGATTTTCAGTGGTTAAAGTTTTAGGGCAAGTTGGAATTATTTTTTTTATTTATTTTTTTCTGAATAAGTATTTGTGCTACAGCTTTAATACTTGGAATGTAGTTACATCTCATACCTTTCTTCACATTAAATGCTGAAGATGCTGAGTGTGACCTTCTTTTTGGGGTAAAAAACCTGATTTTCGGTGGTTAAAGTTTTAGGGCAAGTTGGAATTTTTTTTTTATTTTTTTTTTCTTAATAAGTACTTATGCTAGGGCTTTTATATTTGGAATATAATTACATCTAATACCTGTCTTCATATTGTATGCTGAAGATTCTGAGTGTGACCTTCTTTTCGGGGTAAAAGAGGTGATTTTGGGTGGTTAAAGTTTTAGGGCAAGTTGGCATTTTCATTTAATTTTTTAATTTTTCTCAATAAGTATTTGTGCTTCAGCTTTAATATTTGGAATGTAGTTGCATCTTATACCTTTCTTTAATTTGAATGCTGAAGATGCTGAGTGTGACCTTCTTTTTGGGGTAAAAAACATGATTTTGTGTGGTTAAAGTTTTAGGGCAAGTTGGAAATTTTCATTTAATTTTTTAATTTTTCTCAATAAGTGCTTGTGTTAGGGCTTTCATATTTGGAATATAATTACATATAATACCTTTCTTCACAATGTATGTTGAAGATGCTGAGTGTGACTTTTTGGGAATAAATAACATGATTTTTGTTTGATTTTGAGAATTTTAGATAAATTCATAATTTTTGGTTACATTCCTTTCTTATTGTGATCATTCATTTATCAAATATAATTCTTCAACATATCAAACGGGTTTTGCATGATGTCAAACATTTGGTAAACCTTTTTTCAAGGTTTTGCTATTTTTGGACTCGGTCAGTTTTAACATTTGCGTTTAGCTCAATGCTAAAGTTTCATAATTCAAATCACTTCATACTTCATACATTTGTTAAGGACCATCGTACAAATAGGTTAGATAACTCCATTGTATCCTAAATATGGAGTAATGGCCCTTGAATTACTTAGAAAATTTTGCCACAATGTTTTCCACTTTTTGTCATAGGTTATCCATTCAATTATGGAGATTTTCTATGTTTTGACAAAATACGTTCAAAGTCGTCTGCTGCAGAATTGCCGTATGAGGGAAAGGGTTAATAGTACTTAAGTGCAATATAATGAAATAGTGCTTTATGTGAATAAGCGGCATATAGTCGAGCGCGCTGTCCTCCGACAGCTCTTGTTGAAAACATAGTGACAAAAGAAGAAATTGCACAAAAGGTGCAATTTCTCCTTTTGCCACAATGTTTTCCACTTTTCGTCATAGGTTATCCATTCAATTATGGAGATTTTCTATGTTTTGACAAAATGCGTTCAAAGTCGTCTGCTGCCGAATTGTCGTATGAGGGAAAGGGTTAAAGGTTTCCCTGATGTGAGGTTTTTGGAGGCGGTTGCTTTGAAAACAAAAATTGGAAAAAATTGAAACCATGGTGGGAGAAAAAAGGAGAAATTGGGCATGATGAGCGATACATGTATCACCTTTTCCAAGAAGATTTGCAAAAGAAATGTTTAATGATATAACAACAAGCTTTTAAATATCACATTTTGGAAAAACTGGTATCTTTCCTAAGCTCTGACAACTTTTAATGTCACCATGGTGGGAGAAAAAAGGAGAAATTGGGCATGATGAGCGATACATGTATCACCTTTTCCAAGAAGATTTGCAAAAGAAATGTTTAATGATATAACAACAAGCTTTTAAATATCACATTTTGGAAAAACTGGTATCTTTCCTAAGCTCTGACAACTTTTAATGTCTATATCAAGATATAAATGACAAATTATATGGATCATTTGGATTATGTGTTAAATACCTCAAAAACTGACTCTTGCGCGATATCTCTCTCAGAACAAAATTTGAAACAAAATGAAATTTGGAAGTTTAACCTTTAGAGTCTCTAATTTACAAATCTCTATAAATGTAATAGAGTTGAAAACATTGTGACGAAAAGAAGAAATTGTTCATTATAAGCAATTTCACCTTTTACCACAATAATTTTAAAAAATCATTTCAGGTGATTTGCTGCAGACACGTTAATATACGTCTGCAGTTGGGGAAAAGAGGTAATTAATTATCTGTTTCAAAAAGTAAGCTTCCATTTTTGTCCACATGTTACAATTTTCTTCCAACATTTGCAAAGCACAGTGGGACACCCTCTGTGGTGTAGATTATAGAGCATCAACCTCGGGTGCAGGAGGTCACATGTTTGATCACCCGCCAAGTCATACAGAAGACTTTTAAAATGTTAGTAATGGCTTTACGTGCCTGGCGCTCAGGATTGTGGGATTAGCATTAGGATTGACTCGCTGGTGTCAGGATTAATGGACTGGTAGTACTGGTAACTTACTCAGGAATTGCTGTGATGCAAAATTGTTGAAAGCGGCATAAAACACAAAACGAAAAAAGGCAGTCGAATCTTAAATTATCCAATCAGGTCAGAGGAGAATATCACCCATAAAATCACACATGTATACTGTGGGTGGTATATATAGAAATTTGGGTATGATTTATGAAGTCACCTCAGGTATTATAAAGTTATTGATAGACTGATTATAAATCTGTCAAAGGGTCATTTTATATGGAATAAAAGGATTTTTAATGGTGTCAATAATATAGGCTTCTAAAGTCTTTGTTTGACAATATATTATTCTTAACCCTTTCCCACCTGTAGGGACATTTTAACACATCTGCAGCACTCGACTTTCGCCACGATGTTTTCAACTCACTTTTAATAAGTTAACTTATTTATGAAGAATTAATAGTTTCTCCTTCTGCCACAATGTTTCCAACTCTATTTGATAATTAAACTTTCATTTAAGAAGAAATGAATGATTTCTCGTTTTGCCACAATTTTTTCAACTCTATTTGATAATTAAACTCTTATTTATGGCGGTTTTTTTTCTCACATAGTTGCCAGTCGTCTGCTGCAGATTTTAGTTGCATGTGTAAATGGGTTAATAGATGTGTTCGAGGAATAACTGCCTGGCCATGGTTTGCATTGACACATTTGCAGCAGATAACTTATGAAAACATAAGAAGGAAAGGAGAAATTACTTAAGAAAACATTATGGGAAAAAGAGAAATTGCTTGTGTTAAGTTTTTGGAGCCAATGGCATCAAACATGGCCCGTATCATGGGTAAATATGTTGGGAGGGTTTTCTGATTGACAGATCAGTATACAGGCAGGGGAGGGCTCTGTGATTGACAGCATTAATTCATTGTTTTCACCCCATGTGGGATTCAAGAGTATGTCAGAGAGTGGTGGAGGGTATGCTATGACATGGCATTTGAATGACAGAATGAACTTTCGGTAGAACAAAATACATATTTGACTTATTTATCTAACAGTTCTATTATCCATTTCCCACATGCAGACACATTTTGATGCATCTGCAGTAGACAGTTTTTGAAAACATTGCGGCATAATGACAAGTTTCTCATTTGCCACAATCTTTTATACTCTGTTTATGGAGACTATTAGGGGGTTTGCCTAGATGTTTTCTAAGTTTTTGTTGTATATGGGAAAGGTTAATGATCAGATTTTGTGAATTGAGAAAAAATGGAATAAGGTAGATAACTCAGTGTACAGCAAATATAATAGTAATTGTAGGGGTTAATTCCCTTTAGTTTATGTCTACACATTATAATCGCTTCCTCTTGTCTGATCGGTCAATGAACACCCCATATTTTTATATAAAACATGATATCTAACATGACTGACAATTTGTCTCCGGACATGTCATTTTGTCATTGAAGTTATAATGAATTAATTGTAATTGTTTTCAGTAGAAATCCTTCTGCTGTTTCAATGTTCTCAATCATTTCAGGATGGTTCTCATGGTAAGTTGGTAACACTGTCATCGTTGCCATAGTGATATGTATTGCTGACATAATGTCTTTCATATATTTTCAGCTGTCCCAGTTGTTTAAGGATGGTTCCCTTGGCAACAAGATTAATGTTGTTTTGGTTGGATTAATTCTTTTGGAAGGTGACGAGGTAAGAATCCAAATATAGTAACATAGTAACATGTCCTCTTCAACTACAACAGGAGACTTTTGGAAAAAATGTTCATGCAAGACAAGAATTGAAAGAATGTGTAGTCATGATATAAGTATCCAGGAAAGAAATCTGGAAAAAAAAAGTTTGGAAAAAGAAAATTGGATTTGAATGATAACTGAAATAATGTTGAGAATGGCATTGATTTAGCAGCTTCTGTACTCATTTTGTAAAGCACATCTTTTTTTGATTATTTATACATTTATGTAAAGATTTTAATATTTGTGTTGAAAAGCAGGCCTCTCGTACCAAAGGTCCCGGGTTCAAATCCCATGATGAGGGGCGGGTTCTGACTAGTTATTTTTTCACACAAACGGAGCGAGTACTGGTTAAGTCTCCAGGAAGCAAACATCAAGCGTGATTAATATAAGCTGAAAGCTTGTTTTGCAATCGATGTAAAATAAATAAGTTTAAACTACACTAAAAGTAGGCTTACCCATCTAAAGTAAAGTAAACGGGTATCTCTCGGACATCTTTCTTTTTTTTTTATTAAAGTTTAAAAATGTTGTTTATTTTTAGATAAAGGTTGATATCAATCAAACTACTATTTTAAACACCCTTTCCAACATGCAACAAATCTACATCAGAAGTCTTCGAAAACATGAAGGCAAAAATATGGAAATCTATATTTTTGTTGAATAGAGTTGAAAATATTGTGGTATAAAGAAAAAATTGTTAATTATAATCAATTTCTCTTTTACCACAATGTTTTCAAAAGTGAATCAGGTTGCTGCAATCCTGTATGCCTAAGGGAAAGGATTAATGCAAATAATAAACTCTTACGATGTTTTGGTTCCAGCGAGGTTTGAATATTGATTACAATGCTGATGACACCCTCAACAGTTTTTGTTCCTGGCAGTCCGTTCTGATTGGAGCTAATGGTCGACAACATGATCACGCCATCTTACTTACTGGATTGGATCTCTGCTCATACAAAAATTCACCATGTGACACTCTGGGTAAATATTTCTTGGACTGGTTTGCTTAATATACAAATTAGTTTTCATTAACTGTGCATCATTGGTTTTAACCCTTTCCCTCATATAGACGCTTTCTGACGCCTCTGCAGCAGATGGCTTTTTGAAAACATAGTGACAAAAGAAGAAATTGCTCAAAACCAGCAATTTCTCCTTTTGACACAATGTTTTCCACTTTTAGTCAAAGGTTATCCTTTCAAATATAGAGATTTTCCATTTTTTGACAAAATATGTTCAAAGTCGTCTGCTGAAGAATTGTCGTATGAGGGAAAGGGTTAACTGTGTACCTGATATGATATTAAAACATTTGTCTGCTGTAAACACACCTTAGCATCCTTTTTGAGCAATTTCTCCTTTTATCACAATATTTTACAACATTTACTCTAAATTTCTAGATGTTTCAATATATTCTCTTATGATTTCAAGACAGAAAGCTCTTTTTAACCCTTTCCATCATACGGCAATTCTGCAGCAGACGACTATTCAAAAAATAGAAAATCTCCATTCAATTTGGATGACAAAAAGTGGAAAACATTGTGGCAAAAGGAGAAACTGCACATTTTGTGCAATTTCTTTTGTCACTGTTTTCAAAAAGCTGTCTGCTGCAGAGGCGTCAGAAAGCGTCTACATGAGGGAAAGGGATAAATGGCATATCAGGAAAAAGGTTAAATATTTATATGCAGGTTTTGCACCAATGGAGGGCATGTGTAACAGAATCAGAAGCTGCACAGTAAATGAAGATACGGGTCTATCTACAGCCTTTACCATCGCTCATGAAGTGGGACACAAGTGAGTAGAGTTTTTACCATTCTCCAACATGTAGATGCAGTTTTCAGTTTCTGCAGCAGACGACTTTTAAAAACATAATAACAAACAGAGTAATTTCTCCATTTGCCACAATGATTGCAAACTATATGTTTTTTAACCCTTTCCCAGCAGCAGACGACTTTGAACGTATTTTGTCAAAAAATAGAAAATCTCCATTCAATTTGGATGACAAAAAGTGGAAAACATTGTGGCAAAAGGAGAAATTGCACGTTTTGTGCAATTTTTCTTCTTTTGTTACTATGTTTTCAAAAAGCCGTCTGCTGCAGAGGCATCAGAAAGCGTCTATATGAGGGAAACGGTTAACTAATTACTTACACCATATTTTCAACACTATTTGCTTCAAAATTGTTAAACAGCTGCCTCTGTTAGCCATTAGCTGAACTATTCATCTAAGCAGATAATTTACTAAGCTTTCTAAGTCAAAAAGGAATCGTAACCTTTTCCCACATGTAGCTGCACATTTTGATGCCTCTTCAGCAGACAACTTTTGAAAACATTGTGGCAAAAGGAAAAATTGCTCAGAATGAGCTAATTCTCCTCTTGTCACATTGATTCAATCCATAAAGGTAAATTTGCGTTAAACTAATTGCACCGCCTATAGTTTTGTCAAAAGTTGTATCTAGAACTAAATCCCATGTAGATGAATTAACCCTTTCAAAATAGCATATGATTTTTGAAATCATTGTTGCAAAAGGAAAAATTGCTTATAATTCAATACTTACACTTTCATATATATAAAGATTTTCATGTTTAAGCCCAGATGTGATTTGTTGTATGTTGGAAATTAATACAGGATGTTAATTGCTTATCTCTTTTCATATATAGTTTATCATACACTGTAATAAATAAGCTATATTGTCTATTATATATTAACAGTTTTGGTATGTTCCACGATGGGGAGGGTAACTACTGTACAGAGTCCGCGGGTAAGATCATGTCTCCAACATTGATGGGGAAAGATGGACAGTTCCACTGGTCAGTCTGTAGTAAAGCCTACCTCATGCGATTTCTTAAGTAAGTACAGATATTTTATAGTTTTGACGCAATAGTAGCTAGCAGACAACTTTTGAAAACAGATATCACTCAGTTTGATGTAATTTATGCTCGTTAGATTTTTTTCAAGAGAATATGATTTAGAATTCCTGGCTATGATTATATATTTATTGTTTTTCAGCACACCGCAGTCTGATTGTTTAGATGACAGTCCAAAACAAGTAGCAGAACTGAAGTTCCCAGATAAACTTCCAGGGGAACTGTACAATGCTGACATACAGTGTAAATGGCAGTTTGGGAGTAAAGCACGACTCTGTACCTACGACTTTGGAAAGGTATGCATGGACTCTGTTATGTTACTATACTAATAATAGACTTTCCCACTTGCAGACGCATTCTGACGGTTCTGTATGAGACGACTTTAAAAATATTGTAGGAAAAGGAGAAATTGCTCATAATGAGCAATTTCTCCTTTTGCTACAATGTTTTCAACATTACTCAATAAGTTTACTTTCATTAATAGAGATTTTCCCTATTTTTGCCAAGATGCCTTTGAAGATTTGCTGTTTGAAAGAGTTAATGACAAATTTCTCCTTTTCCCTCTTTGCTTTCAACTCGGTACCACATTTCCGTTTCAATTTCTGAGATCTGAGATGTTTTTCAGATGAAACAACTCTGAAGATATAAATCGGGTTAAGACAATCATATAGTTTCAGCCTTTGTCTTAAGTGCTTCATATTTAACCCTTTCCCCGCATACAACAAATCTGCAGCAGACGACTTTGACAACATCTCGACAATAATAAGGAAAATCTCCCTAAATGAAGACATATTTATTGAATAGAGTTGAAAACATTGTTTAAAAAGGAGAAATTGCTCGTTTTGAGCAATTTCTTCTTTTGTTACAAATTTTTCAAAAGTCGTCTGCTGCAGAGGCATCAGAAAGCATAAACATGAAAACAAGCAATTTCTTCTTTTGCCCCAATGTTTTCAACTTTTTTCAATAATTATACCTTCATTTATTGTGATTTTTCATGTTTTTGCTTAGATGTTTTCAAAGTTGTCTGCTGCAGAATTGTTTAATGCGGGAAAGGGTTAATAATTATAATGAAAGAAAGAAACATCTCTTTAGACTAATTCACATTTAAAAAGGTTGATGATTTATGATGTTTTTATACAGGATATATGCAAAGCTCTGTGGTGTTACCGTGGGAACAAAAGATGTGAGACCAAATTCCTCCCTGCTGCAGAAGGAACTTCCTGTGGCAGTGGAAAGGTTGGTATCATGAACTGTTTTGAATGAAATATTTGGCAACAGCAAAAGGGTATCTCCTTGTAGAAAGGTGGTTGATTGATTGATTGGGGTTTAACGCCGTTTTTAACCATTTCTCAGTTATATCACGGCGGCCAGTTCACCTACTCATGCATTTCCTGGTTTTCTCACACCAGTACTCCACACAACAATCTTCCCAAGCAACTGGCTGCTTTCCCACATAGACTTAGCCCAGTGGTGGAAGACAAATGATGCATGTCGCATTGACTTTTGTCTATCGTCGGAAAGAAAGTTGGCCGAGCCGGGATTCGAACTCACAACCCCTGGATTTACAGCCCGCGTCGCTACCGACTGAGCTACCGGGGCTCGGTAGAAAGGTGGAGATGTGTCTAAATTAAATTAAGTTGAAGTTTTTTTTTATTCAGGTCACAATACATCAAATAAATTCCTTCTTTGTTTCCATGTAAATCAACCAGTTTCAGCCCTCAATTGTCACGCTTTCTGAGAAGTGTTTCTCATGTAGAACACCATATGAGTCGTCCCACGAGAAAACTAACATTATGGCCTCTGCGTAATGTATCGCCCCAGATCAGCCTGTGCAGTCCATGCAGGCTAATCCAGGCCAACACAGGTATAGAGTTATGACTCCTGAAACAAAAAATCCGCAGGAGATGAAAAATGTCTGTCCGGGTTAGACTGTGCGGCATGCTTAGGCTGATACGGGTCAATACTTTACGCAGAGTCCACAATGTTGGTTTTCTCGCGGGACGGCTCATATGTCATTGAAAAGAGTGACATCTAAGCTTTAAATGAGTCCAAAGAAAATTGGGGGTCATGCATTATGCAAGAAAGAATTCACCAGGTGAAAATGGTCACGTCATTTTACCCCAGACAAAACCGGTGTTTCACATTCTCTACTTTCTCTTTCAAACAAGGTCAAAATGCTAAAAATGATCAAATCAATCATATTCACATTTACAAGGAATTTAAACTTAATGGCATAAATTCAATGCATTCTGGTGATGGTGTACACTAATTTCTACCCTTTTGGGGGGGACTATTTGGCTATTTAGATCAGCATGACCCCAGATGTATTTGGCATTATTTGACCTTCATACAGATATCTGGTTCAAATGACTTGTGATCCAAACTCCTTATATTCTGTGAAAGAATGATCATACTTTTCCACAGCAGTGTCTGGTTGGCCTGAGAACAATAAAATGTTTTGAGGGACACCAAAAGTTCCAAGTCGGGCATTCCTTTGGGACATTTATTTTTCTGTAACATTATTTATCCAAATGGGAGGGACCCCTGATTACAGAAGATGATGATCATTTGCTACATCAGACCAAATATGTAAGTGTCAACCCTTTCCAACATACAACAAATCTGCAGCAGACGACTTTTTATTGCAAAAAATATTCATAATCTCTATTAATGAAATTATAATTTTTAAATAGAGTTGAAAACATTGTGGCAATAGGAGATATTGCTCATCATGAGCAATTTCTTCTTTTGCCACAATGTTTCCAAAAGTCGTCTGCTTCAGAGATGTTAGGAAGAGTCTGTATGTGGGAAAAGGCCTGCTATTATAATTTTTAACTCTAACATATTACATTGTTTAATGATAAAATGTTACAAATGATTGTTGTTTTAGAATAGTTCATTACTGAGCCATGATTTAGGAAAACAGACCTTCCTGTTTCTCTATGAAACATGTTAATATGTAATTTCAGTGGTGTCGTCAAGGAAAGTGTGTCCAGTATGGTCATGACGGTCCTAAACCCATGAATGGCGGCTGGTCATCGTGGACAGAGTGGTCACAATGTACCCGGACTTGTGGAGGCGGGGTTATAACACGAGAGAGGGAATGTTCTCGGCCATTGTGAGTAATCTTTAACTGTACCACACACAAGAAGTCTGCAGCAGACGTCTTTGAATTAATCTGGAGAAAAATATGGAAAAGTTTAGTTTAACCCTTTCCCTCATACGACAATTCTGCAGCAGACGACTTTGAACATATTTTGTCAAATAATGGAAAATCTCTATAATTGAATGGATAACCTATGACTAAAAGTGGAAAACATTGTGACAAAAGGAGAAATTGCATGTTTTGTGCAATTTCTTCTTTTGTTACTATGTTATCAAAAAGCCGTCTGCTGCAGAGGCGTCAGAAAGCGTCTATATGAGGGAAAGGGTTAAGAATAGAGTTGAAAACCTATTGGCAAAAGGAGAAATTGCTCTATGTGATCAATTTCTACTTCAACCACGATGTTTTTCGAAAGTTGTCTGCTGCAGAGGCGTCTTTATGCTGTTAACCCTTTCCCTCATATAGACGCTTTCTGACGCCTCTGCAGCAGACGGCGTTTTGAAAACATAGTGACAAAAGAAGAAATTGCACAAAACGTGCAATTTCCCCTTTTGCCACAATGTTTTCCACTGTTTGTCATAGTATAGGTTATCCATTCAATTACGGAGATTTTCTATGTTTTGACAAAAAACGTTTCAAGTCGTCTGCTGCAGAATTGTCGTATGAGGGAAAGGGTTAATTGTTTACCTCATGTTATATTTTTGAGCAGACAGATTTGAAATGATCAGATGTAAAAACAACATGCAAGATGTGGAAAATTTAACATTTTGATACACAGTTGAAAATATTGCTGGAAAAGGAGAAACTGATTGTTTTTCTGCAAAATAACCCCAACCATATGATATAATCATGCGCCTAGTTTAGATCCAGATCAACCTGTGTCACGGAACTTTTAAATTTTGTCTCTCGTCACACAAATGAGCAAGGAGATCTCTGTTAACCCTTTCCCTCATATAGACGCTTTCTGACGCCTCTGCAGCAGACGGCGTTTTGAAAACATAGTGACAAAAGAAGAAATTGCACAAAACGTGCAATTTCCCCTTTTGCCACAATGTTTTCCACTTTTTGTCATAGGTTATCCATTCAGTTATGGAGATTTTCTATGTTTTGACAAAATACGTTCAAAGTCGTCTGCTGCAGAATTGTCGTATGAGGGAAAGGGTTAATCTATCATATGAATATACTAAGATTGGTTTGTTGTTTGTTTACAGACCGCAGTATGGAGGGAAGACGTGTAAAGGTGAAGATAAAGTGTTTAAGATGTGCAACATTCAGGACTGTCCTAAAGATGGCGATGATTTCCACACAACCCAGTGTTCCACCTATAATAAACAACCATTCCAGGGCTGGTACCTTCAATGGAAACCACAGAAAAGACTCAATGATGGTAAAATAATGGGAACCATCTTCTGGAAAAAGGGGGGGGGGGGGGGGGGGTGGAGTTACTAATTTAGCTGTTTCCCACATATAGATGCTTTCTGATGCCTTTGCAGCAGACAACTTTTGATAACATTGTGACAAAAGAAGTAATTTCTCTTTTTGTCACAATGCTTTCAACACTATTAAATAAATAAATTTTTGTTTCAAGAAATTTTCCATATTTTTGCCGATATGATTTCAAAGTCGTCTGCTGCAGATTTGTTGTATGTGGGAAAGGGTTAAAGCAAATAATTACAGCAGGTATACTCATTTTAGTCAAAGTTAGCATTAAGGTAAAAGCTTCTTTGAAAGAATCAAGTTTATTTGAATGTTAATTGAATAAATCAAAGCAATTTCAAAAGGGAGAAAAAATGTTTTTAATGTCTTGAATTCATATTTTGTTTAATGTTTTTAGAGATTGTTATGCTGATTTCCTACATAGTAATAATGTAATTCAATAAACTTTTTTAAAAAAATCACCAGAGGGGACTGTAGGTTCACAAAACATTTGCTTGTGCATAGAGGACAATTACAACATCATTGTGTTTGCTTGAAGGTCAAATACACACTTCAAGGTCAAATGTGAAAATCCTGACTTAAGCTTGATAATGCTATTACTTGGCAAGTATAAAAGCAACATTCATGAAACTTGGTATGTGCATTGAGAAGATAATGCATATCATTATATATTTTTTTTTTTTTTTTTTTTCGAAGTTCAAGGTCACGTTTGAAGGTCAAAAGTCAATACCAGCAGGGATCTTTTGTATATAATTCTTTACTAACTTGTCTCTGTTCCCTTTTACAGTGAAAGAACCCTGTAAACTGCACTGTGTTGCTGACACCCCTAGTTATGTGTTTACCATAAAGCATACAGCCACAGATGGAATGAAATGTGGAATAGATGACACCAATATATGTGTGCAAGGAGAATGCAAGGTAGGCAAATATGAGACATCTGCAATTGCACCATACCACAACCATTTTAACCCTCCTTTCCCTCATATAAACGCTTTCGGACGCCTCTGCAGCAGACAGCTTTTTGAAAACATAGTGACAAAAGAAGAAATTGCGAAAAATGAACAATTTCTCCTTTTGCCACAATGTTTTCCATTTTTAGTCATAGGTTATCCATTCAATTATAGAGATTTTCTATTTGTTGACACAATATGTTCAAAGTCTTCTGCTGCAGATTTGTTGTATGTGGGAAAGGGTTAACAATAAACCAGTTATGAAAATATGGTGGGGGGTATGTAAGTTGAAAACAGGATGCAGAGTTGAAAACGTTGTGGAAAAAGGAGAACATTCTTGTTTTTAGCAAAAAAAATATGTGTGCTTTATTTAACTTCTTTTGCATTTTTCTGCCTACATGCTGAGATAAAAAAAAAAATTACACTACCTTCTTGTTGTATTTTAGAATGTAGGCTGTGATTGGATAGTTGGCTCCAGTTTAATGACCGATATGTGTGGTGTGTGTGATGGGGACAATTCTACATGTCGTCGTATACAGGGGGAGTATCTGGAACAGCCAAAACTCAACAGTAAGTCTAGAATCATGTCACATTATCACAAGAGCCAAGACATATGAAAATGGACCGTCAAAAAGTTTTGAAATCAAATGCCACACTTATATTGTCGACTTATGGACATAGCCAGCATCCAGAGGAATCAAGGAATTGTTAACCCTTTCCCTCATATAGACGCATTCTGACGCCTCTGCAGCAGACGGCTTTTTGAAAACGTAGTGACAAAAGAAGAAATTGCTCAAAACGTGCAATTTCTCCTTTTGCCACAATGTTTTCAAAAATAGAGATTTACTTTTTAGCTCACCTGTGCACGAAGTGCTCAAGGTGAGTTATTGTGATCGCCCTATGTCCGGCGTCCGTCGTCCGTCGTCCGTCAACATTTTCTCCTCTGTAACCGGTGGGTCAACTGGGATGAAACTTCACAGAAAGCATCCTCTCAATGTCCTCACCAGAATTCCTTAAAATTTTCGGGATCCATACATAATTCTGGTTTCCATGGCAACGAAATGAAAAAACTTCAAAATTCTTAAAAAATCTTCTCCTCCGAAAGTGTCAGGCCGATTTTCAAATAATTTTGTAGAAATGT
Source organism: Serripes groenlandicus (assembly GCA_031761405.1). Taxonomy (NCBI): domain Eukaryota; kingdom Metazoa; phylum Mollusca; class Bivalvia; order Cardiida; family Cardiidae; genus Serripes; species Serripes groenlandicus. Next base: position 48,472,604 of record JASEVX010000010.1, on the reverse strand, counting down.
TCCTCGGGTGACCCTCTATCAGATTCCTTCAAGCCATGTTGATTGGTCGAAAAACATGGCCGCCAGGGGGGGCGGGGCTATTTTTCCTTATATGGCTATAGTGCAAACTTAAAAAATCTTCTCCTCCGAAAGTGTCAGGCCGATTTTCAAATAATTTTGTAGAAATGTTCCTCGGGTGACCCTCTATCAGATTCCTTCAAGCCATGTTGATTAATCGAAAAACATGGCCGCCAGGGGGGGCGGAGCTATTTTTCCTTATATGGCTATAGTGCAAACTTAAAAAATCTTCTTCTCCAAAAGAGTCAGGCCGATTTTCAAATAAATTTGTAGAAATGTTCCTTGGGTGACCCTCTATCAGATTCCTTCAAGCCATGTTGATTGGTCGAAAATCATGGCCGCCAGGGGGGGCGGAGCTTTTTTGCCTTATATAGCTATAGTGCAAACTTAAAAAATCTTCTCCTCCAAAAGTGTCGGGCCGATTTTCAAATAATTTTGTAGAAATGTTCCTTGGATGACCCTCTATCAGATTCCTTCAAGCCATGTTGATTGGTCAAAAAACATGGCCGCCAGGGGGCGGGGCTATTTTGGCTTTTATTGCTATAGTGAAAACTTAAAAAATCTTCTCCTTCAAAAGTGTCAGGCCGATTTTCAAATAATTTTGTAGAAATGTTCCTTGGGTGACCCTCTATCAGATTCCTTAAAGCCAAGTTGATTGGTTGGAAACTATGCCCGCCAGATGGCGGGGCTTATATAGCTAAAGTGAAAAAAAAAATCAGGTGAGCGATTCCAGGGCCATCATGGCCCTCTTGTTTTTGATAAAATATGTTCAAAGTTGTCGTCTGCAGAATTGTCATATGAGGGAAAGGGTTAACCATACTGTGTTTTAACCCTTTCCCACATACACCAAATCTGCAGCAGATGACTTCAAAAATATCTAGGTTAAATTATTGAAAATCTCTATGAGCAAATTCTTCTTTTGCCTCAGTTTTTTCAAAAGTCGTCTGCTGCAGATGCGTCAAAATGTGCCTGCAAGTGGGCAATTACCTTTTCCCCAAAAAAAATTCAATTCTAAATCAATACATGAATAGTATACTTCAAAATATCTAGATGTTACAATATTGTTTGAAGATCATCATGGATTTCAAAGCGACTCTCAAGATACGATGCAACATACAGTCAAACCTGTGATAAAGACCACCTTTGTTTAGCAATTCCCTGTCTATAGCAACCACACTTTAAATTCCAAATTTTGAATTTTCTGCATAAATTACCCTGTAATTAAAGATCACCTGTGGACAAAGACCAGATTGTTCTCTTCCCATGGGTGGTCTTTAACCATTTCCTTGACACAACAAATCTGCAGCAGACGACTTTGAAAATGTCTAAGCAAAAGCACAGAAAATACCTTTGAATGAAAGAAAAATTATTGAATAGAGTTGAAACATGCTGACAAAAGGAGAAATTGCTCATTTTGAGCAATTTCTTCTTTAGTCGCCATATTTTTAAAAAGTCATCTGCTGCAGAAAGCGTCTATATGTGGGAAAGGGTTAAATACAGGTTTGACTGTACATTGCATGTTCTGACTTTATTCTTCAGCCTATTTCCCTGTAACCATTCTCCCTAAATCGGCAAGATCTATTCGCATCACGGAGAAGTCACTCTCATCAAACTACTTGGCAGTAAGAAACATATTTGGTACCTATTTCTTAAACGGGCACCAGCGGGTGGCATGGCCAGGTACATACAAACTCGGAGGGGCCAAATTTAAGTACAGCCGTCCATATAATGAGCCAGAAACCTTGGAAGCAGACGGACCTTTGGATGAAGAGCTGGTTTTAGAGGTTAGTTTTAGCATTTAACTCTTTCCCTCATGTAGACGCTTTCTGACGCAATTGCAGCAGACGAATTTTGAAAACATTGTTACTACTATTATAACAATTAAGCTATCTTTTATGGAGATTTTTCAGGTTTCTGTCACTTTGTTTTCAAAGTCGTCTGCTGCAGATTTCCTGTATGTGGGAAAGGAATAATATCTACTTTGTTTTATCACATAAGTTGTATAATTTTGTTTTTTTAGTTGTATCATATATCTGAATATCTTAAGAGCTGTTTTATAGAAATAAACCTTTTCCTACATTTTTGCCACAACGTTTACATTCAGTAATAAAACTTTCTTTCATAGGGATTTTCCATTCGTTTTGTCTAGTTGTTCTCAATGTCGTCTGCTACAGTTTTATCCTATGTAGAAAAGGGGGTTGGGTTTAGTTAAATATATGTGAAATTGTTAAAAGAGATTTCCTAGAAATTAACTTTTTAGTTGATATGATATTTTAAGAGCTGTCTTTTGGAAAATATCTGATTTAAAAGGAGCAAAGTCTTGAAAATGATGTTTAACCCTTTTTCACATACAGACGTTATCGGATGCCTCTGCAGCAGACGACTTTTGAAACATTTGGCAAAAGCATATTGAGCAATTTCTCCTTTTGTCAAAATGTTTCAACCCTATTCAATAAGTATACTTGAATTTTTAGAAATTGTCCATACTTCGTTCTGCCAAGATGATTTCACAGCAGCAGACAGCTTTTTGAAAACATAGTGACAAAAGAAGAAATTGCACAAAACGTGCAATTTCTCCTTTTGCCACAATGTTTTCCACTTTTTGTCATAGGTTATCCATTCAATTATGGAGATTTTCTATGTTTTGACAAAATACGTTTAAAGTCGTCTGCTGCAGAATTGTCGTATGAGGGAAAGGGTTAAAATGATAATGATAATAAAAGTGTTTATGCGTCTTTAACAGATCTTGGTACAGGACAGGAACCAAGGAATTCGGTACGAGTATACTCTCCCATTATCCGACTTGGCGGGTCTGTCAACGCAAAAACCCGACAACTACTCCTGGAGTCTGTCTGTATCGTCCTGTTCCCAGCGATGTGCTGGGGGCGTCAAGTCGGTGACATCAATCTGTCACAAAAACTTTGAAGAAGAAGTGGATCCCAAGTATTGTAAAGATCTTGAGAAACCAGATACTGGGGAATTCCCCTGCAATCAACATGCATGCCCTCCCAGGTAAGAGTTCATTTCTTACTAGTTGACATTTACCCCTCCTGCATATAACCAATCTGCAGCAGACGACTTTGAAATATCTAGATATAAGTATAGGAAATCTCTATGATAGAAAATATTGATAGTGAATAGAGTCGAAAACATTGTGGCAAAAGGAAAAAATGCTCATCATGAGAAGTTTCTCCTTTTGCCACAATGTTTTCAAAAATCATCTGCTGCTGATGCATCAAAATGTGTTACAAAATATAACCTGTCTGCTGCGAAGGCGTTGGAAAGCGTCTATATGTGGTAGAGGTTTATTACAAAGCTTGTTGAGTCATCTGCTTTGTTTCAAATGCTAGTTTCTTTTATTGCAGCATTGTTTGTAAATAAAAGCCACAGACATCCAATGATATACCATATACCTCGAATTACAAAGATAATGTAGAAAGGGATTTTTACATATGAAATACATAGAGGAAATAAGATGTCACTAGTTTTGAGATATCTGCTGTGGCCAAGGTGTCAAACATGAATTATAAGAGGGAAAAAACTCTGATCATAATATATATATATAATATTCTCACAGATGGGTTGAAGAAAACTGGAGTAACTGTTCACGATCCTGCGGTGGAGGTCGTCAGAAACGTCGGGTAAGATGTCTGCAGAAAGTGTCGAGAACGAAGGATAAAAAACTGAAACGTAAAATGTGTAAACACTTACCGCAGCCCCTGAAGAAACAGCCTTGTAACAAACAGGAATGTCCGCCAGAATGGCGTGTGAAATCATGGACAACTGTAAGTGGTGCACTTGGTTAAACCTTTCTTATTTGCAGACGCATTTTGACACATCCTCAGCAGATGACTTTTAAAAAAACAATGTGGCAATGAGGAGAAATTACTCATCATAATGCCACAATGTTTTCAACTCTATTCAATAATTATACATATTTTACATAGTTTTGCACACACAGATGTTTTCAAAGTTGTCTGCTAAAGATCATTGTATGTTGGAAAAGGTTAATATTTTAGAATTTGTTTTAAAAGGAAAAGAAAATAAACCGTAAGATGCTGCAATGAAATAGACAAGGGCTTTCCTAGAGAAAGGTTTACATTACTATAATTAAATAACAATTTACGCTATATGTTATTTGTGGAGTAAAATGTCATGCAAGTATTTGAAAAAATAGATTATTTTGCTACAGAATTGAGCATTTTCTCCCTTTCCCACAATGTATTTGAACTCTGTCTGTCACATTCATATTTATAAGAGAAAGGGATGAATAATTAATATCCTTATGTAAGAACAAGGTTTGACTATTATTGATGCTATTTCAGTGTTCTGTGACTTGTGGTAAAGGAGAGCAGAAGAGAAAAGTGACCTGTCGCAGTAAGAAGAAGGTCCTTTCTGATAGCATGTGCCAGACCCCTAAACCAGATGTTGTACAGTCCTGTGACATGAAAGCATGTCCTAAATATAACCAACTGGCCCTTAGATCTAGCCCTTGTTTAGGAGGAAAATGTGGGCAAAGGTAGGTCATTTTGCTTCAGAGTTTTGGAAAATTCTTGTACAATAAGTTCTTTAATATTTGTTTGTAATATGACATACATAGATATACATTTACTTTTAATAAACAAAATGAGAATAAACTACTTGATACTTATGTAACTTGGGATCATCAACTTGCAAGGAAATTATTCTTCCTACAAATTGAGAAATTGAGCAGTTTATGCTTTTGCTACAATCATTTAATCATATATTGAAAATATTTCATAAAGCTATCCATTAGGGAAAGGATAAAAAAAAGGCTTGGTTTTATTGCAGAAGATTTTTTAAAGATTGTTTCAACCTTTCCCTCATACGACAATTCTGCAGCAGACGACTTTAAACATATTTTATCAAAAAATAGGAAATCTATATAATCAAATGGATAACCTATGACTAAAAGTGGAAAACATTGTGGCAAAAGGAGAAATTGCTTGTTTTGAGCAATTTCTTCTTTTTTCACTATGTTTTCAAAAAGCTGTCTGCTGCAGAGGCGTCAGAAAGCGTCTATATGAGGGAAAGGGTTAAACCTTTCCTTGATACTCACAAGTTTTAAAGACTTTGACAGAGCAGATGTCTTTGAAAACATTGTGAAAGGAGCATTTGCTCAACACTTTGACATTGTATTTAAACTGTATGAGTCAAACTTTTGATTTTCAAAATATTACACATTTGTTTCCCCTCGGATAATTACAAATTAGACAGCCCTAGAAATCAAACAAGCAGCTAACAGAAGGGTTAACCCTCTCCAACATTTAAAAAAATCTGCAGCAGACGACTTTGAAAACATAAATGCCAAAAAATGCAGGAAAATCTCTGTACATGAAAATGTTATGATTTAATAGAGTTGAAAACATTGTTACAAAAGGAGAAATTGTTTATTATGAGCAATTTCATCTTTTGTCACTATGTTTTCAAAAGTAGTCTGCTGCGGAGGTATCAAAAAGCGATTATATGTGGGAAAGGGATAAACTATGCAAAAGTGATCATCATTCATCACTCAGTTTGAAACTCATTTTTAGTTGGATAGTCGGTAACTATAGTGAATGTACTAGAGTTTGTGGAGGTGGGATGCAAAAGCGTAAAATGTGGTGCGAAAACGACGCAGGAAAGAAAATCAAAAACAGATTCTGTAAGAGCATATCAAAACCGGACAAGAGACAACAGTGCAATGTAAACGATTGTCCTGCAGCGTGGCATTCTGGGAAATGGTCCGAGGTAAGATTACAATTCTTTCATTGTGTCTCCTGCCTTTGCAATGAGACACATAGGGATCAGTTATTGACATACTGGTGCTTGACACATGTGTATCTTAACCCTTTCCCACCTATATTTGCATTTTGACACAACTGCAACAGATGACTCTTGAAAACACTGTGGCAAAATGAGCAATTTCTCCGTTTGCCACAATGTTTTCAACTATTTTCAGAAATAAAACCTTCATTTATAGAGATTTTTCATATTTTTGATTAAATGCCTTCAAAGTTGGTTGCTGCATATTTGTTGTATGTAGGAAAGGGTTAAACAATTTGTGTCATGACGCAAAACCCATTTTGACTCATTTCTTTGCTTTTTTTATGAAATTTTACATGTAATATAATTGTAATAATGTCAACTTCCATAAAAATATAATTAGTACCCTTTCCCTCATACTTTCTTATTACTCATAATTCCAAAATTAAAAAAAAGTGGTGTCACAAAATATTTTTTAGCGAGATGTAACCTTTGGCTTCGAAGTCGAATTAGAATTGAACACTTTTCCCACATGAAGACGCTTTCTGATGCCTATGCAGCATACAACTTTTTAAAACATTGTGACAAAAGTAGAAATTGCTAAAGACGAGATTGATCATGATGAGCAATTTCTCCTTTTGTCAAATTGTTTTCGACTCTATTAAGTAATGATCCTTTCATTTATAAATTTTTTTACCTTCAATATTTTCAAAGGCGTCTGCTGCAGATTTGTTGTATGCGGGAAAGGGTTAAATCTAGATCAGTGCACATTTATTGAACTTATTTGCAGTGCTCCGTAAGTTGTAAACAAGGAGAACAAAAAAGACAAGTAAACTGTAGAATTAAAACTGTGTCATCCCATGAAATTGTTTCAAAAGACTTGTGTGGAAGCCCAGCACCTGATGTGATAAGGTCATGTGACAGCGGATCATGTGACATCAAGGAACAGTTTGATTGGCTGTTGTCACCCTGGGGACCAGTAAGTATTTTACACCAGCAAATATTTAAAAATGTTTTGTGAACCTATATTTGTGTGTGTTCGTTTTTAAGCATGCTATTGGGTAGACATTCCTGTAAGGCAAAATGATCCATGAAAGAAAATAACGCATCAAAGTACAGTCAAATATTTTCATTTTATTCATTTCTAGTAACTACAAATATTTCAACATATTTAACTTGACCAATGGTAACAAATTTGCTCAAGAACAAATCATATCTGTGACTGTGAAGTTGGTTTAAGTAACATGAACAGATATGGAGTGTTTTTGTGGACTGTGTTCTGTTTACTTGGTGGTTACGGCCTCTTTCATGAATCTATTGTGTTTTACTTTTTTGCTGTTCTGAAATGAGGATTTCTTTTCGGGTAATGTATGGAACAAGAATTTTAAAAAAAAGCTTCTTAATTCAGATACATTATGAGAATGTTTTAACAAAGCTGGCAAATCATACCTTATTTCTATATACTCAAGTATTTACCATTTTGCGATTTGATCATGTTTTGAGAGTCTCTTTGGAAGACATCTCGGAGGTAATTAGAAATATTATCTTAGTAAAGAGTTGAAAACATTTTGGAATAAAGAGAAAATGCTTTATTTGATGCATCAAATGTTGTCAGTGTCAGTGGTAGGGTAAAAAAGATGGAATGCAGTGATAGAGCATCAGCCTCTCCTACCAAAGGTCTCAGGTTCGAATCCCGTGCTAAGCGGGTTCTGCCTTTGGGTTTTCCCGACACAAATGGTGTGAGTTAGGGTTAAGATTCCTGGAAGCAGACTGACATCAAGCATTATAACGCTGAAAACTCGCAAAAAAAAGTTTAAACTTAAAACTAAACGTGGGACATGACTGTGTAATTTTTCACTCTGCTGGTAATTAATCCCATTGACATTTTTATACAAGTTGCACCCGAAATATTTCGTCATTTGTCCTTAACATATGCAAAGTAAATTTGGAGTATTGCGACAAATAAAGAGTAAAGAAAAAACATAAATCTTCATTCCTAAACATAGAAATTTATATAATCTCATTTATCACATTCCATCTATGCTATTTTTGGTAGTGACTATAGAAACATCAAAAGAAAAGAACAGAATATCACATAATAAACTGTAAAACTTAGTGTCAAGTTAAAAATTGTACATATCTGTTATCCTTTTCTCCCATACAACAATTCTGCAGCAGACCACATTGAAAACATTATTCTAGGATATTTTATGAACAATCTCTAGAACGGAAAGTATAATAATTGAAACAGAGTTGAAAACATTGTGGCAAATGGATCTCAAAATGAACTATTTTTCCTTTTGCCACAATGATTTCCAATGTCGTCTGTTGCAGATGACTCAAAATAGGTTTGCATGTGTGAAAGACTTAACCCTTTCCCACTTGAAGATGCATTCCAACACATCTGCAGCAGACTTCTTTTGAAGATACTGTGGCAGAAGGAGAAATTGCTCATAATGAGCAATTTCTCCTTTAACCAAAATTATTCAACTGTTTTCATTAATAAGACTTTCATTATGTCTCCCCCATTACATGGGGGTGACATATTGTTTTTGCCCGTTCCGTCCGTCCTTCCGTCCTTCCGTCCTTCCGTCTGTCACACTTGTTTCCGCTCAATAACTGAAGAAAGCTTGGGCGTAGGAACTTAGTACTTGGTATGCAGGTTGGTCATGACCAGTAGCTGACCCCTATTGATTTTGATAACAGAAGGTCAAAGGTCAAGGTCATGGTGACCTTGTGAGGTAAAAAATGGTTTCCACTCAATAACTGAAGAACGCTTTGGCTGAGGAACTCCATACTTGGTATGCAGGTAGGCCATGCCTAGTAGAAGACCCCTATTGATTTTGAGGTCAGTACGTCTAAAGTCAAGGTCACAGTGACCATGAGCTTGAAAGGTCACAGTGACAATGAGCTGATAAATAGTTTTTGCTTGGGCCCAGGAACTTCATACTTGATGTGCAGGTTGGTCACCACCAGCAAATGAACCCTATTAATCTTAAGGTTTCTAGGTCAAAGGTCAAGGTCACAGTGGTCAACGTCACATCCGTCACACTTGTTTCCGCTCAATAACTAAAGAACGCTTGGGCATAGGATCTTCATACTTGGTATGCAGGTTGGTCATGACCAGTAGATGACTCCTATTGATTTTGATGTCAGAAGGTCAAAGGTCAAGGTCATGGTGACCTTGTGAGGTAAAAAATGGTTTCCGCTCAATAACTGAAGAACGCTTGGGCCGAGGAACTCCATACTTGGTATGCAGGTTGGCCATGCCCAGTAGAAGACCCTATTAATTTTGAGGTCAAAGTCAAGGTCACAGTGACCTTGAGCTGAAAGGTCACAGTGACAATGACTGAATGAGCTGAAACATTGTTTTTGCTTAATAACTGTAGAATGCTTTGGCCATGGAAGTTAATACTTGGTGTGCAGGTTGGTCACCACCAGTAGATGACCCCTATTAATTTTGAGGTCACTAGCTTAAGGGTCAAGGTCATGGTAACCTTCAGCTGAAAAATGGTTTCCTCTCAATAACTAAAGAATGCTTATGTTGAGGAACTTCATACCTGGCGTGCAGGTTGGTCCTAACCAGTAAATGACCTTTATTGAATTTGTTTGATTTTGAGGTCATAAGGTCAAATGTCGAAGGTCACGGTAACCTTCAGCTGAAAAATGTTTACTCAATAACTCAAGAACGCTTATACCCAGGGACTTCATACTTGGTGTGCAGCTTGGTCCTAACCTGTAGATAACCCCTATTTATTTTGATGTCAGTAGGTCAAAGGTCAAGGTCGCGGTGACCTTTGGCTGAAAAATGGTTTCTGCTCAATAACTGAAGATTGCTTGGGCCCAAGAACTTCATACTTGGTGTGCAGGTTGGTCACCAGCAGCAAATGACCCCAATTGATTTTGAGGTCACTAGGTCAAAGACCAAGGTCATGGTAACCCTCAGCTGAAAAATGGTTTCCGCTCAATAACTGAGGATTGTCACTGTTGCTTCATCTCCAGTCCAAAACTAAAAAATTCATCTCCATCATTTCTTTTCCTCCCCTACGACCACACAAATGGGGAGACAAGCGCTTTTTCAAAAAAGCAATCTCTAGTTTACATAGTTTTGCATATATGTTGTCAAAGTTGTCTGCTGCAGATTTATTGTATACGGGAAAGGGTTAAGACACTTTCATAGAACCGTCAATGAATTTGACATTTCCTTAATGGTCCATATCTTAATACCATTCTAATATCTAACTTAATCCCACAAAATATAACCCAAGCAGAGGACTAGATAAGGAGGAGTGAACTGGTCTTTTCCCATCCATATCTCTCTTATGACTCCACTAAACCCTATGTTGTGGGTACTCAAAAGAATCGTCTCACTGAGACGATTCTTTTGAGTACTCACAACATAGGGTTTGAGGGTCAAATAAGGATATGGGGATGTGAAATACTCTTCTTATCTAGAGTTCTGACCCAAGTATCTAATCATCAGCTTTCTAACTTATCACATGTGTTACACACACATTTACTTCATTCTATATCTGATGTTTATTATATTAACTATATAAAATGTCTTTGCTAAAAGGTAGCAGAGTTAGCTGTGAGACTATCTTTCCAAGAATATTTCAAAGTTCTTCTTCTTGAAGCAAGTAAAATTAATCTAGGAAAGGATGAAGTCCCTTTGTAAAAGAAATGAATATTTTTAACAGAAAGAACAATACGTGCAATGCTATTAGTTCATTAATATTATAATATTTTGTTCTTCATCTGTCAGTAAGTACTTGCCATAGAAAGTAATATTAAGAGTATTATCAAAACAGGCTTTTGATTGATTTTTTGTTGAAAAAAGAAAGAAATCAGTTGCAGGTTACATGTTTGTTACATGTTTGCCTGTTCTTAACCCTTTCCCACATACACAAACCTCAGCAGACGACTTTGAAAAGTTCTAGGTAAAAATGTGGAAAATCTCTATAAATTAAGTGGAAAATGTCATCTGTTGCAAAGGCCTCAGAAAGGGTCAATATGTGAGAAGAAAGGGTTAAATAACTTTTGTTATGAAATACAGAATCACATGACTATATTTAATAATGGCTTTAGGGTAGTTCTACTAGGGTTGTAGTTAATTAGGGCATAATAAGCTAGTTAGATTTTAGATACAAAATATATTGGTCAATATGTAATTTTATGGAAGATTTCATAGTACATGTATTAACCCTTTCCCTCATACGACAATTCTGCAGCAGACGACTGAACATATTTTGTCAAAAAAGGGAAAATCTCTATAATTGAATGGATAACCTATGACAAAAAGTGGAAAACATTTTCAGCAGACTACCTTTTGAAAACATTGTAGGAAAATGAGCATGTGGGAAAGGGTTAATATCTATGTGATGTCACCTCATTATACAACTGGTCATTGAAGAAAAGACATTTTTAAAATATTCCAAGAATAGAAATTATTTCTTTATGAAACAAACTAAGGATTGTACATTCATTTCTCACGTACATGAGTCGTAGAAAAAGAAACATGAATTTCTAAAAAATATGGAGGCTAGGCAAAATGCCTATTGACGAAAAAACAAAAATTGGACAATTCATGTATCTGTTGTGTCTCTATTGAACTCCTTCTCACATACAACAAATCTGCAGCAGATGATATTGAAAACATTGAAGTCAAATATGGAAAATCTCTACAAATGATTGTATAATAATTTAACACAGCTGAAAACTTTGAGGCTAAAGGAGATTTTGTACATAATGACAGCTATTTTTCCTTTAGCCAAAATGTTTTTTCAAAAGTCTTCTATTACAGGAGAGTAAAAATGAGTGCATGTGTGTAAGGATTAAATATGATGTATGTGAAAGAGCTATTGTGTAAATATTCCTTCCACCATTTTGTGATTATACCTATGTTATCCATGAGCCATATGTAGAGTATATGAATATATCACGAGTGTGCTTCATTGCTTCTATCTTGCTGCTTAGTGCTCACAAACATGTGGCCAAGGTCAGAGTTCAAGATACCTCCGTTGTGCCCTGATAGATAGTAAACAACAGCCGACTATACGACCAGATAGTGATTGTATCAACATTCCAAAACCGTATATTAGAATGACGGAACCCTGCTTGATTATGGAGTGTATGCAGAACACGGAGGAACCAGCTCAATGGGAAGTAACTGGTTGGTCAGAGGTAAGGATGCGATGTCCGCAGTGTGTGTCTTTTTTCTGGTGTTGATATTGTTTCTGTCTTGGACATTATATACTCAGAGAATGGTATTTTGTTACTGCATGTGGTTTTGATTGGTTGTTTATATATATTTTTTTGAGTTTGCATCGTGGTACCAATTGGTTGCAGATCACTTCTCTCATAGAACAGTTTGTAAACAATGCTATTATTAATTAAACCTATTGCCTGGTATATAGTTCATTATATGTGATGGCAACTGTTGAACGCTATTTTGTCAAAAGCATCAGTCATAAGTATGCTCCTAACCCTTTTCACAAACAACAAATCTGCAGCAGACGACTTTGAAAACATCTACACAAAATCATGGAAAATCTCTGTAAATGAAGGTATAATTACTGGTGGGAAATGGAGAAATTGCTCATTTTGACCAATTTATCCTTTTATCACAATGGTTTCAAAAGTTATCTGCTGCAGAGGCGTCAAAAAGTGTCTGTTTGTAGGAAAGAGATAAAAGATTACCTAATTTTAGAGTTGTCTCGTTCCTTTGAAAGTATCTTGGACAAAAGGTAGTAGCGTTAGAAACAACAGATATAACAAAAGTATAATGTCCAGAGCTCTAGATAAGGGGCATTGTTCATGCTCTAAAATCCTAATTTGACATTCAAATCCTATGTTGTGGCTCTTTTGAGTACCAGATCTTCGGGTTTGGTTGAAGGATAAGAGATATATTGTGGGGAAAAGAGCTGTATACTCCTCCCTATCTGGACCTCTCAATGTCTATACATTGTTTCCTAAAGTCATCTGATACAAAGGTGTCCGCAATGTCATCTGTAGTTTCAGTAATTTCACAGTTACATAGAAATGCATTGTATGTATAATGCGATTTTGACAGACAAAAAAAGCAGGCCATTATTAACTTGTTCCTTATTCCATTACTAACTATTTATTTTGAATTGTTTATGTGATTATTTATGCAGTTGAATTATTTTTATTTTTTATTAAAAAGCTCAATAATAGCTATAAAACGCAGTTTTGATAAGCTCGTATTGATTGGTTGTCATCGTTTCAGAAACAATATTTTAACCCTCTACCATCCGTCAATCGTGGTTGAAGACTTGGCTGAATTAAAAACTGAAATAAACAAGAGTTGAAAACTTTGTGGTTACTGGATAATTTGCACATAATGAACATGATTTCTTTATCAACAAAGTTTTCAAAATTAAGAAAGGATTATATAATATGAATAATTATGTCTCCCCCTGTATACAGGGGAGATATATTGTTTTTGTCCTTGATGTCTGTCTGTTCGTCCCCAAAATCTTGTCCGATCCATATCTCCCAGACGGCTTGAAAGATTTTTATGAAACTTGGGTCACATGTTCACCTCATCAAGGCGACGTGCAGAACCCGCGTCTCGACAATATAGGGTCAAGGTCAAGGTCACGCTTGAAGGTCAAAGGTTTGAGGCTTTATTTCGTGTCCGCTCCATATCTCCCAGACGGCTTGAAGGATTTTCATGAAACTTGGGTCACATGTTCACCTCATCAAGGCGACGTGCAGAACCCACGTCTCGACAATATAGGATCAAGGTCAAGGTCACGCTTGAAGGTCAAAGGTTTGAGGCTTTATTTCGTGTCCGCTCCATATCTCCGAGACGGCTTGAAGGATTTTCATGAAACTTAGGTCACATGTTCACCTCATCAAGGCGACGTGCAGAATCTGCGTCTCGACAATATAGGGTCAAGGTCAAGGTCACGCTTGAAGGTCAAAGGTTTGAGGCTTTATTTCGTGTCCGCTCCATATCTCCGAGACGGCTTGAAGGATTTTCATAAACTTGGGTCACATGTTCACCTCATCAAGGCGACGTGCAGAACCCGCGTCTCGACAATATAGGGTCAAGGTCAAGGTCACGCTTGAAGGTCAAAGGTTTGAGGCTTTATTTCGTGTCCGCTCCATATCTCCCAGACGGCTTGAAGGATTTTCATGAAACTTAGGTCACATGTTCACCTCATCAAGGCGACGTGCAGAACCTGCGTCTCGATAATATAGGGTCAAGGTCATAGTCACGCTTGAAGGTCAAAGGTTTGAGGCTTTATTTCGTGTCCGCTCCATATCTCCGAGACGGCTTGAAGGATTTTCATGAAACTTGGGTCACATGTTCACCTCATCAAGGCGACGTGCAGAACCCGCGTCTCGACAATATAGGGTCAATGTCAAGGTCACGCTTGAAGGTCAAAGGTTTGAGGCTTTATTTCGTGTCCGCTCCATATCTCCCAGACGGCTTGAAGGATTTTCATGAAACTTGGGTCACATGTTCACCTCATCAAGGTGATGTGCAGAACTTGCGTCTCGACAATATAGGGTCAATGTCAAGGTCACGCTTGAAGGTCAAAGGTTTGAGGCTTTATTTTGTGTCCGCTCCATATCTCCCAGACGGCTTGAAGGATTTTAATGAAACTTTGGTCACATGTTCACCTCATCAAGGCGACGTGCAGAACCTGTGTCTCGACAATATAGGGTCAAGGTCAAGGTCATTTCGTGTCCGCTCCATATCTCCAAGACGGCTTGAAAGATTTTCATGAAACTTGGGTCACATGTTCACCTCATCAAGGCGACGTGCATAACCCGCGTCTCGACCATACTGGGTCAAGGTCAAGGTCACGTTTGAAGGTCAAAGGTTTGAGGCTTTATTTTGTGTCAACTCCATATCTCCAAGACGGTTTGAAGTATTTTCATGAAACTTGGGTCAGATGTTCACCTCATCAAGGCGACGTGCAGAACCCGCGTCTCGACCATACTGGGTCAAGGTCACGCTTGAAGGTCAAAGGTTTGAGGCTTTATTTTGTGTCCACTCCATATCTCCTTAAAGGATTTTCATGATACGTGGGTCACATGTTCACCTCATCAAGGCGACGTGCAGAACCCGCGTCTCGACCATACCGGTTCAAGGTCAAGGTCACGCTTGAAGGTCAAAGGTTTTAGGCTTTATTTCGTGTCCACTCAATATCTCCAAGACGGCTTGAAGGATTTTCATGAAACTTGGGTCAGATGTTCACCTCGTCAAGGCGACGTGCAGAACCCGCGTCTCGACCATACTGGGTCAAGGTCAAGGTCACGCTTGAAGGTCAAATGTTTGAGGCTTTATTTTGTGTCCGCTCCATATCTCCTTAAAGGATTTTCATGAAACTTGGGTCACATGTTCACCTCATCAAGGCGACGTGCAGAACCCGCGTCTCCACCATACCGGTTAAAGGTCAAGGTCACGCTTGAAGGTCAAAGGTTTTAGGCTTTATTTCGTGTCCAGTCAATATCTCCAAGACGGCTTGAAGGATTTTCATGAAAATTTGGTCACATGTTCACCTCATCAAGGCGATGTGCAGAACCTATGGTCTGCTTTATAGGTTTGAATGTTTTGAGAGATTTTGATAGATATTTGAGGTGGAGACATCTGTTTTTTGCAAAAACAATTCTAGTTATAATTTATGAATATAGTTGAAAACTTAGTTGTGAAAGGAGAAATTGTTCATCATGAATAATTTCTCCTTTTGCCAGAATGTTTTCAAAAGTGAAAAGAATATTTATTTGATTCTTGAGCATGTTTTCAATTTTTATGTTCAAAATTTAACTTTTACTTTAATTCTCGCTACAAAGGGATGGCTTACTTTTTACACTGCTAGTTTCTTAGATTGTAGCACAAGGCTATTTTATGCTAGATTATTTATATATGCAAGGACACATGTACATTAAATATTATTAACCCTTTCCCTCATTCTGATGCCTCTGCATCAGACGGCTTTTTGAAAACATAGTGACAAAAGAAGGAATTGCACAAAACATGCAATTTCTCCTTTTGCCACAATGTTTTCCACGAGATTTTCTATTTTTTGACAAAATATGTTAAAAGTCGTCTGCTGCAGAATTGTCATATGAGGGAAAGGATTAAGTTGAATGAAAATAGCACAGCATTGCTCAATTATTTATTTGTTTTTTGTTAGATTATAACTCTTGACTCAAAAACAAAGGTATAAGAGCTAGGGGGAGAAGATAAGTTAATATTTTGGAAAATATAGTTTTAACTTGCAAAAGTCTTTTTCTCCTTTTTAGCTTGTCTGTTTTTCGCGGTAATAAAGTTGGGCTATTGTGATACCCTTGGTGTCGTCGTCTGCGTACAGTCACAAACTTTAACCGTACCTCATAAATCAAAAACTGTTCTCCATTTCAAATGAAATTTGGTACACATGTTCCTAGGAACAATATGCATGTCTATACCAAGTCTCATACCTCTGGCTTTAATAATTATTCAGTAATGCCCTATTTTCTTTTACTTAGAACAAGTGTTGGTGTTCGCTCCACGGCGCTGTTGTTTGAAATTCCTTTAACGATATAATGATTTTCAGTCTTAGAATAATCTTTCATTTGTCCACATTCTTATTTTGTTTGAAATGACCATTTTTTGGCAAAATTATTTATTCTCGTCTTTAATTTATATATGCTGTGTATGACTATAAAGCATTGCTTGCTAAAAAAAAATAACTATATAGCTTATTTTAACATTTAGTAGCTTTTCAATTAAATTCATTGGTTAACTCACAATTTTAATCATTATCATTATTTCATGTTAACACATAATAACATCTTGACTATCCTCACAATTAATACACTGTTAGCAAGAACTGTTTTTTATTGTAATTTGGTAACATATTAATACAAGATATTGTGTACAGTGTTCCCACTAATTTATTAATAAATGTATTAAAATGTGTCTGCGGTCAATTAATTTTAACAAAATATAACGTTATAATTTAATCTACTACTTTCTGTTCCCTGTGTCTAGAGAACCTGCCTTTTGCCAATGTGGGGGGTGGATTCAACCCTTTCCCACTTGCATACACCATTTGGATGCATAAGTCCTCTGCTGCAGCTTTATTGTATGTGGGAAAGGGTTTAAGTAAGAAAGATAATAATGAATAACACTATCAGCTGATCAGGTAGTGTTTAGGCATCTTAACCCTTTTCCACATACAACAAATCTGCAGCAGACAACATTGAAAGCGTCTACTCAACATATGAAAAATCTCTAGAAATGAATGTATAATTACCGGTACTGAAAAAAAAGTTGGAAACATTGTGACAAAAGGATTTTTTTTTCGTTTTTAGCATTGTCTCCTTTTGTAACAATGTTTTCAAAAGTCGACTGCTTCAGATGTTTTAAAATGCATCTATTGGTAGGAAAGGGTTTAATGCTTTTGGTCCCCAATTCAGACAATATTTTGATGCCTTGCTAGCATCCAACTTTTCAAAGCATTGTTAAAATGGACAAATAGCTTGAAATGAGCTACTCCCTCCTTTTCCATGAATATTTTCAACCCTGTGATACACAAATATATCTTGTCTCATCTATTATCAATGGTCATATGTACCTTAAATACATGTATTGTATAATATTGAACTATAAATAATAATTATGTTAATCTTGTCAAATTCATGCGGAGAATGGTCATGTTCTTCACTGGATTGAAAAATGCTGATGGTTAAATTGGTGTTTGCATCTTTTCTCCTGTTTTGTACTCGGTATCAAATTAATAGTTCCAATTGTACTGATAATTTAACTCTTTCCCACTTGTAAATCATCTGTAGTAGATGACTTTTGAAAACATTTTCAACTCTATTTAATGATTAACCCTTTCCCTAATATGGATGCTTTCTGATGCCTCTGTAGCAGACGGCTTTTTTGAAAACATAGTGGCAAAAGGAGAAATTGCTCAAGACGAGCAATTTCTCCTTTTGCCACAATGTTTTCCAGTCTTATTCATTATTCTATTTTTTGACAAAATGTGTTCAAAGTCGTCTGCTGCAGAATTGTCATATGAGGGAAAGGGTTAATGATTAAACTCCCATTCATGGATATTTTTTAAATCTTTTGTCAAGATGCCTTTAAAGTCGTTTGCCTGCAGATTTGAGATTTAAGCACACGTTTCCACAAGAGACATCTTTTAAACAAAGTACATTGTAGTACAAGTAGGTTATCTTGGTCATCATGCTATGAGTTTGTCTATTACGTGTATTTCCAGTGTTCCAAAAGCTGCGGAGAAGGTATACAATCGCGGATTGTTTCCTGCGTAAATAGTCGGGGACAACCCTCGTCCAACTGTGATAGAAGAACGGAGCCGGATTTTACCCGTCCATGTAATAACGGGGATTGTCTACCCGTTCCTTTAGGTAACTGTGGATGGAAATCGCAATTTGTTTAACACTTTCCCACTTGCAGAATTATTTTGACGTTTTTGCAGCAGATTACTTTCGGAAACGTTGTGGCATAAGGAGAAATTGCTTTCTGCAGTTTTGCCTTGATGTTTTTAAAGTTGTCTGTTGCAAATTTGTTGTATGTTGGAAAGGGTTAACCCTTTCCCTCATATAGTAGCTTTCTGACACCTCAGCAGCAGACAGCTTATTGAAAACATAGTGACAAAAGAAGAAATTGCTCAAAACAAGCAATTTCTCCTTTTGCCACAATGTTTTCCACTTTTAGTCATAGGTTATCCTTTCAAATATAGCGATTTTCCATTTTTTGACAAAATATGTTCAAAGTCGTCTGCTGCAGAATCGTCGTATGAGGAAAAGGGTTAAGCAATATGCATAAATAGGTAAAATAATGTCTTGTTGCTTATTAGCACATTGAAAACTGGTGGCAGGCCACTGACAGTTTCTTGACTGTTCACTTAAACAAGACCTCTTTACAGCGTGCACAATACCAATCTTGTTAGAAATATGTGGGGCGGATCTCCCTGAACACGACCTTTCATTATAATTCCTTGATCGTAAGCAAAGGGATACTGATGGGAGCGAATTAGGGTCTTCATGGCCCTCTTGTTTTAACCCTTTCCCTCATATAGACGCTTTCTGACGCCTCTGCAGCAGACGGCTTTTTGAAAACATAGTGACAAAAGAAGAAATTGCTCAAAACGAGTAATTTCTCCTTTTACCACAATGTTTTCCACTTTTAGTCATAGGTTATCCTTTCAAATATAGAGATTTTCTTTTATGATAGAATATGTTCAAAGTTGTCGGCTGTAGATTTGTTGTATGAAGGAAAGGCTTAAGACATTGTAATAAAATATAGTCTGTACTATTAACCCTTTCCCTCATATAGACGCTTTCTGACGCCTCTGCAGCAGACGGCGTTTTCCACTTTTTGTCATAGGTTATCCATTTAATTATGGAGATTTTCTATGTTTTGACAAAATAGGTTCAAAGTCGTCTGCTGCAGAATTGTCGTATGAGGAAAAGGGTTAACTCTTTCGGGCATACAAACAATCTGTATCAGACAACTTTGAAAACAGCTACGGTAGTTAAAATTATGGGAAAAACTGGAATGAATTAAAATCTATAATTATTGAAAACAAAAGTTGTCTGCTGTAGATGTGTTCAAAAGTTGTCTGCTGTAGATGTGTTCAAAGTTATCTGCTGTAGATATGTCACAATTTAACTGAATGTGTGAAAGGGTTAAAATAGCTATTTGGTAGTTTGGTAAGAAGACTTGCCAATAAACAGTAACATGTTATCCCATTGAGACTAGCTACACTACAACCAATCAATTTGTGACCAGCATAGATTAAGATCAACTCAACTGCAAATCCATACATTTTGTTATGACTCTTTGGAATCCGCCATGGCCGAGTGGTCAGCATTAGGGATTGGGAACCGGACTCACTTGTTCGATCCCCAGTCACAGCGGTCATGGTGGAGTGCCATTGGGCAAGGCACATTTCCTAGTTTAATTCTGGTTTGTGTACCCAGAGATCATGAATAACTGAACTGCTGCCGTGATATTACTGATATAATGTTGAAAACGGCATAAAATCCCAATTAATCAAAACTGATCTGAGTCCTCACTGTTGGTCGTTTTGTCACGGATTGTTTAAAGAAATGTCATTGTCTATTTTCATCAAATGACATGTACATGTGTAACATGTCTCCTTTCTACTTCAAACTTTACCCTTTCCCGCTTCCACACACATCTGCAGCAGAGGACTTTTGAATACATTGAGGCAAAAGGAAAATATTGCTCATAATGAACTATTTCTATTTTTGTCACAATGTTTCCAACTCTATTCTATGATTAAACCTTCATTAATTTTATAGAGATGTGTTCTACATTTGTTTATGTTTTCAAAGTTGTCTGCTGTAGCTTTGTTGTATGTGGGAAGAGGTTATGTATTAAAGACAACAAATCTGCAGCAGATGACTTTGAAAACACCTTCTCAAATGATATGGAAACTGTAAATGAAAGAACACTTTTTGAATAAAGTTGATACATTGTGGCAAAAGGAAGAATTGCTCATGGTGAGCAATTTCTCCCTTTACCACAATGTTTTCAAAAATTGTCTACTGCAGAGACATGAGATTGTGTCTGTATGCGGGAAAGGGTTAATTATTGTTGTTTTACTCTGATTGCAGGTCACACAGTTTGTAAAGATAAGTTTGTCTGGTGCTACCTCGTCCCTAATCATAGGGTGTGTCATAAACCAATGTACACTAAAAACTGCTGTCGGTCCTGCTTAGGAAAACGGTGATAGGACCTTCGCTACTTGGAGTAAAACGATGATGGAACATCGGCCATTTTGTGTAGAATGGTGATAAAAAGTTGGCCATTTTGTGTGTAAAAAGGGGATCACAGCTTTATTATGTTCAAGTGGGATAACACATATTAGCTCGATGAAATTTTTGCAACTACACAAAAGTTCAATATCCTTTGAAATTGATTCGTTTCACATGTGATGAAGCGCGATAAAGTGTGATGAAGTGTGTAGGAAAGTAAAGGCTGTGTCGGGTTATGTGCATCATCCAAGCAGAAATGATTTTTGTGTGTATATAGTGAAAACTGCTTGGTGTAATGCATTTTTGTAAAACAGTATCATTATGCATTTTTGTAACCCATTCCAACCAGAGCAACTAAATGGGTTATTCCTAAATTGGTTCTATGATATAATAAAAAAGGTTCGACCTATTCAGAATAGAGCAATTTGGCTGGCATCTTTTTGTACAGAGAAATATGCTGGAACATCAGGAAAAGCATTTGAAATAATCTATGAACTGTGTAGTAGGTTTTCTGATGCATATGTTGGACTCACAACGCGTTTTGGAAATCGGACTGCTTTGTGGAACTGGGCCATGTTGTGAGTCATACACATACGATTGTGTAAATCATAGATACGAGTAATTATGGTAGTTAAGTGTGGGGTTGGTTTAAAAGAACCTAATTGGAAAGCGTTACAGTGTCTCTTTATGTTGTTGTTATTATTTGATGTTTTATGATGCGGGTGATTTGTGCTTGGACTCCCAGGGAGAGCACAGAGTTTTTCAACTGTTCATTATCGATGTTATTGAAGACAAGAATACACAAGACTGCGTGATAGTAATGGAAACCACGTTCACAGAGGACCTGGACATCTGTGTACAAATTTGTAGAAATTTACAGCTTTTTCAGTGTTAATATTTTGTTAAAGGGTGATCTTCAATTAATTTTAACCCTTAAACGCATTTTGACGCATCTGCAGCAGACGACTTTTAAAAACATCGTGACAAAAGGAGCAATTGCTCAAAACAAGCAATTTCTCCTTCTGCCACAATGATTTCAACTGCTTTCATTAATTTTACCTCTATTTATAGTGATTGGCAATACGTTTTCAAAGTCATCTGCTGCAGATTTGTTGTATGTGGGAAAGGACTTATATCCAAATGCAGATACATTTTGACGTATCTGCAGAAGAGGACTTTATATATGGTTGTGTCAAAAGAAGAATTGCTGATAATCAACATTTTCTCCTTTTGCGCACACTGTTTTCAACTCTGTTCTGTTATTACTAGAGATTTTTCATAATTTTGCCTTTAACCCTTTCCCTCATATAGACGCTTTCTGACGCCTCTGCAGCAGACGGCTATTTGAAAACATAGTGACAAACGAAGAAATTGCACAAAACGTGCAATTTCTCCTTTTGCCACAATGTTTTCCACTTTTAGTCATAGGTTATCCATTCAATTATGGAGATTTTCTATGTTTTGACAAAATACGTTCAAAGTCGTCTGCTGCAGAATTGTCGTATGAGGGAAAGGGTTAATGTTGTCTACTGTTGATTTTTTGTAAGTCTAACTTTTTAACCCTTTCCCTCAAACAACATTTCTGCAGCAGACGACTTTGAACGTATTTTGTCAAAAAAAAGAAAATCTCCATAATTGAATGGATAACCTAGTATGACAACAAGTGGAAAACATTGTGGCAAAAGGAGAAATTGCACGTTTTGTGCAATTTCTTCTTTTGTCACTATGTTTTCAAAAAGCCGTCTGCTGCAGAGGCGTCAGAAAGCATCTTTATGAGGGAAATGGTTGCTGAAATTTTATTAGACCAGCAATTATAATTGAGATAAGAAAGAAACATGTGACCTTGAATGGAGCGGACCTTTCAGAAAACTGCATTTGTTAGAAGTTTTGTTTTAGGAACAGTGTTAAGATACGACATGTCATTTCTACAAAGTGTTTTTACAAAACCAAACAGTGAATTCTGTAAACCCTTTAGCACATGCAATAGAAATATATTATTTAGATGAGCGATATCTATATTGAATAGAGTAAAAAAGTTTGTGGCAAATGGAGAAATTGCTCCTCTTCAGCAACTTCTCCTTGTGCCACACTGTTTTCAAAGATCACCTGATGCAGATGAGTCAAATTGCATTTACATGTGGGGAAGTGTTAAAGGAGTTGGTCTTTGAGGGAAACTTCAAGCAGACATTGAGGAACAAACAAAAAACTGTCTCAGATAACTTGTACATTCATGTGTAACTTACTACATATTTCTCTATGTTAAACCCTTTCCCTCATACGACAATTCTGCAGCAGACGACTTTGAAAGTATTTTGTCAAAAAATAGAAAATCTCCATAATTGAATGGATAACCTATGACAAAAAGTGGAAAACATTGTGGCAAAAGGAGAAATTGCATGTTTTGTACAATTTCTTCTTTTGTCACTATGTTTTCAAAAAGCTGTCTGCTGCAGAGGCGTCAGAAAGCATCTATAGGAGGGAAAGGGTTAAACCCTTTCGCACATGCAGAGGCATTGGCAGCAGTTGATGTTTGAAAACATTGTGACAAAAGGAGTAATTACTCATAATAAGCATTTCTTCTTTTGCCTCAATACTTTCATTTTTTCATTTTATATTTTTGCCTAGATGTTTTCCAAGTCGTCTCCTGCATGTGGAATATGGTTGATATGTTTTTCATTTATATATATACACAATCATTTTAACCTTTCCCTGATATGGGCAACTTTTAAAAAAATATTTTTAGAAATATAAGCTTTTTTTCATTTTCCTGCAAATTGTTTTCCTTTATGTCAAACATTTCTTCTCATGGTTTAAAAATGTTATCATTTTCTTTATATGCTTTTCAGTTTGGAAGAATATGAAATTACCTCTTCACGATATATGGTAACCAGGGTCCACTGCTTTGAACATTTGAATATAAATTCGTTACATAAAAATGAGTTGGAAACATTGTGGGAAAAGGTGAATTTGCTCAAAATTGAGTAACTTCACTTTTTCATTTGATATTGCAGCAGTGTTTTCAAAAGTTATCTGCTGTAGAGGCTCCCAAAACAGTTGATATCAGAGAAAGGGTTAAGGTGCAATGTTTGTGAAATCATTATTGTAGGTGTTAAATGGCTGTATATTATTGTAAATCCTTAACCCTTTCCCTCATACGACAATTCTGCAGCAGACGACTTTGAACGTATTTTGTCAAAACATAGAAAATCTCCATAATTGAATGGATAACCTATGACAAAAAGTGGATAACATTTTGGCAAAAGGAGAAATTGCACGTTTTGTGCAGTTTCTTCTTTTGTCACTATGTTTTCAAAAAGCCATCTGCTGCAGAGGCGTCAGAAAGCGGCTATATGAGGGTAAGAGTTAACAGATTTATGCCATTACTACATGAAGATACATTTTGACGCATGTGAGGCAAACAACCTTCGAAAACATTGCAGCATGCTGAGAAATTGCTGATGAAATGCAATTTCTACTTTTCCAAAATGTTTTCAACTCAATTTGATAATTAAACTTTCATTTATAGAGGATTCCAATAGTTTTGCCTAGATGTTTTCAAAGTCGCCTGCTGCAGATTTGCAGTATATATGGGGAAAGGGTTAAAGATCATTCAGATCAAACTCAAGATCATCAGTTTTTATTGTCAACATTGAAAACCTAATTTTATGTTGCTATGCTGCATTTATGTTGAATGTGTTAAGTATTTTCTTATTTATTGAATTTTTTTTTTTCGTTGGAATTACAAATTTTAAATGTTCATGATTGTAATTTGTGTCAGACCATAATTGCAACTTCTCCTTTTGCCACAATGTTTACAGACATTTGCTACAGATGCATCAAAATGTATTTTTCAAAAGTCATCTGCTGCACATGCGTCTGCAAGTGGGAAAGCGTTAAAGGTTAAGGTAAAACCTCATGCTAGAATTCTTGTTGTTTGTTTAGCCTTTTCCCTGATACAGATGACTTGGAAACATCTGCAGCAGACAACTTTTGAAAGTATTGTTGGAAGCCCTTTCCCACATACAACAAATCTGCAGCAGATGACTTTGAAAATGTATTGCAAAAAATATTCAAAATAATTTGCATAATTTTTAAATAAGAGTTGACAGCATTGTGGCAAAAGGAGACGACTTCGAAAACATCTGGGAAAAATAGAACAAATCTTCTTAAAATGAAATTATTTTTACTGAAAAAGAGCTGAAAACAGTGTGGCAAAAGGAGAAATTGCTCATTTTTTTAAGTCTTCTGCTGCAGAGGTGTCAGAAAGCGTCAATATGTGGGAAAGTGTTTAAAATGTTGTCTTGTTAGCATCCTGTAAGCATTGTTGATGTACTCTTACACTGATTCAAATAGTTAATGGAAGAGAAATGAAAAAAAGAATGTGTTCATTTTTAGTTATATTTTATAAAAAAGAAATATGACTCGAAACACTGATATTTTTGTCTTTGTTTGTTGATGGCGTACTGTTTCTCGACCCAATGTTATTTTTTGTGAATTGTTTTAAGCAAAACGAAGTGGGACTTTTCCTTTTAAATCCCAGTATAATCAAAAAGACTTTATTTATATGGATGGCTGCACATTGCGCCTCCGCTGATAAGTTTTACTATAAATGACATTGACAATTTAAAAGACAAGGAGAAAAGATTGATACAGTATTGATATTGATTGATTCCTTTGGGAAAGTTTTTGCAATAGTTCAAATTGGACATAGTAAGCATTATTAATGTTTTTCTAAAATTTGTCCAGAATTTTTACTATTTTGGTAATTTGAACCAGGCTTAAAATAGTATATCGTATATTATCAAATTTGAAAAAAATATATATTAATTTAGGTTGTTGATGTTATTTTCCTTGTCTTGAAATGTAAAACTTTATATATTTTATTCTGTAAATATGCAAATATATTGTATATAGAGTTTCGAAGAAGAGTTTGCATTTACTCCTAACCTAATAAATCGAGACTTTCAAGTTGAAGTCTGACTTGGAATGTTAGTCTAACTTTTCTATAACTCTAATCTCAACTTTTACGATGGAATATTTTCTTCCAATGGGGATTTGGACTAATCCTGTATATTCTTCCAACAGATTTTTTAACCCTTTATCACTTGTAGACACATTTGAAAGCGTCTGCAGCAGACGACTTTTGAAAACATTGTGGCAAAAAGAGAAATTGCTCATATTGAGCAATTTCTCTTTTTGCCACTATGTTTTCAACTCTATTCAACAATTAAACTTTAATTAGTGGAGATTTTTCCGTATTTTTGCAAAGACATTTTTAAAGTTGTCTGCTTCAGATTGTCTGTATGTGGGATAACTCCAACTACATTAAAATCAGTTTGGGGTACAAAGTTGATAAAGTCTCTTGTTACTCGACTGCTTAAAAACGTATTCGTGTTTTGATATGTTTTGTAAATGTCATGTTTGTTGATACGGATAACTGTCATGTTTGGTGATTAGGTTTAACCATCATAATGTGTGTGTCAATAATGTTCATGTTTAATTTAATTCGTACATCCAACCATTCAAATTGTTTGTTATACAAATAAATATTTTAAGTTTGATTGCATGTGTATAATACATTTTGAAACTTTCCATAATAATAATTTGTATCAGAAACCACAGACCTAAATATGACTTTTCAGGTCTCTGCAGAAACACAGGGCTCATTTTCGCCTACTATTTTAATACTTAATTTGTAGAATTTGAATGTTATTTAGAATCATTGGTGAATACAGGTTGAATAAGGTGAAATGATCTACTTTTGTCACAATGGTGTAGTACTTGAAATGACAAGATGTTTTATTCTTTTCACTTATTCAGATGCTTTCAATTTGAAATCATAACATCAGGTAAAAGTTATACCCTTTCCCACATTTAAACGCTTTCTGACGCCTCTACAGCAGACGACTTTTGAAAACATTGTTGCAAAAGGAGAAATTGCTTATAATGAACATTCTCCTTTTGCCACAATGTTTTCAACTTTATTCAATAATTATACTGTTATTTACAGAGATTTTCTAATCTCAGCTTAAATGTTTTCTAAGTCGTCTGCTATTGTTGTATGTGGTGAAAATTTAACTCTTTTCCTGATATGATATTGTAATGTCGTCTGCATTGAAAACACATGAATTAAATAATTTACAATCTAGTAAATTGAAAGTTTTAAGTTTAATATGCATGTGAAACATAGTGTGGGGAAATGATTAATTGGTCATTTTTAGCCATTTCTCCTTTGTCTCTGTCTCGTAAATTATTACCCCTTTCCAGACATATTTTGACTCATCTAGAGCAGACACTTTTTGAAAATATATGCCAAAGGTGATATTGCTCTCATAAGAAATTCCATACTGTTTTCTGTTATATTCTTTAAATTTTCTTTCTGTTGTACGTGGGAAAGGGTTAATTGGTTTTGCAAAAACTTCATGCTGTAATAATGTTTCTAATCCACTTGACTTGTTTGTTGTAATGATGTCAATCCTAATTAATATTCGAGACGGGGAAACTGATTTAATGTCTGCTAGTTAAATAATATGGTTTGATATGGTTGAAGGGATTAAGACAGAAGTTTCAAAATGAAACATCAAACGAAAATATAACTTTCTAACCATTTGTGTCTAATCTCTTAACCCCCTATATTCCTTCACGAAGACGAATCAGCAGCAGACATTTTGAATACTATTGTTTTCAAATCTATTCAATTTAAAAGAAATTCCTTGTTTTTGCCAAGATATTTTCCGTTGTCTGCTGCGGATTTGTATTTGAGAATGGGTCAACTAATCATAGTTATCATCTTCAAAGGAAGTGATGTATATGATTGACATATTGTTAAAGTCGTCTGCTTTTAAAACATCTAGTGAAAATAAATATACCCTCCCACATACAATAAATCTGCAGCAGACGACGAATTATCAAGTCCAAAATATAGAAAATCTCTATAAATGATAGTATGATTATCGAATAGAGTTGAAATCATGGTGACAAATGGAGAAATTGCTCATTATGAGCAATTTCTCCATTTGCCACTATGATTTCAAAAGTCGTCTGCTTCAGAGGCGTCGGAAATCGTCTACATGAGGGAAAGGGTTAACTATATTATATGGGATATTGTTAGACATTTACACCATTTTACATATATATTGAAGTCAGTCTTTACAGATTATGAATGAACAAATAAATATATATTATAGTTTTATTTACAATGATAAACAATTCAAATTATTAATTTTAATTTTTATATTTAGCTGTAAGTTTCATTTCATAATTTGTGTTGTTAGATTTTATTCTATCCTTCTGAAGGTGGGGGAAAGTTTTAAATTGGATTTAAAGGCCAGTGATCCAGTATTTTTGCATAAATTGTCTCGAAGTACATCAGTATATATAGGAAATTATCAACACCATATTTCATGCTGAACCTTTTCCCTCATAGAGACACATATTGATGCCTGTGTAGCCAGACAACATTGGAAACATTGTGACAAAAGGTCAAAGCAATTTCTCCTTTAGCCACAATGTTTCCAACTCTGTTAAGATAATGAACTTTTATTCAAAAATGTTTCAGGTTATTGTCTAGATGTTTTCAAAGTTGACTGCTCCCCCTATCCCATATACAATACATCTGTAGCAGACAACTTTGAAAACATCTAGGCAAAAATATGGAAAATCTCTTAAATTTGTTTATTTTTATTATTGAAAAGATCTGAAACTTTGTGGCAAAAGGAGTTATTGTTTATCATGAGTGATTTCTTCGTTTGCCAAAATGTTTTCAAAAGTCATCTGCTGCAGACGCGTCTATATATGTGATACAATTATAAAACATTGTGGGATAAAAGTGATAACTTGCTCAAAATGAACAATTTCTCCTTTACCCACAATGTTTGCTACTTCATTTAAACACTTTTCCACATACAGACACATTTTGAAGTATATGCGGCAACCACATATTGAAATTATTGTTAGATCACATTTAAGAGGTTTTCCATTCCTTTAAAAGTTGTTTGCTAAAATGGCTGTGTGTGTGTGTGTGTGTGAAAGCATACATTTATAAAAAAAAAAAATAGTTAAAAACCAATCAAAGGCATCAAAATTTGTGGTCGGCATCAAGAAAAAGGTTCAGTCCATATTTTATATTTTGTATGGATCTACTCAATATTGTACAATTAGTTTTAACCCTTGCACACATACAGACGCTTTTTGAAGCAGACGAATTTTGAAAACATTGTGACAATAGATGAAATTGCTCATCATGAGCAATTTCTCTTTTTGCCACAATGTTTTCAACTCTTGTTTAATAATTAAATCTCATTTATAGAGATTGTTCACGTTTTTTTGCAGATATGTTTTCAAAGTCGTCTGCTGCAGATTGGTTGAATGTGGGAAAGGGTTAAAATCTTTATTTTTTTGTCTAATACAAGGTCTCTGCATAATTCTACAATACAATAGCCATTATAGGGAAAAAATGTCTACTACTTGAAAATGTTTAACCTTTTCTCTGATACAGCTTTCTCTAAAGCAGACGACATTTTAAACAATTCCTGGAAAATTCTCAAACCAAGCAATTTCTCACAATGTTTCATTTGTTGAATCAGGAAGTGATTTAGATTTAAAAAACTTTTACAATTTCAACTGTTGCCTTCCTTCATGAAAACGCATAATACATGTACATGTACTGACTGTTAATTGGTAACCCAATATTTTTTAAGTGGCGTCTGTTTTTGAAAAGATGTGAAAAAAAAAGTTTCATATCCGCAATTTTTAGCTCACCTATGCACGAAGTGCAAGGTGAGTTATTGTGATCACATTTTGTCCGGCGTCCATCCGTTGTTGATCCATCATTTGAGCTTGTTAACACTCTACGGGCTACATTTTGCATCCAATCTTCATGAAAGTTTATCAGAACGTTCATCTCCATAAAATCTTGGACAAGTTCGAAACTGGGCCATATGAGGTCAAAAACTAGGTCACTAGGTCGAATTGAAGGGAAATCTTGTTAACACTTGAGGCCACATTTTCAAATTGAGCATGTTGAAACTTTATCAGAATGTTTGTCTTGATGATATGTAGGTCAAGTTCGAACATGGGTCACGTCGGGTCAAAAAGTAGGTCACCAGGTCAAATTGAAGGATAATCTTGTTAACACTCCAGAGGCCGCAATTTTGTCAGAATATTTGTTTGTCTATCTAGGTCAAGTGCGAATATGGGTTATGCCGGGTCAAAAACTAGGTCACTAGGCCAAATTGAAGGAAAATCTTGTTAACACTGGATGCTGCATGTTTTGCTTCAGCAGCTTGAAATTTTGTCAGAATGTTTGTCTTAAAGATATCTAGGTCAAGTTCAAATATGGGTCATATTGGATCAGAAACTAGGTCACTAGGCCAAATTGAGGGAAAATCTTGTTAACTCTGTAAAAGCCGCATGTTTTGCTTCAGCGGCTTGAAATTTGTTCAGAATGTTGAGCTGAATGATATCTAGGCCAAGTTCGAATATGGGTCATGCGGGGTCAAAAACTAGGTCACTAGGTCAAATTGAAGGAAAATCTTGTTAACACTTTGGATGCCGCATTTTTTGCTTCAGCAGCTTGGAATTTGGTCAGAATGTTTGTCTGAATTATATCTAGGTCAAGTTTGAATATGGGTCATATTGGATCAGAAACTAGGTCAATAAAGGAAAATATTGTTCAAACTCCGGAGGCCACATTTTTACTTTGAGCAAGTTGAAACTTTGTCAGAATGTTGTCTTGATGATATCTAGTCCATGTTGGAATATGGGTCATATCAGGTAAACAAATATAGATCACTAGGCCAAATGAAGGAAAATATTGTTAACACTGTGGAGTTTGCATTCAGAATAATTGTCTTGATGTGTTTTGCATTGCAGTACATTGTATAATTAAGGTGAGGGATTTAGGGCCATCATGGCCCTCTTGTTTAAATGTTATTTTGACACAAGAGTTGAAATCATCGTGGTAATTAGGGAGCTGCTCATTTAGAGCAATTTCTACCCTTTTCCCACAATAAATTTCAAAAAGGTTTCTGCTGCACAGGTTTCTGATAGCAACTGTATTAGGGGAAAGGTAAATGAAGCAAGAAAGTCCCATGAATACTGAGGAGTACAATCAAAGTTTAACTCTTTCCCTCATATAGACGCTTTCTGAAGCAGACGACTTTGAACACAATTTGTTAAAAAATAGAAAATCTCTATAATTGAATGGATAACCTAGGACTAAAAATGGAAAACATTGTGGCAAAAGGAGAAATTGCTTGTTTTGAGCAATTTCTTCTTTTGTCACTGTTTTCAAAAAGCTGTCTGCTGCAGAGGCGTTAAAAAGCGTCTATATGAGGGAAAAGGTTAACTCTTTCCCACATACAACAAATTTGCAGCAGACGACTTTGAAACCATCTGGGTAAAAATATGGAAAACATCTATAAAAGAATGTATAACTATTCCATCGTTTTGAGCAATTTCTTATTTTGTCAGCATGTTTTCAAAAAGCCGTCTACTGCAGAGGCGTCGGAAAGCGTTTTTATGAGGGAGAGAGTTAACTCTTTCCCACATAAAACAAATCTGCAGAAAATGTCTGGTAACACACAGATTGTGTAATATTATAGAACAGAGAAGAACACATTACAGCAGAAAGAGAAATGTTTGCAGAAGTGTCTGCATGTGGGAAAGGGTTGAAGAAGGAATGGTGAGATGAAAGTTGTTTTTCCAGTTAACCCTTTCCCTGATACGGCAAATCTGCAGCAGACGACTTTGAACGTATTTTGTCAAAAAATAGAAAATCTTCATAATTGAATGGATAACCTATGACGAAAAGTGGAAAACATTGTGGCAAAAGGAGAAATTGCAAGTTTTGTGCAATTTCTTCTTTTGTCACTATGTTTTCAAAAAGCCGTCTGCTGCAGAGGCGTCAGAAAGCGTCTATATGAGGGAAAGGGTTAAAATTGTTTTGATAGAAGATTTTATTTTGTTGTTTCTCATTGATTAAAAATATTTTGTCATTAAATCATTTTCATATTAATTATTGTGTTTAACCCTTTCCCACATCCAGACGCCTCTACAGCAGACAGACGACTTTTGAAAACATTGTCATAAAAGGAAAGATTGCTTATAATGAGCAGTTTCTCCTTTTATCTCTATGTTTCAACTCTTTTCAATAATTACACGTTCACTAAAAGTGATGTTCGACATGTTTAAGTAGATGTTTTCAAAGTCGTCAGTTGCTGATTTTTGTTTTCTGTGTGAAAGGGTTAACTCTTGTTGTGACCATCTGATTATTTATAGCATTTTGATGCCAATTTTTTTAAATTTTATTTTTTATGGCATCTTTAAATAAAAATCCTGCCAATATGCCTCATGTTCTGTGTTTCTTATTTTGTACCACAAAGTAGTACAGAGTGGAATCAGAGGTGAAGGGAAAGAGGAGAAAGCCGATCCTTTCAATCGATATTATTGAGCCACGGTTCTTTACACTCACTTTCAACATCCTGAATAAAATGAAACCAACATTGTGGACTCTGCGATAAGTATCGACCCGGTAGCCTCAGCTTGCCGCGCAGGCTTACCCGGACAGAAACTTTCACCTCCTGAGGATTTTCTGTTTCAGGAATCATTACTCCATACCTCTATCCCCTTGAGAGATGGAATGTGTTGGCCCAGATCAGTCTGCTCGGACTGCGCAGGCTGATCTGGTCTATACATTACGCAGAAGCCATAATGTTGGTTTTCTCGCAGGACGGCTCATATTTTATTTGCTCCACTGGTTAAAAATCAGTCTACTCAGTGTGTATGACGCATGCATATTTGTTTGGCTTTATGCTACTTCTCCTCTGGAATTACTGGGCCAATTGGGAGGAATTTTCATATCTAGCATCCTATCCTAAATTCCTTCATTTTGAGCTCCACTGGCTGAAAGCCAGTCAAGTCAAGCTTATGTCAGGGCAATTATTTTTTTGTGCATCTGTCTGTCAACCTTTTTATTCAAACAACTTCTCTGTAACTTTTGGACCAAATGGGATGGAACTTCCCAGGTAGCATCCTCTCTTAAATTCCTTCGAATTGTTTGCATCCATGCAAAATTCTGGTTTCCATGGCAAATGAAAGAGAGAAAAAGGAATTCTTCTCCTCCAAAACTAATTGGCCAAAATTCAAATAATTTTGTAGTATTGTTTCTAACGTTGGCCCCCTATCAAATTCCTTCAATCCACGTTGATCGGTCGAGGCTGTTTTGCTTTATATGGCTATAGAGAAATGTTCCTTGGGTGACCGACCCTCTATGAGATTCCTTCAAGCCAGGGCTTGGGGACGTTTTGCCTTGTATAACAGTAGTGGAACTTTTCTTTATCTTCTCCTCCGAAAGAATCTGGCTGATTTTCATATTATTTTATTGGGTGTATAAGATTCCTTCAAATCATGTTGCTTTGTTTAAAAAACATGGCCGCCATGGGGTGGGGCTGTTAGCCTTATACTGGCTTCAGTGAAAACTTTAAAAATCTTCTTCTCCAAAAGTGTATGGCTGATTTTCTATTTTTAGTGTTGAAATGTTTCCTCTGGTGACCCTTAACAAGATTCCTTGAAGTCATACAGAATGGTAGGAAA
The DNA here is from genome assembly GCA_031761405.1 of Serripes groenlandicus. Lineage (NCBI taxonomy): Eukaryota > Metazoa > Mollusca > Bivalvia > Cardiida > Cardiidae > Serripes > Serripes groenlandicus. Next base: position 48,439,409 of record JASEVX010000010.1, on the reverse strand, counting down.
AAAATGGTCACCAGGGGGCAGGGCTGTTTTGCTTTATGTGGCTATAGTGAAATGTTCCTTGGGTGACCCTCAATGAGATTCCTTCAAGCCAGGGCTAGGGGACGTTTTGCCTTGTATAACAGTTTTTAGCTCTACTGGCCAAAGGCCAGAAGGGCTTATATCGTGGCGATTTGTCCGTCGTCCATGCGTCCGTCCGTCCGTAAACAATTTCTTGTTAACACGATACAGTCTTCACTTTTGATTGTATCTCAACTAAACTTATACAGTAGTTAGATATCCATGAGAGCTCGGTTCCTTTCGAAAACCAGCCCATGCATGACTGGATTATGGCCCTTGAAATGGTCAAAATTGCTATAAAAGAGCTTGTTAACACAATACAGTCTTCTTTTTTGATTGTATCTCAACCAAACTTATATAGTAGTTAGACATCCATAAGAGCTCGGTTCCTTTCGAAAAGCAGCCAGATCCGCCCATGCATGACTGGATTATGGCCCTTGAAATGGTCAAAATTGCTATAAAAGAGCTTGTTAACATGATACAGTCTTCACTTTTGATTGTATCTCAACCAAACTTATACAGTAGTTAGATATCTATGAGAGCTCGGTTCCTTTCGAAAACCAGCCAGATCCGCCTATGCATGACTGGATTATGACCCTTGAAATGGTCAAAATTGCTATAAAAGAGCTTGTTAACACGAGTACAGTCTTCCCTTTTGATTGTATCTCAACCAAACTTATACAGTAGTTAGATATCCATGAGAGCTCAGTTCCTTTCATAAACCAGCCAGATCCGCCGATGCAAGACTGGATTATGGCCCTTGAAATTGTCCAAATTGCTATAATTGAGCATGTGAACACAATAGAGGCTCCATTTACTATCTGATCTTCACCAAACTTAGATAGTAGTTAAATATTGATGAGAGCTTGGTTCCTTTTGAAAATCAGCCAGAGTCGCCTATGCAAGACTGGATTATGGCCCATGAAATTGTAAAAATTGCTATAATACAGCTTGTGAACACAAAACAGCCTCCATTTACTATCCGATCTTCACCATACATACATGCTCTGGATTGAAAATGACCAAAGAACCATACCAGTAGAGCATAGGCCCTCATGGGCCTCTTGTCTTAATCTTCTTCTCCAAAAGTGTATGGCCGATTTTCAATTTTTGTTGTTGAAATGTTCCTTTGGTGACCCTTAACAAGATTCCTTGAAGCCATACGGATTGGTAGGAAAAAATGGCCACCAGGGGGCAGGGCTGTTTTGCCTTATATGACGTTGGTGCAAACATGTTTAAATAGGTTTGTAGAAATGTTCCAGTACTCCTGACACCAGCTAGTCGGTAATGTTTACCCTACAATCCTGAATGCCTAGGAGGGAAAGTCATTACTACCATTGTTATGCCCCCCCCCCCCCCCGGAATCTCCGATTCGGGGGGCATATAGTTTTTGGCCTGTCTGTTGGTCTGCACGTCTGTCTGTTGGTCTGTCTGCTGTCTGTCTGCACAAAAAAAACTTTAACCTTGACCACTTCTTTTGAACCATAACAGGTACGGCTACCATATTTCACATGTGTATTCCTTGTGACATGACCTTTCTGTCAGTACCAAAATGTTTGACCTTGCGACCTTCACCTTTGACCTAGATGTAGTTTTTGGCCTGTCTGCACGAAAAAAACTTTAACCTTGACCACTACTTTTGAACCATAACAGGTACGGCTACCATATTTCACATGTGTATTCCTTGTGACATTACCTTTCTGTCAGTACCAAAATGTTTGACCTTGCGACCTTGACCTTTGACCTAGATGTTGCCATTCTCGAAAAAAACTTTAACCTTGGCCATTACTTTTGAACTATAACAGGTACGGCTACCATATTTCACATGTGTATTCCTTGTGACATGACCTTTCTGTCAGTACCAACATTTTTGACCTTGCGACCTTGACCTTTGACCTAGATGTTGCTATTCTCGAAAAAAAACTTTAACCTTGGCCATTACTTTTGAACCATAACAGATACGGCTACCATATTTCACATGTGTATTCCTTGTGACATGACCTTTCTGTCAGTACCAACATTTTTGACCTTGCGACCTTGACCTTTGACCTAGATGTTGCCATTCTCAATTTTTTTTTTAACCTTCCCCACTACTTTTGAACCATAACAGGTAAGGCTACCATATTTCACATGTGTATACCTTGTGACATGACCTTTCTGTCAGTACCAAAATTTTTCACCTTGCCCTTTGACCTAGATGTTGCCATTCTCGAAAAAAACTTTATCCTTGACCACTACTTTTGAACCATAACAGGTACGGCTACCATATTTCACATGTGTATTCCTTGTGACATGACCTTTCTGTCAGTACCAACATTTTTGACCTGGCGACCTTGACCTTTGACCTAGATGTTGCCATTGGGGGGCATCAGTGTTTCACAAACACATCTTGTTTTTAAAGCCTTGCATATGTTCTGTCCAGGGATCTAACCACAAACCTCTCACAACTGGGGCTGATGTTCTACAACTACACCAACAAGGCAGAAGCTCTACTAAATACTCGAAGAAGGCAGTTCTTATTTCAAATCTAAACCCCAAGTTATGGGTACTCAAATGAATCGTCTAGCCAGACAAGTCTTCATTTACATAAAACACGAGGTTTAAATCCACATCTTGAGCTCTGGTAAAGAAGGCAAATAACAGCAATTTGGTCAGATACAAAAACAAGAGGGCCAATATGGCCCTAAATCGATCACCTGAATGATAGTTAATTAGAAGCAACTATTTAACTGCAAATATCTGTGAAAATTTGATCAGGAGTTCAAATGAAACTGCAAGGAGTGGACACTCAGTTAAATAAATAGTTTATCAGTAAAAGCCATTTTTATCTTGAAATATAACAAGAGCTTTCTCGATTTCTGATGCTGCAGCAACAAAGGTTCTACACAGAATGCAAGTCTTTGAACAATTTTGAAAGAGGACCATCAAAGGAACATTCCTGTGAAGTAACGTTGAAATTGGTCAAGTGAAAAGGTAGGAGTTGTCATTTGTAGCTAAAAGTTCAATTTACCCCTTTTGTGATGACGCGAGGTTGTTATGATTTTGAAACCAATCAAAACGGCTTGAACAAATTAAATGTAGAGGATCACTGAAGTAGGATTTATATTCAATTTCCTTAATATCAGACAAGAACTTAAAACAAGAGGGCCATGATGGCCCTGGAAACACTCGCCTGATTTTTTTTTTTCACTTTAGCTATATAAGCCCTGCCTGCTGGCGGCCATAGTTTCCGACCAATCAACTTGGCTTGAAGGAATCTGATAGAGGGTAACCCTAGGAATATTGCTACAAAATTATTTGAAAATCGGCCTGACACTTTTGGAGGAGAAGATTTTTTAAGTTTTCACTATAGCCATATAATGCAAAGTAGCCCTGCCCACTGGTGGCCATGTTTTTTGACCAATCAACATGGCTTGAAGGAATCTGAAAGTGGGTCACTTAAGGAACATTTCTACAAAATTATTTGAATATCGGCCTGACACTTTCGGAGAAGAAGATTTTTTAAGTTTTCACTATAGCCATATAAGGCAAAATAGCCCCACACCCTGGCGGCCATGTTTTTCGACCAATCAGCATCGCTTGAAGGAATCTGATAGTGGGTCATCCAAGGAACACTTCTACAAAATTATTTGAATATCGGCCTGACACTTTCGGAGGAGAAGATTTTTTAAGTTTACACTATAGCCATATAAGGCAAAATAGCCCCGCCCCCTGACACTTTTGGAGGAGAAGATTTTTTAAGTTTTCACTATACGTGTATTGTGATTGTATAAGGAGGCACGTTTTTTTTTGGCTCTGATGTTTTCCAACTAATACGGAAGATTTTAAAATATCAAACTGGACAAATTTTATATCTATTGCAAGTTATTTCCTACAGTGTGGTGTGGGGAGGGGTCTTTGGCAAGGTACTGTTTTACTAAAATTTGAGTTTAAACTTGTGAATTCCATATCTAGAAAAGACATTAGCTACATGTATACCCGAGTATAAACTATTTGTATTTGCCATCATTTTTGAATATGTGTTAATCGTTTCACTTTGTCTCATGGATTCTTCTCACACTTCTGGAAATGCCTAAGTTTGATAAGGGTGAAGTATCTGTCCTGGTTGCCCGTATCGAGCAATCAGAACAGGTTGTGTTGTTGCAAAGTTGAACCATATGAGTGACTACATGATAGAATGATGACATTTATACCTCCTTATGCAATTACGTAATGTTTATTTGTGTATATGTTAATTACTTGTGTATGGGCCGGTGGCCTGATTATACAATAAACAATTTGAATTTGACCCCTATATATAGTCATATAAGGCAAAATAGCCCCACCCCCTGGCGGCCATATTTTTCGACCAATCAACATGGCTTGAAGGAATCTGATAGTCGGTCAATTAAGGAACATTTCTACAAAATTATTTGAAAATCGGCCTGACACTTTTGGAGGAGAAGATTTTTTAAGTTTTCACTATAGCCATATAAGGCAAAGTAACCCCACCCCCTGGCGGCCATGTTTTTCGACCAATCAACATGGCTTGAAGGAATCTGATAGAGGGTCATCCAAGGAACATTTCTTCAAAATTATTTGAAAATCGGCCTGACACTTTTGGAGGAGAAGATTTTTTAAGTTTTCACTATAGCCATATAAGGCAAAATAGCCCCCCCCCCCCCTAGTGGCCATGTTTTTCGACCAATCAACATGGCTTGAAGGAATCTGATAGATGGTCATCCAAGAAACATTTCTACAAAAAAAAATGAAAATCTGCCAACCAGTTTGGGAGAAGAAGAATTTTGAAGTTTTTTTCATTTCGTTGCCATGGAAACCAGAATTCTGCATGGATCCCAAAAATTTGAAGGAAATCTGGTGAGGTCATTGAGAGGATGCTTTCTGCGAAGTTTCATCCCAATTGACCAACTGGTTACTGAGGAGAAGAAGTTGACGGACGACTGACAAAATGCGTTCACAAACTCACCTTGAGCAAAGGTCAGGTGAGCTAAAAATAGAATTTCCAAATTTTGTCATTTTGCCCCTTTTCTGATGCCTCCTGACTGCCATGTTTTTCTATGCCTTGAACAATCTTTGTATTTCTACCAAACTATATTGGAATCTGACATGCAGATTCAAAGAAGAAGATTTTTAAATGTTGGACATTTGGCCCCCTTTCTGATGCCGCAGCAACCCTGGCGGTTTTCAACCGATCGGACATATTTGAACAATCTTGGTAGAGGGTGCCCTAAAGAACATTTGTGAAAAATAATTTTCAAATCGGGCTAATTCTTTTGGACGAGAAGATTTTTTAAGTTTTAACAATGCACATATAAGGAAAACAAGCTTAGCCCCCTGGCAGCCATGTTTTTTCAACGGATCGGAAATATTTGAACAATCTTGGTAAAGGGTGCCCCAATGAACATTTGTGGAAAATAATTTTCAAATCGGGCCAGTACTTTTGGACAAGAAGATTTTTAAAGTTTAAACAATGCACATATAAGGAAAACAGGCTCCACCCCCTGGCGGCCATGTTTTTCAACCGATCGGAAATATTTGAACAATCTTGGTAAAGGGTGCCCAAAGGACTATTTGTGCAAAATAATTTTCAAATTGGGCCAGTACTTTTGGACAAGAAGATTTTTAAAGTTTTAACAATGCACATATAAGAAAAACAGGCTCCACCCCCTGGCGGCCATGTTTTTCAACGGATCGGAAATATTTGAACAATCTTGGTAAAGGGTGCCCAAAGGAACATTTGTGCAAAATAATTTTCAAATTGGGCTTATACTTTTGGACAAGAAGATTTTCAAAGTTTTAACAATGCACATATAAGGAGAACAAGCTCCGCCCCCTGGCGGCCATGTTTTTCAACCGATCAGAAATATTTGAACAATCTTGGAGTGCCCCAAGGAATATTTGTGGAAAATAATTGTCAAATCAGGCCAGTACTTTTGGACAAAAAGTTTTAACAATGCATATATAAGGAAAGCAGGCTCCACCCCCTGGCGGCCATGTTTTTCAACGGATCGGAAATATTTGAACAATCTTGGTAAAGGGTGCCCCAAGGAACATTTGTGCAAAATAATTTTCAAATCGGGCCAGTACTTTTGGACAAGAAGATTTTTAAAATTTTAACAAATAAAAAACAGGCTCCGCCCCCTGGCGGCCATGTTTTTCAACCGATCGGAAATATTTGAACAATCTTGGTAAAGGGTGCACCAATGAACATTTGTGGAAAATAATTTTCAAATCGGGCCAGTTCTTTTGGACAAGAAGATTTTTAAAGTTTTAACAATGCACATATAAGAAAAACAAGCTACGCCCCCTGGCGGCCATGTTTTTCAACGGATCGGAAATATTTGAACAATCTTGGTAAAGGGTGCCCCAAGGAACATTTGTGCAAAATAATTTTCAAATCGGGCCAGTACTTTTGGACAAGAAGATTTTTAAAATTTTAACAATGCACATATAAGGAAAACAGGCTCCGCCCCCTGGCGGCCATGTTTTTCAACCGATCGAAAATATTTGAACAATCTTGGTAAAGGGTGCCCCAATGAACATTTGTGGAAAATAATTTTTAAATCGGGCCAGTACTTTTGGACAAGAAGATTTTTAAAGTTTTAACAATGCACATATAAGGAAAATAAGCTCCGCTCCCTGGCGGCCATATTTGAACAATCTTGGTAGAGGGTACCCCAAGGAACATTTGTGCAAAATAATTTTTAAATCGGGCCAGTACTTTTGGACAAGAAGATTTTTTAAGTTTTAACAATGCACATATAAGGAAAACAAGCTCCGCCCCCTGGCGGCAATGTTTTTCAACGGATCGGAAACATTTAAACAATCTTGGTAAAGGGTGCCCCAAGGAACATTTGTGCAAAATAATTTTCAAATCGGGCCAGTACCTTTGGACAAGATTTTTTTTTAAATTTTAACAATGCACATATAAGGAAAACAGGCTCCGCCCCCTGGCGGCCATGTTTTCCAACCGATCGAAAATATTTTATCAATCTTGGTCCCAATGTACATTTGTGCAAAATAATTTTCAAATCGGGCCAGTACTTTTGGACAAGAAGATTTTTAAAGTTTTAACAATGCACATATAAGGAAAATAAGCTCCGCTCCCTGGCGGCCATATTTGAACAATCTTGGTAGAGGGTACCCCAAGGAACATTTGTGCAAAATAATTTTCAAATCGGGCCGGTACTTTTGAACAAGAAGATTTTTTAAGATTTGGCAATTTACCCCTTTTCTGTTGCCGCAGCAACCAAAGTTCTCGATGGAATTTAAATCTTTGAATAATTTTGAAAGAGGTCCACCAAAGGAACTATCTGTGAAGTTTGCTTGAAATTGGTCAAGTGGTTAAGGAGGAGATAGTCTAAATGTCTAAATGTTAAGGACAGACGACGCCAGACGGACAAAAAGTGATCAGAATAGCTCACCTTGAGCCTTTGGCTCTAGGTGATCTAAAAAAAAGATTGTTTGCGGAAAAAATCCTTGTGACCAGTGTTTTGGGTAACCATTTAGCTAAATGCGAACACATAGCATCAATTTTTACTTTGGATCGGACCAAAATGCAAACATGGGTCAAATCTAACTGACGAGAAAGTTGCCCCTTGTCTATATATATATATATATACAGTATACATTTTTATTTTTACCCCGGCGTCCGCATCGGCGCTTGGTCAAACCTTTGCGTGCAAGGCCTTTTCTCAGACACTGTGTATGCTGTTGTTTTGAAACTTCACGCTTATTCAGGGTCATTACAAGATACAAGATACAAAGTTTTATTTTGTAAATAAAGGCCTCCGGCCCACAATACATAACATTTGTTACAACAAATTATGTTAGTTACGTATACAATATCCATGCTATATTTGTAATTCATTTCTTTTTAAAATACAATATATGTAATATGAGACTTTCCTTATTTTGGAAGTGTCCTCTAATTGTAGGATTTTGTAAAAAATTAAATGATCAGTTCCACCAGAGTACCAAGAAAATAGAAGTTTTTAACGTAAATCTGAGTATCTAGGGCATTTAAAAAATACATGATATTCATTTTCTAATATAAAAACGTTTTCAATAGTTTGGCAATAAGGACAGTAACGATTTTCTCGATCAATATTTTGATGTCGACCCGTTTCTAATTTTAACTTGTGACTGGAACACCGAAAACGGGCAGTTGCTTTTTTATGTAAAAACGGCAAGTCTACGCATAAATATCTCTCTGGGTTTAACAGAGTTTTAAAAACTTTATAAGTATCGCAACGAGGAGAATCGTCAATACTACTGTGCCAGTTTTGTTTCATGCAATCTATTAATCTTTGTTTAAACTGTTTAATAAAAATATTTATTTCTCCAACATCTTGAGATACCCATACAAAACCAAATCCGTATCTAAAGAGGAGTGTTTTAACACTTGATGCCCAAGTTTGCCTACCAGCTTCATCAAGTGACTTAAGCATTTTGTAACAATTTTTAGGGTAACGATATTCTTGCATTTGTAATAGTTTACACCAATATTTTATACAATTTGTATGATACACTATACATAAAGGAAGTCTTCCACATTCACCTAACGCCACATTGTTGTTAACAGAATTGTTAACCCCTAAGAAGTATTTACAAAAGTCCACTTGAACCTTTTCAATTGTCATTAACATATAAAGAAAAAATTATTGGGCTACTCTTGTCCCCTTGTCTCGTGCCAACATTACATGAGAATGACTCAGTGAGACCATTTGGAGTGCGAACACATGCTTTAGTTTTGCTATACATTGATGTGAATACATTAGACAATTTACCAGTTAACCCTTTCCTAGCAATACTTCTAAACAATTTGTCATGATTTAACGAATCGAAAGCTTTGCTAAAATCAACAGAGGCAATAAAAACGAGCCCCCTTTTTGGATAAATATTTTTGTACCATGGATTGAAGAGAAAAAATATTATCAATGGCCGAATACCCTTTCCTAAAACCTGCTTGGGCCTCGTCAATTTTATCTTCGTATTCGGCCCACTTATATATCCTAGCTGTAGCTATATGAGAACATATCTTGTACATAATGCTTATAAGTGAAATACCTCTATAATTTCTTGGGTCATTTTTCGGACCTGACTTGTGTATCGGACAAAGAATACTCTCTGCCCATGGATCTGGATAAACACCAGTATTTAAAATAGCATTGAATAATTTATTTAAAATCGGAACTATTTCATTTTCAGTATGTTTAAAGAATTCAGCGCCAATGCCACATGGCCCTGCACTCTTACCAGATTTAAGGTTTCGAATACCCGCAACAATTTCATCAGTTGAAATAGGGCAATTTAATGCATCATTGTCATTCAACATTCCATAATGTGCAAAATCCGAAGTTTCAATATTGATACTATTTTCATTATTTAATAGTGTTTTAAAATAATTCAACCATTCTATTTCGGAAATATCATTACCATTACAGGGTTTGGAGTAACCTTGTTTTATTGTTTTCCAAAACAAAGATGGGTTTTTTCTTGCTTCGAACAAGTTCTTCGCGTTTACTTTTTTTATATAAACGTTTTTTATTATTACAAGTATTTTTAAATGCATTTCGATCAGATTTATATATATTAAGATCCGAATCTAAATTTGATAGACGGAATAATCTTAAATGTGAATATTTTCTTTGCTTTAACTTTTCACAATCCGAATCCCACCACGGTGGTTGCGGATCAGTACACAAATTAAAAGGTTTGTTCTTCAAAAGCATTGATTCAGCCGCTTTGGCATAAATATGTGTAATAGTTTCAACCGCTTTATTTATATTAATGTTTGTATATTGGCATATTTGATCATATGACTCTGTAATCAGAGTTCTTATTTTTTCTAAAAATACAGTTTTATGTTCATCCTTCCATTTATATTTTAGAATCGAACGCATGTTTTCATTTGTCTTATCAATTTTTGTTATATTATTTTCATTTGGAAATTTCAACTGGCAATTCAAAGGAAAATGTATTGATTCATCTCGGTTTTCTATACAAAAATATGATATATAAGGAAAGAGATCACTAGACGCTATATTATAATCAACAACGCTGGCACCGTTATGAGTTATACATGTAAAGTTACCACGCACATCATCGTGAAGTCGACCATTAATTATATGAATATTATTGCAACAACATAATTCCACAAGTGATTTACCAAAATTATTCAGCGTACACAATCTATGTTATTCCTTCTCATATCAAAATGATCATTATCGTAATCAACCTCTCCGAAGACAAAATCTAAATTATCACTTGGAATAAAATCTAAAAAGTTAGTAGTTCGGGAATTTAGATCACCTGCCAAAAATAATAGACAATCTTGGTACTCTGACCTAATTTCAATAATATTATTTTCTAGTATTAAGATACCATTCTGTTCTCCCTGGTTATAGACACTAGAACCTTCAGGTGACACATACGCAAAGTACATAATTATATCTTTTTAAATGTCTAAAGATTGAGCCTTTAAGATGTAAAACAATACAATTTTCTAAATTTAAGCAAATTTGTGTAATACTGACATGTTTAAAAAGTTTTTCCTTTATAAATATTCCAACTCCACCACTATTTCTAAAAGCATTGCTATGTTTGATCCTCACACAGTCAAAGTATGCATATTCACTCAAAAAATCCATAAATTCACCTTTAAAAATACTCGTTTCAACAAGTCCTATAATATCAAACTGTTTCAAGTAATTCTTTAAATTCTCATTACTAGGTGACCTTGTATGTCAAGTCCCATAACTCTGGAATGGATTTTTAGTGAATTGTGCCCCTTTTTGGACTTAGAATTTTGGTCAAACCTTTGAGTGCAAGGCCTTTTCTCAGACACTGTATGCTGTTGGTTTGAAACTTCACACTCTTATTCAGGGTCATTAGATGACCTTGTATGTCATGTCCCATAACTCTGGAATGGATTTTGAATGAATTGTGCCCCGTTTTGGTCAAACCTTTGCGTGCAAGGCCTTATCTCAGACACTGTGTATGTTGTTGCTTTGATACTTCACACACTTATTCAGGGTCATTAGATGACATTTTGACTGAATTGTGCCCCTTTTTGGTCAAACCTTTGTGTGCAAGACTGGGAATTTTGGGTTATAGTTAGGCATTCAAGGCTTTTTCTCAGAAACTTTATAATTTATGCTGTTGCTATTAAACAGTTTTCGTTCTTTTGTAAATTCAATTTCAACTGAATTATTCCACTTTTGGATTTTGGACTTTTACCATCATTGCACCTCTTATGCAATTTCTATGGTTTTCCCTGTCATACAGAACAGAAAAGATTCGAAATCTGTCGATATATATTTTAATCTTTCAAACACGGAGCGCACATTTCCTTCTTCGGTTAATTTTGAAAAGAAATCAAGAGTAATAGGTGATACTGTGTGACTTTACCTAATGCTATAACTGTTCTGAAGTAGGCCCTGATAGACGATGGCCCCGATAGGCGAGCTATATTGTCCTCCGACAACTCTTGTTTTAAATAGCGTTCTATGGCTTAAATTGGAAAATAAATGAAAACATACAACGAAGTTCATGTTAAGTAAGCTTCAGGTTTATTTACAACAAATGTAATAAGTAATTATACACAGTGATTTATTTATGTATTTCCTTAACTCATTGCCTGATACTCGTGGCTTGCGGAAACATTGTGTGTGTAAAGGTTTCAATTACATCACATGATGAAATATTTTTCAACATTACAAAATAGAAAATTTAAAATGAAAGCAGCATTCACAGAATAAAAACATTAGGACTAATTGAATAGCCAGCTATGTGAAACATCCCATTTCTAATTGTTTTCATTACTTTCTGTAACGAGGCAAGAGTTGCAGATATTATTTATGATTTCTTGGGCAAAAACAAATCTAGCGGTATGGCCTTCGCCTAATAATTGTAGTAATTATGCATCAGAAAAACAAACACTATGATATTTGTGCCATTCCACTAGAAAACCAACATTGTGGACTCTGCATAAACTATCGACACAGATCTGCCTAAGCATGTCGGACAGACACTTTTCGCCTCCTGTCGATTTTCCGTTTCAGGAATCATTACTCTATATCTCTATCCCTCTGAAGAATGTGTCGGCCCCGCAGGTTGATCTGAGTCTATATATTATGCAGAGACCATAATGTTGGTTTTCTCGTGGAGAAGATCATTTCCTCAATTCCCAACGGCCGATACATTTGCAGCAGTCGACTTTTCAATAATTTTTCTTTCATTTAGTTTCAATTTTTTTTAGTCAAGAGATTCTTTCAGTCATTTGCTGCGGATTTTTTTGTAAATTGTAAGGGTTTATTGAAAACATCTAACTTGGAAAGAGAAAAACAATTGCATCACTCTTGCTAGATGTCTGAAGCAATTTAAACCCCTTCCAACTACATCAAATCTGCAGCTTTCAAAACATCTAGGTTTAAGATATGTGGTAATGTGTTATCACTTAATAAAGTGCAAAAACAATATGGCAAAAATATAAATTGCCCAAGATGAGCTATTTCTGCTTTTAGCACAATTTTTTCCAAGTGCGGAATAGAAAAATAGCCTTTTCAAAGATATATAATATCTAATACCTAGTGTTTTTTATGAAAATATATATTGCATAGAAAATACCCTAAATGACAAGATCTCTTCATATACAAAAACACATGTGTCAACTGCAAATACGCCAGTAAGTCATACAAGAAACACATGTGTCAACTGCAAATACGCCAGTAAGTGAAAGAGTGAGGTACAGACAATGGTTTATTTAATTTGCGTTTTATGCTGCTTTCAACAGCTTAAGTCATATCAGGGCTAGTAGGAGAGATGATTTTGGTCCCACACCTTATATTTGCATCCAAATAAAAATATATTAGGCATGAAACCAATACCACCAAACCTGCTGTAGCTCAATAGTTGCATTGACACCAATGGATGAGACCTATTTCGACAGCTCTTACAGTTCAAGCAAGGGTCAGAGGGGTGGCTGCCTTTCTTATCAAGTGTCCCCCATCCACAGGGGTTGCCAGATTCCAAAGTGTCCCAACACGGGAAACAATAAAGACACAAACAATGTTCATAATTAAACTATACAATTGCAATTTGTTAGTTATTAGTGAAATATTTACGAGTATAAATAAATACATGGGAAACAAAAGCAGATTTTGCATTCATTCAATTCCAAGATCAACATATACAGATCATGTATGCAGCACTCTAGCCAAGGTGCAAATTGTGTGGGTCTAACCCTTTCCCACTTGTAGATGCATTTGTAGCAGACAACTTTTGAAAACATTTTTACAAAAGAAAAAATAGCTCATTATGAGCACAATTATAGAGATTTACCACATTTTTGAGTCGATATTTTTTTTAAGTCATCTGCTGCAGATTTGCTGTATGTGGAACAGGGTTAAAATCTTCATTTGACCTCTGAATCTACTGTTGTGGGTACTTAAAAGAAATATCCCTCTTGAGAAAAATCTTTAATTCCCTTAAAATTGGGCTTAACTAACTAACCCTTTCCCACCTGTAGACGCCTCTGCATTTCTCTTTTTGCCCGTGTTTTCAACTCTTTACAGTAATTACACTTCATTTTGTTCACGTTTTTGCATATGTTTTCCCCAGATGTTTTGAAAGTGGGATTTGTTGTATGTGAGAAAAGGATTAAGTAATAAAAGAGATTTTTTGTTCAATCTTAAGATGCTATGCATATGGACACATCTACAGCAGACAGCTTTTGAAAACAATGTGGCCAATGAAAAAATTGTTCATAATGACCAATTTCTCCTTTTGTCACAATGTTTTCAACTCTATTCAACAATTATACGTTAATTTATAAAGACTTTCCATATTTTCTCCCAGGTTGTTTTCAAAGTGATCTGCTACAGATTTGTTGTACATGGGACTTAACTCTTTCCATCATATAGACGCTTTCTGACGCGTCTGAAGCAGACGGCGTTTTGAAAACATTGTGACAAAAGAAGAAATTGCTCAAAACAAGCAATTTCTCCTTTTGCCACAATGTTTTCCACTTTTAGTCATAGGTTATCCATTCAATTATAGAGATTTTCCATTTTTGACAAAATATGTTCAAAGTCCTCTGCTGCAGATTTGTTGTATGAGGGAAAGGGTTAATATTAGATGTTAACTTTAACTTTTATGTAGAAAACCTTTTCAGAATTTGCAGCAATTGTCATTTGTTTTCAACTTGTTATCAAAATCACATCTCCAATATATACCAGATTAAACTGAAACTGGATTCCAACATATAACAAGTCTGCAGTAAATAATTTTGAAAACATCTGGGTAAAATTCTTCTATAATTGAAAGTACAATTGAGTCGTCCTGCGATAAAAGCAACATTGTGAACTCTGCGTTAAGTATCTACCCGGATCAGCCCAAGCATGCCGCGCAGGAATACCCGGATACACTTTTCGCCTCCTGTGGATTTTCTGTTTCATGAATTATTTCTCTATATCCCCCCCCCCCCCGAGACGGAAAATGTCGATCCGGATCAGTCTGCGCAGGCTGATCTGGGTCGATACATTACGCAGATGCCTCAATGTTGGTTCAATTATTGATTGATTGTTTGACGTTTTCCACTGCTTTTAAAAAAAAATTCAGTCACGATGTTTCCTGGGTAACTTACCAGTTCTACGTATAATTATTGAATTGCTCATTATGCCACAACAAGTCAAAAGAGAAACTACTACTGCTACAATTTCTTTCAAAAGCCATCTGCTTCAGATGTGTAAAAATATGTATGGAAAAAGACAAAAATAAAGACAATCTTCATTCACTTTACATGATTAACAATCTCTTCTTGAAACAAGTTTCACTAATACAAGGGTATTCAAAATACGCAAAATCACAGGAAAATAAATTTCATACGAAACACAGGCTTAATAATAACCTTACATATATACAAGAGAGGGCATTAATATACATTTCCACATGCCGACACTTTTAGACGAAAATTTATATTTTTACCCCAATGTTTAAAAAATTGTGTTCTTTGTAGAGACAAGACTTTATCATTGAATATTTACATTCGCACTTGATTTTCAGTACAATAAAATTTGGGTTCATTTTGCATGAACCCGTCGACCTTTCATGACCTCAGTAGGGATTATGACATCATTGTTTATTTCAATATTGCACTTCGGTTGGATTAGCGCGACCTCATTTAACCAATGATATATGACGTTACAAATATCAGCTATTCATTTAAACAAATGTTTGTTGTCGGTAACATTTCTTTGTTATTAAAGACTTGTTCGCGAACACTTTTAGGTCGAAAAAATAAAGTAATGAAAAGGGTAAAATGTAAATATAAGAATTGATTCTTATTTTTCATGCGTTAATGCAGTATGAACACTCGGACGCGATTTTGCAAACTTTTCAAGAAGCGCTAGTGCGCTTCATTGATTTGCAAAATCGCGGCTAAGTGTTCATACTGCATGAACAAACGAAAAATAAGAATCAATCCTTAGAAAGACTTAAATACCGTTAACAATTGCAAATTTTAATTAAGCAGATGTTATACATTACATTGAATATGTTCGACAAATGGCTATATTGCCGAGTGTGAGGGTAAATAAGGCCAACATACAACAGCAACATTACATTGAAAGAATAAAATAAGCTTTGCCCTCTGAAATATTTGGATTTATAGAATTGATCAGTTTAAAATAAATAAATAAATTGCAAGTATCAAACAAAAATGGACCTGTACAATTGAAAACAAACAAAAACGTCCTTCAAACAATTAATCTGTACAAATTGGAAAATGCTATCTTAATCCTAAAATATTTTCAAAAAGAACTGCAGATGTATAAAGATGCATTTTTTACGAGGGATATGGTTGAATGAACCTTTTCCCACATATGACAAATCTGCAGCATAAAACTAGTAAAACATCTAGGCAAAAATATGGAAAATCTCTATAAATGAATGTGTAATTATTGAATAAAGTAAACAAATATTGTGGTTAAAGGACAATTTTGTCATGATGATGCTCAATATTTTTCGACGCGACAGAATGCGTCTACAAGAGGGAAATAGTTTAAAGCTGTGCTTTACATACACAGTCAACATCTACAACTTATCACACATTTGTTTTTGTTCACATTTTTACTTCGGGGTCTTATCTCCCGTTTGTTCTTTCTGTCTTTTCACCGGAGTCACCTCCCCTATCTTCTCTCCGATCTGGTTAACTATAAATACACCAGCACTGTTCCTGTCACCCAGCACATGTTTGTCGGAAGAAGTCTCCCTAGGCACAACTGTGTCATTTTTCTCCAATGATTTGACTTCTTTCATGGTCTTTTCTTGCTTTTCAATCACTTTAGCAGCTTCCAAAAGCTGTAAGAAGCAGAAATTTTTTCTTGAAGTCACATGAAAGCTTCTGAGATTCAAACAAATGTCATTTAAATTCTAGTTTTTCTTCTTTGGCTCTTCCAAATTTGACAGATCAATAGAGATTCATTTATTATTTCCCACATACATTAAATCTGCAGATGACTTTTAAAAACACAGAGGCAAAAATATGAAAATTCTCTTTATGTAAATGTAGAATTAACTAGAAATATCACTGAAGGTGATGAATACCCCCAGCTGGTGCCTGACAATATACATATGTATGAGAAATTCAAGGGGCCATAACTCATTTAACAAGAGGGCCATGATGGCCATGGATCGCTCACCTTAATTATACAATGTACTGCAATGCAAAACACATCAAGACAATTATTCTGAATGCAACCTCCACAGTGTTAACAATATTTTCCTTCATTTGGCCTAGTGATCTATATTTTTTTACCTGATATGACTCATATTCCACCATGGACTAGATATCATCAAGACAACATTCTGACAAAGTTTCAACTTGCTCAAAGTAAAAATGCTACATCCGGAGTTTTAACAATATTTTCCTTTGTTGACCTAGTTTCTGATCCAATATGACCCATATTCGAACTTAACCTAGATATAATTCAGACAAACATTCTGACCAAATTTCAAGCTGCTGAAGCAAAAAATGTGGCATCCAAAGTGTTCACAAGACTTTCCTTCAATTTGATCTAGTGACCTAGTTTTTGTGCAGCATCACCCATATTCAAACTTGGCCTACATATCATCAAGAAAAACATTCTAATAAAGTTTCATCATGCTGAAATTAACAAGAGGGCCAAGATGACCCTAAATCGATCACCTGATTGATAGTAAATTAGTAGAAATATCTGGGAAAAAGATCAAGAAGTGCAATTAGAACTTCAAGGAGTGAACACTTCTCAAGAAACAGCTTATAAGTAAAGGTCATTTATATCTTGAAATCTAACAAGAACTTCAATTAGAATTGAATTATTAAGTTTTTGTCATTTTGCACCTTTCTTGATCTGTTTTTAATATAAACCAATATGGCTTGAACAGTTTTTTTAGAGGGTCACTTAAGGATTCTTTCTACTGAATTATCTTGGAGTCTGACAAGCAGATTATGGAGGAAAAGGATTTTAAAGTTTGGTCGTTTTACTCATGTTCTGATGCTGCAGCAACCAAAGTTTTACATAGAATGCAAGTCTTTGCACAATTTTGAAAGAGGATCAACAAAAGAACATTCATGTCCATGACAAATCATGTCATAATTGCTTGTTCACTTTCAATAACAAACTTTTATTTCCATCTGCTGTTGAGACCAGAAACTTTCCACTTCCTGTTGAAGACAACCCTTGCATAATACTCTGCCAAGTGTTAGCTCCCTTAGACCATAAATCTAATAACCATATGTCATTTGAAGCAAAAAGTTTAATTACTCCTTTTCTGATGCTGCTTGGTTGCTATGCCTTTCAACAAATCAATATGGCTTGACAAAGTATGTAGATGATCAATGAAAGAACATTTCTACAAAACTATCTTTAAATCAGACATTTTATAAGGATGCTTTATTAAAGTATTGTCATTTTGCCCCTTTTTTGATGCCACCTGACTGCCATGTTTTTCGACCAATCAGTATGGCTTGAACAATTTTTATAGAGGGTCACCCAAGGAACATTTCTACCAAATTATATTTGAATCTGACAGGCAGATTCGGAGGAGAAGATTTTTAAAGTTCGGACATTTTGTCCCCTTTCTGATGCCGCAGCAACCAAAGTTCTCAATGGAATTTAAATCTTTGAACAATTTTGAAACAGGACCACCAAAGGAACATTCCTGTGATGTTTGGTGGAAATTGTTCTTGCGGTTCAGGAGGAGATGATGTTTAAAGCTAAAAGTTAACGACGGACGACAGACGACGGACACAGAGTGATCAGAATAGCTCACCTTGAGCCTTTGGCTCTAGGTGATCTAAAAATGCAGTATCCAGAGTGTTAACAAGATTACCCTTCAATTTGGCCTAGTGACCTAGTTTTTAATCTGGCATGACCCATATCCGAACTTGGCCTAGATATCATTTAGACAAACATTCTGACCAAATTTCAAGCTGCTGAAGCAAAAAATGTGGCATCCAAAGTGTTAACAAGATTTTCCTTCAATTTGGCCTAGTGACCTAGTTTTCGACCTGGCAACACCCATATTCGAACTTGGCCTAGATATCATTCAGCTCAACATTCTGAACAAATTTCAAGCCGCTGAAGCAAACATGCGGCTTCTACAGAGTTAACAAGATTTTCCCTCAATTTGGCCTAGTGACCTAGTTTCTGACCCAATATGACCCATATTTGAACTTGACCTAGATATCTTTAAGACAAACATTCTGACAAAATTTCAAACTGCTGAAGCAAATATTGCGGCCTCTGGAGTGTTAACAAGTTTTTCCTTCAATTTGACCTAGTGACCTACTTTTTGACCCGACGTGACCCATGTTCGAACTTGACCTACATATCACCAAGACAAACATTCTGATAAAGTTTCAACATGCGCAAGTTGAAAATGTGGCCTCCAGAGTGTTAACAAGATTTCCCTTCAATTCGACCTAGTGACCTAGTTTTTGACCTCATATGGCCCAATTTCAAACTTGTCCAAGATGTTATGGAGATGAACGTTCTGATAAACTTTCATGAAGATTGGATGCAAAATGTAGCCCGTAGAGTGTTAACAAGCTCAAATGTTGACAACGCACGACGGACGGACGCCGGACAAAATGTGATCACAATAGCTCACCTTGCACTTCGTGCATAGGCGAGCTAAAAATAATTCCAGTGCAACACACCGACAATATGCACAACTAGGCTTGGTATCAATCATTCTTGTGAAGTTATATTGAATTCTGAGCAAGGGTTGCTGAGAAATAGTGTTTACAAGAAATTATTACAGACCAACGGACCGACAAGCGTGACTCCTATATAGCCCCCATATACTATGTATCTGGGGGTATAATGAATCGAGTAAGAAACACTAAGGCAAAAGGAGAATTCGATCATGATGAGTAATTTCTTCATTTGTCACAATGTTGTCAAAGGTCCCTGGTTCGAGTCCTGTGATGAGCGGGTCCTGACTTTGGGATTTTTCCACACAAACGGCGCGAGTACTGGTTCAGACATCAAGCGTGATTTAATCTAAGCCAAAAGCTTGTTTCACAATCGATGTCAAATAAATAAGTAACTAATTTATAGAGATTTTCCACATACTCGCCTACAATATTTCAAAGTCGTCTGCTTCAGATTTGCTGTATGTGGGAAAGGGTTAAATGACCTCAGGTTGTATTAAATGTGCTTAACCCTTTCCCTCATATGACAATTCTGCAGCAGACGACTTTGAACATATTTTGTCAAAAAGTAGAAAATCTCTATAATTGAATGGATGACCTATGACTAAAAGTGGAAAACATTGTAAAAAGCCGTCTGCTGCAGAAGCATCAAAAAGCGTCTATATGAGGGAAAGAGTTAAAGCAGGAAAACAATGTAATTACTGAATCAGAATGATAAAAACTCTTACCTGACTGACAACCTCCTGAAACACAAAGAAAAGAAAATATCAAACAAGAGGGCCATGATGGCCCTATATCGCTCACCTGATTTAGAACTTCAGTAGTTTTCAAAGTTTTATACTCTATACATATAAGGAAAACAAGCAACCCTCCCTGGTGGCCATGTTTTTCAACGTATCGGGTTTATTTGAACATCCTTGGTAGAAGGTCACCCAAGGAACATTTGTGCCAAATAATTTTTAAATCAGGCAGGTGCTTTTGGACAAGAAGATTTTTAAAGATATTACAATGCACATATTAGGAAAACAAGCCCCGCCCCTGGAGGCCATGTTTTTCAATGGATCTGATTAATTTGAACAATCTTGGTAGAAGGTCCACAAAGGAACATTTGTGCAAAATTATCTTTAAATCGGGCCAATACTTTTGGACAAGAAGATTTTTAAAGATTTTACAATGCACATATAAGGACAAGCTCCGCCCCCTGGCGGCCATGTTTTTCAACGGATCGGAAATATTTGAACAAGCTTTGTAAAGGGTGCCCCAAGGAACACTTGTGCAAAATAATTTTCAAATCGGGCCAATACTTTTGGACAAGAAGACTTTTAAAGTTTTAACAATGCACATATAAGGAAAACAAACTCCGCCCCCTGGCGGCCATATTTTTCAACGGATTGGAAATATTTAAACAATCTTGGTAAAGGGTGCCCCAAGGAACATTTGTGCAAAATAATCTTTAAAGCAGGCCAGTACTTTTGGACAAGAAGATTTTTAAAGTTTTAACAATGCACATATAAGGAAAACAAGCTCCGCCCCCTGGCGGCCATGTTTTTCAACAGATCGGAAATATTTGAACAATCTTGGTAAAGGGTGCCCCAAGGAACATTTGTGCAAAATAATTTTCAAATCGGGCCAATACTTTTGGACAAGAAGATTTTTAAAGTTTTAACAATGCACATATAAGGAAAACAAGCTCCGCCCCCCTGGCGTCCATGTTTTTCAACGGATCGGATATATTTGAACAATCTTGGTAAAAGGTGCCCCAAGGAACATTTGTGCTAAATAATTTTCAAATCGGGCCAGTACTTTTGGACAAGAAGATTTTTAAAGTTTTAACAATGCACATATAAGGAAAATAAGCTCCGCCCCCTGGCGGCCATGTTTTTCAACGGATCGGAAATATTTGAACAATCTTGGTAGAGGGTACCACAAGGAACATTTGTGCAAAATAATTTCCAAATCGGGCCAGGGCCAGTACTTTTGGACTAGAAGATTTTTTAAGATTTGGCAATTTTCCCCTTTTCTGATGCCGCAGCAACCAAAGTTCTACGTGGAATTAAATTCTTTGAACAACTTTGAAAGAGGACCACCCAAGGACCATTCCTGTGAAGTTATTTTGAAATCTGTCACGTGGTTTAGTAGGAGAAGTCATTTGTAGGAAATTGTTAAGACACCGACGACACGACGCCGGACGGTGAGTGATCACAAAAGCTCACCTTGCACTTCGTGCTTGGGTGAGCTAAAAAGAAACTGCACAGCATCCAAGTTAATGATAAATTAACCCTCTCAAACAAATAGAAGCTTAATGATGCCTCTGCAGCAGACATCTTTTGTAAATATTGTTGTGAAAGGAAAAATTGCACAAAAGAAGTAATTTCACTACAATGTATTGTGCAATAATAGAGATATTGTAAGGAACCAACATGCCCTGAAGTAATCTTGTAGAGGGTCACCCAAGGAATATTTCAAAAAATTATTTGAAAATTGGCCAGATACTTTCGGTGAAGAAGATTATTAAAGTTTCCAAAATAACCATAAAAGGTAAAATAGCCAAAGCCCATGCGACTACATTTTTCGACCAATCAACTTCGCTTGAAGGAATCAGTTAAAAGGTCACCCAAGGAACATTTCTACGATTTGGAAAGCGGTCAGATTCTTTCGGAGAAAAAGATTTTTAAAGTTATTGCTTTTGCAATATAAGGCAAAACAGCCCAGCCTAGTACTGGCGGCCATGTTTTTCGACTAATCAACACGGCTTGAAGAAATCTGTTCACCCAAGGAACATTTCAACAAATAATATTTGGAAATTGGCCGGATACTTTTGGAGAAGAAGATTTTTAAAGTTTTCACTATAGCTATACAAGGCAAAATAGCCCAACCCCCCTGGCGGCCATGTTTTTCAACCAATCAACATGGCTTGAAGGACTCTGTTAGAGGTTCAGCCAAGGAACATTTCAACAAAAGTTATTTTGAAATTGGCCAGATACTTGTGGAGAAGAAGATTTTCAAAGTTTTCGCTACAGCCATATAAGGCTAAACAGCCCCAACCCCTGGCAACCACATTTTTCAACCAATCAAGATGGCTTTAAGGAATCTGATAGAGGGTCAGCCAAGGAACATTTATACAAAATAATTTGAAAATCTGCCAACCGGTTTGGGAGGAGAAATGCGTTTTTAAGTTTTTTTGTCCCGAGACATTGAGAAGATGCATTCTGTGAATTTTCATCCCGATTGGCCCACTGGAAAGAGATGTGAAAATGTGGACAGATGACGCACAAAGGGCAATCAAAACTAGAGCTATCACTGAATGTGATTAATACCCCAGATTGCAGCCCTGATAAGAAAGGGCAATAACTATGTAATTAGCTCAAATAGAGGTATGGTTCTTGAACACTGCACTGCCTCTCATTGTGCTTTACCATTGTATGAAGTTTTATTAGATTCTATCTTGTAGTTTTCAAGTTATTCTCTGTACAAGAAAAAGTAACAAAGGGCAATAACGGTAATACAGTAAAATAAGAGTTAATGTTCCTGTACACTGCACTTCCTTTCACTGTGTTGCATCATCGTATGAAGTTTTATTAAATTCCCTCCAGTAGTTTTTATGTTATGCTTTGGACAAGGAAAATTGCAACAGCCTGACCACAGGTTGACTCCAATATACCCCCTTCAAATTTAGTTTGTCGGGGGTATAATAATTCACCTTCAGCACTTTGTGCTCAGATGAGCTAAAAATGGTAGTAATGGCTGCCCACCTTGGCGCTCAGGGTTGTGGGGTGTCAGAATAAATGGACAAGTAGTACTGGTAACTTATCCAGGAAACGCTGTGATACAACTTAACCCTTTCCCTCATATGACAATTCTGCAGCAGACGACTTTGAACGTATTTTGTCAAAACATAGAAAATCTCCATAATTGAATGGATAATCTATGACAAAAAGTGGAAAACATTGTGGCAAAAGGAGAAATTGCACGTTTTGTGCAATTTCTTCTTTTGTCACTATGTTTTCAAAAAGCCGTCTGCTGCAGAGGCGTCAGAAAGCGTCTATATGAGGGAAATTGTTGAAAGCAGTGTAAAATCACACATCTAGAGCATTGTTTAGATGATTGTGTAATAAACCAACTTTACCTCATAACTGTTACCAATAAGGTGCAGCATTTCATGCTGTACAAGACTATCCGAGGAGGAGAAGTCCCGGTCACAGTACTGACAAACATAACTCTCTGTGTTCTCTTCAACATTCCCTGTAAAAAAACAAAACATTTGAGGTCACAGTACTGACAAACATAACTCTATGTGTTCTCTTTAACATTCCCTGTAAACAAGAGGGCCATGATGGCCCTGGAATCGCTCACCTGATTTTTTTTTTTTACTTTAGCTATATAAGCCCCGCCCCCTGGCGGCCATAGTTTCCGACCAATCAACTTGGCTTGAAGGAATCTGATAGAGGGTCACCCTAGGAACATTCCTACAAAATTATTTGAAAATCGGCCTCACACTTTTGGAGAAGAAGATTTTTTTAAGTTTTCACTTTAGCCATATAAGGCAAAATAGCCCCGCCCCCTGGTGGCCATGTTTTTTAACCAATCAACATGGCTTGAAGGAATCTGATAGAGGGTCATCCAATGAGCATTTCTACAAAATTATTTGAAAATCTGCCAACCAGTTTGGGAGAAGAAGATTTTTTAAGTTTTCACTATAGCCATATAAGGCAAAATAGCCCCGCCCCCCCTGGCGGCCATGTTTTTCGACAAATCAACATGGCTTGAAGGAATCTGACAGAGGATCATCCAAGGAACATTTCTACAAAATTATTTGCAAATTTGCCAACCAGTTTGGGAGAACAAGAATTTTTAAGATTTTTTCATTTCGTTGCCATGGAAACCAGAATTATGCATGGATCCCAAAAATTTGAAGGAAATCTGGTGAGGTCATTGAGAGGATGCTCTCTGTGAAGTTTCATCCCAATTGACCCACTGGTTACTGAGGAGAAGACGCACGACGCACGATGGACGACGGACAAAAGGCGATCACAATAACTCACCTTGAGCAAAGCTCAGGTGAGCTAAAAACAACCATTTGAGGTCACAGTACTGACAAACATAACTCTATGTGTTCTCTTTAACATTCCCTGTAAAAAACAACCATTTGAGGTCACAGAACTGACAAACATAACTCTCTGTGTCCTCTTCAACATTTCCTGTAAAAAACAACCATTTTAGGTCACAGTACTGACAAACATAACTCTCTGTGTTCTCTTCAACATTCCCTGTAAAAAACAACCATTTCAGGTCACATTACTGACAAACATAACTCTGTGTCCTCTTCAACATTCCCTGTAAAAAACAACCATTTTAGGTCACAGTACTGACAAACATAACTCTGTGTTCTCTTCAACATTCCCTGTAAAAAACAACCATTTGAGGTCACAGTACTGACAAACATAACTGTTCTCTTCAACATTCCCTGTAAAAACAACCATTTGAGGTCACAGTACTGACAAACATAACTCTATGTGTTCTCTTTAACATTCCCTGTAAAAGACAACCATTTGAGGTAACAGTACTGACAAACATAACTCTCTGTGTCCTCTTCAATATTCCCTGTAAACAAGAGGGCCAAGATGGCCCTAAAATCGATCACCTGAATGATAGTTAATTAGAAGCAAATATTTAACTGCAAATATCTGTGAAAATTTGATCAGGAGTTCAAATGAAACTGCAAGGAGTGGAAATAGTCCATTTTTATCTTGAAATCTAACAAGAGCTTTCTCAATTTCTGATGCTGCAGCAACAAAGGTTCTACACAGAATGCAAGTATTTGAACAATTTTGAAAGAGGACCATCAAAGGAACATTCCTGTGAAGTAACATTGAAATTGGTCAAGTGGAATGGTAGGAGTTGTCATTTGTAGCTAAAAGTTCAATTTACCCCTTTTGTGATGACGCGAGGTTGCTATGATTTTGTAACTAATCAAAACAGCTTGAACAAATTAAATGTAGAGGATCACTGAAGTAGGATTTATATTCAATTTCCTTAATATCAGACAAGAACTTTTAAAGCTTGGACATTTTGCCCCCTTTCTGATGCTGCAGCAACCCTGGCGGCCATGTTTTTCAACCGATCGGAAATATTTGAACAATCTTGGTAAAGGGTGCCCCAAGAAACATTTGTGCAAAATAATTTTCAAATTGGGCCAGTACTTTTGGACAAGAAGATTTTTAAAATTTTAACAAAAAAAAACCAAGCTCCTCCTCCTGGCGGCCATGTTTTTCAACCGATCGGAAATATTTGAACAATCTTGGTAAAGGGTGCCCCAAGGAACATTTGTGCAAAATAATTTTCAAATCGGGCCAGTACTTTTGGTCAAGAAGATTTTTAAAATTTTAACAATGCACATATAAGGAAAACAGGCTCCGCCCCCTGGCGGCCATGTTTTTCAACCGATCGGAAATATTTGAACAATCTTGGTAAAGGGTGCCCCAATGAACATTTGTGGAAAATAATTTTCAAATCGGGCAAGTACTTTTGGACAAGAAGATTTTTTAAGTTTTAACAATGCACGTAGAAGGAAAACAAGCTTCGCCCCCTGGCGGCCATGTTTTTCAACGGATCGGAAATATTTGAACAATCTTGGTAAAGGGTGCCCCAAGGAACATTTGTGCAAAATAATTTTCAAATCGGGCCAGTACTTTTGGTCAAGAAGATTTTTAAAATTTTAACAATGCACATATAAGGAAAACAGGCTCCGCCCCCTGGCGGCCATGTTTTTCAACCGATCGGAAATATTTGAACAATCTAGGTAAAGGGTGCCCCAATGAACATTTGTGGAAAATAATTTTCAAATCGGGCCAGTACTTTTGGACAAGAAGTTTTTTTAAGTTTTAACAATGCACGTATAAGGAAAACAAGCTCCGCGCCCTGGCGGCCATGTTTTTCAACGGATCGGGAATATTTGAACAATCTTGGTAAAGGGTGCCCCAAGGAACATTTGTGCAAAATAATTTTCAAATTGGGCCAGTACTTTTTGACAAGAAGATTTTTAAAATTTTAACAATGCACATATAAGGAAAACAGGCTCCACCCCCTGGCGGCCATGTTTTTCAATCGATCGGAAATATTTGAACAATCTTGGTAAAGGGTGCCCCAATCAACATTTGTGGAAAATAATTTTCAAATCGGGCCAGTACTTTTGGACAAGAAGATTTTTTAAGTTTTAACAATGCACATATAAGGAAAACAAGTTCCACGCCCTGGCGGCCATGTTTTTCAACGGATCGGAAATATTTGAACAATCTTCGTAAAGGGTGCCCCAAGGAACATTTGTGCAAAACAATTTTCAAATCGGGCCAGTACTTTTTGACAAGAAGATTTTTAAAATTTTAACAATGCACATATAAGGAAAACAGGCTCCGCCCCCTGGCGGCCATGTTTTTCAACCGATCGGAAATTTTTGAACAATCTTGGTAAAGGGTGCCCCAATGTACATTTGTGCAAAATAATTGTCAAATCGGGCCAGTACTTCTGGACAAGAAGATTTTTAAAGTTTTAACAATGCACATATAAGGAAAATAAGCTCCGCCCCCTGGCGGCCATGTTTTTCAACGGATCGGAAATATTTGAACAATCTTGGTAGAGGGTACCCCAAGGAACATTTGTGCAAAATAATTTTTAAATCGGGCCAGTACTTTTGGACAAGAAGATTTTTTAAGATTTGGCAATTTTCCCCTTTTCTGTTGCCGCGGCAACCAAAGTTCTCGATGGAATTTAAATCTTTGAACAATTTT
The DNA here is from genome assembly GCA_031761405.1 of Serripes groenlandicus. Taxonomy (NCBI): domain Eukaryota; kingdom Metazoa; phylum Mollusca; class Bivalvia; order Cardiida; family Cardiidae; genus Serripes; species Serripes groenlandicus. The sequence continues at coordinate 48,412,367 of JASEVX010000010.1, read as the reverse complement.
TAAAGAGGTTCACCAAAGGAACATTCCTGTGAAGTTTGGTTGAAATTGGTCAAGTGGTTAAGGAGGAGATGATCTAAATGTTAACGACGGACGACGACGGACGACGTAAGACGGACAAAAAGTGATCAGAATAGCTCACCTTGAGCCTTTGGCTCTAGGTGATCTAAAAACAACCATTTTAGGTCACAGTACTGACAAACATAACTCTGTGTTCTCTTCAACATTCCCTGTAAAAAACAACTATTTCAGGTCACAGTACTGACAACCATAACTCTCTGTGTTCTCTTCAACATTCCCTGTAAAAAACAACCATTTCAGGTCACTGTGACACAGTACTGACAAACATAACTCTCTGTGTTCTCTTCAACATTCCCTGTAAACAAGAGGGCCATGATGGCCCTGGAACGCTCACCTGATTTTTTTTTTCTTCAAGATTTTCACTTTAGCTATATAAGCCCCGCCCCCTGACGGCCATAGTTTCCGACCAATCAACTTGGCTTGAAGGAATCTGATAGAGGGTCACACTAGGAACATTTCTACAAAATTATTTGAAAATCGCCTCACACATTTGTAGGAGAAGATGCTTTAACTTTTCACTATAGCCATATAATGCAAAATGGCCCTGCCCCCTGGCGGCCATGTTTTTCGACCAATCAACATGGCTTGAAGGAATCTGAATGTGGGTCACTTAAGGAACATTTCTACAAAATTATTTGAAAATCGGTCTGACACTTTCGGAGAAGATTTTTTCACTATAGCCATATAAGGCAAAATAGCCCTGCCCCCCCCTGGCGGCCATGTTTTTCAACCAATAAACATGGCTTGAAGGAATCTGATAGAGGGTCATTTCGGAGAAGATTTTTTCACTATAGCCATATAAGGCAAAAAAGCCCCACCCCCCTGCCGGCCATGTTTTTCAACCAATCAACATGGCTTGAAGGAATCGGATAGAGGGTCATCCAAGGAACATTTCTACAAAATTATTTGACAATCAGCCTGATACTTTCGGAGGAGAAGATTTTTTAAGTTTTCACTATGGCCATATAAGACAAAATAGCCCCGCCCCCCCCTGGGTGCCAAGTTTTTCGACAAATCAACATGGCTTGAAGGAATCTGATAGAGGGTCACTCAAGGAGTTTTTCTAAAAAATTATTTGAAAATCAGCCAGACACTTTCGGAGGAGGAGATTTTTTAAGTTTTCACTATAGCCATATAAGGCAAAATAGCCCCGGTCCCCCTGGCGGCCATGTTTTTTGACCAATCAACATGGCTTGAAGGAATCTGATAGAGGGTCATCCAAGAAACATTTCAACAAAATTATTTGAAAATCGACCTGACACTTTCGGAGGAGAAGATTTTTTAAGTTTTCACTATAGCCATATAAGGCAAAATAGCCAAGTTTGAGTACTGTAGGTCTAAGCATTATCCATTTTCCAATCCGACAATCTTTGGTCTACCAAATGACCGACATGTGCAAAGCAATATACCCCACTTTTTGTTAAAGGGGACATAAAGATTATAATAACATGCCTTAAGAGACAACCAGTTTATTATTTTATATAAAAATAGTTGAAACCTTTGCTATCATGTAATGAGGAAATTCTTCTTTTATCATAATTATTTCTGTTCTTTCAATATAATATTTTTCATCTTCAATTTGTTAAATTCTAAAAATTGCCAAAAAGGTATCATAAATAACTCACCAGACATTTCATCTTTCTTTATGTCCATCAATGATTTGTCTCCATCATTTGCTGCTTCACCTTTATCCAAGACATGAATATTCTTGCCACCTTTTTCTGCTTTTTTATCAACCAATTCATCCCCATTCTTCGCAGCTTCTTCTTCACCATCCACTTCCATGTCAGATTCCATTCTTTGTTTACCATCCTGTCTTCCTGGCTCCATAGTGTTTCCACCAGTTACCTTGGTGTCCAATTTAATTTTAATTCTATAATCTTTGTCATTAGGTAGTGCTTCCTCTAATTTATCTGTATCTTTAGCATTACCTTTTTGTTTATCATTCTGGAACAATCTCATAATCTCCAGAGCCTCATTAATGTTCTTTTCTTTCATCTCTTTAATCCTCTGCGGGTCTCCATTCTCTGTGATCCATTCAGACAGTTCTGGAAGTGGACTAAAATGCACTTTGATATGCTGCACTAGGACATGGGTCTTCCCCACACTGTAATCACAGTAAGGACACATGTACTCATTCTTGGTCATGTGACAACGTAAATGGGCCAACAGATGATCTCGACGGACATTAGCATAAGGGCACCTGTCACAACGGTATATTTTCTTGGGTTCCGCATCCTCTGGAGCATTCTCAACCAGGTCTAGATGATCATGGGTTATACTAACAGGATTTTTTAAGTCATTATTGGTCATCATGCTAGCTAGGGCTACATCAGCAGGCATTTCTGGAAGGTGCTGTAAGTTGAGAATGGACTGGGCTGCAAGTAGATTTTGGTTGGGTTCAAAGTGTAGTTTCAAATGTTGCCGGAGTAAATTGGCTGAAGGAACACTGTAGTCACAGTATTTGCATTTACACTTCTGTTTGCTTCCATGAAGTTCAACATGTCGCTGGAAGCGGCTCCTTTTCGCACTCGCATAAGGACATTTCTCACACCCATATTTCTTGTATCTTGCTATTTCTAGAAGACTGTCAACTTTGTTTTCAATGGGAATGGAGGTGTCAAACTCTGAATCCTCACTGGCTACACTGTCATTTCGATCTTTATCCATACCAAGCATTTCAATATCATAATTCGGCTGATGCACCTTCAAATGATGGGCTAACAGACCTTTAGATCCCACATGGTAATCACAATGAGGACATTTTATCAGGGGGTGTGAGGCTGGTCTCTTTCCATGCATTAACTCGTGAAGCCTCATGTTGCGCAATCTGATGTTCATATATGGACAGTTGCGACATCGATGGATCTTTCTGTACGTTCCATCTTTTCTTAAAAACCCTCTCTTTCCTCCCATTGTACAATTCGAAGCAATTTTCATTGGGGAGACCAGAGGAGACTGAGAAATACTGGGGGTAATTTTCGAGGCAATAATCCTCTGTTTAATTTCAGCAATTTCAACTGTATCATACACCAGGGCGTTTTCTGATACCTCCGATTTAGTTGGTGTTCCTTGCTCTGGATGATCAAACATGTAATAGGCGGCCTCACCATGTATTTTCATGTGTTGTTTAAGTAGACGACGATGTGTGACCCAGTATTCACAATAGTCACATTTAAAGTCAGCTGTAGGCTTTGGTCGGTGGAACTGTTTATGGTAAAGGAAGTCATTTTTACTATTTGACATGTACGGACACTTCTCGCAGCGATGTCGTTTTGGAGCAGCAGGCGAGTCTGACCCAGACTTCAGAGGGGATTTTGGGTAAACCATCTCTTTCTGTGCTTTATATTTCTTGGTATGTAACATTGTATGTTGATTTAGTAGCCTCTGCATATTAACGTAATATGGACAGTATTTACATTTAAATTGTTTAACTCCTGGCTGAGCAGTGTGACATCGCATGTGAAATCGCAACATTGATGTCTTGTACGTTTTATATGGACATACATTGCAATGAAAATTCAATGGTCGTGGTCGCTTGATTGGGCCAACAGGGGATAGGGTTTTCCCTGGAGACATGGCTTTTTGTACATCCACTTCCCTTTGCGGTACAGCTACCTTGATGATTTTCTTCACACAATTAGTTGTATACTCTGTGTTTTTGTGTGTTTTTCTCATATGTCTGCAGACACAGGACCGCCATTTGGAGCGGAACGCTGAACAAAGCCTGCAGTGATACACAGCTTTACGTGTTTTAACCAAACCAGCATCACCTGTTGGAGATACAGTATCCCTCATCATCTCATCGATCTTCGGTTGCTGTGGTCCAGGTACTGTAGATTCTGGTACAATAGCTTGTCCAAGGTTGTCATTCCCCGGACCTTCTTTAATCAGTTTAATCGCCAAGCGACAGAGAGCCATCTTGTCACCGTTATGTTTGCTTTGGATGTGTCTGTAAACACCAGATCTAAAATTGGCTGTCCAGTTACAGAGCGTACATCTGTAGGCTTTCATATCATGCTTTCCTAAATGTTTAAGGACATCAACCTTATCTCCATTCGAGTAAGGACACATGCTGCACCTCCATATTTTCTTCTCCAAACCAGCCCATGCCTTTCTGGGCAACGGTCCACTCAATGTGCCCAATAATCTGGGATCAAGCTTCATGTTGTCTGGAGTGTTGGAAGGTGAGCCATCTTCTACTTGACCTTTCTTGTATTGGTATCCGGAAAGAGTTGCTTCAGCAAAGTCTTTTTTCAACATGACAACAATGGTATTGTCATCCTTGTGGCGTCGAGTAATATGTCTTTGAACATCCCCTTTCCAGTTTGATCTATACGGACATGTACCACATTTAAACTGCCGGAATTCTCCTTTCGTAGGCATGTTCATAGCTTCAATTGGCTCCTGGTTTAACTTCTCAGAGATATTTGTACCAGAAGATTCTCTGGGCTGTTCAGTATTTTTTTCTGGCAAGGATTCTATAGAGGTGTTTAACATTCCCTCTTTGGCAGGACTTGGTGATTTACCTTTTCGAACTCTCGGAACGGAGAAAGCCATCTTGTTTAACTTGGGAACCTCTTGTTGTACATAATCATAGACAGTGGATCGAGCCTCTTGCTCTGACAATGTAATCACATTAACTGGACTGCCTGGATGCCGTTCTTTAATGTGCTTTGAGATATCCCATTTCCAGTTTGACCGGCGTCCACATATACCACATTTAAAAGGGCGGATGTATCCCAGGGCTCTTGGCTCTACTGTTGGCAAAAGTTGAGGTTCAGAACTTCGATTTGGGCTTTGAACTTGTACTGGTTTGATACTATTTTCTGGTGATTGATCCCCATTTGGAAGTTGGTGAGAACCTTGGGCAATTTTAGACTGAGTGAGGTCTGCCTTGGCAGAATAGACACTTTGTGATCCATCTCCGAGATAAATTATTCGAATTTCTTTATCAGCATGTAAGTAATGGTAGTGTTTCTTGATGTCCCCTTTTGTGGCCCCTTTTTTCCCACATTCAGAGCACATGAAAGGCCTATTACCCTCAGGGCTTCCAGTAGAATTCTCTGCCATTTTACTGTACTTAATAGGCGTGCTACTTGACGCTGAAGGTGTGGCCCCATACAACAATTTCTCAACAGGTTCAGTTTTCTCTGGACTATCCTCTTTAATTGGACTTGGATTTGACTTCACAAGTATCATCTTAACCCCCCGGTTTGGATGCTGCGATCGAATATGCCTTGAAACAGAAATCCTGCGCTCCTCAGAGTAATCACAAACTGTACACTTAAAATATTGACGGGAACCATCAGATGAGACAGTTTTTTCTGGATTATTCAGGTGATGATCCCTTTTGACTACAGGATTGGTCTCCATGTACTCTTGTATAGTTTCTTCAGCTGCCACTCTACTCAGCTTCACGACCTGAGTGACCTGATCATTGTGATCTCGTCGTATATGTTTTGATATATCCCATTTCCAATTGGCTCGCTTTCCACACAAAGGGCACATGTACCTCTTTATATTAGTGTGTGTGGCGATATGAGAATTCATCTTGGAAGGCGCATTGGCCATAAACCCGCAGTATTCACATCTATACATACCTCCACCAATCTCTTTTATTGGGGACGGTGTTGGTGACTTGGAATCGATTGAAGGTGTTTCCATATTCATCAGTGCTGCTTGTTGTAGCGACGTAGGCAAGCTATCGAATGTTCTCATAGTTGCTGGAGATGTTTGGTTTGTCAGGTCATTCTCCGAATCAGTTTGTGGTTCACTATGAGAGGTTCCAATCTCCATTTTCTCAGGTGACAACTCTTTCTTTATTTCCCTTTCAATGGATTGATCTTTTCTGTTAACAAGTTTTAGTTTCTCAGGACTAGTATCCCTTATTATCATAACTTCATCAATGGCGACACCTTTCGTCATTATTTCTGGATGGTGTTTGTAGACATGACGGCGGATGTCACCTCTCCAGAATGTCTGGTAAGTGCAGTGTCGACATTGAAAAGTTTTATCATCTGTATGAAGGCGAGAATGTCGATCTATCTCCGACTTCCATGGGGATGTATGGTCACAAAATGGACATTTAAACAAAGCTGGCGAACTCTTCTTTCTTGGTATTGTTGCCACCTTCACCACCTTCACTTCTCCAGGCTCTTTATTGTGATCCTTTCTGATATGCACATTCATATCTCCAATATATTTGTACTTTTTGGGACAGTAACTGCATTTGAAACGTTTCTCAATGGAATGGACAGTCATATGTCTCTTCAGATCCGATGGCCATTTAGCTGTAAACGCACAGTATTTGCACTTCAAATCTTCCTCAGACACTGCCAGTTCATCATCATCTTCTTCATTATTTGTTGGCAATTCCATCAGATCCCCTTCTTGCTCACTTTGATCAAGTTTGCCATCATCTGCATCACTTTGATCAAGATCATCATCATCCATATTATTTGTTGAATCACCTGTATAGGTATCATTGAAACTGTCATCAGCGTCATCTGTTAGAGATAATGGTGGCAAAGCTTGATCACTTTCAAGGAACTCTCGGAGTTTACAACCATGCTTCCTCTTCATGTGCCTGTTCAAATCCGATGACCTTTTATACTTGAGTTTACAGGCCGGACACACCAGCTTCCCATTCTCATTCTTGACATATTTGGAGATGTTGGGTGGGAGCTTACGCATTGGAGACAGTTCATTCATTAAAAATTGCATAGCCTCTAAATTTGGTGGTGGCAGAGTCCTTCTCGGAACCATGCTCGCACTTGATGCATCGAAATTGACATCGAATAGAAGGCTGCCCTTTGAAGAGCTATATGGACTTGTCTTAGTGGCAGAAGAGGCACTGGTACTAACCTCACTTGATGTTTTCCTCTTGACACTGTTAAAGTCTTCAGCAACAGTCGTCTTATTGACAGAATTTGTTGTCTTATGTTTGGATTTAGGCATCTCAGATTCTGTACATACAACATCATGGCTGCCTGAAATGTGACGTTTTATGGCCGATGCTCTGGTACTACTATATGTACAGACTGTGCATTTATGTGGATAGTTGTTTTTGTGGTTGTGTAGATGTCTCTCAAAACTAGGTCTAGCATCACCCGAATATGTGCATTCGTCGCACTTAAAATTGTGTTCGTTTCTGTGAAGTGCACGGTGTACCAGAAAGTCCTTCCTCTCAAATGCGATATGGTCACAGCGGCTACAAGGGAAGGACTTTGTGTCAAGATGCCAGGACACAGCGTGTTTCGCCACTTTCTGTTTGTCTTGGCTGATAAACTGGCATTCTTTACATTTAAATATCGGTTCACCATTTTCTCCAATGGTCTCTTCTACTACTCTTGATAACTTGTCTGAGGATTTCAAGGGCGAACTACGCACTTCCACTGGGGCTATCTTCTTACAATTTAACACTGGTGCTTTGAGCCTATTAAGTGTTACGTCTCCTCCATTTTTCTTCATGAATTTTACCATTAATTTTTTTCCAGGCATGGATTTTGACATCAGCGTCTTTCGCTTTACGGGAGGTTTCACAGGTGCAGGATTGGCCTTGTCAGTACAAACATGTTCAATTTGAACATTTTCATAGGAGATGATTGTCTTGTGGGCATATTTCATGTGTCTCTGCACCTTGTGTCTGTATCTTGAACAATACTCACATACACTGCATGCATAGATGTCGAACTTTCCATGGTGCTGTTCTATCATGTGGTACAAAAAGACCCTGGATTTGTTGGTTCTGAACTCGCATCTAACACATGTATAGTTCCTACTAACAGCTGGTTTCTCCTTCTGGAAACCATCATCATGATCAACTTCCTCTACATTGCTGGCGTCCTGCATAGGGGGGTTCTCTATACCCAACTCTAAAGTATCGTCATTCTCTGCCAATGGACCTGCAATGATATTAATATCCAAGATTAATCCCCCTTTCCAACATACAACAAATCTGCAGCAGACAACTTCTAAAACATTTAGTCAAAAATATTGAAACTCTATAAATGAAGGAACAATTATTGAAGTTGTAAACATTGTGGCAAAAAGTAGTCTACTGCAGAGGCCTAAAAAAGCGTCTGTATGTACAATGACCTTAGTTCATTTGAGCAAAACCATGATTTTCAGCAAGAGGGAATATCAAGTGTTGGGGCTTCAACACAATGTAAACTAGAAATATCACTGAAGGTAATGAATACCCCCCAGCTGGTGCCTGACAATATATACATATGTATGAGAAATTCAAGGGGCCATAACTCATTTAAAAATAATTCCAGTGCAACACGCCGACAATATGCACAACTAGGCTTGGTATCAATCATTCTTGTGAAATTATATTGAATTCTGAACAAGGGTTGCTGAGAAATAGTGTTCACAAAATATGGACATATATATGTAATATGTATGAGAAATTCAAGGGGCCATAACTCATTTAAAAATAATTCCAGTGCAACACGCCGACAATATGCACAATTAGGCTTGGTATCAATCATTCTTGTGAAGTCATATTGAATTCTGACCAAGGGTTGCTGAGAAATAGTGTTCACAAGAAATGTCCACAGACCAACGGACCGACCGACAAACAAACCGTCAAGCGTGATTCCTATATGATAGCCCCCATATACTATGTATCTGGGGCTATAATAAATGTTTTGTCAACAGTTAAGGTAAAAAAACAGGATGCAGCGCATTTACTTTGAATACAAACAATTTCAGTACATGCAAATTAGCCAGGCAAATCTGTGACTGTGACCATTTGTCATCAATGATCAATGCTCAGCCTGACGATTTCATGAAGCCTTTTGAGAGAACTATCGCTTTATTGTTTATTTCATGGTGACACTGTGTCATCTGAGGCAATTGCCACTCAGTTGGCCCTATTCAACATTAGTTTAGTTAGTTACCTCAAGTTCATTTCTTTGACTCATTGAAAATTGAAATCTAAACTGGCCCTGTTTTGACTGGCAATGGGTAAAATTGGCCCATCAGTTTTGAGTTCTAGCCTGATCAAGTAGCTTATTTCCTTGTTGATCAGGATCACTACTTTAACCCTTTCCCGCATATAAACACTTTCTTACGCCTCTGCAGCAGACAGCATTTTGAAATCATAGTAACAAAAGAAGAAATGGCTCAAAACAAGCAATTTCTCCTTTTGCCACAATGTTTTCCACTTTTAGTCATAGGTTATCCATTCAATTATAGAGATTTTCTATTATTTGACAACATATGTTCAAAGCCGTCTGCTGCAGAATTATTGTATGAGGGAAAGGGTTAAGATAGGATAACTATGGTTTAATGCCGTTTTTAACAATTTCTCAGTCATATCACGGCGGCCAGTTCACCTACTCATGCATTTCCTGGTTTTCTAACACCAGTACTCCACACAACAATCTTCCCAAGCAATTAGCTGCTTTTCCACATAGACTAAGCCCATTGGTGGAAGACGAATGACGCAAGAAAGTTGGCCGAGCAGGGATTCAAACTCACAACCCCTGGATTGACAGCCCGCGTCGCTACCAACTGAGCTACCGGGGCTCGGCGGTTACTGTTTGGAATAGATGGAGTATTGTCCAAGACAACTTATGTACATGAAACATGAGTGCCAAACTGTCACAATAAACACCTATCAAGGGACATAAGTAAATGAAACATGAGTGCCAAGCTGCCACAATATACACCCATCAAGGGACTTGAGTAAATGAAATATGAGTGCAAAGCTGTCACAATATACACCCATCAAGGGACATGAGTAAATGAAACATGAGTGCCAAGCTGTCACAATAAACACCCATCAAGGTACATGAGTAAATAAAATATGAGTGCAAAAACTGTCACAATATACACCCATCAAGGGATACAGGGCTGTACAAATCCCATAGCCCGACGCCCGGGACAAGTCATAAATCGCATCGGGCAAGTCGCTAATTGCAACATCTCAGTCCCGGACAAGTGGCATTTTCCAAAAATCCACGTCCCATTATATCAACCCATTTACGTAACAGTGAATGTAAATTACTGTGTCTGGTAGCCCGGCTTAATTACTAACACACATGTCTGTCGTGTATAAATTTGACTGTATGTTACATGCGAAAAACCACTCGCGCGTTACCATAACAAATCAATAACAGTAGGCGGAGTTATACCAACCTAACAGATCGAGTGATTTCAGCCAACCGAATCGCGTCAGTAATAGTCTATTAACGTGATATATATGTATCCAATAAGGCTGTCCATTCATAAGTGACAATTGTTCCTTGGGGCTGTGTTATTTCATGAAAGCTAGGGAATTACCTATGGATCGGTCTCATTAAACTATTCCCTTAAATGTATTTTGATCCATATTTCTACTTTCGGTATGCGATGTTTGCAAACTGGTGCAAACCGGTTCAGAAAGACTTGTAAGAAATTTTCGCCATGCAGAAGTTAATAAAATAAATTCGATTCAAATTAAAGACAATACGACGACTGCTAAAAATTATCCTGCCGTTTATCAATTTGAAATACCTTCAAGATCGACATAATATTCGTAATATCAGGGACACAAAGAAAATTGTTTGGAATGAAATATATAAATGATTCCCCCGAGTATGATAATTGCCCAATCACGGCTTTGTTTACCAACATTAATTAGCATAAATGGCGGGAAAAAAATCATATGACTTAATAGTTGCCATTTCATTGGATGAAATGAGAAATTGGGTGAATGACATTCGCGACCTGACGACCCCGATGTTTACATTCAACGCTGTTTACCGATTTCTAATTCTCAAAGTAGGGAACCATGATTAACATTGCGCAATCATCAAAATGGCGGCTATGCTGCGAATAATACCGCAACACCAATCGGACTAAAGTACACGATCTGACTAAATGTAAATGCGTAGCGTTAATAGGAGATGATTTTAATGAGATTGACCGCACCACATGAAACAAATTTAACGTTTTGTTGTCTTTCATTTTTTTTGACAAGATTTTTTGATTTATCCTAATAACTACATTGAACCTGATAAATTTGACTTTTGGTTAATAAAATTGAATTTATCACTTGATGTCTTTCTTTGTAAAACTGACCCTGGTATCGAACACTGCCCTGTTTTGGTGAGGGACCTAAATCGGTGACCTTATTATTTTGTTATCTTCAATTTGAAAAGTGCTATTGCATCATTTGACTAAGTTTAACATTTCTGTCAATAGCTTTTGAATCTTTTGTAAATATGGATAAAATACATACATTTTATGCAGAATATTTCAAATAACCTAGTGAAAAATAATCTCTTTTCCAAATTTCATTTTTTTTAACTGAATGCTGCACTACATGTCTTTTGCAATAATGTTATTTGAATTGGTCACTACCCTTAAATCATGTACAGTGTGTGCTCTTAATGTTATCTTTATACAGAACTATATAGAAAATAACCCACTAAAAAACAAATAAAACACTCAAGAAACCGAGATCCGGGCTACCACACAATTCTTAAATTTGTCGCATGTTAAACTTGGTTTGCAGAAAAGTGTGACAAGTGAGAATCTTAGCAGGACAAGTGGCATTCTGAAAGTCACTTGTCCTGGACAAGTGGCTGAATTTTTTTTTTGTACAGCCCTGGGATATGAGTAAATAAAACGCAAGTTCCATACTGTCGCAAATGAAAAAACATCGAGGGACATGACTAAATGAAACACGAGTACTGAACTGTCAAAATGAATGCACATCAAGGAGCACAAGTAAATGAAACATGAATGCCAAGCTGTAACAATAAACACCCATCAAGGGACATGAGTAAATGAAACACAAGTGCCAAGCTGTCACAATAAACACCCATCAAGGGACATGAGTAAATGAAACAAAAGTGCAAAAACTGTCACAATATACACACATCAAGGGACATGAGTGCCAAGCTGTCACAATAAACACGCATAAAGGGATGAGTAAATAAAACGCAAGTTCCATACTGTCGCAATAAATATCCATCAAGGGACATTCTTGTGAGTAAATAAACATGAGTGCCAAACGTCACCATAAACACCCATCAAGGGACATGAGTAAATGAAACATGAGTGCCAAACTGTCACAATATACACAAAACAAGGGACATGAGTAAATGAAACACAAGTGCCAAACTGTCACAATATACACACATCAAGGGACAGGAGTAAATGAAACACAATGCCAAACAAATGAAACACAAGTGCCAAACTGTCACAATAAACACCCATCAAGAGACATGAGTAAATGAAACAGAGGCAGGCGTCATTGGAAAAGGGTTAAATGATGATCTTTACCTGATACTGGACCATCATCAGGGATGTCCATTGGTTGATTATTCATCTTTTTACCTCTACCAATACCATGGTCCTTACGACATCTATAAATACAACAAAATAAGACCTCATAAATTCGATCGATATCTTCAAATCAAGCAATTTTGTTCTTTTGCAACAATGTTTTCGACTTTTTTAAGAAATCAATACTTCAGTTATAGAGATTATCCAAATTTTTGTCCACATGTCTTTATAGCTGAATGCTTCAGATTTGTTGAATGCAGGAAAGAGGGGTTAATCAACTTATTCACTTAATCAAGAGCTCTTTTGTGAACCATAAACATCACCCTCAAAACCCTATGTTTCTGTGGGGCAGTACTTTTGGTACCCAAAACATAGGAATTTTGTTGGGTGATAATTCTGTGAGGAGAGGATCGAGGCCTCTAATTAATTACCTTAATTTATGCCGTTTGTAGATGTACACATTCTTTGTACAGAAACCGCAGTATTCACACTTCTGGATTGTCTTGCCCATTCTCTCATTTCACTGCACTCCAACTATGGTGTGTTTTCTTCATTGTATGTCTGAAAATGAGAAAATAGAAAATATATGGTTGATTGGAGCTTAGCGACAACACTGGGAAAGCCTGGGCTTAAACTCAAGATACCTGGATTGATAGCCCCGGTTATAACTACCGCAGGGTTTACACACAGCTTTGAAACTAAGGGGTCATTGTGACCCCCTTGTCATCAAAGTTGAGTTTTATCTATTTTGGGAGTCCACCTTAGAACTCTATAATCAAACAATTGATATTAACCCTTTCCCTCATATAGACGCTTTCTGACGCCTCTGCAGCAGACGGCTTTTTGAAAACATAGTGACAAAAGAAGAAATTGCACAAAACGTGCAATTTCTCCTTTTGCCACAATGTTTTCCACTTTTTGTCATAGTTTATCCATTCAATTATGGAGATTTTCTATTTTTGGACAAAATATGTTCAAAGTCAACTGCTGCAGAATTGCCGTATGAGGTCAGGGAAAGGGTTAATTGTATCCATATGAACGCACAGCAATTTATCTTTTGGGACATTTGAGTTGAAAATGCATCAATGATACAGGATTTGTGTGTCATAGAAAACCCTGCTACAAGCAATGAATGGAAAACCCTGCTACAAGCTATGAATGGAAAACCCTGCTACAAGCTATGAAAGGAAAACCCTGCTACAGGCTATGAATGGAGAACCGTGCTACAGACTATGACTGGAAAACCCTGCTACAAGCTATGAATGGAGAACCCTGCTACAAGCTATGAATGGAGAACCCTGCTACAAGCTATGAAAGGTAAACCCTTCTAAAAGCTATGAAAGGAAAAACCTTGCTAAAAGCTATGAATGATAAACCCTGCTACAAGCTATGAAAGGAACCTACTACAAGCTATGATTGGAGAACCCTGCTAAAAGCTATGAATGGAGAACCCTGCTACAAGCTATGAAAGGAAAACCCTGCTAAAAGTTATGAAAGGAAAACCTTGCTACAAGCTATGAATGGAAAACCCTGCTACAGGCTATGAATGGAGAACCCTGCTACAAGCTAGGAAAGGAAAAACCTTGCTAAAAGCTATGAATGGAAAACCCTGCTACAAGCTATGAAAGGAAAAACCCTGCTACAAGCTATGAATGGAGAACCCTGCTTAAAGCTATGAAAGGAAAACCTTGCTGTAAGCTATGAATGGAAAACCCTGATACAAGCTATGAATGGAGAACCCTGCTAAAAGCTATGAAAGGAAAACCTTGCTACAAGCTATGAATGGAAAACCCTGCTACAAGCTATGAATGGAGAACCCTGCTACAAGCTATGAATGGAGAACCCTGCTAAAGCTATGAAAGGAAAACCTTGCTACAAGCTATGAAAGGAAAACCTTGCTACACGCTATGAATGGAGAACCCTGCTACAAGCTATGAATGGAAAACCCTGATACAAGCTATGAATGGAGAACCCTGCTAAAAGCTATGAAAGGAAAACCTTGCTACAAGCTATGAAAGGTAAACCCTGCTACAAGCTATGAATGGAAAACCCTGCTACAAGCTATGAATGGAGAACCCTGCTAAAAGCTATGAAAGGAAAACCTTGCTACAAGCTATGAATGAAAAACCCCGCTACAAGCTATGAATGGAGAACCCTGCTACAAGCTATGAATGGAGAACCCTGCTACAAGCTCTGAATGGAAAACCCTGATACAAGCTATGAATGGAGAACCCTGCTAAAAGCTATGAAAGGAAAACCTTGCTACAAGCTATGAATGGAGAACCCTGCTACAAGCTATGAATGGAGAACCCTGCTACAAGCTATGAATGAAAAACCCTGCTACAAGCTATGAATGGAGAACCCTGCTACAAGCTTTGAATGGAGAACATGCTGGAATTGGATATTTATCCACTATCATAAAGTAGCCTGCTTCAAGGACATCAAATTAAGTATTATAAAAGTTTATAACTGGCCCATTCCCTAGTTTCAATGAATGTTGAATTATTACATTGCCTTTAGCAATATTTGTAAAAGGTCACTCAATGAATGATCATTCATGAACAAGAGGCCAAACAGGGTTAGCAATGCTCCACTGCCATAATGCAAAATAACACTTTAATACACATAAATAGTAAAACAGACACTCAGTCATGTTTTTATTTCTTTAACAATCAACATGGCTTGAAGGAATCTGGTAGAATGTCATTTAATATAGCAATATTTCTATGAAATAAAGAGCAAAGGGGCCAATATGTTCTGGGAGTACTTTTAAAGTTTTCACATTAGGCACAAAGTTTAAAACAGTTCAGCCTCTCTGCATCCATGTATTTTTTACCAAATCACATGACTTGAAGGAATCTGGTAGAGGGTCAGCCTAGAAAATTTCTATGAAATAATTTGCAATCAGGCCATTCCACCAATATTTTGAGAAGATTTTTTCAAATTTTCACGCAAAATGGGTAAATCAACCCAATCCCAAAAGGTCTCTATTTATTTTGACCAAACACCATGGCTTGAAGGAACCTGCTAGAGGGACACCTAATGAACAATTCTACAAAATTGTTTTAAAATCAGGCCAAAATATTCTGAACAGTAGATCAATATGCAAATTAGTTGCAGTGTTTTAGCCAATCAAAACAATTGATGTTTTTTCCAGTATACTCAATTTCCGAAAGTGGTTTCTGCATCACAAACAATAGACATGAAATGTATGAGAACCGGGTAGTTTTAACGATAAATTGTTGGTTTGTTTGTGATTCATGACGATGGGCGGAGCTTAAAATACGATTTGGAACTATGAATAGCCATGTAAGGCATAACACTTTTACAGCCCTGACCCATTGGATTTTTTACACCAATCAACATGGTATGAAGGCATCTGGTATAGTCACCAGAGGACCATTTCTACAAAACTTTGAAAATCGGCCAAATAGTTTGTCAGAGATTTTTAAAGTGTTTTCTTTAGGATGCCATGGCAACAAGTGTTCTGCTTTGATAAAAAAAGTTTTGAAGGAATTCAGGAGAAGACATTAAGGGGATTGTATGTATGGAATGTCGTCACAATTGACTTAGTTATATTAGTATTCTTTTATCCGTGATGCTATCTCTGCAACCCCATGTGCTATTACTGCCATTTTTTTTAAGTATTGGCCGTAAGTTTTGAATGACTTTAACCCTTTACCACATAGTGACATACAGACACTTTCTGGCATCCCTGCAGCAGACGACTTTAGAAAACAGTGAGGCAAATGTAGAAATTTCTCCTTTTGCCTAAGTGTTTTCAACATTATTCTTTTACTATACTTTCATTTACAGAGATTTGTTGTATTTTTGCCAAGATGTTATTAAATACGTCTGCTGCAGATTTGTTGTATGTGGAAAAGGGTTAAATAACAGTTAATGCTCTAACAAAACAATCAATAAGTGATTAAAGAAGGAACAGTCTTGCTGAAAATCACAATTTTGTTTCAGTTGCCCTCGAGATTAAACATTCATTCTGATAACGTGACAATAGTCACCGTAACACCATCTTGGTCTCTGTTTAGGGGAAGAAGTGTGTGAGCCATTGTAAAAAAAAATTCACATTGTTTCCCTTCAAACGGGAAATGTCTTTAAAGTGACCTATAATGGTTATTTGCTGTAGTAAATACTTTATCACTGAATATAAATGTTAAAATGTATCGTATAAATAATGAAAAATAATTACATTACTTTAACATCTCACAATTTCAGCTATTTAAATTACATTTATAAGGATGACTGTATTTTGTTTGGGATTAAGATTGAAAAACAAGAGCTGTCGGAGGACAATATAGCTCGCCTATCAGGGCCATCGTCTATTAGAACCTACTTCAGAACAGTTATAGCCTTAGGTAAAGTATATACATGACCCTGAATAAGTGTGTGAAGTTTCAAAGCAACAGCTTACATAGTGTCTGAGAAAAGGCCTTGCATGCAAAGGTTTGACCAAAATTCTAAGTCCAAAAAGGGGCACAATTCAGTCAAAATCCATTTCAGAGTTATGGGACTTGACATACAAGGTCATCTAATGACCCTGAATAAGTGTGTGAAGTTTCAAAAGAAAAGATAAGTTATTGCTGTATTTAAGTTACGTAAACTTGATGGAGACATTGATTACTCATGACATAAAACATCATCCTTTAAAATAACCTTCTTTAAACAAGAGAATAATTTTACTGTTAATTGACCATAGTTTTAACCTTTGCCATGAAGGGACAGTTAATAATATTATTTGTTTCATTATTCGATCTGTGTTGTAAGTGCAATGCTTTGTAAACTTAATGTGGTAAAATGCAGGGCCCACTTAAGTCGCAGCCTATTTTAAAGACAATGTAAGCTTGTTACTTTGTGTAATTGACTTATTAAGCACATAGTATAGATAACTTAACGTACTTTAACAAAACACAAGGTCGATTTAAACTGGCACATTGTATGCAACCTTATTGAAAGTTGAAAATAAAAGGGGGATGATACAACATTATTACATAACATGTCATACTGTAGCATGATCTTATCTTTTTACCTTAATTTTTCCACAAAATAATGTTAACATTCTGGACCACTTGCCATTGTTTAAATTGTTCAAAGCCTTCAACTATTGATTCAGGATTACCTGTAAATTTAGATGTCTCGCCTGGTTTCCGTTTCGGTGTTAAGGCATATATATATCAGATTGTTCCTTTAAATAATTAAAAAGTTTGCCAACACTCAATAAGCAAAGATAACTTATTTTTCAAACTGGCATGACCTTGTTTTGGGATCTCCTTTTGTTCTTGAATTGCAAAATGGCATCGCCATATACATTTGCTTGTCTGAAAATATATTTGGCACTTTTCTTAAAATGTTATTGGCAGAGCAGGCTCCCAGCAGTTTGGATGTTGTTGCATCTCTGTTTTGGTACATCGATTGATTGCGATTTAACACAGTTTTCAACAATGTCATATCATGGCGGCCAGTTCACCTACTCATGTGTTTCCTTGCTATCTCATACCAGTACTCAACACAAGTCTTTCCAAGCCACTGCCTGCTTTTCCACACTGTTAGCCCATTGGTGGAAGATGAAGGACGCTTGTCAGTGACTTTTGTCGGAAATAATTTTGGCAGAGTTGGGCAGGTTTCAGTACAATATCAAGGGGTATGGTATCAAATGAAGCTATATACTGCTTGTTTTTCGTCTGAACTTACATCTACAAATCATCTAAACCAATCAGGTAGGCAAAGATGGCTCATGAGAGACTGCATGCAGACTTGTATTATTCTGCCCTGTTTACGTTTGGCTTTTTGTGGCTCCTACAATCTTTTATTTAATGGTGGGCATGACAATTAAGGAGGTTTGGGGAGGCAAGGGTTGTATTTTTTTTACAAAAACAGAACGAAACTTGCGAAAGGGCTGAATAGGCTATCCATACATGTCTAAATTTGCTCACAGTTTCATAAGTTAAAAAGAACTTGCTTTTACATAAAGAAATATTAAACCCTGGCAATAAAAATATTATGATTGAACTCATATATAAAATGTGTTAAAACAACCATTTACGGTCATGTCACAGGAACGTTTAACTTCCTGATTGAAACCGGACTGTTACTTTCTTTCCAATGTTGTCATTTTAAAAACCAGTTAACCACGAAGCAAACAATAGGTGGTAAAACTTCACGTTCATATAAAAAAAGAGTAATGTTTCCGTAATTAAATCGAACAAGACGAGAAAATGGCGCCGATCAGCCACATTGGCATTGTGTAAGGGGTATTCAATTACCTTTGGCGGCTATGGCAGCCATCTTTGGTAAAATGCCGCAGTTGCCCACGGCACAGGAAATCTTCAATTTTACCCGTTTATGTGACGAAATCTCAAAAACCAAACATTCAGAGCAAATGTTTGAAGTATATGTAAAGCGACTGTATAGTTATAAAACATGACACTTACCAATAATAGAAGAAAACTTGCTTTATAGTTGGGCTGAGTGCCCTATTCCACGACATAAATAGAGCCGTGAATATGCATGAATAAGCAAGTGCGTTCTTTCGTACATTCGGTATCACTCGTTAGTTTCCGTTGTCATGTCATATGACGTTTGTTAGGTTCGGCTGACTGATTTGTTGGGTAGCTTCCAAAGGGCAATCGTTGTCAGATTTGGTTCTCAATGATCCTGTAAACTGAATATGTTCAGGAAACCAAAGATTTATCGTTGATTGTAGATATAGATTATGTAGTAAATTGTAAAATAACCCTAAGACAGCTTTGTCTCATATCTAAACCGTATTTTGACCTTTTACCTGATACAGACGACTTGTAACCGTTATGAAGCAGACGAATATTTTTAGTTTGTGTAGAGGTAGAGCGTCTGCCTCTCGTAAAAGGTCCCCTGTTCGAATCCCATGAAGAGCGCGTTCTGCAGTTGATGGTTATTTTTTAACACAAACGGCTGTCGACGCGAGGAAGCTAGTCTCCAGACATCGGGCATGATTAGTATTTATAAGCTGAAAAGTTGTTCGCGATCGATGTAAAATCAAAATATTTGTTTTATGTCGGAAATGGATTTAATTTGATGGACTATCTGATAAATTAGAAAATGAAAATGAAAATGGAACCTCATTATTGTTTCGTGTCTATAAACAGCAGACGACTTAAAAAAAAATGTCGGAAAAGGTGCAACTGTAGATATAGCCACTATGATTCGTTCAGTCGTCTGAATTACAAAGTCTTCAAAAAAGGCTAATTGTCTTAGGCCTAATCATCGGAAATATGCTCTTCATGGGATTCGAACAGGTGACCTTTGGTACGAGAGGCAGACGCTCTACCTCTACACCACTTTCTTCCAGCGGGCCACGTTAATAATTAAGCTAACTTTTAGATGTATAGTGTGGTGTTGTTGAAATCGATATAAACCTTTTTTGATAGTTCATGTGTCCATATTAAATGAGTACATACTAACTTTTAGTAGCACTAAATGTATATGCACGTTAATGTATATATATTACGATGAGGTTAAAGACCATATAACCAATTATTAAAATGTGTATATACACGAGATCATATTTAACGAGTGCGTATTGTTGGTAACAGCAGAGACCTATATAGAAATGTATATATATGTCTCTGGTAACAGTAAGTGAATAGGATATTTAAATACATTGGTTAATGAAGACTCAGGCCCGAATATTATAAGTAATACAACTGCATATTTAGTCAAAACGTAAGCTTTTTTCCCTCATACATATACATGTATGTCGAAATTATTTCCTTTACTTGTTGTTAAGCTTATTTTTGTTTTGTTTTATTAGCCAATATATCTTTTGCTGTGATTCTCCTAAACACCAGTTCGACTGATCAATCAACGGAAAAGATAAACGTCTCATTCTCCTCTTACACTATTTTGGCGAAGTTCAAATCATAGCAGATTATCCCCCAAAACATCTGACCATGAAATTAGGTATGTATGTGTTTGTATTACAAGATATATGTAGGATACGTAAATAAAATATAGATCTATGTCTATGTTAATTCAATTCACCTTGTCTCTTCCAATGTCGTTTTTTAAGTCAAGAGTAAATATTTCATTGGCAGTTATATATGTCGGAAATAGATTACGAATTGGTTAAATATAAATAGTTTTATTATGATATGCATTATTGTTTTATAACGTCATGGTAAGTCATTAACCATGACGTCATTTGTATAATACGTTTCTTAGTGCGCATGCGTTACTACGCTGGGCTTGACATTTATGAATGTATTCACGAGCTTTTGTTGTAAATGCTGTTTGGAAAGTTGAATTTGCAATCAGTCCATTCCACCAATATTTTGAGAAGAAGTTTTTTCAAATGTTCACGCAAAATGGGTAAATCAACCCAATCCCAAAAGGTCTATTTATTTTGACCAAACACCATGGCTTGAAGGAACCTGCTAGAGGGACACCTAATGAACAATTCTACAAAATTATTTTAAAATCAGGCCAAAATATTCTGAACAGCAGATCAATATGCAAATTAGTTGCAGTGTTTTAAATAGCCAATCAAAACAATTGATTTGTTTTTTTCCAGTACACTCAATTTCCGAAAGTGGTTTCTGCATCACAAACAATAGACATGAAATGTATGAGAACCGGGTAGTTTTAACGATTAATTGTTGGTTTGTTTGTGATTCATGACGCTGGGCGGGGCTTAAAATACGATTTGGAACTATGAATAGCCATGTAAGGCATAACACTTTTACAGCCCTGACCCATGGTTGCCATGGATTGTTTACACCAATCAACATGGTATGAAGGCGTCTGGTATAGTCACTGGAGGACCATTTCTACAAAACTTTGAAAATCGGCCAAATAGTTTGTCAGAGATTTTAGTTTTCTTTAGGTTGGCAACAAGTGGTCTGCTTTGCTAAAAAAAACAATTGAAGGAATTCAGGAAAGTTGAATTATAACGGTGACGTAATTGTTTTAAATGACGTCATCCACGTGCATGACCAACATTTTAGACGCGCGTGCCATGTTTACCGGTCAAAAACGCTGTGTTAGCATGAGACAGTATATAAATATTGTATGGCTTCCAGTGTGACTGTACATATTGTCAACATGAAGAAATACTGTTACCCGAGGCGAAGCCGAGGTTAACAGTATTTACCCGAATGTTGACAATATGTACTGTCACACTGGAAGCCATACAATATTTATTTTATTATACCGAACAAAAGTACAAGTTTATTCAATTTATTCTGATCTACTACAATGTAACACACCCACATATGAATATACCGGTTAACAGTATACTGTTACATGGCACGCGCGTCTAAAAGGTGACGTACTGTTAGCATGAGACAGTAAAAAATTGCCCATGATGAGTATATGTGAATTTAACAGTACAAAGTCACGTGAGGTATAATACTGTTTTATAACGTCATGGTAAGTCATTTACCATGTAGGACGTCATGTGTATGTTAACCGTCAACGTATCTTTATATTATAGACACGTGAAGAATTTGGACGTTTTAGTTTGCATTCAACAGAGTCATTACGTTATACGATATTTATGACAATAGTTGCACACTTACACATCAAGATTTCCAGTAGCCATTGTCGATAGTCGTAGGCCTAAAAATACCACTGTTCATTATGTGTAAAACATGGTTGAACACCTCAGATATATACTAAAAGTTTTAAGATTTGGCACACCATTAAAAGTTTGTACATCGCCAGATGCTTCTTGATTCCACTCAATCAGCGATAATTTATTGTTTTTATTTGACGTCAATTTGTCCGATTTTTCATTTGAGAAAATTTTGGGGGAAAAACCGATTCTACTACAAATAGTCTCTCTTTAATAATAAATAATAATAATAATAATACTTTATTTATAGATGGTGACTCATTTAGCCATTGGCTATTTTACAATGAGGCCATTTAATAGCTATCTAGCTATCATAAAGAAACATACAATGATGAATCAATTCCCTTATCACCAAAAAGCCCCCCCCCCCCCCCCCCCCCCCCCCCCCCCCCCCCCCCTTAAATAACATCAATTGTGATACAGAAGCGTCAAAAGTAAACAAGAGTAAATAATGTATCAAACTTGTATGTGATACATGAAATTAAAGTGTTTGTTGAAAAACAGTTACCCCCATGTACTGTGACTAACATTTTAGAAGTAATGCATATTACAAAGGATCTATCTTAATGCATTTGATAAAACAAAATTATGTTGAATTGCTTTTTTTACTTGTGAGTACAATAATACAGAAAGAAAGACTCGTGATTTACAGAAGATGACGTTTTGAAACAATGTGCTTTAAATTTTGTAAGATTTTAAAGGAACCTAATGCTTGAAGGTATGGCATTCCATATATGTACACCAGAAAAGTGTAGGCTTTTTAAAATAGTTCTGTAGATGGTTTCGGACAAGCCTGAAAGGTTATTATTGGAAACCGAGCTTTATGGTGATTATGATATAATAATAATGACCGTATAGTGCTTTCGATTGAACAAATTTGAAAAAAAAATCACACACAGGACTGCGTTACTATTAATAGCCTCTGTATCTGGTTTATACACTATAATAATTATTATTATGGATTGTTTTTCCGAATTAATGCATACATCGATTTATAATTTAACTGGTAGGCCATATGATGGTAATTTTGGAACAATGACATTGTAAGTTTGTAATAAAGTACTGTCATGCAAATTGGCGTCATCTTCCGATAACTTCTGCATGAAATATTGAGAGTTTAAACAATAATTTCATGTACAATGATAGTGCGTCCCGCATTTTCGTTTAAAAAACAGCAGTTAGGCCTATATCGGTAACGGGTCAAGTTGGCCAACTCGCCCAAGATCAATGCCAATGACGTTTATAATATACTTCGAAGCAATGACTACTAGTAGAAGTCGTCGAAAAAACCTATGGAAACATTCAAAATATTATGCCGCCTTAACTTGTCATAACGGGATAACCAAACTAGGGTAAAAAGAAAAAGAAAAAAGAAGGGGGTGGTATTTAGTCAAACAAGGAATAAAGGTTAAGTTCCTGGTGAAACCAGGGTCTTTTAAATAGTACTAGTACTATTTGAAAGACCCTGGTGAAACGGTATACAAAATGACACGAATGTTATACTTTTTGCACCTCACGCAAAGTTCCTTTCAAAGGTACATAACTCATTACTTTCTGATTTTAAACAAGTGCGAGTATTTTCCCTTATCTTCAGTTGTAAAAGTTTATTTTATTGTAATGCTATGTCTGTAACTACAGTTACATTTATTTGGGACAATATATTTATGTGGAATGAATGTCATAGATTTTCCAAACAGGATATGCATTTTTTCAATTTAGTCGAAAATTGGTCGATTTGGTCGAAAATAGTTAACGCTGCACGGCGAGAGAGTAAACAAAATCAAAGAATATTCATGAATGAATATCAAATAGGAACCCCCCCCCCCCCCCCCCCCCCCCCGCAAATCAGACTAGACCGGAAGTTGAGTTACAGATGTCCCAATATGGCGGACTGAGGGACATTTATTCCCTCCAAAGAATGTCTTTGTTGTGATTATTTAAATGTAATGGCAATTTACATTGTGTTTATGGTCTTGAAACTTATAAAATAACTTTTGGTTTTCACAGCTGCAAACGGATACATCAAAGTGTTATTTAGTTATAAAGCGGACACATTAAAAAGTTATGAAGAACACAACCAAAAGTAAACAATAACAACCATTTTTTTTATGGTAGTAAAACTCTTGTACACAGTTAATGATTAGATTATATCGGTGTTTATTTTCTTTTTACAATTTTTTTTCGAAAATGGCAATCACGTACAAGACATTGGAATACACATAGAATTTTGAGATACCTTGTATCGTGATCTACCTTCGCTCCTGGCGTTATTATATTCGTCCTTTTATCCCATGACTTTTAATTAGCAGTCAGTTGACAAGTGTGTCACTATTTCTGATGTCTAAAGATTAATTTAATACTCAACAAAGTAGTTTATTTAAATGCTTATAACAAACTTAGTAGACCCGTAGCTATTATGCCTGGAAGACATGTTTGTTTCGTGTGTGGAAGTCATGCAGCTGACAGCTACATGAGGATCAGACAGCATGACAGGGAGCCGTATTTCCCGTTCCTTGTCCATCATGACCCACCCAAGGGAGCAAGATTACCGACATCTGAGGGAATCATTGACAGTTGCCGACTGTGTTACATGCTTCTTACACAGCAATGGGATTCCTATGAAAGATCCAAGACACCCTTAGTAAAGCGATTGTATTGGCTGAAAAGGACAGATAATGGGACGTTTACGGGTGCAGAGATGCGAGTGCAGGGTGAATATATTGCCCAAGTTATGGGATTGCAATATCCTCCGGGGTACGATGACGGGAGCTCGCCAGTTAACCCAGAGCGTCCTGCAGACCGTGAATTTACGAGTCAGGGGAAACTGTCATCTATGTCAAATACATCAACATATTCTTATGGAGCTAGTGATAGGCCTCCACAAGATAACATGCCTAAGACAACGACCAAAGATTCTATACTGGACTTGTCCACACCAAAGAAGGAAAAGGAGAGAAAAGAAAAGAAAGTTCATTTGCATGATAAACCTAAGCAAAAACCGCCAAAAGAAGATGCACCTGTCAATAGTATTTGTTACATTTGTGGACAAAATGATTCATTTTCTGTCAGAAATTACATAAGTGTGATAAAACAAGTATTTTACAATGAACCATTTTTCCCAATTTTAGAAAAGATAAAGTCTGCTGAGGGGGCTGATTCAATAACTAAATCAGGCTACGTTAAAACTTGTACTCCGTGCAAAAATATATTGTTTCAGCAGTGGCAAGCTTATGAAATGACAAGCACGCCACTACATTCACGTAATTACAAGCTGCCTTCTCCAACTGATTATATTCGGGAGCATGGTGCCAATGAACATATCAAGAAAGAACATGCAGATACAGAACCAAGCCCAAACCACATGTGCTGTTATATTTGTGGAGGAACATACATAGTAGAACATGTACAGTTGCTAAATACATTGCCTCCGAAAAAGCAGTTGCCTTCATCTATGTTTTTTCCCTTTGTCCGAGAACTTAAAAGACCAGCAGATGCGGAGCCTTTGCGAAGTGATGGTTCTGTGATTGTTTGCATTAAATGCTATGGACATTTAAGTTACCAATGGGAGCTACAAGAGATGAAGCGGGTACCATTATATCAACGACAATATTCTCTGCAGTTTTTACCTGATCAGGAGGGTAATGAGGATGACTATCAGAAGCAACAAGAAACAAATAGGTCTTCCCCAAAATCTGATCGAATACAGCCTTTAAATATTCATATTTCTGTCACAAGTCCAGCAAATTCAGAATCAGATTTTACAACTTCTCAGGGTTTGTTAAGGATTGCACATACTGCTGATATAGAATCAGGAAGTTCAAGTGTCTCTTGCAGTCCAGTTAAAGGTGTAGATATTTTGACAGATTCAAGACTGGAGTTTGGGTCCAACAATAAAACCGTGCCCCATCCATTACAAAAAGTCTGTGACATACCAAAGAAGATCTGTTTTCTTTGCGGCGAGCGCTGTATCATCCATAAGATGAAATCATTGTTTTCGTATCCAACTCGTTATGAAGCCAAACACACAAGTCAAATGGAACCGTTCTTTCCTTTCCTCGAGACTGTTACCCCACCTGCAGGTGCAGATTCAATAAATGAAGGATCTGTGATAGCCTGTAAGCTGTGTTTCTATAGCCTGTTGAAACAATGGTCGGAGCTCGAGCAATCAACCAACCCATCTGATAGCAATAGATGGCTCAGGAAATATGTGATGTCAAACCATACATGTTATATATGCAGCATCGAAGGTGAACGCAAATTTATGAGAACAGTTGCCGTTGATAAGTTTCACTTTCTGAAAAATCACAAAGCCTCAAAACACGCCTTAATAATTGATGATGGTCAAAGGGTGGTTGTCTGTAAGGCTTGTGCTTACAGCCTGATGCAGCAGTTTGCAGAGTTTGAACGCATGGGATTGCCACCAAAGTTGAGGAAATTCAACTGGATGCAGAGGGCAGGTCAGGTCTGGAAAGATGATGGAGAAGATGACATTCAGGTAAACAATTTACATGAGAATCAAGTTTTTGTGCTGACTGCCTAGGCAGGAAGACGCTTGTTGTCTACAGTTTGTATGCCTGTTTGCCACGTTTTGACTTATACTGTTAACCCTTTCCCACATAAAAAAAATGAAAAATGTTTTTAGCTGTATTGATGTACACTATTTTAAGCATATCTAGCACTTTTATGGTGTGTTCTGCCATTGACTAAATTGTGTGATAAAGTGTATATCAATTCAGCTAAAAACATTTTTCATTCTTTTATTATTATTATTTCATCATGGTTCTCATTCTTTTATGTCCAACCTGTTTCTAACTATAATGTCTTTACCAATCACAAATGATTTCTAAATCCATTTGATATTGTATCAGCAGTGCTTGCACTAACTTTTTGAAACAGGATGTCCTGATTTCCTGGGTCTGAATTTTGGAAGTCATGGTCATAATTCTTTAAAGTACCAGATGCAGTGCTGGCTTTTTCACATCTTGCACATTCACATCAAATTTATCAAAAAGATTGGCTTGGCCATGATTCATTAGATTTACATATATCATGAATCATATTCTCACACCACATGAATAATTTCTGATATTGAGACTCTGTGCTAAAATTTTAACACCAGTAAATATACTTTTCTGCAGTGAGTTGTATTATAAACATAAATTTAGTGCACAAAACTATCACAATGATAAGTTTTAAAACAAATAAGAATGAGTGTGAGTAATACTAATACTTTCTTGAATGACATTTCCGATTTTCAGAAAGTAGAAAATATACGAAAACCCATTACAATATGTATTTTCTCCTTCCGTCTTCAATATTTTTTATCTTCTAAAAAAGAAATTAACTAGAATGGACAAAAATAATATTTAGTTTTAAAGGCAAGTCTTCTTTGACAACAGGCTGCTGTGTGACAGGCACAGGCATGCAGCATAGCTATGTGTTCCTATGACGTATATTGTTCTGTTTCAGTAATGTTAAAACCCCCAATAGTTATTTTCAGATACTATTTCATATTTCTTTCTTTAATCATGAATGTGATGTTGTGGGTAGTCTCCTTGTCATAAAGATTCTTTTAATAATATAAGTTGTAAGCAATCAGTTTTGCCAAAAAGTTTTGATTGTTTCAAAATTAGAATATTATAATCAATATAACCAATATGTTCCATATAAATCTATTGTAGGAGTACAATAGGCCAGGAACATCTGCAGACCAAGACAGTTTTGAAGCTCAAGGTAAGATTTCTTTATATTTTCATTATTTTGGCATTCAATAGCATATCTAACTTTCAAACAGTTGCTTCCCTTTGATGCTAATACAAATCTGCACCTCAACAACGCAAGAGGCAAGTAAGTTTCAGAGCTGAAAATAATACGAGAAATCCTTGTTTAACTTTTAAACCGTATTCTCAGTACTCAAAAGAATTGTCTCACTGAGCATAATTATATTGTTTTGATGGGTGATAAGAAATATATCCATCTTCAATTCAATTTATAAAGCATATTTTCAAGAGTTGATAAGAAAGCAACAGCTTATTTTAACCCTTTCCCACATATATACGCTTTCTGATGCCTCTGGAGCAGACGCCTTTTAAAAAGATCGTGACAAAACGAGCAATTTTTCAAAACAAGCAATTTCTCCTTTTACCACAGTTTTTTCAACTTTTTCAGTACCTACAATTACAGAGAATTTCCATATTTTCTTAGTAGACATTTTCAAAGTAGTCTGCTGCAGATTTTCTTAATGTGGGAAATGGTTAAAACTGTGTATGTAATCGCTGGTATACTTGTATTATCGCATATATTTTTTTATTGTTTATATTGGTCAAAATAAAGAAATGGCTTATTTTGATTGTCATAAACTTTTTCACTTCTTCGAAATATCAAATGAAATGTCATTTGTTTCCCCTGTTAACCCTTTCCGTCATATAGATGCTTTCTGACGCCTCTGCAGCAGACAGCTTTTTGAAAACATAGTGACAAAAGAGGAAATTGCTCAAAACGAGCAATTTTTCCTTTTGCCACAATAGTTTCCGCTTTTAGTAATAAGTTATCCATTCAATTATAGAGATTTTCTATTTTTTGACAAAATATGTTCGAAGTTGTCTGCTGCAGAATTGTCGTATGAGGAACAGGGTTAAACACTAACTTTTTTCCTAATGCAGACTACTTTTGAAAACAGTGTACATGTAGGAAAAGGAAATACAATGATCTGCTCAAGAAGAGCAATGGTTCCTTTTTTCTCTCAATATTTTCAGCTCTTTGAATTCCCAAAAGACATTTTATTTAACATTATATGGACAAATTACTTTTAGCTTGTTAAGAGGATTAACAGTTACAATAAGGGAGATAACATTATGCAAATGTACATCATGATTGTGAGAGTTTTATCCCTTGATATCTAAATTTTCTTTTCCTGCTTTACTAGTTTGTCTTTATTGTTATGTTTTATTAAAAGCTCTAAAATGTATAACAGATGTGAACTGACAATAAGCTTAGATATAAGATACAGTAAGACTAAGACCCAATTTGTATCTCCTGTTTTGGCAGGGTCACTTATTATAGAGGACATACGTTTTTAGCATCTTTTTCTTAAAATACATTCCTCAACAGAGAAGACCTATGGGGTCTCTACAGCACAGGGACTTTGAAAATATCTTGGACACTGGAGAAATAACACACTTTCCTTACAATTTTTTAAATTAAGTTTAAAAATACATTTCCTGTTTTCTAGATGTTTACATTTTTCCGCAGATGTTATCCAAGCCGACAACTGGAAAAATAACATCCGCTAAACAATTAAACCTTTCCCGCATACAACAAATCTGCAGCAGATGACTTTGAAAAACATACATGTAAACATATGGATTTTTTTTTTTAAATGAAAGTATAATTATTGAATAGAGATGAAAACATAGCAAATTAATGAAAAAATTGCTCAAAATGATGTTTTCAACAGTCGTCTGCTGCAGAAGCATCAGAAAGTGTCTGTATGTGGGAAAGGGATTACAGTTAACCTGTCATAATATTGTCAAAGTGATCTGGGAAGCAATACGCCGTGCCCTTGTGGTTAGTTTGTGGGATTTGAATCCGGGCATATTCCATGTCTCGGAGAACCTTGTGGAGTGCCCTTTGTCAAGGCACATTTCCTAGCCTAGTACTGGTTTGTTTAACCAGGGATCATGAATAAGTATTCTGACGCTGTGATATAACTGCAATAATGTTGAAAGCCTCATAAAACTCCCAATAAAGCAATTGAGGTAAAACTTTTATATCCTGAAAATTGGAAGTATAATTTTGATAAAAAATAATGTGTGAAATGGAGAAATTGCTCTTTATGAACAACTTCCTCTTTCCTTACAGTGTTTGCTAATTGGGTCTGCTGCCAGATGTCTCAAAAGACGTCTGAATCAGAGAAAGGGTTTAAACAGTGGGAGCTAGTAAAAAGGAATGTGCTGTGACAATTAGTCATCACTCATCAGTTCTTAGTGTCTAAGAAAATGTTCTCTGTTCTATTAAACTTCAATAGACTGAGTCATCTCCGTTCTTTCTCTCCTACAGAAGGGGGAATAATCTATTCCCTCTTTGAATTCAGATTAGTCCATTTCGGTTATTTTACACTGTTCCTGGAATGCTGATGTTTTATAAGTTGCATTGGAAACAGTTTTGACTGAGATCTGACTAAATACATGTGCAGTTTGATTTTAATCTGCATAATATGTGATAGGGATATTGTTTAACCCATTCCCAGATATAGACAGACAACTTTTGAGGCCTACTGAGCAGTTGAAAATATTGTGAAAAATGGAGAAATTGCTCAAAATTACCAATTTCTTCAGTTCTCACAATGTTTCCTTACAACTCTTAAGCAAAACTTACATTTTCTACTTGTTATATATTTTACACAGATGTTTTCAGAAATAAGTCTTAACCCTTTTCCCTCAGGCTCATATAGACGCTTTCTGACGCCTGTGCAGCAGACGGCTTTTTGAAAACATAGTGACAAAACAAGAAATTGCTCAAAACGAGCAATTTCTCCTTTTGACACAATGTTTTCCACTTTTAGTCTTGGGTTTTCCATTCAATTATAGAGAAATTCTATGTTTTGACAAAATATGTTCAAAGTCGTCTGCTGCAGAATTGTCGTATGTGGGAAAGGGTTAAAATAGCGTATCAGGTAAATGGTTAATTAAGACAGACATGCAAGCGAAGGGTAAACCCTGATTGACTGTAATATTTACAAATCATTAGGCACCACGGGCTTTAGATATGGAAAAAAAATAAAAACCTATACCCGCCATGTTGTCATAAATATAGGAGATGCGAAAAATCAATACCAAATGCCATTAAATAACCAACTTGATTGTCTAGCATTATCGTTGTACAAGAAACTGGAAGTCTCCGTAGTTATTGGATCTCCATTAAGTGCTCTATTGTTTAAAGAGGTGTCAAAGGGGGGCTACTCTATATAACTTTCACAGAGCCTCGAGGTGGCGTTATTGATTTACTCGTGGCTAAATTCATTTCATTTGTTATCAGGCGGTTTAAGCAATATGCTTTGCCTCATTTTGGGATCACCACAAGAGGTGGCAGAATAACTCACGGATTATCGGCCACGCACTATTCTTTATCCTTGTATGTCCCTTCAGTATACTGAACCATGTTAACATATTTAGCTACATGTATGCTAGGAAATGAGGTGCTACCGTCTTTGTTAGGATTTACTCATACCACGAAAGACGACATTAACCTTTTAAGGCAATATAAAGTATTTGCATTATTGCATTCTGATTCTTTAATCTAGGTACTTATTACTGAACCTGTTTCCAGCTTGTCACTTTAGCCCTTTCCCTCATACGACAATTCTGCAGCAGACGACTTTGAACATAATTTGACAAAAAATGGAAAATCTCTATAATTGAATGGATAACCTATGACGAAAAGGGGAAAACATTGTGGCAAAAGGAGAAATTGCTGGTTTTGAGCAATTTCTTCTTTTGTCACCATGTTTTTAAAAAGCTGTCTGCTGCAGAGGCGTCAGAAAGCGTCTATATGAGGGTTAAAAGGAGCATTGAAAAAAATGCTATTATTTTTGTTAAATACGTGAAACAAAAGATTTTCCCTCAAGTATTTGCCTTTTGTAGAAATGATCTTGTACATTTTAGGTAGCTTTCCACATGCTAAATAACTTTGTAGTTACCACACATTTAAATATGAAATTTGTCATTCTTCTCTACAATAGTTTGGCTCTGTTTGTTTATTTACTCAATTTAAGAATTGTCTCATTGAGAGGATTCTTTTGAGAACCCATCACCAAAGTCTTTGGAGTTCAAATAAAGATTTATACATGTAACCATGAAATGGAGTCTTCCTTTCCCACATATAGACACTTTCTGACTACTACAGTAGATGAAATTCGAAACATTATGGCATCAGGAGCAATTTCTCTTTTTGCCACAATGTTTTCAACTTTTCCCAGTTATTATACCGTCGTTTATAGAAATTTTCTACATGTTTAGAAGATGTTTTTTAAGTCGTCTGCTGCAGATTTGTCATATGTGCGAAAAAGGTTGTAAGTCCCCTTAGTTAGCTAGGGTCCAGAATTATTTGCAAGAACATTTTGCTGCCTTTGCCTTTTACAGCCTATATGTTTTTTCAAAACTGTATAATTGAGAAGTAGTGATGGCATTTGCGATATCCTTTCCCCAGGGCCAGTTTTCATTGATTTTAGCCCAGACAAGAGGATATTTATGAGATGGGTGCAGTTTCAAAATGTTAAATATTGTTTGATAACCATTAATGAGGCTTGGGAATTATGTTGTAGTCATATACCATAATAACATACAAATTGGTGTTTTAACCTATGCCCAATTATTCCATTACCAGATTATATTTTTATGTGCCTGCCATGAAATGGTAGAATATTAAGGGCGTAATGTTTCCCCTGTGTGTGTCACAGTGTGCGTATGTATATATGGAGGAGCATCTGGCTATTTGTGGTATAATAACATCGATGTACAGTGAAGACGCAGGTAATACTATCCATCGATATGCTATATAAACCTAAAGGTATCTGCTGACAAAAAACTAGAAGTATATCCCCACTAGTTGTATATATCTTGAAATGATGCCAAACTGGAGAGTCAACTAGATTCCAGATCGCCTTTGCATAATTATTCCACCTGTAGAATGAGACCTACCAAGGCATTCATGGTGAAGGGTACAATAGGTTACTGCTTTACAGAAGTTTTTGGAAACATTCTACGACTATTGACAAACAAATGTGCTGGCTGATCTGGATCTACTCTAGTCGCAAATGCCCTAACTATCGGCAAGCCATTATACTAGGATACTGATGACTTCGAAACATGCATTACAAGTAGATGGGTGAAAAATCCTTTTCAAACAATGGTTATAAAGCTTTCAATTATTCAAGTAGATGGGTGACAAAGAGTTTATCCTTTTCAAAAATGGTTATAAAGCTTTCAATTATTCAATTAGTATTTCTAAGCAGTATGATTGATGGACTGGTGTCAGGATAAACGTTCACTGAATCTGGTAGTTTACCCAAGCAACATACCGAGGGCTTGGCGTGAAACGGTTGAAACTTAAATTGGTATTTTTTTACCAAGGTTAATCACCTTGCCATTAAGTCTTTATAAGCGTTAAATCATTTTACTTGGTAAACAATGGAAATTTAGGTGCCATTGCTCGTTCTGAGCAATGGCACCTAAATTTGCATTGTTTACAATGAATGAATGAATGTATATTGTTTTATGGCGCATCGACAGCTAAGGTAATTTAGCGCGCATTTAAATTTATTATTCATGTTCCCTGGGTGAACAAACCAGTACTAGGCTAGAAAATGTGCCTTGCCCAAGGGCACTCCACCATGACCGAATTGCCGCGACTGGGGATCGAACCCGGGACACCCGGTTTCGAAATCCCTGACGCTAACCACTCGACCACAGCGGATTCCTGCATTGTTTACAAAGGGGTCAAAATTGCCCCTAAACCAGGGTTTTCAAAATAGGTTTTTAGTTACAACCGTTTCACGCCAAGCCCTCGATACAGTATATAACTAAAATACTGTTGAAAGTAGCATAAAACCCCATTTAAACAAATAGTCAAATGTTTTCTTCTTAGTTTCAAATTTGCACTTACATTGGGTCTGATTTTCAGCTCTTAAGTTATTATACACGTACATGCATTAGGTTATCCAGCAGAAGACTGAAAATAGCAAAGTTGGAAAGCGATAATTGTTTACCTGATAATTTTGATAATTTCAAGGTGGCTTGCTTTGATAAATTATGTGGGATAAAGTATGATTTCTGGAAAATTTAAATAATTAATCAGATACGGATTTCAAAAGATTGTGGAAAATGGGGAAATTTGCTGATCACGAGTAATTTCTGCTTTCCACAATGTTTTCAAAAGTCTGCAACAAAGGCGTAATTTACGCCCATTTAATGTCGACACTCTCACTTGTATTAGGGAAAGTGTTAGTGTTCATTCTTGAAATGTATCGGATATGAATGTGAAGGGGCAAATAAGGCTTTCATTGAGGAAACTTTGAACATAATTTAGTCAATTTTACTTGATGAATTAAGTATGTAATTGTGATATATTGTAATGGATGTCCGTATACATTCAGTGATAAATCATTGTAATGCTGTGAACCAGTAATTAACAATTATGTGACAGGAAATAGTACCTCCTGTATATTGAAGTGTAGCATGCTGAACATGCATCAATATCAGTTCACATAGAAACGCATGTTTATGTACAATGTATATAGACAAGTGATTACAGACAAATCTGTTCACATAGAAATACATGTATATAGCCTAGTGATTACTGCTGATTTTGTTCACATAGAAATGCATGTATATGTAAATAGACTTGTGAAAACTGACAAATCAGTTAACATAGGAATACATGTATATAGACTAGTGATAACTGACAAATCAGTTCACATAGGAATACATGTATATAGAAATACATGTATATAGAAATACATGTATATAGACTAGTGATAACTGACAAATCAGTTCTTATAGAAATGTATGTATATAGACTAGTGATGACTGACAAATCAGTTTTTATAGGAATACATATATATAGACTAGTAATAACTGACAAATCAGTTCACATAGGAATACATGTATACAGAAATACATGTATATAGACTAGGGATAACTGACAAATCAGTTCTTATAGAAATATATGTATATAGACTAGTGATGACTGACACATTTATCAGTTCTCATTGAATTATATGTATATATGTATAGACTAGTAGTGATAACTGACAAATCAGTGTTCATTGAAATACATGTGTATACAAAAATCAGTTAACATATAATTATATGTATATGTATATAGACCAGTGATTACTGACATATCATTTCACTTAGAAATACAATTTCTCCTTTTGCCACAATGTTTTCATAGGTTGTCTGTATGAGGCAGAGGGTTAAAGTAAAATATCCAATCCAATATTTGATCCACAGAACCTGGGCACTGGTCGGAGAACTTTGGTGGTCAGGTACAAAACTCATTTAAACCAGACCTTAGCTTCGCAAATATAGATCTGATGACATCTGACATCTCAGACTTTTACCTTTGGCATCAGCCAATCAAATTGTCGCCTACAAAATTGTTTTGTATCAGCAGCGGAGATAACCTATATAAGGTAGAGAAGGGGTGATTGTCGAATGTTCTGATTATATAGAATATTTAAATGTATAGGGTCAATTTGAGACTTTCTTTTATGTGAGGTTGTCAGATTCCATAAACATGCAGTACTTTAGTCTGATTTCCTTGAAATTTCAAATGAGATTTCACTGAGAATTCAAATGAGATTTCAATGAGATTTCAAATGAGATTGGTGTTGTTAACTTGTTAGTACTATTTAGCAAGTATGATAGTTTAGTGTTGTCTGTATAATTATAGGCAGAATTTCCATGCACAGTTGATTAATAAAGACAATGCCTGAAAAGGATAAATTCATACTATTTTACATAAGGGAAATTGGTTTTAAAATCAACCCTTTTCCACATGCAACAATTCTGCAGCAGACAACTTTGTAAACATTAAGTAAAAAAGAAGGAAACTTTCTCTATAAATGAACGAACAGCTATTGATTAAAGTTGAAAACATTTTGGTAGAGGCATCAGAAAGCATCTGTAGTAGCGAAAGCATTAAGCCTTTCCCACATAGGTACAACAAATCTGCAGCAGACGCCTTTGAAAACATACCCTTAAAATTTGAAAACTCCCTTTAAATGAAAGCTCAACAATTGCATAGAGTTGAAAACATGGTGACAAAAGGAGAAATTGCTCATTTTGAGCAATTTCTTCTTTTGTTGCCATGTTTTCAAAAAGCCTTCTGCTGCAGAGGCATCAGAAAGCGTCTATATGAGGGAAAGGGTTAAGAACATAAACCTTAAGAGCAAGGATTTGTTACTATGATACCCCCGGTGTTGTATTTTTGTGAATGACACATCCAATTTACTCATCAATAATTCAGGGTTATGTTATTATTGAATGCAGAAGGGCCACACTTACAGACCATGTTCAGTCCAAAATCCAGTCAAAATTACGATATTGGAAGTGTTTGGTAGTTTAATTATTCATTACTAGCTGCTCATTTCGGGATAAAGGGCTATTTAACCCTTTCTAACCTGCATTCTCAATTCAACCTATCTGTAGCAGACGACTTTTAAAAAACATTGTTTAAAATGAGCAATTTCTTCTCTTACCACAATGTTTTCAACTCTTAATATTACTTTTGTATAATGAAATTTTTTTTTTTTTTGTCTTGATATTTTCCTTATTTCTAATTCTACCTTGATATTTTCAAAGTTGTATGCTGTGGATTTGTTGTATGAGGGAACAAGTTTAAACTTTAAAAAAGCAGGAGCATCCTATTAGTAAAATTCAATTTTTAAAGTCGATCCTTCACTTGAAAATGCCTCCCAGCTTAATGCATTGTGGGAGACAGTGGTGCGTGCAGTGGTGGAGCTTTTGCCTGTCTTAAGAAAGGTCCCGGGTTCAATCCCATGATGAGCGTGTTCTGCCTTTGGGATTTTTCCACCCAAAGGTGCGAGTACTGGTTAAGTCTCAAGGAAGCACAGAGTGAAAGTGATTTATACAAGCTGAAAGCTTGTTTCGCAATTGATGTTAAATAAATAAGTTTGTATGCATGTACAGCAGCTTGTGCATTAAGCTAAGTTTGATCATGATTTACTATTTTCTAGTCTATTGCTTCAACCCTTTCCCACTTGCAGATGCAAGTTGACACACAACTTTTGAAAACATTGCGACAATCAGAGAAATTGTTTGTAATGAGTAAATTTTCCTTTTGCCACAATGTTTTCAACTATTTAACCCTTTCCCTCACATGACAAATCTGCAGCAGACGAATTTTAATATATTTTGTCAAAAAATAGAAAATCTCTATAATTGTATGGATGATCTATGACAAAAAGTGGAAAACATTGTGGCAAATGGAGAAATTGTTCGTTTTTATATGAGGGAAGGGTTAATAATTAAATACTCATTTATCTTGATTTATGAAGATTTTTCATATTTTTACCTCTTCTGCAGGTGTGTTACCTGTAAGAAAGGGTTTAACCATTCCCTTCATATAGAAACTTTCTGACGCCTCTGCAGCAGACAGCTTTTTGAAAACATAGTGACAAAAGAAGAAATTGCCCATTTTCCATTTGCCACAATGTTTTCCACTTTTAGTCATATGTTATCCATTCAATTATAGAAATTTTCTATTTATTGACAAAATATGTTTATAGTCGTCTGCTGTAGAATTGTCGTATGAGGAAAAGGGTTGAAAACATCTCTTCAACATAATTGAAAAGGCTTCGGCTTCATATGTCGTCTGAAGCAGGCTTGAAAACTTAATGTAACAGTTGACAAATGCTATAACATGGTTCAATTTTGATAAAAGGATTTTGACAGTCACACAGTGACATACTTCACCCCTACCCCTGACATACGGCAAATCTTCAGCAGTCAACTTAGAAAACATCTATGCAGAAATATCAAACACCAGTTTAAATGAAAATATAATATTTTAATATACTTGAAAATTATGAACACAACTCTTTCAAAAGAAAGTCATCTGCCGCGTGATTATGCATAGAAGTGCGTCTGCGAGAGTGAAAGGGTTAACCCTTCCCCATTACAACAGATCTGCAGCAGACGACTTTGAAAATATCTAGGCAAACTCACAGAAAAGCTCCATAAATGTATGTATAATTACTGAAAAGAGTTGAAAACATTGTTTACAAAAGTCGTCTGCTGCGTATGCATAGTACTACATCTGCGAGTGAAATGGTTATTATCATCATTTGTAATCTAGCTTAGTCTGATAGTCGTACAGGCATCCTATAAGTCTCTGGAAACTGTTATTAATCCATTCGTTCCCCCACATACAACAAATCTGCAGCAGAAGACTTAAACTTGTTTTTGGTATTTTTTTTGAAAATCTTTATAAAGGAAAGTATAATTACTGAATAGAGTTGAAAACATTGTGGAAAAAGGGAAATTATTTGTTTTGAGCAATTTCTCATATTGTTTTCAAAAGTCGTTTGCAGTGCCGAGATGTCAGAAAGCGTCTATATCAGGGAAAGGGTTAAAAGAATCCACTGTACATTTATGCAATTTCGTCATAATTACCATTTACCCTATCTATGCACATGCAGCCGAAATCTGACTGCAGATGGCTTCGGAAACATTGTGACAAAAAGTAAAAAATTATCCTATTATGCTGTGTTTCTCATTCTGCCCAACATGTCCTTTATAGCTGTCAATTATAATGGGCCTTAAAACCCCCATTCATTCATTCTCCTTTTACCACATTGTTTTCCACATTGTTCTCCGCTTTATTCAATAACTATAAACTTGAATTGACAGATATTTTCGATAGTTTTTTTCCTTGATACTGTTAATGTCATCAGTTAGAGATTCGTTGTATGATGGAAAGGGGGATGATTAAATAAAATACTCGAAAATAAATTGCTTTTTCCATGGGGTGGCTCAGTATGGTGAACTAGATTAACTGAATTGCTAACCCTTTCCTACATGCAATTTGATGTTGCTGCAGAAGATAATTTTTTAAAACACTATTGTAAAAGGAAGAAATGCTCTTTTTTGCTACACGGTTTCACTTCGTTCAGTGATAATGCTTTTATCTAAAAGGCATTTTCCATATTTTTCGTCTCAATGTTTTCAAAGTTGTCTGCTGCAGATTTGTGTGAAATGTTAATTTGTAATGTTGGTCATGTAATTACGAGAGTTTGTGATGAGTAGGGAAATAAGAAAGGACAGGACTGGAATAGCCTCGGTCTGTTGCTATCAGGCATGCACAGAAAAAGCTGGCACAAATAAAATTAGTAACAAATTAAGTCTTTTCCTTGGAGCGTTGTGCGTGTTACATTTGATGTCCTAGTCTTAAGTTTACTGTTGTTAAAATTGACAGTCTTTGTGCCAATGTTTCACATATATTTGGTGTTGTCTGTTTAAAATTTAACATTTTCTCTAGTGACTTCTTTCTAAATAATTTGCTTTAATATTCCCTCGCGGTGTGATCGTCATTGGGATATATGGATTGCCCATACTTACTTGCCCCAACAATGTCTGACATTGCTCTATAGCAACTTCTTTTTTTATCAGACAGCTTTTTGAAAATGTGCAATTTCTCCTTTTGCTACAATGTTTTCCACAACTTTTTTTATTTGACTGATATGAAACTTAACACATATCTTCACAAGTATTGCCGCTTTTTACTGACCTAGGTCAAAGGTCGAGGTAGCAGTGATTATAATACCTCTTAATGAAACAAAGTCTGACATTGCACTATAGCACTTTCAATTGTGGACAGAACTACTTTAATATCAAGGGAGATTGGACGAGTTCTTCATTCACCAACCTAGGTAAAAGGTTACAATACATCTGTACAATACAACACTGTGCGGAGATCTGTACAATACGACACAGTGCGGAGATTTGTATCTTCTGTGATGCACTTGTTGAATTTCATGATTTTCTAAATAGACCAAATTGAAAACATCTAAATTAAAGAATGGGTGAAATTGAGCAATGAAAACTTATTTTCAACAATATTTATAGACGGCAGATGCGCCGAAATACATTTTGATAATTCTTCCCCACACTCGCATGCATTTTAACCCTTTCCCACATACAAAAAATCTGCAGCAGACGACTTTGAAATCAGTTGGGCAAAAATATGGAAAATCTCTACAAATGAAAGTTTAAATATTTAATCTAAGATTGAAAATATTGTGGCAAACGGGGAAATTGCTGGTTTTAAGCAATTTCTTCTTTTGTAAACATGTTTTCAAAGAGTTGTCTGCTGCAGAGGCGTCAGAAAGTGTCTTAACCCTTTCCCACATATAGACGCTTTCTGACGCGTCTCTGCAGCAGACGCCTATTTGAAAATATAGTGACAAGAAGAAATTGCACAAAACATGCAATTTCTCCTTTTGCCACAATGTTTTCCACTTAGAGTCATAGGTTGTTATCCATTCAATTATAGAGATTTTCCATTATTTGACAAAATATGTTCAAAGTCGTCTGCTGCAGAATTGTCGTATGGGGGGAAAGGGTTAATACATCTGCAGCACCTACTGCCTCAGTGGTGTAGTTGCTGTAGTACTGTCTGCCTCGAGAGTCACTGAGGGAGACCCGAGTGTTCGATCCTCGAATACGAAACACTTTAAAAATGGTATTAGTAGATGCCCTCCTTTGTACTCATTGTTGCAGGGATAGTATTATGATTGATGCGCTGGTGTCAGGATAACAGTTTCCCTCATACGACAATTCTGCAGCAGACGACTTTGAACATATTTTGTCAAAAAATGGAAAATCTCTATAATTGAATGGATGACCAATGACTATAAGTGGAAAACATTGTGGCCGAAGGTGAAATTGCTCATCATGAGCAATTTCACCTTTGGCCACAATGTTTCCAAAAGTCTTCTGCTGCTATTGCGTTAAAATGCGTCTGCAGGTGGGAAAGGGTTAAGCTTACCAACAGTGCTCTAGTGATTTGCCTAGGTAACACAGTGATCATGCAATGACTGAAATATTTTTGAATATGGCGTAAAACACTATTAAAACAAACAAAAACATCTGCAGCAGATGACATTTGAAAACATGATTGAAAATTAGAAATTAACTCAGCTTTTATGCAATGTATTAAAACTGTTTTATTTGTCAACAGACACATTTTGACCTTAGAAAACATTTTGGCAAAAGGAGAAAATACTCATGATGAGCAATCTTCCTTGGGCATTAATATTTTCAATAATTACAATTTTAATTTTATATAAAGAGATTTTCAGTATTTTTTCCCATATTTGTTTTCAAAGTAATCTGCTGCACCCTGCAGATTTGTTGTATGTGGAAGAGGGTAAAAAAAGAGAGAAATAAAATCACATATCAGGTAAGAGGTAAGAAAAAAACACTTCAATCAAACGAAAGCCATTTTCAAGAAAAATGGTTAGATGTCAGATTCTAAAAGAGAACAACTTATAATTATATTGTATAATGTTCCATTCTATCCCAGAAATGGAATCTGATTATTTTTCTGTGAAATTTAATTTTCTCTGACAAACAGCCTGGCGGTAAGTAATGACATTTTGGGAAACAGAGAATATGTTTTAAGTTGATAGGGCAATACCAATTCAATCTTTTAATGTCAATCGAGAATGGGAAGAACATCTTTCAGAAACTCATTTAGCCTTTCCAACATACAACAAATTGACAGCAGATATATGGCTTTGAAAACAACTAGGAAACATATGGGAAATAATCTATAAATGAAATTTTAGTTATTGAATAGAGTTGAAAACAATGTGGCAAATTGTAATATTGCTCATATGATATGGCAGTTTTTTGTCCTTTTGCCACTATATTTTCAATAGTCTTAACAGCTGTATGTGTGTAAGAATGTGTCTTCATATGAAAAAGGTTTAAACAATCTTGGGTTAGATGTAAAATCTGAATAATTGGAAGTATAAAGTAGCAGCCACTATGTTTTCAACTCTATTCAATAATGTTTCTTTCATTTAAAGTCCTCTTCTGCAAATTTATTCTATGTGGGATAGGGTTAGAGCCTTCCCTGATTCCAACGACTTTTTAAATATTGTATGAAAGGAGAAATGACACGTCTTGAGTCTCCTTCTATCAATAGTTAAACAATATTGTATCAATTTCACCACCAATTCTCTAGATACTTCATGTTTTCCCTCAGACGTATTCACTCAGGTTAGACATTGGATCTTGAAAATGGTAGTAATGTTTTTCCTCCTTGGGGTTCAGGGTTGCGGGGTTAGCATTACGAATGACTGGCTGGTGTCTGGATAAATGGACCAGTAGTTCTGGTAACTTACCAAGAAGCGCTGTGATATAACTGAAAAATAATTGAAAGCGGTGTAAAACACCAAACAAGCAATCAATCAATTCCATGTCCATATTACAACTAACCTATGTAGATTATATTCCTCTTTTCTCCGTCATCTTACCGTCTAATGCATGGGATAATATGCCACATCTTGAGAAAAATATGTCGCAGCTGTTTGCAGACATGTCTGCTTGATCGACAAGTAGATTTAATAACTGTAAATAAGAGAGGCATACATTTGCCCACTTTTATAACCAGAAAAGAAAACGAGGCTTTATTGTTAGAATAATAGAATATACAGCAAAACTTAAGCAGCCACCATGGAAAAGTCAAAATGTGGCTGCTTAACGCAAGTCAAATAAAGAAGAGAATGTTGTTTTCATTTTTCTTCAGGTGGCTACTTAATACAAGTTGGCTGTTTAACAGAGGTGACTGTTAACACAGGTTTGACTGTATTTTGATAGGTAACATGCATATGCATGAGCTAGTGAATGATTGAGTGACTTATTAAAGTGAATGAGGATGCGAGTGAATTATGAATAAAAGATCGGGTGAGAGAAATAGGTCTATCCATTGATTTGTTAAATTGTGAAGTACATGGGAAGGAAACAATCAAATGGTAATTATTATTTCAATGAAATAAGGAAAT
Organism: Serripes groenlandicus; assembly: GCA_031761405.1. NCBI lineage: Eukaryota > Metazoa > Mollusca > Bivalvia > Cardiida > Cardiidae > Serripes > Serripes groenlandicus. The sequence continues at coordinate 48,369,783 of JASEVX010000010.1, read as the reverse complement.
CTCTTTGGACCAGAAAGTCAAAGTCTCCATCTAAATTTCTTCTCACCAACAGTACTTAGATTGCGTTGTTATCTTTGTCACGTCATCATCAATGCGTTGGGAGAATATGCCATATATGGAGTGAATTATTTTCACGCTAAATAATATCTAAATAATGAAAAAAATAAGACGTCTATTTGAAATGGATATTAATGTTTCATTTAAATAAAGATATCTCTTTTGACAAGAAAATAGGTTACCATCTTAATTAATTACTTCTCACCTACAATACTGTGATGGTATTTCTGATATATCTGTCACATAACCAACAAGGCTTTGAGAAAATATGCCATATCTCACAAATTTCTACATACAATAGATGTCTTCAACTTGAAATAGAATGTTTATTTCAATGAAGTTTTTTTTAAGCATTGGACGAGAAAATATAGCACCGTCTTAACCTGTTTCCACTGTACAGACATTTTCTGAGGCCTCTGCGGCAAACGGCTTTTGAAAACATTGTTGCTAAAGTAGAAATTTCTCCTTTTCCGCAATGTTTTTAACTCTATTCAATTATATTACTTTTAGTTATAAAGATTGTCCATATTTTCGTCTTAAAGCCATAATTGCTCTCCGTAGGAAAGAAATATTCATATGTACTTTTCAAACGCGCATATATAGTAAATTTCGTAATAAACTTCTTTTTTAATGACTAATATCGAGTAGAATCATAAAAAGATGAAAAAAAAAAGGACTTTGTACCGGTTTGTAAAAGTTAATTGTTTACCGTTTCAATTCATGGCAAGTTTTCCCAGATGCTTTCGGCAGCTGTTCTGCAGCAATCATTATTATATAAACTAATTATTATATAAATTGTGCACACATGCCAATGACGTCACACCTTTTGCTGTAAACAGATCAAGCGTAAAAAAAAAATCAACAATCAACTAAGAATATGTCATTAAAAAAAATGGCGTTTCTGTTCGGAGTTGCTAAATAAGGATGTCAATTTTCGAGTTCTGAGTTTCCCTTTTTGTTTACTTTGGTCCGTTTAGATTGACCTACTTTGAGTGTTTTGAAAATTGTATGCGTATCACGTGACCTCTTGGAATAAATTTTGGGAAGCGTCCAGAGACGAGCGTGTCTGTCGTTTGTAAACACCTAATAACAGCGATCTTCCAATACGAACAGTACCTACTACATACTTACCAGGGGCTGTATGGCCAAAGAGTACTTGTGTTTGACGATATTTTAGGCCATTCTTTATGTCTCCATACTTAAATTATCAAAGTTTTCTTGTGTTTAGACGATTTTCGATTTTACGAGGTAATACCGCTTCAATATTTTCAAAGTTGTCTGTCGCAGAGATTTGTTGTATATGGGAAAGAGTAGTAAATTCCTTGTTAATTCAAATTTATTTTGATGGTGATTTACTTTCATTGTTTGCCTATGTGGCTGGGGTACGTTTAATAAGAATGGCAGCCTTAGTCTGACCCATATTTGAACAGTAAGAGCCGGCTAAATGGGTCTGAACGATTGGAGTCAATCCAACTCTTGAGCTCCAGCAGATGGGTTGGCATAGGTTTCATATCTTATAATTATTTTTATCTGGATGTAAATATAAGGTGTGGCACCAATATATTCTTTCCTGTCCGCCACGATATGACTTTGGCCGATGAAAGCATTGTAAAACCCAAAACAAACGAAGTGTCAATGTTTGAGAGAAATATTTACCACTTAAGAATGAATGAATGAATGTATATTGTTTTACGGCGCATCGACAGCTAAGGTCATTTAGCGCGCATTTAAATTAATTTATTCATGATCACTGGGTGAACAAACCAGTACTAGGCTAGAAAATGTGCCTTGTCCAAGAGCACTCCACTATGACCGAATTGCCGCGACTGGATCGAACCAGGGACACCCGGTTTCGAAATCCCCGACGCTAACCACTCGACCACAGCGGATTCCTACCACTTAAGATAAAATAATTTGTGAAAAAGAAATTCGTTTAAAAGTTGGGTGTTGCAGCCTTTTCCGTCTTACGACTAATAAGCAGCAGATCACTTCGAAAACATCTAGGCAAAAACATGGACAATCTCAGACAATCTTTATAAATGAAGGTATAATTATTGAAAATAAAAAAAAACATCTAGGCAAAAGTAGACTTTTGAAAATGAGCAATTTCGCCTTTTGTCTCAACATTTTCAAAAGTCGTCTGCTGCAGAAGCGTCAGAAAGTGTGTGTTTGTGGGAAATGGTTAACCCTTTCCCTCATACTGCAATTTTGCAGCAGACGACTTTGAACGTATTTGGTCAAAAACAGAAAATCTCCATAATTGAATGGATAACCCTATGACAAAAAATGGAAAACATTGTGGCAAAAGGAGAAATTGCACGTTTTGTGCAATTTCTTCTTTTGTCACTATGTTTTCAAAAAGCCGTCGGCTGCAGAGGCATCAGAAAGCGCCTATATGAGGGAAAGGGTTAAATTCCCAAATGGAAATACAAACTCAGGTTTATGGTGAGATGAAGGGTTTGAGTGAGGAATACCAATTAAAGAATGTGTAAAACACAAAAGGAAATGTCACTTCAATGGGGAAATCAATAGACAGAAAACTTTTCTCAGAAGATGGGAATTGTATGTATTTCTATCAAAACCACCCTTCATCTACAAACATTTTATTATGCATTTTTGTCCCTTTTCCAGGTTTAAAAAATTAACTGTCATAATTGAAATGATTTTTTTTTATTTTACACATGGGGCATTTAAAACCTTTCTGATGCAGATACTTTTTGACACATCTGCAGCTGACCGTTACTTTCAAAAACATAGTGGAACAAGGAGAATGCTCTTAATGAGTATTTTTTCCTTGAAATAATTCTTAACTTGTTTTTCAATAAATATGTGTGAATGGAAAGGGGTTAACTTACTAAAATGTATTTTCGTATGAGAAAGGTTAACAGAAGCAGCCATTGTTGATTGACTTCTAAATAGCATTAACACTTTCCCACTTGCAGACGCATTTTGATGCACCTGTAGAAGAAATTGTTTGGAAACATTGTCGCAAAAGGAGAAACTGCTCATAATGGGAGTATCTGTATATTTTGGATTATCCTCTTTGTAACCTGATGATCTGAAGAGAAAGTTGAAATTTAACACTTTCCCACGTACAACAAATCTGCAGCAAACGACTTTGAAAACATAGTGACGGAAACCTGAAAATGTCCATAAAAGATAGCTTAATTGTTTAATAAAGATGAAAACATTGTGGCCAAATGAGAAATTGCTCATCATGAGCAATTTCACCTTTGGCCACAATGTCTTCAAAAGTCGTCTGCTGCTTTTGCATCAAAATGCGTCTGCAGGTGGGAAAGGGTTTATATGAAAAATATGAAGCATAATTCTGAAACAGAACTTGAAAAATTGTGGGAAATTTAGAAATTTATCATTTGCCAACCCGCGGTGGGGTAGCAACGCCTATCAATGGGGTTGTGAGCTCAGTCAACGTCAACATTCTTTCTAACATTTGAAAAAAAAATCAGTGCAAAAAGCGTCATTCATATCTTCCAGCCTGTTGCTTGGAAAGACTGGTGTGTGAGAAAGCCAGGAAACATATGGGTTGTTGAACTTGTTATTATTATTATTATGAAATGTTGAATACTGCGTTATAAACCCCCAATCACTCCACCTTTTCCAACAATGTTAACAAAAGTCATCTGCTGCAGTGGCATCGGATGCCATTGTGTGACAGAAAGGGTTAATTGAACTAAGCAACCAGAATCATTAGTAACATTTCATTTGTCTGGCAATTAACCCTTTTATCTGTAGCAGACAACTGAAAACATCTTTGCATAAATATGGAAAATATCTGTAAATGAGAGTATAATTTAACTGAATAGAGTTGAAAACAATTTGGCCAAAGGAGAAATTTCTCATGTAAACAAAAATTTGCTTTGTTATATCTGTTTATTTTTTATTTCAATGTTATGTCTTATATTAATATAATTTAAAATAAAAAATAGTATCAAATGCCTAAGTTTTTTTTTCAAGTAGATTTCTTGCAAGCTGATGAAGGTTGAAAATAAAGACAAGACGCTCGTTGTGAGCAACTTCTCCTTTTCCCACACTATTTTTAACTGTATCAAAAATATTATTCCAATTTATGAGAATTTTACAATTGACGTTTCTCATATCATGTCAGGAAATGGTTAAATTGTTTTCTTAAATCAATTCCAAAAACTCATCAAATATATAACACGTTTTTTTGTGAAATTTTTAACTATAACATTGCCTGACATTCCCAGCTTTCCGTGAGACAGCTTCTATTTTCTAATCAATTTTGCTTGATGGGATGTTTGATGGACTCTTCCAAATTCAAATGAAATATTGTAACTGCATGGGAAAAGGTACTCGTTTGCATCTTGTCCACCTGCTCTGAGTCTTATCAGAATGAATCTACACAAGTGGACAGAATCTTTCAAAAATCTGCAGCAGACGACTTTGAAAACATACCCGGAAAAAAAATGGAAGCTCCCTTCAAATGAAAGTACAATAATTGAAAAGAGTTGAAAACATGGTTACTAAAGGAGAAATTGCTTGTTTTGAGCAATTTCTTTTTGTCGCCATGTTTTCAAAAAGCCGTCTGCTGCAGAGGCTTCAGAAAGCGTCTATATGAGGAAAAGGGTTAAACCTTGAACACGAAAACCCTTTTAAGCTTGTCCGAGTGATAACTCAACAATGCCTGGACCTATGGTTCTCAAACTTGACTTGGAGGTTGGGCGTGACCAGTAGATGAACCCTATTTATTTTGAGGTCATTGGGTCAAAGGTCAAGGTCACAGTGACCTTGAACACAAAAACCCTTTTTAAGCTTGTCCGAGTGATAACTCAACAATGCCTGGACCTATGGTCCTTAAACTTGACTTGAAGGTTGGGCGTGACCAGTAGATGAACCCTATTTATTTTGAGGTCATTGTGTCAAAGGTCAAGGTCACAGTGACCTTGAACACGAAAACCCTTTTAAGCTTGTCCGAGTGATAACTCAACAATGCCTGGACCTATGGTTCTAAAACTTGATTTGGAGGTTGCGCCTGACCAGTAGATGAACCCTATTTATTTTGAGGTCATTGGGTCAAAGGTCAAGGTCACAGTGTCCTTTAACACAAAAACCCTTTTTAAGCTTATCCGAGTGATAACTCAACAATGCCTGGACCTATGGTCCTCAAACTTGACTTGGAGGTTGGGCCTGACCAGTTTATGAACCCTATTTATTTTGAGGTCATTGGGTCAAAGGTCAAGGTCACAGTGACCTTTAATACAAAAAACCTTTTTAAGCTTGTCCAAGTGATAACTTAACAATGCCTGGACCTATTGTCCTCAAACTTGACTTGGAGGTTGGGCCTGACCAGTAGATGAATCCTATTTATTTTGAGGTCAAAGGTCAAGGTCACAGTGACCTTGAACACAAAAACTTTTTTTAAGCTTGTCCGAGTGATAACTCAACAATGCCTGGACCTATGGTCCTCAAACTTGACTTGGAGGTTGGGCCTGACCAGTCGATGAACCCTATTTATTTTGAGGTCATTGGGTCAAAGATCAAAGGTCAAGGTCACAGTGTCCTTGAACACAAAAACCTTTTTTAAGCTTGTCCGAATGATAACTCAACAATGCCTGGACCTATGGTCCTCAAACTTGACCTGGAGGTTGGGCGTGACCAGTAGATGAACCCTATTTATTTTGAGGTCATTGGGTCAAAGGTCAAGGTCACAGTGACCTTGAACACAATAACCTTTTTTAAGCTTATCTGAGTGATAACTCAACAATGCCTGGACCTATGGTCCTTAAACTTGACTTGAAGGTTGGGCCTGACCAGTAGATGAACCCTATTTATTTTGAGGTCATTGTGTCAAAGGTCAAGGTCACAGTGACCTTGAACACGAAAACCCTTTTAAGCTTGTCCGAGTGATAACTCAACAATGCCTGGACCTATGGTTCTCAAACTTGATTTGGAGGTTGCGCCTGACCAGTAGATGAACCCTATTTATTTTGAGGTCATTGGGTCAAAGGTCAAGGTCACAGTGACCTTGAACACAAAAACCTTTTTTAAGCTTGTCTGAGTGATGACTCAACAATGCCTGGACCTGAAGGATACATAATATCTGCAGATATCAGTCATCATTACAATGGGATTAAGAACTGTACCTAACATCCTCAAACTTTGAATGAACATTGTTCATAATCTTAAAACTGACTCATAGACATCCAATGTGAAATGACAAATCAACTGGCATTTCGGTCCATGCAAATTTTACTCCTAATTGTCCTAATATTCCTGACAACATGGCGCTCAGGGGGGGCATAATGTTTGACAAACATCTCTTGTTAATATTTGTTATAATATAAATATAAAGGTATATATGTACATACAAGTATATCAATTTTGGATTGGAAAACAAGTTCCTGTCTTGATCTGTCTATACTGTTCACAAAAGCTAACTTGAACCTTTTCCCATGCACAGACACAAGCCGAGCGTCGGTAGTGACGCGGGCTGTCAATCTAGGGGTTGTGAGTTCAAACCCCAGCTAGGCCAACATTCTTTCCGACGTTTGATAAAAATCACTGTGACCTATGTCATTCGTCTTTCACCAAATGGCTAACAGTCTTATGTGGAAAAGCAGCCAGTTGCTTGGAATGGATGTTGTGAGAAAACCAGGAAACATATGATAAGGTGAACTGGCTTCCATGATATGACTGAAAAATTGTTGAAAAAGGCATTAAACCCCAATCAATCAATCACAGACTCAATTTTTAAAATCTTTTTCAAATTTCTTTTGATTTGCCATCCTGAATTTTGTTATTAGTCTCATGGACAATTGAATGCAGATTAACCCTTTCCCTCATACGACAATTCTGCAGCAGACGACTTTGAACGTATTTTGTCAAAACAAAGAAAATCTCTATAATTGAATGGATAACCTATGACAAAAAGTGGAAAACATTGTGGCAAAAGGAGAAATTGCACGTTTTGTGCAATTTCTTCTTTTGTCACTATGTTTTCAAAAAGCCGTCTGCTGCAGAGGTGTCAGAAAGTGTCTATATGAGGGAAAGGGTTAATATGGTAATAAATAAACAAGTTGTTTCATGAGTCTTCAGTAAATATTTCGAGTGACTTCTTTTCCTTCCATATGGTTGTCTTTAGTTGTTGGTTGCAAGCATACAGAAAGTCTATTCTTCCTTATTATACCCCCAAAAAACAAAGTTTTGGGGGGTATATAGGAGTCACTGTGTCGGTCGGTCGGTCGGTCGGAAGCCATATTTTGTCCGGACCATATCTTAACAATGCAACATAGGATTTGAACGAAACTTCATAGGATGATACAACACATTGAGAGGAAGTGCAGTGTACAGGAACCATAACTCTATTTTATCTAAATACAAAGTTATTGCCCTTTGTTACTTTTTCTTATTCGTAGAGTCTTGTCCGGAGCATAACTTTAAAACTAATTGTTGGAATTTAATAAAACTTCATAGGATGATACAACACATTGAGAGGAAGTGCAGTGTATAGGAACCATAACTCTATTTAATCTAAATAAAGAGTTATTGCCCTTTGTTACTTTTTCTTGTCCGGAGAATTACTTAATAACTAACAGATGGAATCTAATAAAACTGCATACAATGGTAGAGCATAATCAGAGGAAGTGCAGTGTACAATAACCATAACTCTAATTTACATAATTACATAGTTATTGCCCTTTGTTACTTTTTCTTATTCGTAGAGTCTTGTCCAGAGCATAACTTTAAAACTGATTCTTGGAATTTATTAAAACTTCATAGGATGATACCACACATTGAGAGGAAGTGCAGTGTACAGGAACCATAACTCTATTTAATCTAAATACCGAGTTATTGCCCTTTGTTACTTTTTCTTGTCCGGAGAATTACTTAATAACTAACAGATGGAATCTAATAAAACTGCATACAATGGTAGAGCATAATCAGAGGAAGTGCAGTGTACAAGAACCATAACTCTAATTTACATAATTACAGAGTTATTGCCCTTTGTTACTTTTTCTTATTCGTAGAGTCTTGTCCAGAGCATAACTTTAAAACAAATTGTTGGAATTTAATTAAACTTCATAGGATGATACAACACATTGAGAGGAAGTGCGGTGTACAGGAACCATAACTCTATTTTATCTAAATACAGAGTTATTGCCCTTTGTTACTTTTTCTTGTCCGTAGAATTACTTAATAACTAATAGATGGAATCTAATAAAACTACATATAATGGTAGAGCATAATCAGAGGAAGTGCAGTGTACAAGAAACATAACTCTACTTTACATAATGACAGAGTTATTGCCGTTTGTTACTTTTTCATATTCGTAGAGTCTTGTCCGGAGCATAACTTTAAAACTAATTGTTGGAATTTAATAAAACTTCATAGGATGATACAACACATTGAGAGAAAGTGCAGTGTACAGAAACCATAACTCTATTTAATCTAAATACAGAGTTATTTCCCTTTGTTACTTTTTCTTGTTTACAGAGTTATGGCCCTTTTGTTGGTCGGTCGTAAACCATATTTCGAGTCAAGGTGCTGTTTTGGGGGTATTTATCATCTTCAGTGATATTTCTAGTTTAAATCTAATTAACCCTTTCCCTCATACGACAATTCTGCAGCAGACGACTTTGAACATATTTTGTCAAAAAATAGAAAATCTCTATAATTGAATGGATAACCTATGACTAAAAGTGGAAAACATTGTGGCAAAGGGAGAAATTGCTCGTTTTGAGCAATTTCTTCTTTTGTCACTATGTTTTCAAAAAGTTGTCTGCTGCAGAGGCATCAGAAAGCGTCTATATGACGGAAACGGTTAACCCTTTCCGAAATACAATAAATCGGCTCCAGAGACCACCTTGAAATTATCAAGTCCAAAATATAGAAAATTACTAGTATGAATAATAGCATATTTATTGAGTTGAAATCTTTGTGGCAAATGTATAAATTGCTCATTATTAGCATATGAGCAGTTTCTTTTTTTGCCACAATTATTTCAAAAGTCATCTGCTGCAGAGGCGTCAAAAAGTGTCTATATTATGTGGGAAAGGGTCAACATCGACACTGACTATTGTTGATGCAATGATTATTATGTCTCCCCCCATACATGCATTTTTCCCGTTCCGTCCGTCCTTCCGTCTGTCACGCTTGTTTCCATTCAATAACTGAAGAACGCTTGGGCGTAGGAACTTCATACTTGGTATGCATGTTGGTTATAACAGAAGGTCAAAGGTCAAGGTCATGGTGACCTTGTGAGGTAAAATATGGTTTCCACTCAATAACTGAAGAATGCTTTGGCAGAGGAACTCCATACTTGGTATGCAGGTTTGCCATGCCCAGTAGAAGACCCCTATTGATTTTGAGGTCAGTACTTCTAAAGTCAAGGTCACAGTGACCTTGAGCAGAAAGGTCAAAGTGACAATGAGCTGATTTTTTTTTTTTGCTTGGGTCCAGGAACTTCATACTTGGTGTGTAGGTTGGTCACCACCAGCAAATGACCCCTATTAATTTTAAGGTCACCAGGTCAAAGGTCAAGGTCACAGTGGTCAAGGTCACGTCCATCACACTTGTTTCCGCTCAATAACTGAAGAACGCTTGAGCGTAGGAACTTCATACTTGGTTTGCAGGTTGGTCATGACCAGTAGATGACCCCTATTGATTTTGATGTCAGAAGGTCAAAGGTCAAGGTCATGGTGACCTTGTGAGGTAAAAAATGGTTTCCGCTCAATAACTGAAGATACTTGGTATGCAGGTTGGCCATGCCTAGTAGAAGACCACTATTGATTTTGTTTGATTTTGAGGTCAAAGTCAAGGTCAAAGTGACCTTGAGTTTGGTCACAGTGACAATGAGCTGAAAAATTGTTTTTGCTTAATAACTGTAGAATGCTTTGGCCATGGAAGTTAATACTTGGTGTGCAGGTTGGTCATCACCAGCAGATGACCCGTATTGATTTTGAGGTCACTATGTTAAAGGTCAAGGTCATGGTTACCTTCAGCTGAAAAATGGTTTCCGCTCAATAACTAAATAATGCTTATGTCGAGGAACTTCATACCTGGTGTGAAGGTTGGTCCTAACCAGTAGATGACCCTTATGGATTTTTTGTTTGATTTTGAGGTCACAAGGTCAAAGGTCAAGGTCACAGTAACAATGAGCTGAAACATTGTTTTTGCTTAATAACTGTAGAATGCTTTGGCCATGGAAGTTAATACTTGGTGTGCAGGTTGGTCACTACCAGTAGATGACCCCTATTGATTTTGAGGTCACTAGCTCAAAGGTCAAGGTCATGGTAACCTTCAGCTGAAAAATGGTTTCCGCTTAATAACTAAAGAATGCTTATGTCGAGGAACTTCATACCTGGTGTGCAGGTTCGTCCTAACCAGTAGATGACCTTTATTGAATTTGTTTGATTTTGAGGACACAAGGTCAAATGTCAAGGTCACTGTAGTCTTCAGCTGAAAAATGTTTTTTACTCAATAATTCAAGAACGCTTATGCCCAGGAACTTCATACTTAGTGTGCAGGTTGGTCCTAACCTGTAGATGACCCCTATTGATTTTGATGTAGGTCAAAGGTCAAGGTCGCGGTGATCTTGGGCTGAAATATGGTTTCCGATCAATAACTGAAGATTGCTTGGGCCCAGGAACTTCATACTTGGTGTGCAGGTTGGTCACCACCAGCAAATGACCCCTATTGATTTTGAGGTCACTAGGTCAAAGGCCAAGGTCATGGTAACCTTCAGCTGAAAAATGGTTTCCGCTCAATAACTGAGGATTGTCACTGTTGCTTCATCTCCAGTCCAAAACTACAAAATTCAACTCCATCATTTCTTTACTTGCCCTACAACCACACAAATGGGGAGACAAGCGCTTTTTCAAAAAAGCAGTCTCTAGTTGTTCTTGGTTTACTCCTAAGTTTTTTCTCCTGATTCCCAGTGTGTGCAACCATTGCCAGGTTTCTGTCTGTCGATCATGCTTTGTGAATGTCTAACCTGGTTTTTGGAACTAAGAGATGACACATGTGTTCCGGAAGCTCTTGATCAAAATTGTAAATGGCGATTCATCTTCAATGTGAGATGTGCTTCTATGAGGGAAATGGCCCTCTTCAACAGGGAGCATAAGTTAGAGATACATTTCTATTCTTTTGATTGTGCTAGACTGGCTAGATCTGTTCATTTACATATATAGTTATCGACGGTATAATATACTTGTATGAAAAGTGGGGAAATGACCATATAAGGAGTCTTGTTTAGTCGATTGTATGGTATGTTGGCGGTAAAAGTAAGCTGGTGCGAAGCAGGTTTTGTGTACTGTACACGCGGTTGATGGTCATTCGAGGAGTAAACGTCCAACTGTACAGAACGCTACCAGACTGTAGTTCCTCGACCCTTAAATGTATATGGTGTTGTTATATGGTTATATGTGTGTTTAACACAAGTATATAAATGATTTATGTTCATAATTTGAAAGCATTGAATTAGAACATAACTATCTTTACATGAGGCACAAATCCTGCTTTGATGCATTTTCAACTCAATATAAATTGCTGTGTGTCCATATGGACACAATTGATATCAATCATTTGATTATAAAGTTCTATGGTGGACCCAAAAATTGTATAAAATGTCCCTCATCTTTGATGACCCTTAACCCTTTCCCTGATACGACAATTCTGCAGCAGACGACTTTGAACATTTTATGTCAAAACATAGAAAATCTCTGTAATTGAATGGATATATACCTATGACTAAAAGTGGAAAACATTGTGGCAAAAGGAGAAATTGCTCGTTTTGAGCAATTTTTAGCTCTACTGGCCAAAGGCCAGAAGGGCTTATGTCGTGGCGATTTGTCCGTCGTCCGTGCGTCCGTGCGTCCGTAAACAATTTCTTGTTAACACGATACAGTCTTTACTTTTGATTGTATCTCAACCAAACTTATACAGTAGTTAGATATCCATGAGAGCTCGGTTCCTTTCGAAAACCAGCCAGATCCGCCCATGTATGACTGGATTATGGCCCTTGAAATGGTCAAAATTGCTATAAAAGAGCTTGTTAACACGATACAGTCTTCACTTTTGATTGTATCTCAACCAAACTTATACAGTAGTTAGATATCCATGAGAGCTCGGTTCCTTTCGAAAACCAGCCAGATCCGCCCATGTATGACTGGATTATGGCCCTTGAAATGGTCAAAATTGCTATAAAAGAGCTTGTTAACATGATACAGTCTTCACTTTTGATTGTATCTCAACCAAACTTATACAGTAGTTAGATATCCATGAGAGCTCGGTTCCTTTCGAAAACCAGCCAGATCCGCCCATGTATGACTGGATTATGGCCCTTGAAATGGTCAAAATTGCTATAAAAGAGCTTGTTAACATGATACAGTCTTCACTTTTGATTGTATCTCAACCAAACTTATACAGTAGTTAGATATCCATGAGAGCTTGGTTCCTTTCGAAAACCAGCCAGATCCGCCCATGCAAGACTGGATTATGGCCCTTGAAATTGTCCAAATTGCTATAATTGAGCATGTGAACACAATAGAGGCTCCATTTACTATCTGATCTTCACCAAACTTAGATAGTAGTTAAATACTGATTAGAGCTTGGTTCCTTTTGAAAACCAGCCAGATCCGCCAATGCAAGACTGGATTATGGCCCATGAAATTGTAAAAATTACTATAATACAGCTTGTGAAAACAAAAGAGCCCCCATTTACTATCCGATCTTCACCATACATACATGCTCTGGATTGAAAATGACCAAAGAACCATACCAGTAGACTCTCATGGGCCTCTTGTTTCTTTTGTCACTATGTTTTCAAAAAGCTGTCTGCTACAGAGGTGTCAGAAAGCATTTATATGAGGTAAAGGGCTAAGTTTCAAAGCTGAGGGGAAACTCTGCTTTACTCTCCCAGTAATGTAGACACATTTTGATGTATCTGCAGCAGATGACTTTTGATCATAATGATCAATTACTCATTTTGCCACAATGTTTTCAACTTCATTCAATAATAATTGTTAAAATTCTTTCATTTATCTAGAAAATCCATATTTTTGACTAACTATTATGTCTTCAAATAAAGTTAAAGTCGTCTGCCACTGATTTCCAAAGTCGAGAAAGGATATTCAATGTCAAGAGTTTCCGTGAAATAGCTCTGTTAATCTTGTATTAGGTCATTGTTAAGAACAATGATGGTGTTTTTAGATGCAATGTTTTTTAATCAATACTTTACCATCAGCATGCGGTAAATCTAGTTTTCTGCATGTTTAACCACACACTCTTTGGCAAACTTAATATTAATCCTCTTTAACCCTTTCCCTCATATAGACGCTTTCTGACGCCTCTGCAGCAGACAGCTTTTTGAAAAAATAGTGACCAAAGATGAAATTGCTCAAAACGAGCACAATGTTTTCCACTTTTAGTTATAGGTTATCCATTCAATTATAGAGATTTTCCATTTTTTGACAAAATATGTTCAATGTCGTCTGCTGCAGAATTGCCATATCAGGGAAATGGTTAAGATAGAGACGACATTTGATGCGCCTGCAGCAGACGATGTTGAAAACCTCGTTGGTAGAGATGAAATTGCTCAAAATGAGTAATTCCTCTTTTCCAAGATTGTCGTCACGGTCACCTATATCAAAAGTATTTTTCAGATTTTAACATGTTATAATCCTTTCCCACATATAGATGCTTTTGAACTGCTCTGTAGCAGAGGACATGTTGTATGTGGGAAAGGGTTTAACGCAGATAACTCATAGAATCTCTTATCAGGGAAATTGTTAACGCCTGCTTGTTTTTCATTCTGTTTCAATTAATTTAAATGGCATTTTTGGAGTTTTTATTTACGTTTTTAGAACGGCTGCTGCCGATTTGTTGTATGTGGGAAAGCATGAAATCTTAAATGATGTTTTGAAATGAAATGTCTCAAGAATGGTTATAGCTATGGACAGTTGATTGATTGGCGTAAATTACCCCTATTTTCAAAAAGAATTCAGTCATATCACAATGGCCACTCATATATGTCCTACCTTTCTGACACCAGTCTCCACACAACATCCTTTGCAAGTAACTGGCTGCTTTTCCACATAGACTGTAAGACCATTGGTGGAAGACGAATGACGCTTGTCGCATTAATTTTTGTCAAACGTCGGAAAGAATATTGGCCAAGCTGGGGATGGAACTCACAACCCCTGGATTGACAGCCCCCGTCACTACCGACTGAGCTACTGGGGCACTGCTATATCATAATGGACAGAAGCAATTTAATTACCCAAAAGTATTCCCATAGATTGACATGAAGACTGCCTTTCTTAACCCCAGGTTTCCTAATGTGATATTGACTTCTGATGCCTGATACAGCATACGACATATGAACACTTCTCCATTTCGCTGATGATTTCAACTCCACATGTGTCATAATTTTACTTCTTAACCCTTTCCCACATACAATTACAAAGCTGCAGCAGACGACTTTGAAAACACAGTGACAAAAACCTGAAAAATCTCCATAAAAGATAGCTTAATTGTTAAATAAAGTTGAAAACATTATGTGGTCAAAGGAGAAATTGCTCATCATGAGCAATTTCACCTTTGGCCACAATGTTTTCAAAAGTCGTCTGCTGCTATTGCAACAAAATGCGTCTGCAGGTGGGAAAGGGTTAATTTCCATTTGTAAGAATTTATCCTCAGGTGTTCCGAATAAGACCACGTTAAAACAGTTTACACTTAATTGTCCACATACAACAAATCAGCAGCAGATGACTTTGAAAACATCCAGACAAAAATATTGAAAATCTTTTTCAAGGAAAGTGTAACCTATTGGATATGGTTGAAAACATTGTGGCAAAAGGAGAAATTGCTCATCATGAGCATTATGTCTTCTTTTGGCACAATGATTTGAAAAGTTGTCTGCTGCAATTGCATCAAAATGCGTCTTGAAGTGGGAAAGAGTTAATAAATTGTCTATCATAACTTTTAGTCTTTTGCATTGAAAATCGGAAACACATTTTCTATGCAGTCCAATTCAGTTGAAAACAGTTTGAGATTAGGAGAAACTGCTCAGAATGAGGAGCAATTTCTCCAGTTCCCACAAAGTTTTCAATTGTCATCTCAGACTGGTGCAATCATGGTGTCAGAAATGGTCTCTTTGAGAGAAAAGTGTTAATAATTTGATGTAGCCATTGTCTAAGGTCCCAGTTTCCAGGGAAGTGTCAATCAGTAAGTTATTTAAGTGATGTAGCAAACTGGATGAGCAATAAAATAATTGATTTTTTTGACAGCAGACTTTCATATGGCGGCTGTCTTGCGGGGAGTTTATTCCTTCCCTATCTCAGGGATCTGGACAAGAACAGGTTTTACCGCACTGAAATCTTTATTTCTCGACCTAACCCCACGTTTTCAGTCCTCATTGGACTTTTCTAGATGCAAGGGAGGGTAATGAGTACCCACAATGTTGATGTTGCCAAGATGTTAACATTTCTGTTACTGTAATGAGTACCCACAATGTTGATCGATGTTAACATTTCTGTTACTGTAATGAGTAGCCACAATGTTGATGTTGCCAAGATGTTAACGTTTCTGCTACTGTAATGAGTAGCCACAATGTTGATTGATGTTAACATTTCTGTTATTGTAATGAGAAGCCACAATGTTGATTGATGTTAATATTTCTGTTACTGTAATGAGTACCCACAATGTTGATTGATGTTAACATTTCTGTTACTGTAATGAGTACCCACAATGTTGATTGATGTTAACATTTATGTTACTGTAATGAGTACCCACAATGTTGATTGATATTAACATTTCTGTTACTGTAATGAGTACCCACAATGTTGATTGATATTAACATTTCTGTTACTGTAATGAGTACCCACAATGTTGATTGATGTTAACATTTCTGTTACTGTAATGAGTACCCACAATGTTGATCGATATTAACATTTCTGTTACTGTAATGAGTACCTACAATGTTGATCGATGTTATCATTTCTGTTACTGTAATGAGTACCCACAATGTTGATCGATGTTAACATTTCTGTTACTGTAATGAGTACCCACAATGTTGATTGATGTTAACATTTCTGTTACTGTAATGAGTACCCACAATGTTGATCGATGTTAACATTTCTGTTACTGTAATGAGTACCCACACTGTTGATTGATATTAACATTTCTGTTACTGTAATGAGTACCCACAATGTTGATCGATGTTAACATTTCTGTTACTGTAATGAGTACCCACACTGTTGATCGATATTAACATTTCTGTTACTGTAATGAGTACCCACAATGTTGATCGATGTTAACATTTCTGTTACTGTAATGAGTACCCACACTGTTGATTGATATTAACATTTCTGTTACTGTAATGAGTACCCACAATGTTGATCGATGTTAACATTTCTGTTACTGTAATGAGTACCCACACTGTTGATCGATATTAACATTTCTGTTACTGTAATGAGTACCCACAATGTTGATTGATGTTAACATTTCTGTTACTGTAATGAGTACCCACAATGTTGATTGATGTTCACATTTCTGTTACTGTAATGAGTACCCACAATGTTGATCGATGTTAACATTTCTGTTACTGTAATGAGTACCCACACTGTTGATTGATATTAACATTTCTGTTACTGTAATGAGTACCCACAATGTTGATCGATGTTAACATTTCTGTTACTGTAATGAGTACCCACACTGTTGATCGATATTAACATTTCTGTTACTGTAATGAGTACCCACAATGTTGATTGATGTTAACATTTCTGTTACTGTAATGAGTACCCACAATGTTGATTGATGTTCACATTTCTGTTACTGTAATGAGTACCCACAATGTTGATTGATGTTAACATTTCTGTTACTGTAATGAGTACCCACAATGTTGATTGATGTTCACATTTCTGTTACTGTAATGAGTACCCACAATGTTGATCGATGTTCACATTTCTGTTACTGTAATGAGTACCCACAATGTTGATCGATGTTAACATTTCTGTTACTGTAATGAGTACCCACAATGTTGATCGATGTTAACATTTCTGTTACTGTAATGAGTACCCACAATGTTGATCGATGTTAACATTTCTGTTACTGTAATGAGTACCCACAATGTTGATCGATGTTAACATTTCTGTTACTGTAATGAGTACCCACAATGTTGATCGATGTTAACATTTCTGTTACTGTAATGAGTACCCACAATGTTGATTGATGTTAACATTTCTGTTACTGTAATGAGTACCCACAATGTTGATCGATGTTAACATTTCTGTTACTGTAATGAGTACCCACAATGTTGATCGATGTTAACATTTCTGTTACTGTAATGAGTACCCACAATGTTGATCGATGTTAACATTTCTGTTACTGTAATGAGTACCCACAATGTTGATCGATGTTAACATTTCTGTTACTGTAATGAGTACCCACAATGTTGATTGATGTTAACATTTCTGTTACTGTAATGAGTACCCACAATGTTGATCGATGTTAACATTTCTGTTACTGTAATGAGTACCCACACTGTTGATTGATGTTAACATTTCTGTTACTGTAATGAGTACCCACAATGTTGATTGATGTTAACATTTCTGTTACTGTAATGAGTACCCACAATGTTGATTGATGTTCACATTTCTGTTACTGTAATGAGTACCCACAATGTTGATTGATGTTAACATTTCTGTTACTGTAATGAGTACCCCAAATGTAGCCAAGATGTTAATATTTCTGTTACTGTAATGAGTACCCACAATGTTGATTGATGTTAACATTTCTGTTACTGTAATGAGTACCCACAATGTTGATTGATGTTAACATTTCAGTTACTGTAATGAGTACCCACAATGTTGATCGATGTTAACATTTCTGTTACTGTAATGAGTACCCCAAATGTAGCCAAGATGTTAATATTTCTGTTACTGTAATGAGTACCCACAATGTTGATTGATGTTAACATTTCTGTTACTGTAATGAGTGCCCACAATGTTGATTGATGTTAACATTTCTGTTACTGTAATGAGTACCCGCAATGTTGATTGATGTTAACATTTCTGTTACTGTAATGAGTACCCGCAATGTTGATTGATATTAACATTTCTGTTACTGTAATGAGTACCCACAATGTTGATTGATGTTAACATTTCTGTTACTGTAATGAGTATCCACAATGTTGATTGATGTTAACATTTCAGTTACTGTAATGAGTACCCACAATGTTGATTGATGTTAACATTTCTGTTACTGTAATGAGTACCCACAATGTTGATCGATGTTAACATTTCTGTTACTGTAATGAGTACCCACAATGTTGATCGATGTTAACATTTCTGTTACTGTAATGAGTACCCCAAATGTAGCCAAGATGTTAATATTTCTGTTACTGTAATGAGTACCCACAATGTTGATTGATGTTAACATTTCTGTTACTGTAATGAGTACCCGCAATGTTGATTGATGTTAACATTTCTGTTACTGTAATGAGTACCCGCAATGTTGATTGATGTTAACATTTCTGTTACTGTAATGAGTAGCCACAATGTTGATTGATGTTAACATTTCTGTTACTGTAATGAGTACCCACAATGTTGATTGATGTTAACATTTCTGTTACTGTAATGAGTACCCACAATGTTGATCGATGTTAACATTTCTGTTACTGTAATGAGTACCCACAATGTTGATTGATGTTAACATTTCTGTTACTGTAATGAGTACCCACAATGTTGATTGATGTTAACATTTCTGTTACTGTAATGAGTACCCGCAATGTTGATCGATGTTAACATTTCTGTCCCAGTTTACTTCTTATCTACAACTACTGAGAATCCCCTGATTTTCTTAACCTGTTCTCTCATACAGCAAATCTGCAGCAGATGACATTCAAATATAATTTAGACCAAAACACTATTATATATCTCTATAAATGTAGGCATTATTACTGAAAAAAGTTGAAAACATTGTGGCAATAGGAGAAATTGCTTGTTTGGAGCAATTTCTCTTTTTGTCACAGCAGTTTCAAAAGTCGTCTGCATGTGGGAAAGGGTAAAATTAAACTATTTCCCACATGCACATGCTGATAATTGCATCAGTCGACTTTTGAAAGCATAATCGCAAAAGAAGAAATGAGCAATTTCTCCTTTTAACCCTTTCCCTCATACAACAATTCTGCAGCAGACGACTTTGAACATATTTTGTCAAAACATGGAAAATCTCTTTAACTGAATGGATAACCTATGAACATTGTGTCAAATGGAGAAATTGCACGTTTTGTGCAATTTCTTCTTTTGTCACTATGTTTTCAAATGGCCGTCTGCTGCAGAGGCATCAGAAAGCGTCTATATGAGGGAAAGGGTTAAACTCTATATCCAATAAATATACTTTCATTTTTAGAGATTTTCATTTTTCTGCCTTGATGTTAATAGTCTGCTGCAGATTTCTTGTTTGTGAAAAAAAGGTCAAAGGAGAGAAAATCAATTTTATGGGTCTCTTCTGAATTTTGTTTTATGTAATTAAATTAATCTTAAACCTTTTTTATCTCTTTTTTTGAAGAAAGTTGGAAAATAATTTTTGGTCATTATAAGGAAATTGTGGTATCATAGAAAACGTAAGGTATTCATGTATTTTAACGTTCAGAAGAGTTTTCTGTCTTTTTTGCCGACACCATGTGACATGTTAGAGATATTCTGAGCTTCACACAGAGGGTTTAGAATATCATCCTGCCTTTGGCAAATTAATTTGGACAACTAAATGTAAAATTTCCATGTATATAAATTTTCAGAAATCCATTGTAACTCAATTAAGTATCCGAGCAGAGGTCCAGATAAAGAGGGGTATTCAGCTCTTAAAACTTCCCCACCATAACTCTCTTTTTATTTAACTTAAATCCCTATGCTGAGACGATTCTTTTGAGTACCTACAG
This sequence comes from Serripes groenlandicus, assembly GCA_031761405.1. Taxonomy (NCBI): domain Eukaryota; kingdom Metazoa; phylum Mollusca; class Bivalvia; order Cardiida; family Cardiidae; genus Serripes; species Serripes groenlandicus. The sequence goes on along the minus strand of JASEVX010000010.1, from coordinate 48,349,805 downwards.
CATAGGGTTTAAGGGTCAAATAACGATTTTAGAACATGCAAAATGCCGCTTATCTAGAGCTCGGGCCGAGTTTCAATTTTTGTGGAAATTCAAGCTGAGAAACAAAGAACATTAACCCTTTCCCACATACTTCAAATCTACAGCGGACGACTAAAATTGAAAACATTTTGTCTAAAAAAGAGAAAGTTTCTATAAATTAAAGACTTTTTCTTGTCCGGAGAATAACTTTGCTATAACACATTGAGAGCGAGTGCAGTGTATGAAACATTACTCTATTTTACCTAATTACAGAGAACTTGGAAATCATTTTGTCAAAGATAGGGAAACTCTCTATAAATTAAAGAACAATAATTGAAAACATTGTGGGAAAAGGGGAAATTGCTTCTGCTAATGACAAATGAGTTATTGCCCTTTGTCAACTTTTCTTGTCTTGAGAGGAAGTGCAGTGCACAGGAACCGTAACTATATTATACCGATTTACAGAGTTATTGCCCTTTGTTACTTTTTCTTGTCCGGAGAATAACTTAAATAACTACTAGATGGAATCTAATAAAACTTAATACAATGGTAGAGCACAATGAGAGGAAGTGTACAAGAACCGTAACTCTTATTTAGCTAATTACATAGTTTTTGCCCTTTGTTACTTTTTCTTGTCCGTAAAATAACTTAATAACTACGAGATGGAATCTAATAAAACTTTATACAATTGTAGAGCACAATGAGAGGAAGTGCAGTGTACAATAACAATTACTCTTATTTAGCTAATTACAGAGTTATTCCCCTTTCTTACTTTTTTTTGTGCTTAGAATAACTTTAAAACTAAAAGATGGTATTGAATAAAACTTCATACGATGATACAACACATTGAGAGGTAGTGCAGTGTACAGGAACCATAACTCTATTTAACCTAATTACAGAGATTTCCCTTAGTTACTTTTTCTTGTCCGGAGAAAAACTTAATAACTTCAAGATGGAATCTAATAAAATTCATACAATGGTAGAGCACAACAAGAGGAAGTGCAGTGTACAAGAATCATAACTCTAATTTAGCTAATTTTAAAAGAGTTATAGACTTCGTTACTTTTTCTTGTGCGTAGAATAACTTTAAAACTACAAGATGGAATTTAATAAAACTTCATACTATAATTATATATGCTATAACACATTGAGAGGGAGTGCAGGGTACGGAACATTACTCTATTTTACCTAATTACAGAGTTATTGCCAATTGTTACTTTTTCTTGTCCATAAAATAACTTTCATTGCCCTTTCTTGTCCGGAGATTATTTTTAAAACTACAAGATGGAATTTAAGGTGGGGTCTTTTAATATTTCACTACTTTTCCTATCAGAGCGGCATTTCGGGGGGTATTAATCACATTCAGTGATAGTTTTAGTTAAATTTATTTTTTTGGTATGACCCAACTTTCGATCAATCTCTAGTCTCCTGCTCCCGGAGGCAGATGCTCTAAGCCTCTTTATCACATAGTCAGTGCCCTGTCTGTTTTTCTGTGACCACCTCGGTGGTGTAGTGGTTGAGCGTTCACCTCAGGTGTGGGAGGTCGATCCCCGGCCGGGTCATACCAAAGACCGTAAAAATGGTAGTAATGGCTTCCCTCGATCCTTGACTTTCAGAGTTGCAGGGTTAGCATTACGATTGACTGGCTGGTGTCAGGATAAATGGACCAGTAGTGCCCGTTACTTACCCAGGAAACAACGTGGTATATTATACTGAATATTTTTTTTGAAAGCAGCATAAAACACCAAGCAATCAATCAATCAATGTTTAACATATGCCATAAATTTTTGCCAGTTAGAGAAGTGGCAGCCATATTACAGTCATGTGAAATGCTTGTCGCAAGTTCTATCTAGTTATTTCAAACTTTGAAAACAGTGTATAATATCTTACTCAATATGAAAAATATCTACTTTACCCCCAATATTAAGAGTTAACAGTTGTGTCAAAAGTTATTTTGATCAGGAAAAAGTGTTAACCCTTTCCTACATACTTATGCCTTTGGATCAGACAAATTTTGAAAACATTTTGGGAAAAAGGGAAATTGCTCATTATGAGAAATTTCTCCTTCTGCCAGTATGTTTTCAACTTTGTTCAAACATACTTTCATTTATGTTGAGTTTCCAATTTTTTCCAAGATGTTTTTTTCAAAGTCGTCTGCTTCAGATTTGCTGCTATGGGAAAGTGTTAACCCTTTCTCACATACAACCAATCTGCAGCAGACGACTTTGAAAACCTACCCGAAAATATTTGGAAACTGTCTTTAAATGAAAATATAATGATTGAACAGAGTTGAAAACATGGTGAAAAAAGGAGAAATTGCTCATTTTGAACAATTTCTTCTGTTGATGCCATATGTTTTCAAAACGCAGTCTGCTGCAGAGGCGTCAGAAAGTACCTTTATGAGGGAAAGGGTTAAAGTCAGAGAGATAAATGTAGGACTTAGCTGTTTATCCTGCCATAACTCATTTCTGTGTATCGATAGATCTCTGTGAAGGTGACAAATTCTGGATTTCTTGTAGAAATTGGGAAATAATGAGTCGGTGTCCCTAGAACGACTGTCATGAATATTTGGTCTTGTCCTTTCCATCGAAATTATCTCATTTGTTTAGATTTTAACCAATCTCCACATGTAGAAGCCTTTTAATGCATCTGCAGCAGACGACTTTTTTAAACATTGACGGAATCCGCTGTGGTCGAGTGGTTAGCGTCGGGGATTTCGAAAATGGGTGTCCCGGGTTCGATCCCCAGTCGCGGCACTACGGTCATGGTGGAGTGCCCTTGGGCAAGGCACATTTTCTAGCCTAGTACTGGTTTGTTTACCCAGGGATCATGAATAATTAAAATTAATTGCGCGCTAAATGACCTTAGCTGTCGATGCGCCATAAAACAAAAAAGTCACTTATTCATGATCCCTGGGTAAACAAATCACCAGTACTAGACTGGGAAATGTGTCTTGCTCAAGGGCACTTCACCATTAGTGGGGGTCGAACCCGGGACGCCCGGTTCCAAATCCCCGACGCTAACCACTCAACCTCTGCAGATTCGTCATCTGAATCAGAGAAATGTTTAATTTTATCCAAACATGTAAATAATCTAGTTTTAACCGCAACTCAATAGCTGTCAATCAGTCCGATCAATCAGTCCTCCGGTCATCAAATAACATTTTCAGGAACAAGGGTTAATCAAGCGGATCATAAACAATTGTCCCCTAGTGAGATTGATTCCTAGATAGATGAGAAATAATAATACTTTACTGAGGAGATGTTATGTGGTTCGAGAGGATACCATTGATTTTTTTTTGTCCGTATTAGAGCGGTGTCAACGGAAAAAGGGTTGAGGGTATCTAATCTTATTCCCAGAGTGTCCTTGGGCATGCTACACATTTTAGCCTCAGTGCTGATTATAGGCAATTGTGTTGTGATATACCTGAAGTATAGGAAGCTCGGGAGTTGCGGGGTTAGCATTACAACTGACGGGCTGGTGTCAGGATAAATGGACCAGTAGTACTGGTAAGTTAACAAGGAAATGCCTTGATATAACTGAAAAATTGTTGAAAATTGGCGTAAAACACCAAACAATCTATCTGTCAATCAATCCTGGAGCATCAGTCATGTAATTACTTTCATCTTACTCTTTACCAATTACAACAAATCTGCAGCAGATGACTGAAATCATCAAGAAAAAAATATAGCAAGTCTTTATAAATGAAAGTATAAGTTGTGAATAGTGTTGATAACATTGTGGCAAAATGAGAAATTGCTCCTTATGTGTCTGCATGGTAGAATGCATCAAAATGCATATGTAGGTGGGGAAGGGTTAAAGAGTTTCAATATTCATGCCTAAGTAACTTCTGATCAGTCTTCTGCTGAAGATTTTGTTGTATGTATGTAGGAAAGGGTTATTGAATAGGATGTTAGTCAAACTTGTCTTTCCCCTTTTGGTATGGCAGTTCATTAATTCCTTCTCATTACCAGCCTTATAGTGTGATTTAACACTGTTCTTTGTGTGAAAAAAAGATAAATTATTAGGTCTCTGTCATGGCATACAGTTATGGTGGGCTGGAATTTGTTTTAGACATTTAAACGTTAGAAATGGCTGCGTTCTCACTTAGCTATGTGTTCTAAACAAATAAATGCCTTAGAGGTGCAGTTGCAAATCATCTTCTTTTAACCCTTTCCCCTCATACGACAATTCTGCAGCAGACGACTTTGAACGTATTTTGTCAAAACATAGAAAATCTCCATAATTGAATGGATAACCTATGACAAAAAGTGGAAAACATTGTGTCAAAAGGAGAAATTGCACGTTTTGTGCAATTTCTTCTTTTGTCACTATGTTTTCAAAAAGCCGACTGCTGCACAGGCGTCAGAAAGCGTCTATATGAGGGAAAGGGTTAAAGCACGGTCAAATATTTGTGATCCCTGGTGCAGGTGATACAGAAGATATTTAATTCCTTTACCACATGCAACAAATCAGCAGCAGAAAAGTTTGAAAACAAATGGGCAAAACATTTTTAAAAAAAATCTCTATAAATGGCAATTTTGTTATTGAATACAGCTGAAAACATGTCAAAGTCATATTTTCAATATTTTAGATTGTATATATGTTTTCTCTGATTGTGTATTATTTTATTTCAAAGCAGATTAGTGATAAATAACACTGAGGTCAATGGTTGAACAGAAACATTTTGCAATTATCAGGTTTTTAATAACACTGAAGCCATGCCATTGTATTACCATAGCATAAATAACTTCTCTTAATTGGAGTCTGCAAGTTTAAAAGTACCTTTCCTATTATAATTATCACTACAAATTAAAGTATAATTACTAAATGGAGTTAAAAAACATTGTGGCTAAATGAGAAGTTGCTTATTCTGATCAATTTCTTCTTTTACCACACTGTTTAACATAAGTCGTCTTCTGTAGAGGGTCAAAATGCTTCTGCTGTTGGGAAAGATTTGACTTGGATATTGTTTTGGAAGAAATATTAATTAACCCTTTCCCTCAAACGACAATTCTGCAGCAGAAGACTTTGAACATATTTTGTAAACAACTGGAAAATCTCTATAATTGAATGGATAACCTATGCCTAAAAGTGGAAAGCATTGTGGCAAAAGGAGAAATTGCTCATTTTGAGCAATTTCTTCTTTTGTTACTATGTTTTCAAAAAGCCGTCTGCTGCAGGGGCGTCAGAAAGCGTCTATATGAGCTAAAGGGTTAAACAAAAACAAATTATGGTTAATAACTTGCCTCGTTAGTAGAAAATGTTCTAGCTCTGTATGTATTGTATTTAAACAAATTATCATTGTCTACAGTTTCCAACTCATTTTCAAATATTTTCACTTTGGAAAATCAATAATTAATTGTTTAAATGGTTAATTTAATTTAATGATTTAACCCTTTCCCTCATATAGACGCTTTCTGACGCCTCTGCAGCAGACGGCTTTTTGAAAACATAGTGACAAAAATTGCACAAAACGTTTTCTATGTTTTGACAAAATATGTTCAAAGTCGTCTGCAGCAGAATTGTCGTATGGGGGAAAGGGTTAACTCTTTCCCTCATGCTGACAGACATAATTGAATCAGACAAATATGTTGGTAATAAAAGCAAAAAATCATCATTTTGAATGAACATTTTTATCTTTTTGCAACAATGTTTTGAACTCTATTCATGATTATACTTTCAATTAAAGGGTTTTTTCATTTTTTCCCTAAGGATATTTTCAAAATCCTCTGTGACAGATTTGTTGTAGCTTAGGAATGGAATGATCATTATAATATAGTATGTGTCACTGTTTTCAGACTTTCCTCAACTTTTGTTCAATTTACATTTGTTTGCATTTCTCTGACCAAATTGACATAGGTGATGTGACAAAACCAGTGTTATTAATAATGCAAAAGTGTTATCGACCCTTTCCCACTTGCAGACTCAGTTTGACTCATATGTAGCACAGTATTTTGAAAACACTTTGACAAAAAGCAGAAATTGCCACAATGTTTTTAACTCACTTCAATAGATAAACTCTCACTTAACAAAGATTTTCTATAATTTTGCCAATATGTTTATGAAGTTGACTGCTGCAGATTTGTTGTATGTTGTGTTGGAAAGGTTTTAATCATTTCCCACATGCAACAAATCTGCAGCAGACCACTTTGAAATAATCTTGGCAAAAATGAGAAAAAAGTATGAATGAAAGTATAATAATTGAAAAGGAGTTTAAATCATTTTGGCAAAAGGAGAAATTGCTCATAAAGAGCAATTTCTCAATTTTCCACAATTGCCATCTACTGCAAAAGAGTCAGAAAGCGTCTGTATGTGGGGAAGGGTTATAATGATTTGTAGAATCATTACATAGAACAGTATCCCGGCTGTAGCTTTTCCGGGGACTCTAACGAAAAACCACGGAAAATCCCCGGAGTATTCGGACAACTTTCCAGGGATATTTTGGGATAATTTGACACTTTCCATGGAAACTCCAGTACATTTAAGTGGAAAACACGGAAATTCCATGAACAACCCGGAACATTTCTGTGAACACCCTGGAATGGTTCCGTGGAGTATTCGGACCATTTCCAGCATTTCCGCATCTTAACATTAAATTCCTTGTTTTTTTCCATGGTTTTTCCATGGTTTGCCTGTATTTTCCGTGTATTTTTGTATTTTCTGTTAAGAGTCCCCGGAAAAGCTACAGCCGGGATATGGCCTGCCTAAAGATTCTATGGCATCCATGAAATAGTCTATTCTTCCTTTCCTGAAACTGCTCATTGAGATCACTTCATAGGAATGCGCCATGGCCGAGTGGTAAGTGTCGGGAATTAATGGGGATTCGATCCCCAGCTGCCGCAATCATGGTTGAGTGTCCTTTGGGCAAGGTACATTTCCTAGCCTATAGAACTGGTTTTTTAACCCAGGGAACATTGATAAGTGAACTATCACCATGCTATAACTGAACTGATGTTGAAAACTGAGTAAAAAAACCAAACAAAACCATAGGTCACTAAATGCAAGGTATCAATTGTCAGTAACTGAGGATTAGAGTTCATTTATGTAATGTAAAACAACATTCATAGATAAAGGTACTGTAAGAGTAAATGAGTGAGTAACAGACGTAATCTCTATAAATAAAAGGATAGTTTTGAACATTTTTAATCGAGTTGATTGCTAAAATGAGCTTTCTTGACCACAATGTTTTTTCTTCTGTACATATGTCAAATGCTTAAATGTCTTAGTGGCTTAAGGCAGCAAATTGTATAGAAATACTGTGACGAAATCTCATGGTCTGAGATAGCCATAAAATATTTGGGTAACATTATTAATTTTGTACTGGATGCAATGGTATAAATGAAATCCTGTTGAAATCTAAATTTATCATTGACAGAATTGATATAAAAATGCAGCAGATAAAAGGGTTTTAAAGCCTTAATCAATAATAATCGTTTGTGAAAGAGTTTTTATGTTGGATGAATGGTTTATTGGGGACATTTTGACCTCCTTGTCTGCATGACAGCCCAATGAAAAATGGCTGTCGTCCTCACCGGTCCTATATGAATAATGATTATAGATTTATTTCAATAAACACATAAAAAATTCAGTGTTCGATAGTTCACTCATTATTGTGCAATTGGATTTATCAATGTTTAGTGCAGTACATGTATTTGTACATTTGTGCCCATTACCTTGTGTGATGTTTATTAACCCTTTACCACGATGCTCTCTAGATAAGGGGCATTTTTCACGTTCTAAATTCCTTATTTGACACTCAAACCTGATGTTGTGGGTAACTCAAAAGAATCGAATTTTTTGAGTATCAACAACATAGAGTTTGGTTAAGAAATAAGAGCGATATTGTGGGTAAAAGACCAGTATTTCAGTGAATTGTCACAATGACAGAACACTAATTCATGATGCATGGGTTACAAATTAATTCTATGTGCATACGTTTCTGAGCCCTTTCCCACTTGAAGACACATTTTGACGCACATGCAGCAGATAACTTTTGAAACCATTTTGGAAAAATGAATTCAACTTTATTCAATCATTATACTTTTACCATATTTTTTGCCGGAATGGTTTCAAAGTTGTCTGCTGCAGATTTTTAGCTCACCTGTGCACGAAGTGCTCAAGGTGAGTTATTGTGATCGCCCTATGTCCGGCGTCCGGCGTCCATCGTCCGTCGTCCGTCAACATTTTCTCCTCTGTAACCGGTGGGTCAACTGGGATGAAACTTCACAGAAAGCATCCTCTCAATGTCCTCACCAGAATTCCTTAAAATTTTCGGGATCCATGCATAATTCTGGTTTCCATGGCAACGAAATGAAAAAACTTCAAAATTCTTAAAAAATCTTCTCCTCCGAAAGTGTCAGGCCAATTTTCAAATAATTTTGTAGAAATGTTCCTCGGGTGACCCTCTATCAGATTCCTTCAAGCCATGTTGATTGGTCGAAAAACATGGCCGCCAGGGGGGGCGGGGCTATTTTTCCTTATATGGCTATAGTGCAAACTTAAAAAATCTTCTCCTCCAAAAGTGTCAGGCCGATTTTCAAATAATTTTGTAGAAATGTTCCTCGGGTGACCCTCTATCAGATTCCTTCAAGCCATGTTGATTGGTCGAAAAACATGGCCGCCAGGGGGGGCGGAGCTATTTTTCCTTATATGGCTATAGTGCAAACTTAAAAAATCTTCTTCTCCAAAAGTGTCAGGCTGATTTTCAAATAAATTTGTAGAAATGTTCCTCGGGTGACCCTCTATCAGATTCCTTCAAGCCATGTTGATTGGTCGAAAAACATGGCCGCCAGGGGGGGGCGGAGCTATTTTTCCTTACATGGCTATAGTGCAAACTTAAAAAATCTTCTTCTCCAAAAGTGTCAGGCCGATTTTCAAATGAATTTGTAGAAATGTTCCTTGGGTGAACCTCTATCAGATTCCTTCAAGCCATGTTGATTGGTCGAAAATCATGGCCGCCAGGGGGGGGCGGGGCTTTTTTGCCTTATATAGCTATAGTGCAAACTTAAAAAATCTTCTCCTCCAAAAGTGTCGGGCCGATTTTCAAATAATTTTGTAGAAATGTTCCTTGGATGACCCTCTATCAGATTCCTTCAAGCCATGTTGATTGGTCAAAAAACATGGCCGCCAGGGGGCGGGGCTATTTTGCCTTTTATTGCTATAGTGAAAACTTAAAAAATCTTCTCCTTCAAAAGTGTCAGACCGATTTTCAAATAATTTTGTAGAAATGTTCCTAGGGTGACCCTCTATCAGATTCCTTAAAGCCAAGTTGATTGGTTGGAAACTATGCCCGCCAGATGGCAAACTTAATGATGGCGGGGCTTATATAGCTAAAGCGAAAAAAAAAATCAGGTGAGCGATTCCAGGGCCATCATGGCCCTCTTGTTTGTATATGGGAAAGGGTTTGTGCATAGAATTGTGAAATAGCATTTTATTTGATAATTAAAGGGCAATGAAATCACAAGGTTATCATCTATTATGTTTAACCCTTTCCCTCATGCAGACGCAATTGCAGTAGAAAACTAAAAAAACGTTGTGGCAAAAAGAGAAATGATTACATAATGAACAATCTTTTTATTTGCGGAAATATTTTTAATTCAATTCAATGATTGGATTGTAGTTTCATTTATCGTCTGCTGCAGATTTTCTGTATGAGGAAAATGGTTTAAGGTCAAATAAGTGCCATTGAAAAATCCTTAATATAAATCTTTTTTGTGAAATTTAATTATTTTTCAAATTCTATCTCTCTCCAAATAACATACTGACGTGTCAGTGTTGTATAGTGGTTAGAGCGTTCACCTTTGGAGCGGGAGACCAGGGCTTGGTCCCTGGTTGGGTCATACCAAAGACTAACCCTTTCCCACATACAACAAATCTGCAGCAGAAGACTTTCAAAACATCTATGTTAAAATATGAAAACATTCTGTAAATGAAAGTACATGACTATAACAATTACATCGAGTTTATATGAGCAATTTCTTCTTTTTGTCACAATGTTTTCAAAAGTCGTCTGCAGCAGGTGAGCTGTCAGAAAGTGTGTGTATGAGGGAAGTGGTTAGATATTGTAGTAATGGCTTCCTTACCCTTTCCCTCATATAGACGCTTTCTGACGCCTCTGCAGCAGACGGCTTTTTGAAAACATAGTGACGAAAGAAGAAATTGCACAAAACGTGCAATTTCTCCTTTTGTCACAATGTTTTCCACTTTTAGTCATAGGTTATCCATTCAATTATAGAGGTTTTCCAATATTTGACAAAATATGTTCAAAGTCGTCTGCTGCAGAATTGTCGTATGAGGGAAAGGGTTAATTTGTGGTGGTCATATAGCATAACGAAGGATGTATTGGTCTCAGGATAAATAATACTGGTAGTACTGGTAATGAGCCCAGAAATTCCTGTGATATAAATGAAATACTGGTGAAAGCAGTGTATATCACCTTTCAAACAAATCCATATAACATTGTTCAACAGGTAACCTTTTATTGAAAGAAAAATTGTAGGAGGTGGCTTTCTTTTTCGACTATGTGCTGTTGTTTTTCGTATACAGAAACAGCTTCTAATGGCAAAAGTAACAGACTGAAACCTGATAATGTACAAATGTTGACCTTATGAAGTGGTAACTGCTTTATATACTTAAAACACTTAACCCTTTACTGTTGACCCCGGTATGGTATTCTTTTAACCCTTCCCTTTTCCCACATACAACTAATCTGCAGCACAATACTTTGAAACATCCACACAGAAAATCTCTATAAACGAATATAGAATTACTGAAAAGAATTGAAAACATTGTGGAAAAAAAAGAAATCTAAAGTCGTCTGTTGCAGATGCGTCAGAAAGCGTCTATATGTGGGAAAGGGTAAATAGTGCATGGTTTTCTTCTAAACAATCTAGGGAAGAAAATGATATAACTTCAAATTTGTAATTATGATTTTGACAAGAGTTGCAAAAATTATGGTGATAGAAGAAATTTGTTCATTTTAAAAGAATAGGATAAAAATAGGTCAAAGATTTATAAATCAATCATTATTGAGATAATTTTGTAAGTGAACATCTAACAAAATATTTCTGTGAATTCAATCTGAAACTATTCTATTGTTCGGTTATAATGTTTACAAAAAATAAAACAAAATGTGTGTCGACGACGAGTCACTTTTGTAATTGTCACTGGATCTGGTATCTGCTAGATTGGCTGGAGATGATGCTCCAAGAGCTGTCTTTCTATCCATCAATGGAAGACCAAGACATCACTGATCAGGGTGTGATATGGGATGAAGCCCAGAGAAAGAGAGGTATCCTCACATTGAAATACCCCATTGAACACAGAATTGTCACCAACTGGGATGACATGGAGAAAATCTGGCATCACATTTTATATAATGTACTTTGTGTAGCCCCAGAAGAACACCCAGTCTTGCTCACAGAAGAGCGAGTCCCCTCAACCCCAAAGCCAACAGATAGAAGATGATGCAGATCATGTTTGAGACCTTACACATGAGCTATGTACCGCGCCATCAAGGCTATGTTGTCACTATGCCTTTTGTTGTACTACTTCTAGTGTTTGAGACTCTGGTGATGGTGTATCCCAATCTATGAAGGTCATGCCCTTCCTCATGCTATTCTCAGATTATATTTGGCTGGTAGAGATCTAACAGAGTATTTAATGGAAATTCTTACATGGTTATTCTTTCAAAACCACAGCTGAAAGAGAAATTGTCGGAGACATGAAAGGAAAATTGTGCTATGTTGCCTTGGACTTGATTTGAACAGAATAGATGCAGACTGCTCCTTAATCCTGCTCTTTGGAAAAAAAATATGATATGCCTGATGGTGAAGCGAATACTATTGGTAATGAAAGGTTCTGATGCCGAGAGGCTATTTCAGTCTTCTTTCTTGTGTATGGAATCTGCTGGTATTCATGAAACCACATACAACAGTATCGTGAAATGTGATGTTGATGTCCATAAAGACTTGTATGCAAACACTGTGTTATCCAGTGGTTCTAACCATGTTCCAAGGTATTGCTGATAAAATGCAGAAATAAATCACCGCCCTGGCCTCACCTACCATGAAGATCTGTGGTAATTATAATGCTAACAGAATGCAGAAAGAAATCACCGCCCTGGCACCACCCACCATGACGATCCAGATCACTGTTCCTCTGAGAGGAAATACTCTGTCTGGATCAGAGGTCCAGATGAGGAGGCGTAATACAGCTCTTTTCCCAACAATATCTCTCTTATTATCCAACCAAACCCTATGATGTGGGTACTCAAAAGAATTGTCTCAATGAGACGATTCTTTTGAGTACCCACAACATAGGGTTAAACGGTCAAATAAAGGTTTTAGAACATGCAAAACACCCCATATCTAGATCTCTGGTCTGGATGGGTGGTTCTTTCTTGGCCTCTCTTTCTGTGACCTTCCAACAGATGTGGATCAGCAAACAGGACTATGATGAGTCAGGTCCTTCCTTTGACAACAGAAAATGCATCTAAATCATAAACTAAACAGAATTCATGTACTTCAGAATCATTAACAATATTATGTCTTCGTAAATCATATCAGGCACTGAATTAACTGCCCATTACTTGAGATCAAATTACTCGGCAGTTTATGAATTAAACTTCCAGAAAATTGTCATTTTGTTAAAAACATTTTTTGAATGTTTAGCATAATTGTTACATTATTACTAAGTCAATTTTTATAACTGACAGTTAAAAAATTCTAATTACAATTATAATGAAAAGATAAAAAAAAAATCTGGAATTTTAATTTGAGAATATGAGTTGGAGCCGTCTTCAAAAAGGTAAGGAGAGTTTAAAAAGATATCTTAACCCTTTCCCATATACAACAAATCTGCAGCAGACACATTTGAGAACATTGGGTCATAATATGGAAACTATAAATGAAAGAACAATCTTTGAATAAAGTTGGAAACATTGTGGAAAAAGGAGAATAGCTCAATTATGTGAGGTGTCAGAAAGCGTCTGCAAGTAGGAAAAGATTAAGGAAGCGGTGGTGTAAAAGATTACGTGAGCCTCGATGGCTCTGTTTTATTCCAATCTCGTTTTCTTGAGATAGGGAAGTTAATGGAGGTGAAAGGTCGTCTTGTGTCAGGGGGAAAGGTCACTGATCCAGGCTGGATGGATCCCCTCATCATATCATCAATAATTGTGAAATAAGTGAAGCCTCAATTAGCAGGCATTTGTGCAGAGAGCCGGTTGTGTATTGGAAAATATAAATAGCTCAGGGCACAGTGAGATACAGTTAGATAGTTGTTAGATATTTATATAGGCTTAAAGTGAGAGTTGATAGCTTCAATGGAGGATGTTCTCGGTGATTGTCAGCCTGTGTTATGGACTCTTCGTAGGCTCACGCGGGTCAATATCAAACGGACTACGACTCCTTGACGAGTGATTTATCTACTTTTGTGAAACGATTTAAAAACTTGTGGGAGATAAACACACTGATCTTGTCGGATATTACTACTATACTATAGTAAGTGGTGTGAGATATTTTTCTCGCCCTCATTTTCTCATTTATCGGATTGTTCACATGTTTACACATTAAGTTTGTGTGCAGTCAGTGGTATAACAAGCGTATACCCTACATCAGAGCATGAGATGACTGTTAATTCGTAAGATAACCTGAGAGACTCCCGGTTGGAGAAAAGGTTGTGTTTGGTATACAAACATTAAAAGCATTGTTGACCTGTAGCGGTGTTGATTTAGTCTGTGTGAATGTGATTAAATATATACAAGGAGCGTTGGATGTAATTTTAGATTACGGAGCTTTTTGTATGATTACGATTTATATTGCTTGTTGTGATATGGTTTCTTCATGGTTTATTTGGGATTTAGTAAGGGTAAATATTCGTTGATGTAGAAAAGTGTGGTTTCATGATTACATTAAGTAGGAATAGATCTGTGTTATTTTGATATGCAAAAAACATCACATCTCTGTATACCGAGTAGTTTTTGACTGAATATTATATTTTCAAAACTGAATGTAAGTGGATTTTGACGACTAATTCAGACATGATGAGGAGGTATTTTATTTAACCTTTTACAATATACAACATATCTGCAGCAGACGACTGAAATTATCTCAGAAAGAATAGGGAATATCTCTTTTATTAATAGTTAAATTATTGAATACAGTTGAAAACATTGTGGCAAAAGGAGAAATTGCTCAATAATGAGCAATTCTTCTTTTGTCACAATGTATTCAAAAGCAGTGTGCTGCAGAGGTGTCTATGTTGGAAAGGATTAATAGTTTCTCTGATATACTTTAAATAAAAGCATTCAGTGAAATAATATTTTTTCTGAAATTTATTATATATTTATTTCGAAATAAAAATGAAAACAGTTTTAAGAATAGCTCATTTAAATAAATCTCTCCTCTTCCCACAATATTCTCAAGTGTCACGTTTTAAGCATGAGCAATTTCTCCTTTTTGTGACAAATTTGTTTCGAAAGGTAGTCCACAGCAGATGTGTCAAAATGCATCTAAAAGTGTAAAAGAGTAAATAAAGAAAATGGATAATTTATACAGAATGTTAAGCTGCTGTATGTATGTGTTATTATTAAAATGGCGGATTTCTCTCATCTCAATTAACACATTGAATTAATGGGCTCTAGCAGTAGCGGTGTCATGGTCTGGCATTTACAGTCTATTTATGTGTTATAGGTTAATTGAGTGGGCTGAGCGTATTATTCAAAATTTTACAAAAATGTAACTGCATTTTTCTGAAATGTTCGCTTCATTTTGATGGAAAAATGTGTTTCATGAGCTCTGATTGCTCATTGAAAGCAAACGGAATTGCTGCCCTACTGTATTCCACAATTTTCTATGATGGTTAAATACAGGTTAGTTGTAAGTTTTGGGTTTCATTACCTGTTGTAAGATAAGTTTTATTACATGTTAATCACTTGCTGTTGGATACAGAATATTTATTTTACACCCTTGACCAGATAAACACGAAATATCTTAACCCTTTCCCTCATACAACAATTCTGCAGCAGACGACTTTGAACGTATTTTGTCAAAACATAGAAAATCTCCATAATTGAATGGATAACCTATGACAAAAAGTGGAAAACATTGTGGCAAAAGGAGAAATTGCACGTTTTGTGCAATTTATTCTTTTGTCACTATGTTTTCAAAAAGCTGTCTGCTGCAGAGGCATCAGAAAGCGTCTATATGAGGGAAAGGGTTAAGGTGTCTATAACATCTTATGTAGATCTTGATGATGATGATGATGATGATGATGATGATGATCCGACCTGCTGATTGACTGTAAAAGGGCTGTCTTTTAATCATCATTGTAACTCTATTAATATACCAGTAAATGAAACTGTGAAATTTGTTAATTGCACCGATTCAAAATCAAAGATTAAGCCGTTTCAATTATGTTGAAATGGGATTGTGAATGGTTTTCCTTCAGCTCAATTAAAAGGTGATGAAACGCCTTTTGTATTTAATGTTGAACGAGTTAATGGTTTTAGATAATTGATCTTCTTGTGCTTTGGCGAAGAGGATTCAACAGTTTAAATGACAAATGAGAAAAAGAATAGGCAGTTATTGTATTTCTGTCACTTCTATCCCAAATAAGGTACTATATTGTACAGACTAAGTGGTTTAGAGCATCTGCCTGAAGAGCAAATGACCTGGGTTCAAATCTCATGTCAGGTCATGCCTTAAATTAACCCTTTCCCACATAAAGATGCTTTCTGACGCCTCTGTAGCAGATGACTTTTGAAAACTTTGTGACAAAAGAAGAAACTAGCAATTTCTCCTTTTGACCCAATGTTTTCAATTCTATTCAATAAGTATACATCTTCAAATTAGGGAGATTTTCCATATTATTGTTGAGATGTTTTCAAAGTCTTCTGCTGCAGATTCGTTATATGGGGGAAAGGGTTAAAAAAGGTAGCAATGAATTTATTCTCTTTTTGGTATCCAAGATTGCATATCAAAAGGTAATTTACCCAGGAAATGCAGATATGACTGAAATATAGTTGAATACATCATAAAATTAACCCTTTCCCTCATATAGACGCTTTCTGACGCCTCTGCAGCAGACGGTTTTTTTGAAAACATAGTGACAAAAGAAGAAATTGCTCAAAACGAGCAATTTCTCCTTTTGCCACAATGTTTTCCACTTTTAGTCATTCAATTATAGAGATATTCTATTTTTTGACAAAATATGTTCAAAGTCGTCTGCTGCGGAATTGTTGTATGAGGGAAAGGGTTAACACATACCAGCATGCACATACAGTCACATTCTGAGGCACCTGCAGCACACAACATTTGAAAACAATGTGACAAAAGGAAATTTTGCTCGTCATTTGCAACTATTCCTTTTGCCACAATATTTTCAGCTCTGTTTAATAATTAAACTTTTTCATTTATAGAGATTTTCGAAAATGTTTGCCTAAATGGTTTCAAAGTTGTCTGCTGTATTTTTGACGTATATGTGGGAAATTGTTTAACCTTTCCCACATACAATAAATCTGCAGCAGTCTCAATACCTTGCTTTAACACATCTAGACAAAAATATGAAAAACTCTAAAAAACGAAATTGAAATTATTGAATAGAGTTGAAACAGCCACGTCAGAAAGGGTTAAACACATTTTGTAAAAAATGATTCTTGCTGACTTACCACCAGCGTCCTGCTAAGTCAGACCCATCATGTTTCTATTAAAGCTCATTTTTGTGTGGCGATGATATCTATTACTGCTGTATTAGATTCTAATCCTTTATCACATACAGGCGCATTTTGACGCATTTTGACGTTTCTGCAGCCGACGACATTTGAAAAGTGTCTAATGAGCAATAAGTTCCCGTTTTGCTACAATGTTTTCAACTATTCAATGTTTATATTTTCTCTTTTATAGATAGTTTCCACCTTTTTCTCCAGATTCTTTTCAAAGTCGTCTGCTGTAAATTTGGCGTATGTGGGAAAGGGTTAAGCCAAGACGTGATATGGATTTTTATATCGGCCGTTATATGAAGTGATGATATTGACAGGTTAAATAATGTCTATGGAATTTCTTGAAAAGATGACTTGACAGGAGAATATTGTAATTGATTTGGCGTGAATCGTTTAACCTTTTTCCCTGATATAGGGGCCATTTTATGCCTCTGGAGTGGATCACTTATGAAAAACAATAAAGGGGGAAGTGGAAAATAGTGGAAATAGAATTGCTTTGTATAAGAAATTTGTCCTTTTTCCCACAACTCTGTATCAAATACATACAGTTAAACCTGCATATAAAGACCAACCATGGTAAAACAACAATCTGGTCTTTGTTCACAGTTGGTCTTTATTTGCAGGGTCTGATTTATGCAGGAAATTAGTAATTGGGAAACTAAAGACGGATTTGTTATTTCAATGTGGTCTTTACCCTTTCCCTCATATAGATGCTTTCTGAAGCCTCTGCAGCAGACAGCTTTTTGCCACAATGTTTTCCACTTTCAGTCATAGGTTATCCATTCAATTTGGGAGATTATTCTGTTTTTTGACAAAATATGTTCGAAGTCGTCTGCTGCAGAATTGTCGTATGAGAGGAAGGGTTATGCACAGGTTTGACTGGACTTCAAAGTCGTCCGGTACATATTTTTTGTTAGTGGGGAAGGGTTAATTAAGGATTAATTAAGACTTTTTTTAATTTATTAGAATCTTATATCGTAATATTTGCAATTATTTTGAGTCTTAATTTAGAAGTCATGAGAAATGCAAGTTTCTAGGTAAAGAGTCAACTTTGTACGATATAGAAAGTTATGCGTTCTTCTGATGGCCTTCAATGTTTTCATGTGACACTCTGGTTGTATATAATTTCATATGATTTATACTTTTAACTAAATTTATTGTTTATTTTAAGAAACATGAACTTTTTCACAAGGAACTTACTTGTAACCTTGTCATTTATGTTGTCTGCTGTTATTTAGATATAAACTCTTTCCCAGGTTATAATAACTAGAAGCAGCAGACGAATTCAAAAATATCTAGGGTGAAAAAAATAAATGAAATCTCTATATAAGTCATTAGAATTTATTGAAAACATTGCCACAAAAGGAAAAATTGCACATTATTGGACAGTCATCTGCTGCAGATTAGTAGAAAAGTCATAGACATACATGTAGAGGGGTAGTCTATTTTAGCTGTTCACCTAATGGGATAATTATTAAGAGTTGTCTTCTTTGAAATTATGATTTCCCTCATATAGACACTTTCTGACGCCTCTACAGTAATTTCTCCTTTTTGCCACAATGTCTTCAACTTTGACAGTATAGTAACCTTCGCATATAGAGATTTGTTCGTGTTTTTGATGACATGTGTTCAAAGTCGTCTGCTCAGATTTGTTACATGTGAGAAAGAATTCAGTAAAAAAGGAATACATTTCTAGAAAAAGAAGGGATGTATGATTTTGACATAATTTTGTTTAAAAAACTGGGAATAGGAAAAAATTGCTCGTTTTCTCCTAATATCTTTTTTTCCCCATTTTTTCGAGGTCATCTTTAAATGATGTCAAATATTATTTATCAGGAAATTTGTAACTGCTTAATTAATCTTTTCATTAAAAAGAAATTTATGTATGAATTCAAAATAAACCACAAGTCTCCCCACAGTTTAAGCCAAGCCCCGATAGCTCAGTAACTGTTGGTAGCAATGCGGGCTGTCAATCCAGGGGTTGTGAGTTCGAACCCCAGCTCGGTCAGCATTCTTTCCGACGTTTGACAAAAGTCATTGTGACAAGCATCATTCGTCTTCCACCAATGGATGTCAATGGAAAAGCAGCCAGTTGCTTGGAAAGAATGAAGTGTATGAAGTACTGTTGTGTTACCAGTACTGAAAGCCAAGAAACATAATGAGTACAGGTTAACTGGCCGCCGTGATATCACTGAAAAATTGTTGAAAACGGCGTTTGAAAATAAAAACCCAATTAATCAATCAATCCCACAGTTTAACCCTTTCCCTCATATAGACGCTTTCTGACGCCTCTGCAGCAGACGGCTTTTTGAAAACATAGTGACAAAAGAAGAAATTGCACAAAACGTGCAATTTCTCCTTTTGCCACAATGTTTTCCACTTTTTGTCATAGGTTATCCATTCAATTATGGAGCTTTTCTATTTTTTGACAAAATATGTTCAAAGTCATCTGCTGCAGAATTGCCGTATGAGGGAAAGGGTTAAGAAACAGAATTATTTTTCATTAGAACAATTAAGTGTGAATAACATTATATTTTGATGTATTTGGTTAACCCTTTCCACCATGCAGATGACTTGTGAAGGCATTGCAAGTAACAGGAGATTTTAATTTCTCGTATATAATTGGCAGAGATTTTCCATTTTTTTGCTTAGTTGTTTTGAAAGCCATCCACAGCAGATGTTGCTGAATGTGCACATGAGAAAAGGGTTAACAAGATTTGTGTACAATCTACCTTGCAGTTTCTGGCAGAAATGAGAAAATAAAGAAAATGCATAAAAAAATCCTTATTTACTGCCAGTGTCTTCAGATCTTTAGTACTTTGGTATACAAGAAGGTATAAGGAATGCATGCATACAATAAGCAAGACGTGGGAAGCAATAATTTGCTAATTGTTGCTTTTGAGGTTATTGATGTTTTACTAATTAACTGGAATAATACTGTCTGTTTGATGTTGGATGAGATACTGCCTTACTTGTGAAAGCGAACTATAAGTTTTATGAATTGTGAATGGAGATCACTTAACCTTATTCCTTTATCCCTTTCCCACATGCAACAAATCTGCAGCAGACGACTTTGAAAACATTTAGTCAAAAATATGTAAAATCTCTATAAATGAAAGTATCATTACTGAAAAAAGTTGAAAACATTGTGGCAAAAGGAGAAATTGCTTGTTTTGAGCAATTTCTCCTTTTGTCACAATGTTATCAATAGTCGTCTACAAGTGGGAAAGGGTTAACCTTATTCCTTTATAATGTAAATATATAGTCTCTCTGAAGACTGAATACCCTTTTCCAACATTCATCATCAGCAGACGACTTTCGAAAACCTTTTGGTCATAATGATGTTTTCAAATTCATTCAATAATTGTTCTATCATTAACCCTTTCCCTCAAACGGCAATTCTGCAGCAGACGACTTTGAACATATTTTGTCAAAACATAGGTTATCCATTCAATTGAATGGATAACCTATGACAAAAAGTGGAAAACATTGTGGCAAAAGGAGAAATTGCACGTTTTGTGCAATTTCTTCTTTTGTCACTATGTTTTTAAAAAGCTGTCTGCTGCAGAGGCATCAGAAAGCGTCTATATATGAGGGAAAGGGTTAAAAGAGAGTTTTCATATTTTTTCCTATTACAAGTTTTCAAAGATGTAAGCGCTGATCGCAAGGAGCTCTGTCAATCCAGGGGTTGAGACCCCAGCTCGCCCAAGTTCATTCTTTCTAAAGTTTGACTAAAGTCAATCTGACAAACGTCCTTCAGCTTCTACCAATGGGATAACAGTCTACTTGGAAAAGCAGCTAGTTGCTTGGAAAGTCTGTAGTGTGGAAAAGGCAGGAAACACATGAGTTGGTGAATTGGCTGCCATGATATTGTCTTAGAACAGCGTTAAACCCCAATCAATTAAAATTGTCTGCTTCAGATTTGTTTGTATTTGGGAAAGAGTTAACACAAATGATAGCATAAGCAGTTTGTTTATTCTTTCCCACGTACAACAAGTCTGCAGCATACAACTTTGAAAACATTTAGTAAAAAAAATATGAAAGAGCAATTATTGAATGAATTGAAAATGTTCTGGCAAATGGAGAAATTGCTTATTATGTGCTATTTTGCCTCTAAGCCCTAATGTTTTGAAAAGGCGTCGGAAAGAGTCTGTATGTGGCAAACGTTGAATCTATTACCTGAGGTTTGATATTTTTCACCTCCAAAGTCAAATCATCAGAAGACTAGACCATAACCGCAAGGCATTAACCCTATCCCTCATACAATAAATCTGGAGCAGACGACTTTGAAAATATCTGTGCAAATATATATGAAACAATTCACCATTAATGACAGTTTATTTATTCAATAGAGTTGAAAACATTGTTGCAAATGGTGAAATTGCTCATCATGAGCAATTTCTCCTTTGTCACAATGTTTTCAAAGGTCGTCTGCTGCAGAGGCATCAGAAAACATTTATATGTTGGAAAGCATTAAATATGATCAGTATAGGATCAATGCCAATGTTGATCTACACCATTTTTCAACCAATTCTATTTTTAAACAAGCAGAATTCAAATGATCAATGTTAACCCTACAGCCATAGAAAACAGTCAAAAAGTAAGCATTGCATGGAGGCAGCAGAAAGATGTGGATTCTTTAAGCCTTTCCCACATACAAAAAAATCTGCAGCAGACAACTTTGAAGACAATCATGCAAACAGATGGAAAATCTCTACAGATGAAAGTATATAATTATTGAAAAAAGTTGAAAAAATTGTGGCAAAAGGTGAAATTCCTTGTTTTGAACAATTTCTCCTTTTTGTCACAAATTGATTTCAAAAGATGTCTGCTGCAGATGGAAAGGGTTATGTGAATGTTAAGGATTTAATAAGGAGAAATCTTTAAAGCCTTTTCCACATGCAGACATATTTTTACGCATCTTCAGCAGACGATTTTGAAAAGCATTTGGCAATTAAAAGAAGAAATTGCTCGAAATGATAATTTTCTTCTTTGGCCACAAATGTTTTCAACTCTTCGATAATTTTAATTTCATTTATATACAGATTTTCCACAATTTTAGCTAGATGTTTACAAAGTCATCTGCCGCAGATTTGTTGCATGTGGGAAAGGGTTAATAAATAGATTTGAATGAATAAATCTCAAAAACCTTTTCCTGCTAGGAAATTGTGGAGAAGGTGTTTTTAAATGATAAAGATATTTTTGTCTGTGGTCGACTTTGGAGTGGTAACGCTAAAAATATTACACTACACAGATCTGTCATAATATGAAATAAAATAGAATGATCTATTACAGATACAGAAAATTCATATACATTGTAATCTTGTGAAGTTACCTTATGTGTTTAAGATTTCTGTGGCTTTTGCAATTGGGCACCTATCTGCTATTCACAGAAATGAACTAACAGATTAATATCTAATGCCATGGTTGGACATATTAGTTTTGAGCTTTATTTGATATGCGTTTAAAATTTCTGTGGCTTTTGCAAAATTGGGCTCGATCTCTGCTAATAAATTTCTGGATTAGTGCCTTGCCATTTTTGGACATTTTCGTTTTGGAATTTATTTAAGGCTGTCTGAGTTAAGGTCAAGGTTCCGAGCCTTGGTAGCTCAGTCATTAGCGACGTAGGCTGTCAATCCAGGAGTTGTGAGTTCGAATCCCAGCTCTTGCCAATCGTCATTCGTCTTCCATTAATTGGAAAATTAACAGTCTTTGTTGAAAAGCAGCCAGTTGCTTGGATAGTTTATGGTGTGGATTCCTGGTGTATGGAAGCCAGGAAACACATGCAAAGGTGAACTGGCCGCGGTGATATGACTGAAAAATTGTTGAAACCGGCATTAAACCACATTCAATCAATCAATAAGGTCAAGGTTGTTTTCCTTTAGTCTGTATATAATATTGGTAAGGCAATTGGGTACAATTATTGTAGGTAGCGGTGTAAGCGCAGTACAATGTAGTGTTTTCTGGTGTTTTTTAAAAAAAAATGTGTTACCAAGCTAACAAACTCTACCCATATCCTGCTATGCGCTTTTTTCAACATCATTTATGACATTATGTATACTAAGATGAGCCTGTATATTTGTGCAGTGTAATCTTGATCTACATAATGTTCACATCTGGGTGACGAAATCTAAGCAAAATACTGCCAAAAGATGATGCAAGAATGACTCGCAGTTACATGACTAGCAGGATATGGGATAACTTTCTTGATTTGAGGCTTTAAATTGTCTGTAGAAAATTATTTCAGATGTGCTTGGATTATAATGTAGTAGTCTGCTCAGATTGTTTACTGTTTGGTTTACAAGTAAATGAAATGTTTGAAATTCAAAGCGGAAACTTAGCAACAAAGTCATTTATTCAACAGGGCCCTTCACATGCTGAATATTACTGACTGAAAAACTGATTACAGACCGTGTACAACATAACTATGCTTGTCAAATTAGCCTTTTACCTCATACAGACGCTTTCTGACAACTTCAAAACATTGTGGCAAAGGGAGAAATTGCTCATAATGAGCAATTGTTCCATTTGCCACAACGTTTTCAATTTTATTCAATAATTATTCTTTTATTTATAAAGTCTGAGAGTTTCCATTATTTGTTCTAAATGCTTTGTATGTCGTCTGCTGCAGATTTGTTGTATGTGGCAACAGGTTAGACTAGGTATTCTGAGTCCCATCTTTTCAAAACAAAATATTTAAAAGGAGTAGGGATTAAAACACACTTCAAAAGAGAATAACCTGCGAAGATGTATTCAAACACATCTGCAGCAGAAATCTATGGAAAACATTGTACATATATATAGTAAAAAAAGGAAATTGCTCATAAAGAGCAATTTCTCCCTTTGCCATATTGTTTTAAACAGTTAATGTGTTGAATAATTATACTTTCTAATGCAGAGATTTCCCATAGTGTGACCTAGGTGTTATCAAAGTCATTCTGCTGCAGACTGTTGTTTGCAGAAAAGGGTTAATTATTTTCTTTCTGTCAACAGTTAGTGTGATGAAAGTGAACTCTCATAGAGATAGATTGTTTAGTGTAAAATTCAGACAATCTTGGATGTCTAAGGTGTGATATCAAAATAATTTTCAATCTTTAACAGAAACTTACCAAATTGTTGAATGATATTCTAATGGTAACTGTTGCATGAAAAAGACGAAAGTGCTGAAAATGAAAGAAGGAATATAAAATGTTATCTGTCGAGATTCTCAGTGTACAATTAGTAACACAATTATGACAAGAGTTTAATTTATTTGGAATTAATATGTAGAAATAACATACCAAAACAAAACAGTTTTAATTCACTGATTGTTTGAGGAATGAAATACATAGGTATCATGTATTGATAAATAATTAGTGTAAATCACAACAGTATTTTTTGTTATCTGGCTGAGTGTTGTTCATGACAAAAGAAGAAGAAAACATTCTTATTTCTGGTGCTCATAACATGAAACTGTTATTTAATCATCAACAATAACACACAATGACACATTGTTTAGCGTAATATATGACTAGAAGAGAGAAACTTATCTCAGTCTGTGTTTGTTGATAATGACATAGACAAGATACTAACAGAAAAAATAAAAAACAACAAACATCAACAGAACTGCCAACGGTACAACGCTTTATACAAAAATCAACACGACTTAGTTTCCCTGTGAAGTGTTGTGTTGTATCTGATAATCTCGTTATGAAGAAGTTGGCTTTTTAATTGGACGGATCGCACGCAGGTGGAGATGTCGTTACAGAACATGTACGGGTTAATTGGCATGGATCTGTACAATATGTACCCACAGCTCGCCGCCCTACATGGTATATACCCCCCAGGCCATGGTCCAGGTATGTTATAATATATCTTATAGAACATTTTAACCTTATCGTCCTTTGTTATATTTATTAGTATTGGTAATTGCCTAAGAAAATGTAGTAACAAACAAATTTATATTAAAAAATATAAAAAAATCAGCAAACTCTCCTTTTTCCACAATGTTTGCAACTAATTATCAGAACTATACAAAGTCATACCTCTGCTTTTTGAAATCTAGCACTTTTTCCCCTTGCTATAATTTTCAAAGAGGATGATCCTAAACAACTTATTTTAGATCATAATTTCTTTCCTTACCTCAATAATTTCAACTTTTAAATGATAACACTAAAAAATTATTTATTTACACCATTTTCAATATGTAGAGGTTTTTTATCCCAAGATGCTTAACCCTTTCCCTCATAAAGACGCTTTCTGATGACTCTGCAGCAGACAGCTTTTTGAAAACATAGTTTAACTAAAGAAGAAATTGCTCAAAACGAGCAATTTCTCCTTTTGCCACAATGTTTTCCACTTTTTGTCATAGGTTATCCATTCAATTATTAAGATTTTCCATTTTTTTGACAAAATATGTTCAAAGTCGTCTGCTGCAGAATCGTCATATGAGGGAAAGGGTTAAAATTGTCTGATCCTGATTTAGTGTAATTGTCACCTGGGAAAAGTTTCATTGTTAAGTATTTTACGCCGCTTTCAGCAATTTTCCAGTTATATCATGGCGTTTCCTGGATAAATAACCAGTTCTACTGGTCCATTTATCCTGACAACAACCAGTAAGTCGTAATGCTTACCCCACAACCCTGAGCGGAAAGGAGGGCAGCCATTACTACTACCAAATGTCTTTGGTATGACCTGACTGTGGATTAAACCCACAACCTCCCTCACCCAAGGCAGACGCTATACCACTTAACCACCAACGCGGTCCCAGGGAAAAAGAGTTAAACGGTAAAAAGGGGAAATATGCTTGTAAGACAACAATCAATGCATGAAACAAAACCAGATACATAATTTGTCAAGGTTGTTCCATGTCACCTCACGTTTAATGTGAGTTTGTTTTACATTTTATATTCATGTTGTAACACACTGTTTTGTTTAAATCAGGTTTGAAAACAATATATATTATTTGTTTCTTTGAAACTATTTTGTTTTTCTTAGATTTAAGTTGCTTATTATTTGCTTTTTAAAAAAAAGATGAATTTTTTACAGATTATGAAATAAAACATTTCAGTATCAAATTTAAGGTTTATTTGAAGATTTCCTTTACATGTTTTAATACTTTTTGTTAGAATAAAAGATGATATTCATAAAACGTAGGGATTACATCATGGGAAAAGAAGTATTTTTGCATCTCCCTTTGAAATGGTATCATATAAATGTTACATTTGGATATGAAACCAGTGAGTCTACACTTTTACTTTTATATTGTCATAATTCATATTTATACCTCTTTCAAATTCAAAATGTATAGTGAATTTATCCTTTCCCACAAACAGAGATTTTCTGACGCTTTTGCAGCTGACGACTTTTGAAAACATTGTGGTAAATGGAGAAATTGCTAATGATCAGCAATTTCTCGGTTTGCCACAACTCTTTCAAGTCTTATTTGATAATTATACTTTCATTTAACCCTTTCCCTCATACGACAATTCTGCAGCAGACGACTTTGAACATATTTTGAAAAAAAATGGAAAATCTCTATAATTGAATGGATAACCTGTGGAAAACATAATGGCAAAAGGAGAAATTGCACGTTTTGTGCAATTTCTTCTTTTGTCACTATGTTTTCAAAAAGCTGTCTGCTGCAGAGGCATCTGAGAAAGCGTCTATATGAGGGAAAGGGTTAAAGGATACATGCAGACTCATTTTGTAAAAAAAAAAAAAAAAACATTCAGGCAAGATAAGCAATTTCTCCTTTTTCCAAAATATTTAAGACTAATCAATTTTTATACATTCTTTAATAGAAATTTTCCATATTCATGACAAGATGTTTTAAAAGTCGTCTGGAATTTCTCCTTTTGCCAAAATGTTTTCAGAAGAATGATGGTAGCTGCTGCTGTTCAATTGTTTTTGTATAATGCAATAAAGAGAGCCCTTTGAAATTTTATTGAAAGCAAAAAGTAGTGAAATGAGCATTTAATAAAGCAAGAATTAAGGGAGATTTTTACTGCATACCTGAGGAAAGCAAAAAAAAAAAGGTAGAAAAATGAAAAATTGGCATGTAACAACTGCATATAAAATGCAGAAGTGGTGTATAACATGCTGGTTGAGAAGGGAAGGTATTTTGTAGTTTATCTTGTCACACCTTGCTGCTTAACCTTTACACTTCATTTTTTGATTCACACTTTTCCTTGTTATAAAAAATTAATAGAAACAAACAAACAAAATGGCAGACACATTTCAAGATAAATTTCTTAATTAAACTTTTTCAAGATACAACAATTAAAATCTGCAGATAATGAGGTTGAAAAACAACCAGGCAACTTTCTGACCAATCTTTATTTATGAAGGTATAACCTATGAGTATAGAAATTAAATGTCATGATGACCAATTTCTCCTTTTGTCACAATGTTTTCTAAAGTGTCTGCTGCAGATCCATCGAAAAATTATTTGCATGTAAGAAAGGGTAACCGTTGATTTATTTTATTCAAATGATTTTAGAGCACAATTAGAAGTAGCGATTTCCCCCATTGTTACTTGGAACACTTGGTAAATATCTATGAATTAAGAGTTCAGCATAGTTATTGGATAGAAATGAAAGTCATGTACGTGGCAAAAGTTATCAAATGCAGATGCGTTAAATAATGAACCCTTGCTCACATTATAGGCGCTTTCTGACGCTTCTGCAGCAGACGACTTTTTTCCCAGTATTTATTCCTTCATTTATAGTGATTTTTGTGTTTTTCCCGAGATGTTTTCAAAGTCGCCTACTGCAGATTTGTTGTATGTGGGAATTGGGGTTGAAATCAGATAATGCGTCAGTCAATACTAAATACTTTGATTAACCCTTTCCCTCATACGACAATTCTGCAGCAGACGACTTTGAACGTATTTTTAAAAAAAAAAAAAAATCTCCATAATTGAATGGATAACCTATGACAAAAAGTGGAAAACATTGTGGCAAAAGGAGAAATTGCACGTTTTGTGCAATTTCTTATTTTGTCACTATGTTTTCAAAAAGCCGTCTGCTGCAGAGGCGTCAGAAAACGTCTATATGAGGGAAAGGGTTAAGAAAAGGCCATTTTCTTAGAATGGGTATTATATTAAAAGGTTGTAATATAGTCAGCCAGACTCTTAATCAAGTCAAGCTGTTGCTTTAGGATATGAGTAATGGCTGAAAACCAAGGAACATTAATTCTGTCCCTAATACAGACAACATTAATTTTGATGCCTTTTCAGTGTGTCTTTTGAAAACATTGTGGAAAGAGCAGAATTTATAACGCCTCATGAGTCACTATAAGGTCCAAATGTTCTTAAAACACTCTATAGTGAGTATTCATGTATTTCAGGCTGTGACATTTCAATATAAGATATGAGATTTGTAGAACAGCTGGCTATCTTGATTTTCTATTGATAAATTTGAACTGGGACACAGGAAAAACAGAATTAACACATTTTTGATACATCTTAGGCAGATCAAAAAAGGAAAAAAATGCTGTTAATGGGCAACTAATCTCCTTTTGCCAAACTTACATTTAAAACTCTTCAATATTTATATTTTCATTTAAAACATTTATATATATTTATAAGTTATGATTAAAACCCTTCTTTCACTTGTAGACACATTCTGAAGCATCTGCAGAAGACAACATTTGAAAACATAATGAGCAAATTCTCCTTTTGCCACAATGTGTTCAACTCTGTACAATAATTTTACAATATTTTTACAGAGATATTTTATGTCTCGGCATAAGTGTTTTTGAAGTTGTCTGCTACAGAACTGTTGTATGTGGGAAAGTGTTTACTGTTTTAATTAACCTGATACATCAAGCAGAAGACTTACTCTGAAACCCTTTCCCACTGAAAACAAATCTGCAGCAGAAGACTGCAAACATATGGAAAACCTATGTACATTGAAGTTCAATTATTGAAAAGATTTTAAAAAAATTGTGGCAAAATGTGAAAATCCTTTTTGTCACAATGTTTTCAAAATTCGTCTGCTGCAGATGCTTCACAATGCATCTACAAGTGAGAAAGGGTTAAAAATTGCTCACATACATAACTGAGCTGCAGCAGACAACTCTAAAATTATATATGCAACAATACGGAAAAGGCACATTTCCTAGCCTTAACCCTTTCCCTCATACGACAATTCTGCAGCAGACGACTTTGAATGTATTTTGTCAAAAGACAGAAAATCTCCATAATTGAATGGATAACCTATGACAAAAAGTGGAAAAAATTGTGGCAAAAGAAGAAATTGCACGTTTTGTGCAATTTCTTCTTTTAATCACTATGTTTTCAAAAAGCCGTCTGCTGCAGAGGCGGCAGAAAGCGTCTATATGAGGGAAAGGGTTAAGTACGGGTTTGCATACCAAGGAAGCATGTATTATAGTAAACTGTCACAGTGATATAACTGAAACAATATTGGAAATGGCGTAAAACCCTATTAAAACGAACAAACCTGATAATGATATATAAATTTAGTGTGATCTTGATACTTACATAATAGTCAAAACCATTATTCAAGAAGATTTGCTGCAATGCTTTCAAAAGTGGTCTGTATCAAGGGGGTATTAACCCATTCCCACATACAGAAAATGTGCAGGAGACGTCTTTAAAAACATCTGAAAAATAAAAGTCGTCTGCTGCAGAGGCGCCAGCAAGCGTCTATATCTGGAAAAGGGTTATAACAACATTATAGACAAAGAAATTTGTTAAGGAGTCATATATAGCAGATGTTGTATTTATATGTACAATTAATATATGCTGCATAAAATAAATGACATTTTGCAATATGTCACCATCCCTGAATTCCCTGGCCTTTGGTGTTTTATTGTGTCCTCAACTTATAATCATTGTGCAGATAACATTACAACTGATTCACTGGTGTCAGGTTAACCCCAAAAACAAACAAATCTGCTGCAGACGAAATTGTAAACATACCCACTCAAATAATTGACAATAGTTGAAAGTATGTTTATAAAATACAGTTGAAAACATTGTGACAAAAGAAGACATTGTTCATGATGAGCAATGTCTTCGTTTGCCATGAGGTTTTCAAAAGTTGTCTACTGCATACGATATTGGGTATGCTGGAAAGGATTAAATTTTTCAGGTAGAACTAGACTACTTGTTCATCGAGGATAATCTCTGATATGACAGATACAACTGTTGTTGCTTTGGTAAGTTCTAAATAACCTGACAGATGACACTGCTAAAACATATGTGTAATTAGTCATCTGCATGTTTGAATGGGTAACAATTTATCAGTCAGATTGTTTTCATTTTGTTCATATTAAAGAAAACTCACAAGACCTATGGAACCACAACATGCAAGTTATGTTGAACGAAGTTTAATGCTAAGATATTAATTCATGAATTTGTGTGATTGATGAACCGTTTGAAAGTGAGAAAAAAGGGTGAAATTATATGGATAATTTAAAGAAGTTGATGTCTATTATACATATTACAGAGTTTTAATGGTTCAGAGACAAACCCTTTCTGAGTACAGATGCCTTTTGATAAAGATGCATTAATGGGTCTTTATTGCACAACATCTCTCTTATTTACTAACCATATAATTATACCGATATTGTCTAATTAGATCATTCTTTTCTCTACCTTGAAATTTGAATAAGACTTTCAGAACATAAAATGAACCCCTTCAGCCTCGTTCTCACTGCTCCGGATCTGGTCCCCTTATCTCCCGGTGAAAAATAGCCAGTATACCGGGATGATCCGGGACATTTTTGCTGAAAAATCTATTGCATTCTCACATTCCTAGAGTGCCCCTGGTTTAGAATCCAGATGTCCCCTTTTGATCCTGGATAATACCCCGGTTTGGCATCAGGTTTGATTACGGTTTCACACCGGCATGTTTAATTCCCCGATCCATCCCAGTGTGACCCAGGTCTTGTCCCAGTGACTACCGGTCCAATCCGTTATAGCCCCGGTCATGTGCCAGTGTAGCCCCTGTTGGTCTACCATACATGAAGTACTCCCAACCACCCCCAGATTACCACAAACTATCGCGGTAGAGACCCCGGCCCTGCACCCGGGTATACGCTGGCATTGTGCCTTACATGCACCTGATGCACATTTTCTCGTTTTGCCACAATTTTTTCAAAAGCCCTCTGCGGCACAGGCGTCTGAAAGCGGCAGAGGCGTCAGAAAGTGCATGTTTGATGAAACAGGTTAAAGCTATTACAAAAAGGGTGAATAATATATAGATCTATGTCTGTCTGCTCTTCTAACCTTTTCATCATGTGAACCATGACTGTCTTAATTTCTTTTACGCTTTTTTTATGATTTATGAGATACCAAACGGATCAAAAAGAGACTGCTAAAAATGAGCGTGCATTATCTCTATCCATCATCCTCGAGATGCCTTGGCTGTAGAGATGTCTTTAGAAATCTTGATCGGAATTAAGCAAAAACATCTGTTTCCAACAACACTATTTGTCTGTGAGCCACTAAATAACTTTCACTTGTCTGGTACTTTTCTGTGTTTTCTCCTGACATTTTTAATTTGGAAAAGTCTGAATCTAACAAACAAGGTAATGAATTAAATGTGAATATAAAACCCTTTCCCACATAGAACAAAATCTGCGGCAGGTCACTTTGAAAACATCTAGGCAAAAAGCTATTGAAATATTCCTTTAATAAGTTTTGGTATTATTATTGAATACATTTGAAATATTGTGGCAAAAGGAGAAATTGCTCATAATGAGCAATTTCTTCCTTTGCCACAATGATTTCAAAAGTCGACTGCATCAGATGGGTCATGCAGATTGCATCTGTATAAGGGAAAGGGTTAATAATTAGTATATAAACCTCGCCAGATGGAAAAGGGACTTTGGTGAGCCTCCCAGGGCATGAGAAAAGTGTTGCATTTTTCTGCAATGTTTTCATCTCTTTTCAATAGAAATACTCTCATTAATAACCCTTTCCCACATACAACAAAATTTCGACAGAAGACTGAAAACATCCAGGCAGAAATTTGGAAAATCTCTTTTTAATGAAAGTGCTTAATAATGTTTGAATAGAGTTGGAAGCATTTTGTCAAATTTTCGTTTTGCCACAATGCTTTCAAAAGTCCTCTTTTGAATATGTGTCAAAACATGTCTGCAAGTTGGATATAGTTAATTTAATATAATTTCCATAATTTTGCCTAGAAGTTAACAAAGCCTGATGCCTCAGATTTGTAGCCCAAATGTTCAACCTTATACTCTACCTTTATGTCATTCCATACCAGACGCAATGTGCAGTATTAGACCCCCTGTTTGTCTGACATGGTTCATATTTATATATATAGTTAGCTTCTTGCAAAAAGGTAACTATACCTTAGTGTTACATGATGCAGTTACAACGGTTTTACACAAAGCCATCAATATGTGCACTTCCAGGTGATGGATGCATCACAGATTAAATTTAAAATTCATATTTTGATCATGGACCAATAACTTTGCATGTTTAATGATATCTGACAAATTACCTGATATACTTTGATGGGGTCTCTTCAAAATTGTAAACAAATGATAATGTACAGCCAAACCTGTGTTTAAAGACCATCCATTGGAAGAAAACTACCTGGTCTTTGTTCACAGTGGTCTTTAATTGCAGGAACATTTATGCAGAAAATGAACAATTGGGAAGTTTAAAGTGTGGTTGCTAAAGGCAGGGAATTGTTATACAAATGTGGTCTTTAGCACAGGTTTGACTATTGTTATACAAACATGGTCTTTAGCACAGGTTTGACTGTATTGTTATACAAAGGTGGTCTTTAACCCTTTCCCTCATATAGACGCTTTATGATGCCTCTGCAGCAGACAGCTTTTTGAAAACATAGTGACAAAAGAAGAAATTGCTCAAAACCAGCAATTTCTCCTTTTGCCACAATGTTTTCCACTTTTAGTCATAGGTTATCCATTCAATTATAGAGATTTTCGTTTTTTTGACAAAATATGTTTAAAGTCGTCTACTGCAGAATTGTTGATAATGGAAAGGGTTCAGAATAGGTTTGACTGTATAACTATTGACTTTATATATAACAAGATTACTTTACTGTTTACTTCTTTTGTAAACTGACCTTGTTTTGAATTCATCCTGAAACAGTTGAATATACAAGAATAATATGATAATCAAAAACATTTCTAGAAAAAGTCATATTGATGGTGCAATTCACCATGTTTTCAGAGGTACTCATTTAAGCTTTATTGCCCCAAAACAAATATGAGAACTTATACATTTTAAACTTTATATACAGCACATGTATTTCTTTGAAGAGTTAACCCTTTCCCACAAGCAGACTTATTTTGTGAATTCATCTAGAGTTGACAACTTTTGAAAACACTGTGACAAAGGAGAAAATGCACATAATGAGCAATTTTATACTTTAATTATAGGAACTTTGCTTCCATATTTTTGCCTACTGGTTGATGTTTTCAAAGGTGTCTGCTGCAGATTTGTGGGATTGGGAAAGAGTTCATTACTAAATAATTTATTATTAAAGAAATTAAATTGTGATATCTGATTTTAATTAGAACTATGATTGTTGATACTAATCATTATAACAAATTAAATGAGTTCAATTATCAATTAGAAGTTTTAAATGAATTTGATGATATACAATGATGATTTATCAGAATTTAAAAACACCCTTTTTGATTAGTGAATTCTCCTCATTCCAGATTTGAGAACGTATTGAAGAAATTCAGATGGTAGAAAAAGTCATCTGCTGCAGAGGTGTCAGAAAGTGTCTGTATATGGGAAAGGGTTAATGCTCAGAGAGAAGATATTTTAATAGATCAGCAACTAGATAATTCACAGGTTTACAGGTTCTCAGAAAACTGTATGGAAGCTTGTAATTATTAACATTCAAAATTCATACACTCATTAATATGAGAAGGCATAGAAAAAAGTGATTTATTTTAAGATGTTGGAAAAAGTTGCCAAGATATTTCTAAAGTAATCTGCTGCAGATTTAGTGTACATGTGAAAGGGATAAAAACGGTAGTATTGACTTCCGTCCTTGGCGCTGACGATTTCAGGAATAGCATTACCACTGCATGATGATCTGGTATCAGAATAACCCTTTCCCTCATACGACAATTCTGCAGCAGACGACTTTGAACGTATTTTGTCAAAACATAGAAAATCTCTTTAATTGAATGGATAACCTATGACAAAAAGTTGAAAACATTGTGGCAAAAGGAGAAATTGCACGTTTTGTGCAATTTCTTCTATTGTCACTATGTTTTCAAAAAGCCGTCTGCTGCAGAGGCGTTAGAAAGCGTCTATATGAGGGAAAGGGTTAAGGGTACCAGCAGTACTGGTATTTCACCCAGGAAACACCTTATCGCTTTCCCTTTTACGACAATTTGGAAGCAGACGACTATGAACATATTTTGTCAAAAAATAGAAAATCTCTATAATTGAATGGATAACCTATGACTAAAAGTGGAAAGCATTGTGGCAAAAGGAGAAATTGCTCATTTTGAGCAATTTCTTCTTTTGTCACTATGTTTTCAAAAAGCCATCTGCTGAAGAGGCGTCAGAAAGCGTATTTATGAGGTAAAGGGTTAAATATGACCGAAATACTGTTGAAAGCAACATAAAACACAATACAATCAAACAAAATTGAACCTGGTAGCAATCTTTTGCGGAAAGTTTCTAAAACCACTCGTAAACAACAAGGGAATAAATTAGCTCCCTTTTCCTCCGTGTTTTTCTGTCATAAATGAATGTCTAGATTGGGTGAAGCATACACAATCATGTAATTTATGTAAATTGAAGAAGCTGGGTTCAAAAATGTGATTAGACCTCTTTAACCTTGAATGTAAATCACATTTTCTCCAGATCTCCAGTTGTTACCCTAAAGGCTTTTGAGATTATGGTGAAACATTTACCTCATTGTTATGTTTTAGCAACTTCTGTGCTTTGAAACCAAATGAGGTAATGCTTGTTAAACATTATATTACACTCTTTCACAAATACAGCAAATCTGCAGCCGACGATTTTGAAAAAATCGAGGCAGAAATGTGAAAAATCTGTATTATGTGAAAGTATAATTATTTGAAAGGGATGAACACATTGTGCATTGTGCCATTGCTCCTTTTGCCACACACGGTTTCGAAATGACATCTGCTGCAAGGTGCCAAATATTGCATTCTTCAGGGAAAGGTTCTATATAGACTTAGAATTGAATATTTATTTATTGGGTTTTTAAACATTATTTCAGTTATATCACAGCGACAGTTCACTTTCATGATCCCTGGGTAATGCACCAGTCAATTGTAACCACACACACCCCCCCCACACACACACATCCAGGTCCGGGGGGGTATCGGGGAAATGAGCCGTGTTTTTACCTTCCAGGTAGCCCCGCAGTGCCAAGTGCCGCTGGTTTTGTGTTCGCGCCCCAAATAGCGGGGAATGGGCAGTGGCTTTATGCCGGGAAATATCCGCATTTTAGCCAAGCTTTTCCTGGAGTTTAACGAGGATGTCCGCGGGGGCATTTGTCCGGGATTTTACCAGCAGTTTGTCCTCGCAGGGCGGGGAATTTTACCTGGGATTAGCTGGACCAAAAGTCAAAGTCCCCGCTATTCCCCGGACCTCTACATATGTTCATGTTATTGCCTTGTTTTATTAACCCTTTCTGATGACTCTGCAGCAGAAGAATTTTGAAAACATTGCCACAATGTTTTCAACTTTTATTCAGTAGTTATACCTTCATTTATAAAGACGTTGAATGGCTTTGCCTAGATATCTTCAAAGTTGTATGTGGGAAAGGGTAATTGGAGACATGCATGATGAGATAATTAAGTCATAGCTAAGAAGTTTTAATCAATGATAATATTATACATCTATGATAGGAGGTCAGCATCAGGACAACATGCATTATCCAGTAATCTTCAATGATAGAATTGATACATTACATTTTGTTGACATTACATTTTGTTGAGGTGAAAACATTGCAGCAAAACCTGCAACAAAACAATCAATCAGCTTTAAAAACTGTGATTAAACCTTTCCAGCATACGACAATTCTACAGCAGACGACTTTGAACGTATTTCGTCAAAACATAGAAAATCTCCATAATTGAATGGATAACCTATGACAAAAAGTGGAAAACATTGTGGCAAAAGGAGAAATTGCACGTTCTGTGCAATTTCTTCTTTTGTCACTATGTTTTCAAAAAGCCGTCTGCTGAAGAGGCGTCAAGACGAGAAAGTCATCTATCCATCTGTGTGTGAACCTATTGAGATAAATCACATTTACTGGTGATTAATCAAGGCCTAACTAGACCCAGCCTGTCAGCCCGGACCTATTATAATCAATACTGAACAGCTTTATGATGTCAGGATGTTAGGGTAAAGACATTTAGGTGATGATTACATTTTTCTTCCCTTCTGTGATCACCCTTTCCCACATTAAGAGACGCATTTTGATGTGTCTGTATTAGACAACATTTTGAAAACAGTGTGGCAAAAAAAGGAGAGCAATGTCTCCATTTTCACTAGTGTTTATAAGTCCATTAAATTAAGAAGAGTTTCTATTGGTTTTTTTTGTGCCTTGATGTTTTCTATGTTGGCTGCTGATTTTTTTTAACCATTAAATTTCCCACATGCAACAAATCTGTAGCAGACGACTTTGAAAACTTATAGTAAAAAAATATATAAAGAATATCAATAAATGAAAGTATAATAATTGAACCGAGTCAAAAACATTGTGGCAAATGGTGAAATTACTCATCTCAATGAGCAATTCTTCATTTGCCACAGTGTTTTTAATAGTCGTCTGCTGCAAAAATGTCAGAAAGAGGCTGTAGGGTAGGGTTAAAAAGCTGTGGAATGATTGGAAGGCAATGTTTTCTTGGGAGATTTTTTTTCTTTTGTCTGGCAGATTTTAGTTTGATCATGATGTTAAACCATTTCCTGATACAGATGACATTTAACAACATTTAACCCTTTCCCTCATACGACAATTCTGCATCAGACGACTTTGAACATATTTTGTCAAAAAATAGAAAATTTCTATAATTGAATGGATAACCTATGACTAAAAGTGGAAAACATTGTGGCAAAAGGAGAAATTGCTTGTTTTGAGCAATTTCTTCTTTTGTCACTATGTTTTCAAAAAGCCGTCTGCTGCAGAGGCGTCAGAAAGCGTCTATATGAGGGAAAGGGTTAATGCCTTTTTCAGCAGACACTATAACTCTCTTCTAAGAGTTTGCATGAATTATGTCCCTTGTTCAAGTCTTTTGACTTTTTTATAAAGATCTACATTTTAGCTCCACTTATCTTGTAAACTGTATTTAACGTAAGACTTAAAATGTTTCTTAGAATTCTTATTCATTATTATAAGATGGCCATGTAATATCCATATACTGTTTCAGGCATTTTGCATTCGTGTTTGGCTTTGCTGTTTTAGAACCAAATAAAATCAGAAGAGCATTGGCATCAGCTAGCAGTGCTCTTCCCACATCAGATGCTTTCTGACGCCTCTGCTGCAGACCACTTTTGAAAACATTGCTACTAAAGAAGAAATTGCTGAAAACAAGAAATTTCTCCTTAACCCTTTCCCACATACGACAAATCTGTAGCAGACCACTTTGAAAACATCTTTTCAAGAATGAGAAAGATCTCCAATAATAATAGTTTAATTATTAAATAGAGTTGAACACATTGTGGTAAATGGTGAAATTACTCATCATGAGCAATTTCACCTTTGCCAGTGTTTTCAAAAGTCGTCTGCTGCAGAGGCATCTGAAAGCGTCTATATGTGGGAAAGGGTTAAGCCACAATGTTTTCAACTCTTTTCAAAGATGTCTGCTGCAAAATACGTATGTAAAAAAGGGTAAATACACTTCAAATGAGTATATTACTTATGAGTTTCAGTCAAGCTCATTTGCCAGACCGCCTCGGTGGTGTAGTATGTGGTAAAGCATCCTCCTTGGTGTCTCTGAGAGGCCGCTCCGGTTCGATCCCTGACGGGGTCATAATAAAGACTTTGTAGTAATGGCTTTCCTTGACGCTCAAGGTTGTAGGGTTAGCATAATGACTTGACTCACTGGTGTCAGGATAAATGGAGCGGTAAATTACCCAGGAAACGCCATGATATAACTGGAAAATTGTTGAAACGGCGTAAAACGCCATACAAATAAACACATAATTTATCAGAATTCATAATGGTCCTAAAAATCCACCAAGCTCTACATAATAAACTTTCCCATTCCAACAGATTGTGAGATTTTATTGTTCGAAGAATTGAGTTGAAAGTTTAACCTTTTCCCACATGTATACATCAAATCACAAGCTGACAACTTTGAAATCATAACGGAAAAAAATATATTGAAAGTATCTATTTTAAAAAAAAAGTATGATTATTGACCCAAAAAAGGTATTTTACTTATGATGAGCAATTTCTCCTTTTGTTACAATCAGGGTCTCCCCAAGTTATCTGCTGCCAATGCATGGAAATGTGTTTAGATGTGGGATCATTTGATGCAGGAGAGTAGAAACTGTATGAAGCTGTGCTGAGTAACATTAAAATTAATCGCAACTGAAATAAATTATCCACCGTATAATCTGTGTAGGCTGAAACTCATTCTGCATGTAATTATATTTTTAACCCTCTCCCACATACAGACGCTTTCTGATGCCTCTGCAGCAGACGACTTTTGAAAACATCGTAACAAAATGAGCAATTTCTACTTTTGTCACATTGTTTTCAATACTTTTCAATAATAAAACTTTCATTTATAGAGATTTTCCAAATTTTTGCCTAGATGATTTCAAAGTCGTTTGCTGCAGATTTGTTGTATGTGGGAATGGGTTAAGCATTACAGAGGGAGTTTAAATGCATTAACTTCAAATTGCTTAACCCTTTCCCACTTACAAACAATTCAGCAGCAGATGACTTTGAAAAAATATAACCAAAAAAAGGATAAATCTTCATAAATGAAAGGATAATTTTCTGTATAGAGCTGAGAACGTTGTGGAAAAAGGAGAAATTGCTCAGTATGAGCAATTGCTCGTTTTGTTACAATGTTTTCAAAAGCTGTCTGCTATCAGGAAATGTAAGTATGTGGGAAAGGGTTAACAGCATAGAACCATATTTATTACATTAGACATGGTGTGGATATATATATATATATATGTTTTCCCGCAGTTGTTAGGATAAGCTAGTAACCAGAAGCACTGGTATTTTACCAGTGAAACTCTGTCGGATATGACTGAAATACTGTTGAAAGCGGCATTATATAAAACAACCTTTCAATTTTAACTCTTTCAGCGCCAAAGGCAATATTGAGGTTTTTGCAAACAATGCAGATTCAAGTGAGTCAGCTCGTAACGAGCTGTCTCACTTGAAATCAGCATTGTTTGCCTTTGATTCATCAAAATAATCCAAAAAATATATTACATATGAGAAATGGAGACGCTCGACTTTGAACATGGAAGAGTCAACTTTAAACAATTCGGCACTGAAAGAGCTAAACAGATCTGCCTGTACATTCAATGCATTCATGATACTCCTTCCTGTATATGCAAATTGAAGATGTTTGCTAACAAAATTCTTAAAATGTTGATGTGGGATGAATTGACAAAACAGTAGAGGCAGATCAAGCTGTGCTAAGATACGCAGGTTGATCTGGATCTACTCTTGTTTCAAAACATGCTGTAGTTGATTTTGTAGAGCAATTGCTCATTAAGCTATCAATTAACCCTTTCCCACTTGAAGGCGGTCTTTGATGCATCTGCAGAAGACAACTCTTTTGAAAATACAAGCATACTGCGACGATGGTTCTCTCTTGTCTCTACTCTCACGACACTGCACGAATAACAAGCTATCGAGTTGTCGCGAGAACAGCGTCAAATTCACTTGAATATTTCTTCTCCTCGTGTAAAAGTACGGGAAACGGAAGTTGTAATGGTTATGTGAAGTGCTCTCTGGTTGGTCGATATTTGGTTGTGTCCGGATTTTTAGCCAATCAGCGATCAGGTAATAGGAAACCATTTCTTTTTGTGTCGATATATTTAGTTTTGACATGTC
Source organism: Serripes groenlandicus (assembly GCA_031761405.1). Lineage (NCBI taxonomy): Eukaryota > Metazoa > Mollusca > Bivalvia > Cardiida > Cardiidae > Serripes > Serripes groenlandicus. The sequence goes on along the minus strand of JASEVX010000010.1, from coordinate 48,310,031 downwards.
TTTGTTTTCCGCGGAAATGGTACCCCTTACGGCAACTCAAATATTAAGAAAACAAAGAGATGGATCAAAAATCAGGACAATCATTCAATGTAGCAACTGATGGGCTACACAACGCACACCGAGTGGTTTCGGTTTTAGCCCGTTTCCATAGCACAGTGGTTTCTATGGCGACCATACTACAAAAGGAACAACTAGAGCCTAGACCCTTCATCCCTACCAAGTTTGGTCGAAATCCGTTGAATTGTTTTGGCGCTACGCTTGCAACAAACATGTTACAAACAAACGGACAGAAACGAAGACCGACTTTAAGGGTCTCTAGAAGAGAGAACCAATAATGACAAAAGAAAAAATTGCTCATGATGAGCAATTACTCCTTTTGCACGAATGTTTATCATCTCAATTAATGGTACTTACACTTAATTAAATTTACAAGGCAGTTCATTAGATTGAACTTTATATTTTGTAAAATACTTTTGTTTGAAATTGCTTCTTTTCCCTCAAATGTTATTGTATTACTTTTACTCTTTTAATCATTTCTTTACTTCATCCCAACAAAAGAATTATATGGTTTGTTTGGTAAATTTGATGGGAGAAGATATTTTTCTTCAATGAAATGTGAATCTGAGTATTTCAAAGCTTATTTCACATTTGTGTATTTAAATACGGTTATAGACAACCCTTATTGTCTTTATACCTTTTCAATGTGACATACGTCATTCGTCTTCCACCAATGAACTAAGTCTATGTGGAAAAGCAGCCAGTTGTTTGGGAAGATTGTTGTGTGGAGTTCTGGTGTGAGAAAACCAGGTAATACATGAGCAGTTGAACTGGCCGCCGTGATAAAACTGAAAATTGTTAAAAACGGCGTTAAATCCCAATCAATCAACTTTATCCCTTTACTACTTGTAGACACTTTTAGACTCATCAGCAGCAGACAACTTTTGAAAACATTGTGACAATAGGAGAAATTGCTCAAAACAAGCAATTTCACCTTTTGCCACAACGGTTTTCATTTTTTTCCCAATAATTTCCTTTATTTATAGATATTTTCTATCTGTTTGAATGATAATAATTTCTTTTTAAAGTTGTCTGCTACACATTTGTCGTATGTGGGAAAGGGTTGAGGACAGCATGACATCTGTATATAATTCATGAAATCTTGAAAATATTCCAGCTTTCAGTAGTGTGTCAATGTTATAGACATTTAATACTTAACCCTTTCCCACATACAACAGATGTGCAGCAGACGACTTTAAAAACATCTAGGCAAAAATGGGAAAAGAGTTGAAAACATTGTGGCAAATGGAGAAATTTCGCATCGTGAGCAAATTTTCCATTTGCCTGTGTTTTCAAAAGTCGTCTGCTTCAGAGGCGTCAGAAAGCGTCTATATATATGAAAAGGTTAAAGTCACCTGCTTGGAAAGCATCTGAGGGAAAAGAAACTGCTGATGGAAAAATGTGTTAACTGTTGGTTAGAGGGATTCGTAAAAGTTAACCCTTTCCCTCATATAGACGCTTTCTGACGCCTCTGCAGCAGACTGCTTTTTAAAAACATAGTGACAAAAGAAGAAATTGCTCAAAACGAGCAATTTCTCCTTTTGCCACAATGTTTTCCACTTTTAGTCATAAGTTGTCCATTCAATTATAGAGATTTTCCATCTTTTGACAAAACATGTTCAAAGTCGTCTGATGCAGAATTGTCGTATGAGGGAAAAGGTTAATTGATACAATAACGAAAAAGAAAAATTGTTTTTTTTGCACAATGTTTTCATAGTGTCATCTGCTATAGAGAGGTCTAGCTCAGCAACATCTTTTTTCATGTTCTAAAAATCATCACACTGAATGATTTCAATTTTGCTTTAGAAGTGGAATAAATTGAGATGAGGGAAAGTTGAGGAACAGTAGTTATATATATACTAGTCCGTGATGACAAAAGGTTGTACGGGTCATAAACTTAATACAGTCTGTCAGCGGGGTCTTGCATATAGGTGTTGTTTATGGGCCATCTAATGTCAACAATGCTGTCACATAATTATTTTACTCACTATTCACAGGTTATTGGAGCTACCGTCTGTATAGATGGAGTTACCCAGGTGGTCTATAGGTTGGTGGGTGGACCTCTTTTTAGCAGTGTGACCTTATTTCCTCTTTTGCCACACATAATGTGAGAGAATTTCCATCTTTTTGCCGAGATGTGGGCTAGCTGCTGCGGGGTATTTCTTGTGAATAGGAATGGTTAACCCTTTCCCACATATAACAATTATTAAGCATAATACTTTGAAAATAGCTAGGCAAAAATCTGAAAAAATATCGTTAAATAAAAGTTAATAATAATTATTGAGCAATATCTCCATTTGTCACAATGTTTTTAAAAGTCCTCTGCTGCAGAGGCATCAAAAAGTGTCTGTTTGTGGTCAAGAGTTAACTGTTTAGCTGAAATGGTGTATTAGAATCACATGCTTTGAAAACATCTGAGGAAGTATATATGAAATTTCAGATAAGTTGGAAGTATAGTTGTTAGAATTGCAAATTGTGAGAAAAGCAGAAATGCTCATTAGTCGCCGGGCAGAAGCCCGCGACTTCTATTTTTAATAGCTTTTCGGAAATCACATGGGAGGAGGGATAATTATTGGAAAGAAACACATTAAGATGTTTTGAACATATTACAATTGTGTTTGTTTAAAAACACTAAGTAATGACACATCTAAAATGGAATAAACATTTCGATGTTTTAGGTATTTTTAGTTTCATTTTGTTGACTTGCATTTAAGTGTTTTTGTCTTATTTACGAAGACAACTGTGGTCCCTGCTAGACTTGCAACCAACTGCTTTATGTCAATATTGAGATATATTGAAATAAAAATCACGTCAAATTCTACTTTCAATAGTAATGTTAACTTACTGAATGTTATTTTCATGTTCAAAAATATGTCTTGATTTGTGAAGAATTCATTTGATAATGTTAACTCGTGTATATCTAAAATATGAACTGTTTCTAACCTAGAACTGTTGATTACGTCACTACCGAGTACCGCCCGCATAGATTTGTAAATTTTGCACACGCTACTATATACTACTGTACTTACTGTGTGTGCGATAACCAATGAAAAGCTGGATTTGCACGCGATACATTTTACAACAAAAACGTGCGTCGCTTACACTCATACGATAGGCTGAATATGCACAATGACACACACACACTTGTATAGTTTCCCATGAACATAAACTGGTAACAGAAACAAAAATAAGAAATAATTTGTGAAAATATGTCTCAAATATAAGCCTGTTTATCGGTCGTGAACGTCGAAACGCCTTTTTCTCAGTTTGTGACCTAGTTTCATATTGCCAAAATGTAAACAAAGCGAAGTGACCGGAAGTAAAATGTAAACTTAGAAAAGTGACTAGGTTATGCAGACAAAAAATGTCGCACGACAAATTGATTTTTCTTAAACGTCACGAAACGAATGCATGGGTCGAATGTAGGAGAAAGAAAGATAATATAGAAATGCTTTTCTCTCTCGAATGCAGTGGAATAAAACATGCACTAAAGCTTTGCCTGATTTTTTATTCACTTTCTTCGATGTCTGACACTACGACTCGATGAAGCCTGACACGAGGGTAAACATTTCGAAAGAATGCTCAAACACCTTATTACAGATAGATAGCTAATATTACACACTTAAAAATATTACACACTTAAATGATTAAATATATGTGATATTAAATGTTGAAACAAATTAAGAGAAGAACAAACTCTGATAAACAATAGATTTAGAAATAAAGAAAATCTGCTCTTTCGCACCCAATTAATTTCATACTTGCCACATATATTGTATGCATCAACGATTTAGATAAACAATTTAGCTGTTATATTGTTACAAGTGTGGTCTACTTGTGAAATAATTAGTATTAAAAAGGAGGAAGTTCATGTCTTCAGCAATTTAACCGTTTTCTCAATGTTTTAAGCGATTAAAGGTTTTCATTGTTGCTTCAGACATGGAAAGGGTTTAATAGCTTTTTATTGCATGTAGATTTAAAACCCAAAATGTATTAATTTGTTGTTTTTTTTGACAAATACAAAACATCCAAAATCCTGACCAAAAGAAATCCTGAAATTTGTAGATCTATGTGGAATTTCAAAAATCCTGGAATTAATCCTTATGAAAACATTATGTGTATGTTTAAACTAATGAAAGTCAAGACTACATGTGTGTTAAAAAATAAATCAATGCAGTCTTTTCCGGCGACATTGATGCCTTGCATCAACTTTCTCTTGTAGTTAGTAGTTTTTCCTTTTCAATAATGTTTTCATTAGTTGCCAGCTTCCAACAAATTTAAGTGCCATCTACATGAGTGAAATGGCTATGAATGTGTTATAACCAGATCCAAAGTGGGAGTTTTAGTAAAGCATGCCTGTTTTCCATCTGTCATCCAGTGCTGATAAATTGACATAAATATTTATCCACTGCTTGCATTGTCTGCCACAGGAAAAACTCATCAGACCTTACTGAAGTAAGAACTTCCTCTTCAAGATAATGCACAGATAAACATGGGATAGGCTCCAACTACTGGGAAATAAAATATCATGGACAGGGAAAAGTATATGTCAGCGCCAATGGCAATATTGAGGTTTTTGCAAACAATACAGATTCATAAGCTCATAACAAGCCGTCTCACCTGAAATCATCATTATAGGAGTCACTGTGTCTGTCGGTCGGAAGCCATATTTTGTCCTGCCTATTTGTTACAAACCACTTGGTGGAATTCAATATAATTTTACATGAAGCTTCTAAACCAAGAGGAGATGTGCATATCCTAAAGGGGTTACAATTGCATGTTATTTTACAGAGTTATGGCCCTTTTACTTATTAAGTTATGGTGTAGGTCAAGGTGTTGTTTAGGGGGTATTTATAATCTTCAGTGATAGTTCTAGTTGTTTTTGTTTGCCTTTTTGTCATCACATTATTAAAAAAACTCTGGAAAAATGGAGTCGTCCGATTTACAACATGGAAGAGTCTACTATAGGGAACTCAGTGCTGGAAGAGATATATGAGATACTACAACATATGAAAACTGACCTTTGAAAGGTTTTGCAATCGTTGGGATTTACTACCAAGTTTGTACTAATGTAAAGTTGTGATTTGGTCATTACCATTCCTTCTCCAGGGGTCGAGCCCGGGTAGCTACGAGGGCTGTCAATCCAGGGTTTGTGAGTGAACCCCAGCTCGGCCAATATTCTTTCCGTCGTTTGACAAAAGTCATTGGGACATTAGCAGCATTCGTCTTTCACCAATGAGCGAACAGTCATAATTATACACCATGATATGACTGAAAAATTGTTGTAAACCCCAATCAATCAATCAATTAATTCTCCAGGGGGTTCTCCGATGTTTGCACAAATAGATTGTGAACACTGGGAAGATCCTGATTACAATGGGCATGCAGTCAGTTGAACAGAGAGCAAACCGGTCTTTTCCCACCCATATGTCTCTTATGACTCAACCAAACCCTATGTTGCGGGTACTCAAAGTAATCGTCTCCCTGAGAGTACCCACAACATAGGGTTTAAGTATCAAATGAGGATTTTGGAATGTGAAATACGACCCTTAACCCTTTCCCTCATATAGACGCTTTCTGACGCCTATGCAGCAGATGGCTTTTTGAAAACATAGTGACAAAAGAAGAAATTGCACAAAACGTGCAATTTCTCCTTTTTGCCACAATGTTTTCCACTTTTTGTCATAGGTTATCCATTCATTTATGGAGATTTTCTATGTTTTGACAACATATGTTCAAAGTCATCTGCTGCAGAATTTTCGTATGAGGGAAAGGGTTATCCTCCTAGAGCTCTTGGGTGAATTTTGAAAACATTACTGTAAAAGGGATAAATTGTTCAAAAGAAGTAGTTCTTCCTTACCCAACAATGTTTGCAACTATAACAAAATATATAATACTACAGAAAAATTGAAGACTTTTATATAGATTGCAAGTTATTATTAGAGTTCATGGGAGCCAAACCCATTCTGAGATATGATAAATGGGCTTGATGCTCTGCCAGCCAAAGTAAGAAACCCGATATCAAATATAGGCCAATTAATCATTCTGTGAACAATGCTAGTCATGAAGCTCCATGGTCCTCATGTTTATACTGATGGTTTCTAATTAGCAAAATGTTTAATGAATTGTTAATGCTGCTAAATCAGTAGAAATCCCCTTCCCAACATACAAAAGCTCAACAACAGATAATGTTAATGCATTATTATTATGGATAATCTCTAAAAATGAAAGTTCAACCTTTTCCCACATATACAAGCTTTCTGATGCCTCTGCAGCAGACAACTTTTGAAAACATTGTGACAAAAGAAAAGAAAGCAATTTCACCTTTTGATACATTGTTTTCAAGTTTCTAACTTATTGAGATTTATCACAATGTTGTCAATAAGTTTTTCAAAGTCGTCTGCTGCAGGTTTGTTGTATGTTGATTCATTATTGAATAGAGTTGAAAACATTATGAGCAATTTCTCCTTTATCGGCAATATTTCCGGAAGTTATTGCCTTTAATATAAATATCATTATTGAATACAGTTGAAAAGACTGGCTATATGATAAATTCCAAATTTTGAGCAGTGTGTTTCTTTGCCATAATGTTTTCAAACGCAGTCTGATGCAGACTATATATATATAGTATTAAAATCCATCTGGAAGTTGGTAAGATAGGGTTGTAGAATGTTGTGGCAAAAGGAGAAATTTGTTGCCCTAATTCATTTACAGCCTACTTCATATATATATAGGCCTCGGAGTCCCGTCCTCTTGAATATCATGTTACTGATATGCTGTATCTTTATGGTGATTCTGGATTTCTAGTAACACACAAAAGCATTACAAATGCAGTTTTTAGGCGAAAAGAGAGTATTATAATGTGCGCGCAACAGGGTTTGAAAAATGCATTGGTTATAAATCAGCTGTTGTTACAGGATATGCATAAAAAAACTTCTGTTGAATCTGAGCTGATAAGAAGGCAAATCGATGGCTCAGAGTGAAACAGCTGTAAATGTTTGTAATTTAAGTATCTGTTTACAACTGTTTCACGCTCAGACAAAGAAATTCTCCTTTTGCCACAATTTCTTTGACTAATAGACTATTCAAAATTTATACTTTCATTTATATAGTTCTTCCATATATTTTTCTAGGTTTTTAGCTCTACTGGCCAAAGGCCAGAAGGGCTTATGTTGTGGCGATTTGTCCGTCGTGTGTGCGTGCGTCTGTCCGTCCGTAAACAATTTCTTGTTAACACGATATAGTCTTCACTTTTGATTGTATCTCAACCAAACTTATACAGTAGTTAGATATCCATGAGAGCTCGGTTCCTTTCATAAACAAGCCAGATCCGCCCATGCAAGACTGGATTATGGCCCTTGAAATTGTTCAAATTGCTATAATTGAGCATGTGAACACAATAGAGGCTCTATTTACTATCTGATCTTCACCAAACTTAGATAGTAGTTAAATATTGATGGGAGCTTGGTTCCTTTTGAAAACCAGCCAGATCCGCCAAGACTGGATTATGGCACATGAAATTGTAAAAATTGCTATAATACAGCTTGTGAACACAAAAGAGCCTCCATTTACTATCCGATCTTCACCATACATACATGCTCTGGATTGAAAATGACCAAAGAACCATACCAGTAGAGCATAGGCCTTCATGGGCCTCTTGTTTTCAATGTTGTCTGCTGCAGATTTATGGTATGTGGGTTAGGGACTGGGTTGAGCATTCTCTGGAAGCTTCCTGGATGCTTGCATGAACAAAAGAAGGAAGACCAAGATCAGGTTGTAGACATACACAAGGTGGTTGTTCTCTGACGTTGCCCATTTGTCTAACCATTTCATTATAAAATGTACCTTAATTACTTCATTGAATTTTCATGGAACTTTTGACTATCTTTCCTGTTCAGCAGGCATTATTTCTTGATGACAAAGTGAATGAAACCATATTGTTTCCAGAATTGCTGATAATTATTCCTGCCATTTCTGAGATCAGATTCTATATATGAATAGAGTACAGTGAAATGAATCCTCCAAGTTTTCATGGCAAAGGAATTATAATGAAAATGTTCATAAACCCTTTCCCTCATACGACAATTCTGCAGCAGACGACTTTAAACACATTTTGTCAACAAATAGAAAATCTCTATAATTGAATGGATAACCTATGACGAAAAGTGGAAAACATTGTGGCAAAAGAAGAAATTGCTCGTTTTGAGCCATTTCTTCTTTTGTCACTATGTTTTCAAAAAGCCGTCTGCTGCAGAGGCGTCAGAAAGCGTCAATATGAGGGAAAGGGTTAACAATATTTTTTGTCCCCTGCCGATAGTGTTTGTCTGAGTTTTCCCATGCTCTATGCTACTACGATGCATTGTAACGTCGTCTAGCACACAAACCTTGGGCAGAAGTCGCAAAAAAATCGCAACTTAGAGTGACAAAATGTCAGAGCTGTTGATAATCAAATTGTTTTCACTGCTTAAATCTCTATTTGTACATGGAGCCCTAAGTTTATGGTTCTCATTTCAATGGTCTTATCCGGCCAATTTTAATAGGTACCAACAACAGCCTGTTTGTTTTAAAAATAAGCGAGATAAGATCAGAAATAAGTCAAGTTTTACTCGGATATCCGAACTTTGGTGGACAAAAAATGAACGGAATGAATTGCAGATGACAGATGTGTACACTAATGTCCTGATTGGCTCTGATAAAACTTCCAGAATGACGGCAGACAGTGTGACAATAATTTCCTGTGAGCTGCTTTGATGAGTCAAAAGATTAACTCAATCAAGATGTGGTGTAACTTTAGGTTATGTGTTAAAATTTACCCTTTCCCACATGCAACATATCTTCAGCAGATGCATATTGAAAACGTCTAGGTTAAAAGATTGAAGACCTTTAAATGAAAGTTTATAATTATTGAATCGAGTTGTAAAACATGGTGGCCAAACGTAGAAACTGCTTGTTTTGAGCAATTTCTCCTTAATTGTCACATCATTTTCAATAGTCTTGTGTTGCAGAATTGTAACCCTTTCCCTGATGCAGACAACCTTTCGATGGTTTCATGCAAAACGGTTGTAACTACATCTTGAACAATATAATGTAGTTACAACCGTTTTGCATGTATCCTTTGATTTGGAGCTGAAGCAGCAGACTAAAACAAAAATATCCGAGTAAAGATAAGTAACATAATTGGAGGTATAAATAATTTCAACAAGGAGATGAAACATTGTGGGAAAAGGGGCAAATTGCTTTCTTGTGCAATTTCTCCTTTTCCAACAATGTTTTCAGTTGTCTGCAACAGAGGTATAGAAGCTTTGACCGCTGCAATATAGATGTGTTAAACCTTTGACTGCTGCAAATTGTAAAAAAATTAACCTTTGACTGCTGCAAATTGTAAAAAAAATAACCTTTGACTGCTGCAATATAAAAAAATATAAACCTATGACCGCTGCAATATAAATTTATTAAACCTATGACCGCTGCAATAAAATTTTTATTAAACCTTGTGACTGCTGCAATATAAATTATTTAAACCTTTGACTGCTGCAATATATTTGTTTTAAACCTTTGACTGCATGCTGCAATCGATTATGTGAAGCTTGAGAGCCAAACCAGCCAGGGGCTCACATGCCGTCTGACCAGGCTCTGTACTGTTGGGTGCTCAACTGCATATTTTTATCTTGCTATTCCTAGAATTGGTTATGGACTCTTCCAAATGTAAGGCTTAACAATCCATTGCATCAATTATGAATTGAAAGGGTAAGAGGCAACTGTTGCCTTTACATTTAGTAGTGAATATAACTTGACAAATTAATATAGAAACAGATAGACTGAATGCTACCAGTCTTAACATTACTTTGGAATGGATGTTCATTACATGTAATATTAACTTTTAAGCTCAGTATTCAATTTATCTGAATAATGAATAATCTTCTGCCCATTGAAGGGTGAAGAATTTGTTAAAATAATGATTAATGGGAATTAATTTTTAATATAATGCATTATGGTTCTAAAATTCAGACATATCATTTTTCACTCAAGATTTATTGTCCATGGTTATCGGAGACTATCTATTAACCCTTTCCCTCATATAGACGCTTTCTGATGCCTCTGCAGCAGACGGCTTTTTGAAAACATAGTGACAAAAGAAGAAATTGCTGAAAACGAGCAATTTCCCCTTTTGCCACAATGTTTTCCACTTTTAGTCATAGGTTCCATTAAATTATGGAGATTTTCTATTTTTTGAAAAAATATGTTCAAAGTCGTCTAATGCAGAATTGTCGTATGAGGGAAAGGGTTAACCATTTCCCACATACAGACTCATTGAGATAAATCTTGAAAACCTGGTGATAATCTGCAGAATTGTTGTATGTGGGAAAAGGTGAAATTTTAAAGGGAAATAACTTTAATTTTGATTTAAATCCATTGTTGGAGGAATAGAGACCCCGGCTGCCATTTATTATTACTCAATTTGTCTGTAGCAGACTTTCTAAGTTGTCAACAATGTCTCTTTATAACGCTTTCCCACATACAAAAAATCTACAGCAGCTAGACTATTTGATATTTTAACCCTTTCCCTCATACGACATTTCTGCAGCAGACGACTTTGAATGTATTTTGTCAAAAAATAGAAAATCTCAATAATTGAATGGATAACCTATGACAAAAAGTGGAAAACATTGTGGCACAAGGAGAAATTGCACGTTTTGTGCAATTTCTTCTTTTGTAACTGTTTTCAAAAAGCTGTCTGCTGCAGAGGCATCAGAAAGCATCTATATGAGGAGGGAAAGGGTTAATAATAGGAAGGAACTTGAATTCCATCACAGGAACGGATACATAATGTGCTGCAACAATGAAATATATTATTCAACATTAGTGATTTATGATTGGTTTTGATGAAATCATAATTTGCACAGTCACTAGATAACCCTTTCCGGCTTACAACAAATCTGCAGCAGATGACTTTGAAAGTTTCTAGTCAAAAATGTAGAAAATATCTATAAATGAAAGGTTATTTATTTAAAAATAGTTGACAACAATTTGTTGCAAATGGAGAAACTGCTCATTATGAGCAATTTCTCCTTTTGACGCTATGTTCAAAAGTCGTCTGCTGCAGGTCACATTGAAAGGTTGTTAATTAAAAGCTATATATACTTGATAATCAAGCTTTACATTTAAATTCTCTTTTCGAGGGGTCTTAGTGTAAGTGTTTGTCCGAATAACATTTTCCTGGTGCAATTCTGCAGCAGAACGACTTTTGAAAACAATTGAAGCAAAACGAGAAATTGATCATGACTCGTAATTTCTCCTTTTGAATCCCATTGTTTTAATTCTTAGATGCAACAATAATAATGCCTTCATTTATAGTCACTGTCCATATTTTGCCTAGATATTTTCAAAGTCATATTATAATACTGCAGATTTGTTGGAATGTGAGAAAAGGTTAGGATTCTGTTGGTGTGGGTATGATGGTTAACCAGCCCTTAACCCTTTCCCTCATACGAAAATTCTGCAGCAGACAACTTTGAACATATTTTGTCAAAAAATGAAAAATCTCTATAACTGAATGGATAACCTATGACTAAAAGTGGAAAACATTGTGTCAAAAGGAGAAATATATTGCACGTTTTGTGCAATTTCTTCTTTTGTCACTATGTTTTCAAATAGCCGTCTGCTGTAGAGTTCTCAGAAAGCGTCTATATGAGGGAAAGGGTTAAACCAACAGACACTTTAAGATGCCTTAGTGCAGCAGATGACTTGAAATTATTGTGATGAGCAATTTCACCTTTTGCCACAATGTTTTCAACTTTATTCAATAATTTTATAATATACTTAAATTTATAGAGATTTTCATATTTTTGTCAAATATATATTGCACAGCTTTGTTGTATGTGAGCAAGGGTTAAGTCTTGAGGAAGTTAACACAGAAATGTTACTCTTGGCCTTCTGATGGTAACCTGCCTCAAGTGTGGGAGGTGGCGGGTTTAATTGGGGCAAACCAAAAATCCTAGTACTGGCTTTCCGTTCTCGGCATTCAGGATTGTCAAGTTCAGCATATAAGGACTCTGGACTCTGGACTGATTTGCTTATGTCATGATAAATGAACCAGTTTTGGTATAACACAACTCCTATATGAAAACTACAATGTAGATCAAGATTAGACAGCATTATAATGATCAGACCTTTATTATATGTAGTAAAGTACGCAACGGTTGCCTGACCCTTTCCCACCATTTTGACACTTCTATGACAGACTATTAGCTTTAAAAACTCGGATGCAAAAGATGAAGTTTTAAGAACTGCACATCTGGGTAATACTGTCTACATGTATAGGATATATCATCAGATAAATTCCAGGAACTCCAAAAGGGTTGATGGCTCCTTTCTTCACATTTTTCCCCCAGTAATAAACCGAACAGGTGTATTCATGGTTACCACAGCCGTCTTTATAATCTCTTTCCCACATACAACAATTCTGCAGCAGACATTTTTGAAAACAATTGTAGGCAAAAATGTTGAAACTCTATAAATGAAATTATTAAATTTAATCGTGGCTAAATGAGAAATGATGATCAATTTCTCAGTTTGCCACACTGTTTTCAAGTGTTGTCTGCTGCAGATGCTTCAAAATGGGACATTGCAAGTGGGAAATAGTTTAGAATCCATTATTGGTAATTTTCTACATTTACATACCAAACACATGTTTTCTGCTTCACCCCTATGTCATGGAATATTGATCTTCCGTATTAATCAATTTGTCCGTATGAGGAACTGAGTATTTTATGGCTATAAAAAAGGGAGGAATTATCCTCAAGGCATACCAAAATGTGACCTTATCAAGTCAGCTCATTGATCTGTTTTAATTTACCAAAGTTTTCTTCTCATTGTGTCTCAACCATTTTTTTTGTGTTAATCTTTTCCCACATACCACAAATCTGCAGCAGACGACTTTGTTAACATGTGGGAACTCCCTTTAAATGAAAGTACAATAATTGACTAGAGTTGAAAACATGGTGACAAAAGGTGAAATTGCTCGTTATTGCTCGTTTTGAGCAATTTCTTCTTTTGTCGCCATGTTTTCAAAAAGCCGTCTGTTGCAGAGGCATCAGAAAGCGTCTATATGTGGGAAAGGGTTAACGCTTACCAGTATGTGACCTTATCACTGCTCATTGATCCCTTTTACTAAAGTTTTCTTCTTATAGTGTCTCAACTACGTGTTTTTTAAACAGGTTTTCCGAAGGAAAATCTGGTAATTAGTTTGGCGCGGTCGGTTGGGCGGGCGGGCGTCAACTTTCCTTGTCCGGACCATAACTTTGTCATGCATAGAGATATTTTCAAATAACTTGGCACAAACATGCACCATATCAAGACGATGTGCCAAATGCAAAAAAAAATCTGTAGATTCAAGGTCAAGGTCACAGTGATAAGAAATAGACTTTAATTTACCCTTTCTTGTCCGGACCATAACTTTGTCATGCATAGAGATATTTTCAAATAACTTGGCACAAACATGCACCATATCAAGACGATGTGCCAAATGCAAAAAAAAAATCTGTAGATTCAAGGTCAAGGTCACTTGGCACAAATATGAACTATATCAATATGATGTGTCACATGCAAAACTTTTGTCTGTAGCTTTAAGGTCAAGGTCACAGTGACAACAAATAGACATCAGTTGAACTTTTCTTGTCTGGACAATAACTTTTTCATCCAGAGATATTTTCAAATAGCTTGGAACAGATATACACCATATCAAGACGCTGTGTCATATGCACACAATTTATGTATTTAGCTTCCAGGTCAAGGTCACAGTGACAGAAAATATACTTTACTTGAACTTTTTTTGTTCAGACCATAACTTTACCATGCATATAGATATTTTCAAATAACTTCGCGCAAATATGCTCCATATTAAATAACTTGGCAATTTAAAAGAATATAGCATAGATATGAGTAAGTTTCATAACCTCGGGCCCTGGATCTAGTCTGTTTGCAAAGGCATAAACGCGTTACTATCAAGTAAAGGGTTAAGGCAGATCACTGATTATCAACCTGGCATTAGGGATCCTAAAATGTGGCTGCTTACAACAAAAGGTTGCTTAATATCTGTTATCTATTATATGTTCTTAATAAATGAGGCCATCAACACACGATTGACTGTATTGAACTGATATTTGTTAGATAAAATTGTGAAATATTTAATTGACAAAGTAATTATGATTATTCATCAATAGAAATATTCCCTGTTACTTGAATTACTAGCTTTGATAAACTATTAACAGAAAGATTTGACAGATCTGTTAATTCTTAATTAAACACATTCCATTATAGAAAATCTTTGCCACAATGTTTTCAACTTTGTTCAGTAAATATACCCCTCATTTTATAGGGATTTTCTATATTTTTGTCCACATGTTTCCAAGGTCGTCAGCTGCAGATTTGTTTTATGTTGGATAGGGTTATATATAATTATTGAATAGATTGGTAAATGTGATCAATTTGACCAATAATGTCACAATGTTTTCAAATGTTGTCTGCTGCAGATGCATCAGATTGCGTCTGCAAGTCGGAACGGGTTAAGGCAGTTTGGCGCTTACAGATCATTTCTCTGTTCTCTGCAAGACACCTTACATCGGTCTGTCGCTGTCCTGATTTTACAGAGATTATTGTTATTGCTTGTTGGCAGGGAATACATTGTGTTCTTAAGATGTATACGCTCGTGTATCTAAATTTTCCATTATTTACTTTCCATGGCTTTCAGTGATATATTTTGTACGGTTTCAGTGGGAAAAGTTGTTTGATACAACGCCATCAGAGAAAGCGTTAACCCTTTCCCTCATACGACAATTCTGCAGCAGACGACTTTGAACATATTTTGTCAAAAGATAGAAAATCTCTATAATTGAATGGATAACCTATGACTAAAAATGGAAAACATTGTGGCATAAGGAGAAATTGCTCGTTTTAAGTAATTTCTTCTTTTGTCACTATGTTTCAAAAAGCCGTCTGCTGCAGAGGCGTTAGAAAGCGTCATTATGAGGGAAAGGGTTAAGTAAAGTTACCTTTGACATCCAAGATATATACAGGCTTTTGATTAAGTTTATAGGAACTATACTCTGCATGTGTTAACCCTATCCCTCATATAGACGCTCTCTGACGACTGCAGCAGACGGCTTTTTGAAAACATAGTGACAAAAGAAGAAACACAATGTTTGCCACTTTTAGTCATATGTTATCCATTCAATTATGGAGATTTACTATGTTTTGTCAAAATATGTTCAAAGTCGTCTGCTGCGGAATTGTCGTATGAGGGAAAAGGGTTAAACCTCTTTCCGTGACAAATTTTAAAAAACGCTTGAAACATTTCTCCCTTTTCCATAATGTGTTTCACTTTTATTGAACTTATGCTTTCAATCTTCAAGATGGTACATTCTGTATATGTATCCTTAGAAGGTTCTTTGAATACGATTTTAAAATATAATATCAGAGCTCTAAATAAGGGGCGTTTTTCATGTTCTAAAATCCTTATTTGACCCTTTTAACCCTATGTTATGAGGTACTCAAAAGAATCGTCTTAATAAGACCATTCTTTTGAGTACCCACAGCATAGGGTTTGGTTGTATAATAAGAAAGATATTGTTGGGAAAAGAGCTTAACCCTTTCCCTCATATAGACACTTTCTAACGCCTCTGCAGCAGACGGCTTTTTGAAAACATAGTGACAAAAGAAGAAATTGCACAAAATATGCAATTTTTCCTTTTGCCACAATGTTTTCCATTTTTTGTCATAGATAATATATTCATTCAATTATAGAGATTTTTTCATTTTTTGACAAAATATGTTCAAAGTCGTCTGCTGCAGAATTGTCGTATGAGGGAAAGGGTTAAAATGGTGGTAACGGCTGCCCTTCTTGGCCTCCTCAGGGTTGTGGGGCTAGCATTTCAACTGACTGGCTGGTGTCAGGATAAATTGACCAGTATTACTGGCAACTTACCCAGGAAATGCTGTGACATAACTGTGACATAACTGAAAAATTGGTGAAAGCGGCTTAAAGCAATCAGACAATCAAATCATAATTACTTCATACACTGTGAAAACATTTGAGGAAACAAACTGAAACATTAGATCATGAAAGCATTGTGAAAAAAAGGAGAAATTGCTTTACATTGTACTTACGCTTAAGCATTCAAAGGTTTGATTTTCAAACACATACACTTAGTTCTCATAGCAATGACTGAATGGTTGAAATTTAGCTATACCATAAAAAACGCATGTATGGTTCAAAATATAACATCTCAAATTAAGACTTGTAAACATTGCAGAAAAAGGGGAATTAATCATTTCTGCAGTGTTTTCTTACCTAAGTTGTCTACTGCAGAAGGTGGTCTTTATCAGGAATATGGTTAAATCATTCCCACATACAACAAATCTGCAGCAGACGACTTTGAAAACATCTAGGCGAAAACATGAAAACTCCCTTTTGCCGCAATGCTTTCAACTTTTTTCTAGTAAGTAATACCTTCATTTCCAGATCTTGATTAAATGTTTTCGAAGTCGTCTGCCGCAGTTTTGATGAATGTGGGAAAGGGTTAAGTTCCATCAAATAATACTTACCTTGAGGAACACCTGAGTTAACTTACATTTAAATGATGAACAATTATTTAATCAAGTTGAAAACATTGGCGCAAAAGGAGAAATTGCTCATTATGAGCATTTTCTCCATTTGCCGACGTCTTTTCTTAACCCTTTCCCTCATATAGACGCTTTCTGACGCCTCTGCAGCAGACGGCTTTTTGAAAACATAGTGACAAAAAAAGGAATTGCACAAAACGTGCAATTTCTCCTTTTGCCACAATGTTTTCCATTTTAAGTCGTAGGTTATCCATTCAATTATGGAGATTTTCTATCTTTTGACAAAATAAGTTCAAAGGCCTCTGCTGCAGACTCTCGTATGAGGGAAAGGGTTAAGGTGTCGGAAGGAAATGGTTAAAATAACAGAAGACTCCAATTTGCCCAACGTGTCTCATTTGTTTTAGAACAAAAAATATCCTAGCAACAATATACTGACTGTATTTCTGTGTGGGGTGGCAGATTGGGGTTAAATGGTTGCTTGGAATACCTCCAACTATTCAAGATCTGCTTAGGTGCTAGGTAATCAGGATATTGGAATTTCTTAACGGCTCATTTACCCACCACACCTATACTGTAGATTCTCATTAACAATATTTCTTTGAGACTTTCAACTTCATGATTTTTTTTTTTGCAATTTTTGAGCATATTAGAAAATTAGATAGACCTTTCATATTTTTGTTTGACATATCTTGAGCAAAGTTCTCAAAGGTGTTAAAATCTGTGCGATTAAGATAAAATGCATGTGCATTTACCTGGTGTTTTTATTGGCCCTGTACCCTTGAACATGCTGAGACGATCCAGCTGTGATGACAACTATTTGGGTTTCTTTGGTCTCTTATGCTGCTCTCAACAATATTCCAGTTTTATCATAGTATACTCTGGTTTCTGCAAAAGTTTTAACCCTTTCCCTCATACGAGAATTCTGCAGCAGACGACTTTGAACATATTTTGTCAAAACATAGAAAATCTCCATAATTGAATGGATTACCTATGACTAAAAGTGGAAAACATTGTGGCAAAAGGAGAAATTGCACGTTCTGTGCAATTTCTTCTTTTGTCACTATGTTTTCAAAAAGCCGTCTGCTGCAGAGGCATCAGAAAGCGTCTATATGAGGGAAAGGGTTAAATAAACCGTTTACCAGGTACAGATGCTTTCTGACGTCTCTGCAGCTGATGAATGATTTGAAAACAATGTTTTCAAATCATTCAATAATTAAACTATTAACCCTTTCCCTCATATAGACGCGTTCTGATGCCTCTGCAGCAGATGGCTTTTTGAAAACATAGTGACAAAAGAACAATGTTTTCCACTTTTTGTCATATGAGGGAAAGGGTTAATTATAGAGATATTCCCTAATTATGTTGATACGTTTTCAAAGTCGTCTGCTGCAGAATTGCTGTATGTGGAAAAGCATTAAATGGTAGGAATTCACCTAATGGCTGAACACCTTGGGTGCGGTTTGAGTCTGGGTGTTCTGGGTCTTAAATGTAGCGTATCCATGGAAAAGATCCATTTCCTAGTCACACAGGGATCTGAGATTAGTGTACTCGGGCAGTGATGTAACAGAAATCCTGTTGAAAACTGCAATAAATAAATCCAATAAAGCCTAATTACTTGTCCAAACCTCACTTAATGTATGTTTTTATAGCACAAACTAAAGCTTTGGGGCACTGACTTCAAATATGATTCATATTTCTTTCCCAATATACGATTACATTTTGAATCATCTCTAGCAGACAACTTTCAAAAACCTCAGTTTGGCAAAAGTAGAAAATTGCTTACAATTTCTCCTTTTGCCACAATGTTTTCAAATTGAATCAATAATTATAATATAGTTTCCTTTCCGAGATGGGAAAGTCACCTGCAGGAGATTTGTTGTATGTGGGAAAGGGTTAATTAGCACTAGCTTGAAGATCAGGTGCACCAACTGCAGACATGATTTATATTTCGTTGGTTTTATAAGTTTTTTTCCATGCACTGTTGTAATAAATCATTTCAGCTTTCCTACTTCACAATATCATACCTGCAAGTGATATCAAACCCTCATCCTTATGGAATAAAATGTTATTGTGGCTGGCGCTTTTAGTATATAGTATTTAAGTTATAAGTACAGTCAAATCTGTGCTTTAAAGACCACCTTTGTAGAGCAATTCCCTGTCTTTAGTACCCACACTTTGAATTTCCCATTTACTCATTTTCTGCATAAATGACCCTGCAAGTAAAGACAACCTGTGAACAAAGACCAGATTCTAATCTTCTCATTGCTTGGGAAGATTGTTGTGTGGAGTACTGGTGTGAGAAAACCAGGAAATGCATGAGTAGGTGAACTGGCCGCCGTGATATAACTGAGAAATTGTTAAAAACGGCGTTAAACCCCAATCAATCAACTAATCTTCTCATAGGTGGTCTTTAAACACAGGTTGGACTGTACTATCTTTATATTTTAAAATAGAGAATGGATTAAGAACGTCCCATACAGAACAGCCAGACTTTACCTGGCCTTTAACCCTTTCCCTCATACGAAAATTCTGCAGCAGACAACTTTGAACATATTTTAGCAAAAAATGGAATATCTCTTTAATTGAATGGAAAACCTATGACTAAAAGTGGAAATTATTTTGGCAAAAGAGAAAATTGCTTGTTTTGAGCAATTTCTTCTTTTGTCACTATGTTTTCAAAAAGCTGTCTGCTGTAGAGGTGTCAGAAAGTGTCTATATGAGGGAAAGGGTTAAAGCTCTAACTACCAAATTACCAAGGTGGTCATGAACAAAATGTTTTACTCATCTGTAGCCAGCAACTTATGAAAGCATATTTGTTTATGGGGCGATCACACTGGCCCGTATGAGCTTCTGTTTGTTTTCCATATACGAAGGTGGTGTGATTTTTTTAAACTGGCCAAATGGCCCTCCGAATGTGTTTTATCCAATGTATCACTGAATGCTTTCCGTTTGCATTCCGAATGTTTTCAGTATGGTTTCAGAATGCTTTCAGAAAATACCGAATACTTCCCGCATGATGATTTTGAAAGGTTTCCTTTCCAAACACTTTCCATATGCTTCCCGAACACGGCGAATAGACCTAGAATGGACTGAACTCTTTCTGCATGCTTTCTGCACGCTTTTCGAGCGTTATCGGCTTACTCTGACATCTGACGGAAAACGTTTGGAAAGCATTCGTCATGTTCTAGGTACATTTGGGGTGTTCTGAAAGCATACAGACCCAGCACCTCCAAATTTTAATTCTGTATGCACCAAGAACTAGATGAAAGTTTTCTGTACATTCCATCATATGCTCCTAGAATGATTCCCGAATGCACATGGACACCATATTTGGATTGTCGATGAAAATTATTTTTATCATGCACAACAAATTTTTGGAGCTTCTGAATGCCGTTCCGTATGCATCCGTATGGAGCCGAACAGCCAGTATGCTCCTAGAACACACCGAAGGCTTACCGAATATGATCCGTTCGCTCCCTGAACACCCAAATTCCTATTCGGAAAACAAACTGAATGGCATTGAACGGCCCAAATATTATAGGGCCATTATGGAGAAAATACTTGAGCACTTAAAGTCAGTAAAAAAAAGGTTTGTCATTATTATCCAGTTTACATTAACCCTTTCTCACATGTAGATGCATTTTTATATCAAAAATACATTACCAGTCATTTAATACCTGATATATCATCTCTATACACCTTAATTATCCAAAAAAAACGCCCACGTTAGCATATCCCTCACGTATCCGTGACATACACGGCCGCCCGGAAGTACAGGCGCGCACGTGAGCGGGTAGTCACTTTTCATTTTTGGATTCACCGGAGTAGTCGATAAGAAAAATTTATATTATTATTTTCTTCTTCCAATTAACTCTTTTGTTTCATAAGGCCCTGCCTTATAAACATTTAATTGTCCAAAGATATTTTGTCTACATTAACGTCACAGCCGTAAATTATTTACTTTATTGCTGTATTTATTGTTTTGTAGCAGACGATACGCTGAGAAGCACGTGGTTTACCCCACCCGCTAATTTCAGTTACCGTCTTCGGGTGCGGAAGTCTTGCTGTTTTCAATACTTTTTCCCTACCCTGTTAGCGATAGTTCTTTAACTATTGCTGTATGAATTGTTGACTGTCCTATTTCAATATTTGTGAAAAAAAATTTGAAACAAATTTATTTTCAATTTACGTGTCCAAACTGCCGGTGTCACCGTAGTGTGGATATATATACTAAAACGGATTATAAACGGATTATATACGGATTATTTCCTGTTTGGTGAGTATTTTTGAATTATGTCAATGTCAATTACTGGTGAAGGGATGCGGAGCCCATGTGGTCATGCTGTACACCTATGGGATTCACATCCGACCTGCGTTGTGTGCACCAAATGCACACAGGCTTCACCTTGCGAGTACTGCTCGACATGGCCTATTTCCGTTTGGAAAAAGGTCGTGCGGAGTAAGACTCGTAAAAGCAGGAAGATAAAGAAGACCCCTAAGAGGGTGCCTTTATCTTCATCGAGTGAGGCAGAGTTCGAGGGGTTCTCCCAACCGGACTCTGCAACGGTGTTGAGCGAGTCGAAGGGCGATGCTGAGCCTTCTTCTCCGCTCAACACAGCCGTTTTTCCGCGCGCTGAGGAAATTCGGATGGTAGCTTTGGGTGAGAGTTATGCCGTCGGGAAACTTCAGAAACCGTACGGAAACAGCGGGGAAAATGCTCAGCTGGATCATTTAACCGCTGAACCTCGCCATCTGTCGCCTGGTGTTAGGGCTGGGCCTTCGCAAGAAGGAGTGCCTTTGGTAGCTTTCCGGGATAACCGCATGAGTTGTACCAAGTCGACACCATACTCTGAGCTACAGCGGTCTTCGGACGGCTGCAGAGTACCGGTTACTTACGTTGGTGGACGTAGTATTCCGGAGACTTTGTATAGTGCAGCTTCACTCCTGCCTATGCATAGTCAACCTGGGTTTTGTTGGGCTGAGCAACAAAACCCAAATACCGTGGCACGTCAGGTCACCGGGCAACCGGAGAGGAGTCATTTGATAATGACGCGACCTGTCACCAGTCAGTCCGGGTTGGACTGGACTGGGCCAGTCAGTCACGTTGCCATGACTAGACCAGGTAGTCGCTCACATATCGGTGATGCGACAGGGCAAAGGTCCGATTGCAAGGACCCAGCCAGGCAAAAGGTTGATCGTGTAGCACCGATTCATCCTGTCAGTCAGACTATCTTAATTGATTCGACGACTGACAAAAATCGCGCGCATGGAGACATGCCGCATCAGGTCAGTAGCCCATTTCGTTATGGTGCTACGGGCCAATCGGTCACGCCTGTGAATACGACACAAACACCAGTGTCTTATGTAAACACAGGCCAACCGAGTAGTGGGGCATTTTTCAATGCCTCGTCTACACTGCCAGACGACTATGTACACATGGCGCGTCAAGGCACGGGTTCTGTGGTGATAGACCGAATCGATTCTAATTATCGATCGATCTCTGCTCCACTACAGAATCAGAATAATTTTAACCCTGGTGTTGCACCGGGTTCGGTTATTCCTCTGTCTACCATCGGGTATGGGGGTTACGAGAAATCTTTTTCTTCCCCTGGAGGGACAGTGTATGTCGCAAGACAATATGCTGCTCCTCAATACCAGCCACCGGTCCATCATATGGAACCGTTAGGTGTTAGACAGAGTTCAACAGCCTACCGGGATCAGCATTACCCATCTCATGGGAATTCACTGCGCCCGGGGGGACACCTACTTGATAGGCAGTCCGATTATAGGCAACCTCGGGATCAGAATACATTGCGTTATTCTGTGAACGAGAGGCCGAAACCGTCCCATACGGTTAGTTCGGCCCCGGCAGAAGATTTTGTACGACCGCCCTCTGCTGCGGAGAGGGGGCCTGCTTCACAAAATCTTCGGCAGAACATGGATTATTCTGAATTATCCATGTCTGAGTCGGACATTGATTTACCGGTTGGGAGACCGCGTGATCAACCTCATAGGAGTACACACAACCCTTCATCTTCGTCTAACGATGATGAGGGAAATGGGTCTCCTTCCGATGAGGAGCCAGCTGCAGAGCGTTGGTCTTTTCAGCAGGCTATTGACGAAGTATTTCGGGTGGTGCCGGATACTTTATGCCCTAAGGTTGACGCTCCCCCACGTCGGAAAAACCTTTCGAGCCTAGAGGAGCTTAATGTACAGGCTTTTACGCCAGTGCAATTACTTCCTCAAGCTAACAACTTGGGCAGGTTGTTAGACCAATTGCAGTCGACCAGGTCTCTAGAGGCTTTACCGTCAGGCTGGTCGGTCCCAGTACCCATTTCTAAGGAATGGGTCAATCCTAAAGCGTATTCTACGTCTAAGGAGTTCTTCCCTGTCAAAGTGCCAGCTTTAGACGGGGATGCAGCTAAACTGGGGTTAACTGCACCCGCTTCTGTTCAAGTCTCTACTAAGACTCTAGAGAAGTGGGAGGCCAGAGCAAGACTGGGTGTAATGGTGTCATCTCATGACAACCATTTCGCAGTCGCTCTGTCTTTATTGTTAAAAGAGGAGAATGTCTCTAGCCTAGGGGCTAACAGAATTCTCGAAGCTTTCGACACAGGCAACAGGCATCTCATGGCACTGAATCTTCAGACCGCCACAGAGATACTGTCCATGAGGAGGGACGCAGTGCTAGCTGCTCCTAACTCATTGCTAACGGCTAGCAAGGACAGCCTGAGGGCCGCACCATTGGAGTCGAAACAACTCTTTGATGGAAGGATTGCTGCAGTGACGGTTGCTGATGCGTCAGAACAGTCTCGACGCCTTTCGGCGAACGCAGCTAAGGCTTTTGCGCAGGGCCAGAAACGTTCAGCGTATTCTGCGAATGTGGGTACTTCTAAGAAACCCAACCCAGCAAAGAAGCCAAAACGGGATGTAAAAGGTTTTCAACCTAAACAAACCCCTTCCACGGGTCAAAAAGCGGCTAAAC
This sequence comes from Serripes groenlandicus, assembly GCA_031761405.1. Classification (NCBI taxonomy): domain Eukaryota; kingdom Metazoa; phylum Mollusca; class Bivalvia; order Cardiida; family Cardiidae; genus Serripes; species Serripes groenlandicus. The sequence goes on along the minus strand of JASEVX010000010.1, from coordinate 48,286,369 downwards.
CGAAGCGCCCTTATCAGGGTACTAAGCATCGGCAGCCCGCTAGAGTTAACACGAACCCGAAACCGCAGCCCTAGGGATTCGCTCCTCTCTATGACAATCCCAAGGTCGGAGATTGCAGTCGGGGGCCGCCTGTCATTTTTCACGGAGGAGTGGGAAAGTATCACAGAGGATCGTTGGATTTTATCTGTGATACAGGAAGGGTATCTGATTCCCTTCATTTCCCCCCCTCCGCTGACAAGCGTGCCGATCGACATGTCGTCACGTCATCCGGCCATGTCGGAGGTGATTTCATCACTTCTGAAAAAGAATGCCATAGAGAGGGTTCTCAACCCCAATTCTCGGGGTTTCTACAGCCGTCTTTTTCTTGTTCCGAAGAAAGACGGCAGGTGGAGACCGGTTATAGATTTATCTGCGCTAAATCTATTGATTCCGGTCGAGAAATTCAAAATGGAGTCGACCCGCTCCATCCGAGTAGCAATTCGGAAAGGCGACTGGGCGGTCTCTCTAGATCTAACAGACGCCTATTATCACATCCCGATCGCATCCTCCTCGAGGAAATACCTTCGGTTTGTGATAGAGGGAGAAGTGTTCCAATTCAGGGCTCTTCCCTTCGGCCTCAAGTCCGCCCCTCGAGTGTTTACGAAGATAATCAGTACTGTGGGAGCCTTCCTTCGCAGGAAAGGACCCCAACTTCTTCAATACTTCGACGATTGGCTTCTCCACAGGACGGATCGTGTACTTTTACTTCACGATCTGTCCCTAGCCTGGCGGACCATTCTGCGATTGGGTTTAATACCCAACACGCAGAAGTCGGAATTAATTCCGTCAAAGAGGTTCACGTTCGTGGGTATGACGTTTCTCACCGACTTAGCGGTAATTCAAGTACCTTCGGACAGAGTCGATTCTCTGTTACAGAAAATCGGTCTCACTCTGGATCAGGCTGCGGTAACAGCCCGATCCATGCTGTCACTTCTGGGTTCCCTGAGTGCAGCAGCCGACCTAGTCTTTCTAGGAAGGCTCCACATGCGACCCCTTCAGTTTCTTTTTCTGTCCCGGTGGCGTCCGTCTGTGGACTCACTGGATCAGGAGATAGCTCTGACGGATTTCTTCAAGTCCCACCTTCGGTGGTGGCTGGATCCGTTAATCTATCAAGAAGGGGTACCCTTACTCACACCACCTCCGGATCTGTACCTATTTACAGATGCCAGTGCTGCGGGTTGGGGAGCTCATTTAGAGCCGCAGGGCCTAACAGCCCAGGGCATGTGGACAGCGGAGGAGAAGTGTTTTCACATAAACAACTTGGAACTGAGGGCGGTCCTGCTAGCCCTCAATCAGTTCGCTGCCTCCGTTGCGAACAAAACTGTTTTGTTGTCGACGGACAATACTACTGTTGTGTCGTACATTCGCAGGCAAGGAGGAACGCACTCCCATCTTCTCTTTTTAGAGACTTGGAAGTTACTCCTTTGGTGTCAGGCGACGTCGTTAGTACTTCTAGTAAAACACGTCCCAGGTCGTCTGAATGTCTTAGCAGACAGTCTATCCCGCCAGAACAAGATTCTTCCGGCGGAATGGACATTGAACCAGAGTGTGTTGAACTCAGTGTTCATGCGGATCGGGACACCCCTGGTGGATCTTTTCGCCACCAGAGTCAATCATCGGCTGCCACTTTATGTATCCCCGATGTACGATCCTGCAGCCTGGGCAGTGGACGCACTGACCCTCGATTGGAACCTCCTGTTCGGGTATGCGTTTCCCCCGTTCATACTGGTTCCGATCGTACTTCAAAAGGTTCTTCGCTCGCAACAGTGCAAAATACTGTTGATAGCACCCTGTTGGCCCCAGAGGTCGTGGTTCAGCGACCTCCTGGCCTGCCTCTCGGCAAATCCAATACGACTTCCTATTCGAGAAGACGTACTGTTTCAGCAACCAGGTCGGCGTCTTCATCCCAACCTGGCAATGCTACATCTTCACGCCTGGACATTATCAAGCGTTCTGTCCGAGAGAGAAACTTTTCTCAAAAAGTTGCCTCTCGTATCGCACAATCAAGAAGACGATCCACTAGAATCGTTTATGATTCCAAGTGGAGAGTTTACTCAGATTGGTGTGGTACAAGGTCGGTCAATCCGGAGTGTCCCTCTGTAACTCGGATTGCCGATTTCCTTCTTTTTCTTTTCGAAGAAAAACAACTGGCAATTAGTACGGTGAAAGGCTACCGTTCTATGTTATCGAACACGTTTAAGTTCATTGGGGGAGAGAGTATCGGTTCAAATCCGTTTCTCTCGGAACTTATACGCTCGTTCGAATTAGAGAAACCCGTTTGTAGGAGTTTAACTCCAAAATGGGATTTGTCTTGCGTCCTTTGGTCGCTTACTAGAGCTCCATACGAGCCTCTAGTATCGGCGTCTTTAAAGTTTCTAACTTATAAAACCGTCTTTCTTTTAGCTTTCGCTACAGCTCGTCGAAGGAGCGAATTACATGCTCTTTCTGTAGAAACAGGGCACATCAGATTCAATGAGTCTGATGGCTCTTTTACTCTACTCTGTCAACCGGGGTTCCTGGCTAAAAACCAGTTACCTTCGGTTTCACCTTCGCCGATCACAGTTCCCAGCCTTTCGGCGACCTGTGGTCCTTCTGATTCCGACAGAACCCTTTGTCCCGTTAGGTCTCTTAAGCATTATCTTAAGAGAGTTGAAGGGACTCGGGGTCGGAGAAAGAGGTTATTTCTTCCTCTTATAGGTTGTAAAGATATTTCGGCGGCATCTATTTCCCGCTGGATATCTATTACTATAAAATTAGCTTATAAAGACCTGTCTAGTCGAGATCTCTCGTTTCTGCGGATTCGTCCGCACGAGGTTAGAGCTCTCTCTACAAGTTGGGCATTCTCTAATAATGTTCCTCTTGAAGAGATTCTTCAAGCGGCAGTACGGAAGTCGCAATCTACCTTTTCGTCTTTCTACTTACGTTCTATGGCTAGTCAGTCAGATAACTTGTTCTCTCTGGGTCCCCTTGTGGCTTCTCAGCGAGTTGTTCGCTAATTATTATAATCCAACACATAAATAAAGTGAATACTGATTGAAACTGTATTCAATCTCCACTATCACTTTATACTACCGTTGGAATCAAGTACGTTTGTTCTGAAAAATATGGAATAATATACTACTACGTACCTGGAACGACAGTAAGTATTGGTCGAACCTCCCGTCCTATGCTACGAAGTCATCAGGTATTAAATGACTGGTAATGTATTTTTGATATAAAAATGAAGTTTTTTAAAGTAAAACATATTTTTATTAGAAAATACTTACCAGTCATTTATAGAGTCCCACCTCCCAGCCCCGCGTCGTCACCAATACTTAACGGTGAATGAAAAGTGACTACCCGCTCACGTGCGCGCCTGTACTTCCGGGCGGCCGTGTATGTCACGGATACGTGAGGGATATGCTAACGTGGGCGTTTTTTTTGGATAATTAAGGTGTATAGAGATGATATATCAGGTATTAAATGACTGGTAAGTATTTTCTAATAAAAATATGTTTTACTTTAAAAAACTTCATTTTACACCTCTGCAGCAGACTGCTTTTTAAAACAAATTGCTGTAAATGAAGAAAATGCTCATAATGGGCAATTTCTCCTTTTGCCAACACATTGTTTTCAACTATTATTTTATTATAACTTTTATTCAAAGTGATTTACCATATTTTTGTCCAGATGTTTTCAAAGTTATCTGCTGCAATTTTGTTATTATGTGGGGAAGGGTTGATTAATGTATAGAACAAGAACAGCCTACTTTTCCGTGGATGTCTCGGGAGTTCAATTATTTCAAATAATTTATGTAAGAGACAAGATCCAATGAGTCAACTCAATAAATTGAAAATGTTAAGGGGGTTAATGCATTTGCTTAAATTTACAGTTGTAAGGTCAAGAGATTTAAAATGTTTGTGTCGGTACATTTTAATACCTTCGCTTTGTGCTTTCTTCGAAGATAAAGAAAACAGCATTTTAAACTAACCATACAAATCCCCTTGTTGAAAAGCAGCAAATACACAAATCATTGACTGCGTGTGCTTAATTTGTCCTCATTTATGATTTATAAAGTTTTCTATAATGATTGTACAATTTTGATTAAGTTCATCAAATTAATTTCTCGTTCTATTAGTTTTGAAAAATTAACTGTTTAACAATTATAATATTTTTATTGTCTGCCTCGAAAACATGATTTAGAGAAATGAAAGCTAGAAATGGACTACTGAAAAGGAATGGAAATTTAGTTGGAAGGAAAATTTGAAATGTGTATGCTGAGGCTTAATAAACACTGACAGCAATGACAAAAACATTTTGAAAACAAATTATGGAAAATGTATTTAAATGAAAGTACAATAATTGAATGGTGTTGAAACATTTCAGCAAAAGAAGAAATTACTCATAAAGCAATTTTATCCTTTTGCCACAACGATTTTAATTGTTGCCTTATGCAGATGCATCAAAACATGTCTGCAGGTGCACGGGCAAGGCCCGGGTTAACCTGCAGCAGACGACTTTGAACGTATTTTGTCAAAACATAGAAAATCTCCATAATTGAATGGATAACCTATGACGAAAAGTGGAAAACATTGTGACAAAAGGAGAAATTGCACGTTTTGTGCAATTTCTTCTTTTGTTACTGTGTTTTCAAAAAGCCGTCTGCTGCAGGGAAAGGGTTAAAATGTTACCTGTTACACCAGAGGGAAAGGAAAAATAAACTGTGAAGTTGAGTTACCGGTATTTTGATCATTGAGGAGGCTATCTATGAAACTATCAAGTATGTACGTATATACATGTTAAGATTATGTAATCTGATAACATATGATTTCTGCTCGCTATTTATCAAACTATGAAACCTTTTAGCTGATATTGGAAGTCTTTTCATGCCTATTCGATAACCTCTTAATAGCAATGGTGGAGATCACCTTGATTGAATTATGTAATGCAATATTTCAATTCCATAGCATGCAGTATTTTGAACCCCCTAGGTTTAGCCTTTGAACCTCTTTATAGGGTGAAGGAATCCGTCTTGATCGAGCGGTTAGCGGCAGGTATTTGGAACTAGATGTCCCGGGTTTGATACTCCTGGCGATCATGATGTTGTGCCCTACCTGTTGCTGAAGCAGTTGACTTTAAAAGTTAATTGAGAAATCATTGAAAGTCAAAAACATACATGTATAAACAATTTGTTTGTCTCAAGGAAGGAATTAACCCTTATCCACATACAGATGCTGTCTTTTGCTTCTGTAGGAAACAACTTTTTTCAAACATTGTGTCAAAAGGAGGTATTCCTCCTTTTGCCATAATTATCACTCAACAGGAAACTAAATTAGTTACAGATATTTTGTTTGTATTTATGAGCTTAATGTCGGCAGTCTAAATCTTCCAATTCGTACAAACAGTGTGTCCTCATATTGGTGAACTTTTGAGTTTAACTAATGCTGGAAAAATTATTGATTTAACCCACATGCAACAAATATTCAGCCGACAACATTGAAAACATAGTGACAAAAACCTGAAAAATCTCCATAAAAGATAGCTTAATTGTTTAAAAAAGGAGAAAATGCTTATCATGAGCAATTTCACGTTTGGCCACAATGTTTTCAAAAGTCTGCTGTTTTTGCATCAAAATAAGTTTGCAGGTGGGAAAGGGTTAAAAAAGGCCTTTTTTTGTTGAAAACAATTTCACTTAATGGTACCTCTGATTTGAATTTTTTATAGCTGTCTGCTATAAAAAGAATAATATCTGAATTATTGGAATTTAACCCTTTCCCAAAGATAACATTTCCGCAGCAGACGACTTTGAGATAATCTTGGCACAAAAAGGGAATATCTCTATAATATACAAATAATAGTTAAATAATAAAAAAAAAATTGACAACATTGTGGCAAAATAGGAAATTTGCTCATGATCAATTTTTTTTTTGTCACAATGTTTTCAAAAGTCATCTGCTTCAGGGCCTCAGAATAAGTCTGTATGTTGGAAAGGGCAAATGTTGAAAAAAACTCAGGAACAAATTACTCCTTACAGCATTTTTTTTTATTTAAATAAAAAGTCAGCTGCATTAGGCGTCAATTCAACTGCCTGTAAGGGAAACAGTTATGGTAATACAGAGTAGGTATTTATTAGTATATTTTATGGAAGAAACTACCAGATATGTAGGTAATTGTACTTCCGATAAATTCCCAGATTTCAGAACCTCCCTTTTCTCGATGGAGCGGTGCATTTTTAAATCCACTTGAAGTGATCCCCATGCTTACTTTGAGAGACGAGCTCTTTTGTTAGCCATGTTTGTTATAACAGTCTCAAATTGGAAATCAATAATGGAAAATGGCGTAGAGTCCTATAGCAAGATGGATTCCCCGCCAACCTAAACTCGGCAGTCACATTGTGATATTTTATTTATTGTCTATTTGACTACCGCTGATCGTCGTGAAAACATGGCTACTATTGTCTCATTAACCATTTCCCACTCTCCCACAAACAAGACGCCTCTTCAGCAGACATTTTGAAAAAATTGTTGCAATAAGATAGATTGCTCACAATGAGCCATTTCGCCTTTTTGTTGTAATGTTTTTAACTTCGATGATCATACTCAAATGATTTATAGATATAATGCTGCAGATTTGTCATTTGTGGGAAAGGGTAAACCCTTCACCTGAAAGGAATGTCTTAACCCTTTCCCTCATACGACAATTCTGCAGCAGACGACTTTGAACGTATTTTGTCAAAACATAGAAAATCTCCATAATTGAATGGATAACCTATGACAAAAAGTGGAAAACATTGTGGCAAAAGGAAAAATTGCACGTTTTGTGCAATTTCTTCTTTTGTCACTATGTTTTCAAAAAGCCGTCTGCTGCAGAGGCGTCAGAAAGCGTCTATATGAGGGAAAGGGTTAAGAGTCCACTGCTGAAGGGGGAAAAAAAAGAAACCTTTGGAGTATTATTTTGTTACACAGTTGAAAACATTGTGGAAAAGGACAAATTGGCTAATTTTGTGCAATTTCTACCTTTTCAATATTGTGAACATGTCTACAATATACAAAAATGTCTCCAAATGAAAATGTAATTATTGAATTAAGTTGAAGACATTGTGGTGAAAGGAGCAATTGCTCAACATGACACAATGTTTTTCAAAAGATATCGGGAATCCGTCGTGGCCGAGTGGTTAGCGTCGGGGATATGAAACCGGGTGTCCTGGGTTCGATCCCCAGTCGCGGCACGAGGGTCATGGTGGAGTGCCCTTGGGCAATGCACGTTTTCTAGCGTAAGTACTGGTTTGTTTGGGATCATGAATAAGTGAACTGTTGCCATTATATAACTGAAATAATGTTGAAAGCGACGTAAAACCCCGATAAAACAAAATTCAACATTAAATACAAAAGGCGTTTCATCACCTTTTAATTGAGCTGAAGGAAAACCATTCACAATTCCATTTCAACAAAATTGATTTTGAATCGGTGCAATTAACAAATTTCACAGTTTCATTTACTGGTATATTAACCCTTTCCCTCATATAGACGCTTTCTGACGCCTCTGCAGCAGACGACTTTTTGAAAACATAGAATAAAAAGTAGAAGTTGCTCAAAACAAGCAATTTCTCCTTTTGCTACAATATTTTCCAATTTTAGTCATAGGTTATCCATTCAATTATAGAGATTTTTTCTATTTTTTTACAAAATATGTTCAAAATGTTGACAAATGCTTTTGAATTGTCATATGAGATAATGAGAGAAAGGGTTAATTATCCCCTCGTCAAACAGAGTTTGAGAGGGGATATAGTAACGGGGCTGTCCGTGTGTCCGTCCGTAACAACCTTGTGACCACTCTACACTGAACATCCTTTGACCGATATTAACCAAACTTGGTATACAGTTAGTATATGGCAAGGTCTAGAAGCCTATTTATTTTCAAGGTCATAGGGTCAAGGTCAAGGTCAAAATTGGACTTTGATTATTTTCCCATATAACAACCTTGAGACCACTCTACACTGAACATCCTTTGACTGATCTTAACCAAACTTGGTATACAGTTAGTATATGGCAAGGTCTAGAAGCCTATTGATTGTAAATTGGCAAAGGCCAAATGCGGAGACAAGGACAAATTACACTTTGTTCTCTGGTACATAACATTAATAACAATTTGATAAAGGCAAGGACAAATAACATTAGTTTTCTGGTACATAACATTAATATCCAGGTCATTGGCCATATTTTTAGCCATATTTTTAAATTTAATACCGAGGGGATGCATCTGCTTTGCAGTGCCCTTGTTACAATCAGTTCTCTATATGACAAGATACGCTGTCCTGTCATGACAACTCTTCTTTTCAAAATTTTGTCTTATGCATTGGCATCAAAAGCTTAATCTTCTCCGACATGTATTATTTCTGCAGCAGACACGACTGACTTTGAAAAATTACTATTTAATGAATACATGTATATCCCTTTTGAATAGAGTTGGGAAAAAAAATGTCAAATTGTCTCAATGTTTGCAGCCATCTGTATGTGGGAAAGGGATAAAGAAAGAAATCTTTCAGCAAATGAATCTTGAAGTTGTAGTATCAAGTAAATTGAAGGTTTAAAGCCAAACTATTAGTTGAAGAGCGCAATTATTGCAGTCTCATTCATTTGCTTGAAATTGGAGTTTAACCCTTTTTCACATACAGACGCTTTTTGACGTGAATCTGCAGCAGACGCTTTTCGAAAACATTATGACAAAAGGACTATTTGTTCAAAACAAGCAAATTCTCCTTTTCCCATAATGTTTTCAAGACTATTCAATAGTTAAATTCCATTTATAGAGATTTTCCATATTTTTGTAAAGATGTTTACAAAGTCTTCTCCTGCAAATTTGTTGTATCTGGGAAAGCGTTAGGACTTTTTTCAAATTGAAAACCTCGAACCTAAATAAACATTGAGCAATAATTCATTGATTGTAGAGGTAAACACCAATTCAGCAGCATTTCAGTTATTAAATGTTAGCCGATTGACCTCTCCAATAATTGTGTTTCTTGGCCTTTTCTTAATACAATAATATACTCTTCTAAAGCAATAAACTGTCTAATTCCCAACAATGTCAAAGACATTTAGCACATTGGTGAAAGATAAAAAATAAAAGGACATAGTTTATTTAGTACTGATGCTTTTTTTATCGAAGCATCGGAAAGAATGCTGTGACAAAACCAAGATCTAAATTCAGAACCCATTGGCATGACAGCACTTCTTATCACCTGAGGTATCCTGATTCTAGTCATGCAGCAGTTAGAAAATCCATTTTATGGCTTAGAAAAAACATTTATTTGAAAAAAATGCAATTTCTAATGACATTTGAAAAATGTAAGTTGCAGCTTATGTAGAAGGCAAGTACATAATAGAGGAAAGGCTAAAACTTGTGAAATTGAAATCAAATTGATTTCTGTTATTGAATGACATTATAGTAATGGGACAGACAATTTAAGTCTTTTTATAATTCAGGATTGGAAATTTTATTGAGCAGTTTGAACTTCGAAATGAGCAGGTCGTAATAAAATATATCCCTCATATAGACGCTTTCTGACGCCTCTGCAGCAGACGGCTTTTTGAAAACATAGTGACAAAAGAAGAAATTGCACAAAACGTGCAATTTCTCCTTTTACCACAATGTTTTCCACTTTTTGTCATAGGTTATCCATTCAATTATGGAGATTTTCTATTATTTGACAAAATACGTTCAAAGTCGTCTGCTGCAGAATTGTCGTATTTTGCAGCAGATGATTTTTATAACATCTTTGCACGAAGTGGAAAATCACTATTATATATAATGAAAGTATGAGTATTGAATAGAGTTGAAAATATTACGGCAATAGGAGAAATTACTTCTTTTGAGCAATCTCTTCTTTCGTTTGTCACATTCTTTTCAAAAGTCATCTGCATGCTGCGGAGGTGCAGAATGCGTCTTCATGTGGAGAAACGATACAATTCTTCTGATTTGAAATTATTTTCTGCTGTAAAAATGTAACATCTGAATAATTAAAAGAATCAATTTGATGCAGAGTGAAATTACATATTGTGGGAAAAGGAGTTCCATTACATGTAATTTCTCATTTTGAGTAATTTCTCCTTTTTCAACAATATTTTCAAAATTTGTCTGCTGCTGGGAATCCAGGGGTTGTGAGTTCGAATCCCGGCTCGGCCAACTTTCTTTCCGAAGATTGACAAATTTAACGTGACATGCGTCATTCGTCTTCCACCAATGGGCTAAGTCTATGTGGAAAAGCAGCCAGTTAATTGCTTGGGAAGATTGTTGTGTGGAGTACTCAGGTGTGAGAAAACCAGGAAATGCATGAGTTAGGTGACCTGGCCGCCGTGATATAACTGAGAAATTGTTAAAAACGGCGATAAACCACAATCAATCACTGCTGCTGGGAGCTTCAAATGCCATTTATATCAGGGAAAAGGTTAAATCAGTACTATAGAAGTAATCTGTGATATCAATGTCAGATTAACAAATACGTTTTAAATTAGACTTGCAGAAAATATATTTATAGTTTTGAGAGATAACAAATCTTCAGTAGTATATTTAGAGATTAAAAACATGTTTGATGAAAGGTTTGAATGTCTGGCATGCATAATATCATTGCTTTCACTCACTACCTAATTTAACCCTTTCCCTCATATAGACGCTTTCTGACGCCTCTGCAGCAGACGGCTTTTTGAAAACATAGTGACAAAAGAAGAAATTGCACAAAACGTGTAATTTCTCCTTTCGCCACAATGTTTTCCACTTTTAGTCATAGGTTATCCATTCAATTATAGAGATTTTCTACTTTTTGACAAAATATGTTCAATGTCGTCTGCTGCAGAATTGTCGTATGAGGGAAAGGGTTCACTTTCCTTGCTTTTGATCTCAATACTTCATTGAAAAGGAGAAATTGCCACCATATTTTCAACTCTGTGACAAAGTCCCAAACTTTGAAAGCTTCAGGTGTTTCATATTTTTGTGTTGCCAGCCTCACTGCGAGTTAACCCTACATTCCATTAAATAAAGTTGAAAACATTGCTGAAATGTTTTGAAAGTCAACCCGCTGCAGATTTATTGTTTGCGGTAAAACAAACCTTGTCATTACCACAAGTTAACCATTTCCCTCATACAACAATTCTGCAGCAGACGACTTTGAACATATTTTGTTAAAAAAATAGAAAATCTCTATAATTGAATGGATAACCTTATGACTAAAAGTGGAAAACATTGTGGCAAAATGAGAAATTGCTCGTTTTGAGTAATTTCTTCTTTTGTCACTATGTTTTCAAAAAGCTGCCTGCTGCAGAGGCGTCAGAAAGCGTCTGTATGAGGGAAAAGGTTAAACAAACTGTGTCTGTCATTACCACAAGTTAAACCACACAAAGTGGATCAATAACTATTAGAACAATCTCTAAAACCATCAATATTTTATCAACTGCATGTCACCTCAGTGAAAACAATGACACCGTGTGGTTGAGATCGTTGGAGATTATTGTTGGTGTGACGGAGATAGCCCAGTTATCTTGCCATAGGAAGGAATGAATAATAAAAAAAATTGACAGAAGAATTACTTATTCCTCATCTGTTTGAAACATCTTTCAACCCTTTCCTACATACAACAAATCTGCAGCAGACGACCTACGAAAACATATTGCCAAAACCATGGGAAATCTCTATAAATAAAGGTACAATTAATGTATAGTATAAAGTTGAAGAAAACATTGTGGCAATGGGAGAAATTGCTCGTTTTGAGCAATTTCTTTTTTTGTCACAGTGTTTTCAAAGGTCGTCTGCAGCAGAGGCTTCAAAAAGCGTCTATATGTGGGAAAGGGTTAAATAACCCATTGGAATTGACACTGTAAATGGCCGTACATTGTTAGACATTGTAATCATGATTTTGCCTAACGTACAGCAATTATTACCTGTTTTTAAATCATTTTCATTTAACCCTTTACCAGTTACAATAAATCTGCAGCATACTCACCAGGAAACGTCTAATCAAATATATTGAAAATCTTTATAAATGAAAGTGATAGAAAACAAAATGTGACAAAAGGAGAAATTGTTCATGCCAAAACATCAACATAGTGTCTGCAAGTGGGAAAAGGTGATACACTAGATTGCATCATGATAATGGATTAGACCTTGTGTTAGTTTATCCTCATTCAGCAGTTACAAAACCATCAATATTTGATCAACTGTATTATCCCTTTCCCTCATATAGACGCTTTCTGCAGCAGACGGTTTTTGAAAACATGGCATCAAAAGAAGAAATTGTTTAAAACGAGCAATTTCTCCTTTTGTCACCATGTTTAAACTTTCCAATTCTATTCAATTTTTGTACTTCCATTGAAAGGGAGTTTTCAAAAAAAAATCAGGTATGTTTTCAAAGTCGTCGGCTGCAGATTGGTTGTACCATTATCAATGAAAACAACAACAACACAGTGATTGATATAGGGTTTATCTGACAATTGGCAGGAATGATTTTATCCTTTCCCACATACAATAAATCTGCAGCAGACGACTTTGGAATTATGAAGAACTAAATATAGAAAATATCTATATATGATAGTAAGATTATTGAATAGTGTAGTGGCGTCAACTGTCGTCTGCTTCAGGGAAAGGAACTTAATTTGACGCACAGTTTGACTTCAGGGAAGCTATAGGATGGAAATAAAAAAGAAATACACCAACTTTATTGCAGAAATTCTATTGCTTTAGTTGCTGTGAACAGATATTTAATTGAAAATACACTAGTCACCCAATATTTCTAATTTCAACCCTATTTCTTATTGGGACTTTTTAGATCACCTGAGCCAAAGGCTCAAGGTGATCTATTCTGATCACTTTGTGTCCGTCGTTCATCGTTAATTTTTAGCTTTAAACATCATCTCCTCCTAAACCACAGCACCAATTTCATTCAAACTTCAAAGGAATGTTCCATTGGTGGCCCTCTTTCCAAATTGTTCAAAGATTTAAATTCCATTGAGTCTCAACTTTGGTTGCTGCGGCATCAGAAAGGGGTCAAAATGTCTAAACTTTTAAAATCTTCTCCTGAATCTGCATGTCAGATTCCAATATAGTTTAGTAGAAATGTTCTTTGGGTGACCCTCTACAAAGATTGTTCAAGGCATACTGATTGGTTGAAAAACATGGCAGTCAGGACTCGGGCATCAAAAAAACGGCAAAATGACAAAATTTGGAAATTCCATTTTTTTGAAAGTCCTTGTCTGATATTAAGAAAATTGAATAGGAATCTTACTTCAGTGATCATCTTCTTAATTTGTCCAAGCCGTATTGATTGTTTACAAAATCATAGCAACCTCACGTCATCACAAAAGGGGTAAATTGACCTTTTAGCTACAAATGACAACTCCTACCATTCCACTCGACCAATATCAACGTAACTTCACAGGAATGTTCCTTTGATGGTCCTCTTTCAAAATTGTTCAAAGACTAACATTTTGTGTAGAACTTTTGTTGCTGCGGCATCAGAAATTGAGAAAAATACCAAAACTTTAAAAACCTGGTAGAAATGTTCTTTGAGTGACTCTCTACAAAAACTGTTCAAGCTATATTGATTTCGTTGACAAACAGGGCAGCAAAGCGGCATCATGAAAAGTGCAAAATGACAAAACTTAATAATTCCATTCTTATTAGATTTCAAGATACAAATGGCTTTTACTGATAAACTATTTCTTTAACTGAGTGTCGACTTCTTGCAGTTTCATTTGAACTCCTGATAAAAATTTCACAGATATTTGCAGTTAAATATTTGCTTCTAATTTACTATCATTCAGGTGATCAATTTAGGGCCGGCCATATTGGCCCTCTTGTTTTGTTCATATTCAGATAATTTGGCTTAAATATTAACTCGATCTCACTGTTACTAATCTCATTAACCCTTTCCCACATTAAAATGTCCCAAATGGCAAAACACTACTAATAGCTCAAGATCATCTTGCAAATTGTGAGTTATTTTCATCTCTTCTCACAATGTTTCTACAAGTTATCTGTTGCCGGCTTGACAAAAGTGTTCTGTATCTGAGTGACACAGAAGGTGAAGCATTAAGATTTAGCCAGAAGGATCCCATCACATTTGATAGATAGATTAAATAATTTAAAACGCAGAATGATTGCACATAGCATCTAGAGCATGATTTGATTCCTTTATCAATTAGATTGTAGTTTCTATATATAACCTTTTCCACGCAATTTGTTTCATCTGCAGCAGACGACTTGAAAACATTGTGACAAATGGAGAAATTGCTCATATAATGAGCAATTTCTCCATTTGCTACAACAGTTTCAACTCTATTTAATGATCATACCGTCATCTGAAAAAGATGATCCAGATTTGTTGTATGTGGGGAAAGTGTAAATCAGTAGATCAATAATGCAAAAGCGACTGAACTACATATTTGTACTTGATGTGGTTATAGCTGTTTAGCATTATGGGAGTTCTCTGAATATGAGATTAAAAAGCATGCAAAATTCGGATTTATATATGTAAATTAATTAATTCCTTAAAACAGAAAATAACACATTATGGTAAAAGGAGGACAATTTCTCTTCATGGGAATTTCACATTTTTCCACAAAAGTTTTAAAAGCAGTCTATTGTAGAGGTTTCGAAATTTGCCTATACGAGGGAAAGGATGCCGGTGTGTTTGAGAGGTTTCATCAATGTTTAAGATTATTACACGGTTGTGATTTGACTGCAAATGAGGCAAATTTGTTAGATCAGATCAACTTTACAGCTGAATTTGTTGAACCTTGTCCAAACCCTTTACTGCCGTATAATATAATTGACATCTCTCCTTTCTCTCGCGTTCTCACATGCAGACGCTTTCTGACGCCTCTGCAGCAGACAGCTTTTTGAAAACATAGTGACAAAAGAAGAAATTGCACAGAACGTGCAATTTCTCCTTTTGCCACAATGTTTTCCACTTTTTGCCATAGGTTATCCATTCAATTAGGGAGATTTTCTATGTTTTGACAAAATACTTTCAAAGTCGTCTGCTGCAGAATTGTCATATGAGGGAAAGGGTTAATATGGGAAGAAGACTAAACTGATATGAAATGATTTCAGAATTGTCGTATGAGGGAAAGGGTTAACACGTTCTCACATGCAGCCGAACTTTTGAAATTGCTGTTGCAAAAAATTAGCAATTTCTCCTGTTGCCTATTATATTTTAACAGCTCTATTCAATAAATACGTATTTATTTATTGAGATTTTCCTTATTTTTTGCACCAAAAAAATCCGAAGTCGTCTGCTGCAGATTAGTTTTATGTGGGAAAGGATTAAAATGAGGTAAAGTTACATATGATCATATTGAATATAACTCTTTAAATATGGATGAAAAATACATTTATAATGAAGTATAATCAAGTGTAAAATTTGATGAATGTCTTGTATAAAAAACATTATGAAATATCAGACCATCATTACTAATATGTGAGAGCAGATGACACAGTCTGTAGCATCACATTAAAAAGATCCTCATATCAGCTTCTTTTTTGTCCTTTAACCTTTTCCCGCATGCAAGAAATCTGAGCAGACGGATGAGAAAATAATTACGCAACAATATGGAAACTCTATAAATGAAAGAACAATTAAAAATGGAAACATTGGGGCAAAAGGAGAAATTGCTCATCATGAGCTATCTTTCCTTTTGCCACAATGTTTTGGAAAGTCTAAATCTGCTGCAGAGGCAACAGAAAGCATCTGTATATTGGAAAGGAATTCAGTGTTATTTTGTATGAAAGGTTTGAAGACTGGATAGAAAAAAACTTGGAGGGACCAATTGTGAATACTTTTTTCATGGGGTTGATTTTGATGTGTGTGGTTTAAATGTTCATAGATAAATATAATATCATAAAACAGGTTGGGCTCATAATGCATGGGATGATACAAAGTTACATGATATTTGTATGGTGGGAAAATGACATCTGCTGCGCCACCCACATGTATATGCATTTTGACACATCTGCAATGAACTTAGTTTTGAAAACATTGTGGCAAAACTTGAAAAGGGGACTCTTTTCAATTAATATACTATCATTCTTAGAGATTTCCAAATCTCATCTCAGCTAGATATTTTCAAAAGCTTCTGCAGAAGATTTGTATTACTGTTTATATGGGAGTCGGGGTTTAATAGCTTTTGCTTCGAATTACATATTATATATAAGCACCATCTATATTTGAAATATTATCAACATTTTAAGCTTTCAATTTTCCCTCTATTACACATATTTACAGTATTTTAGCTGAAAGGTTTTTTAACCCTTTCCCAAACATAGATGCTTTCTGACGGCTCTGCAGCAGATGACTTATGAAACATTGTGGCACACAGAGAAATCGCTCAATGTTTCAACTCTAACTCTCGTTTATGGAGGTTTTTAACATTTTTGCTAGTATTGTTTTCAAAGTTGTCTGCTGCAGATTTGTTGTAATATGGAAAGGGCTAATCAGACGACACTTAATATGTCAAATGAATAAATGGTGAACAAACTTAGATAAACCTTTCCGCCATAATCCTTCATAACAATCATTATTCAGCTAGCACTTAACCCTTTCCTTCATACTGACACTTTTTGAGGACTATGCAGCAGATGACTTTTGAAAACATTGTGAGTGAAGGAGAAATTGCTCATAATGAGCAATTTTGCCTTATTCAATAATGTTTTCAACACTATTTAATAATATAACTTATTTATGGAGATTTTTCAAGTTTTTGTCAATTTGTTTTCATGGTCATCTGCTGCAGGTTTGGTAACGTATGTGTGAAAGAGTTAAGATGCAGAATAATGCACGAAACATATTCATTATGTTTAATCGTTTACTTCATATGATATGTTTAGAGTTGCCTGCTTCAGAAAGATCGAACAAAGTATACTTTGAAATTTTGGTCATCTGGAAGTATTAGATTTTGAAGAAAAAAACCATTATGGTAAACCGTAACATAATCCCTTCCCCACATTCAACAAATACAACAAATCTGCAGCAGATAATATTGAAAGCATTTAAGTCAACAATAACTTTATAAATGAAAGAACAGTTGTGGCAAAAGGAGAAATTACTCATTATGCAGAGGCATCTGAAAGCGTCTGTTTGTGGGAAAGGGAAAGGGGTTAACCCTTTCCCCCATATAGACGCTCTCTGACGCCTCTGCAGCAGACAGATATTTGAAAACATAGTGACAAAAGAAGAAATTGCACAAAACGTGCAATTTCTCCTTTGGCCACAATGTTTTCCACTGTTAGTCAAAGGTTATCCATTCAATTAAAGAGATGAGGGAAAGGGTTAACCATTCATACCTCATATGCTATTTCAAAGTCGGCTGCTTCAAAATTATTTAAGGAAAATACTTTGACATTAATTTGTCAACTGGAAGTATATATAGCTTTAACCGTTTCCCTCATACGACAATTATGCAGCAGACGACTTTGAACATATTTTGCCAAGAAACAGAAAATCTCTGAAATTGAATGGATAACCTATGACAAAAAGTAACATTGGCAAAAGGAGAAATTGCTTGTTTTGAGCAATTTCTTCTTTTGTCACTATGTTTTCAAAAAGCTGTCTGCTGCAGAGGCGTCAGAAAGCGTCTATATAAGGGAAAGGGTTAAAGCAACTATTATAGGGAAAAGGAGAAATATTCATTATGTGCGTTGCCCAACACAAATTTTTCAGAACGTCATCTTTGGTAAAGGATTCAATTAACCCTTTCCCACATAAAACAAATCTGCACAATTAGCCAAAAATATTCAAAATCTCTATAAATGAAAGTATAATTTTTGAATAGAGTCGAAAACATTGTGGCACAATGTTTTCAAAAGTCGTCTGCTGCCGAGGCATCAGAAAGCTTCTGTATGTGGAAAGGTCTAAATCTGGAAAATCTAGGAATAATTATTGAAAATCTCTTTAGATGAAAATATGATTATAGAACACAGTTGAAAACATTGTGGCAAATGGAGAAATTGCTCATTATGAGCAATTTCTCCTTTTGCCACAATGTTTTTTCAAGTCTTCTGCAATAGAGGTGTTATATAGAATGTGACTATATGTAGGTAACGGTTAATTTCAAATCATTTATAAGGTTGAGATGAAAATATCAAAGCAAACGGTTTTAGCCTTGACTGGCTATTTAACCCTTTCCCACATACAACAAATCTGCAGCAGACGACTTTGAAAACTTAGTGGCAAAAACCTGAAAAATCTCCATAAAAGATAGCTTAATTGTTAAATAAAGTTGAAATATTAATGGCCAAAGGAGAAATTGCTCTTCACAAGCAATTCCACCTTTGGCCGCAATGTTTTCAAAAGTCGTCTGCTGCTATTGCATCAAAATGTGTCTGCAGGTGGGAAAGGGTTAAAAAGGGAAATGAACCACGGCCGTTTGATTTGGGAATTTTTAGAGATGACACACATATTATTACTTTATACATATTTAACCCTTTCCCACCTGTAGACGCATTTTGATGCATGTGCAGCAGACGACTTTTAAAAACATTGTGACAAAAGGAGGAATTGCTCAAAACAAGCAATTTCTCCTTTTGCCTCAATGTTTTCAACTTTTTCAGTAATTATACCTAGAATTCTAGAGATTTACCATATTTTTGAGTAGATATTTTCAAAGTTGTCTGCTGCAGATTTGCTGTATGTGGGAAAGGGTTTACATATTTCATCTTTTTATGGTGATGATTATGCAATATCATGTTTTTATTTGCCTGTATTCAAACCTGGTATGGGATCACCTATTTGAGCTAGGGAACATCATAAGTCAATTCAAGGCCTGATCTTGTAAAGAGTAAAACTAGGATAATTGTCGCCTTTGCAGTAGAGAAATTTTGAAAAAACTGGGAAATGGAGAAAATTAATTGCCCAGAATAAGTCATTCCTTTTCCCACGTTGTTTTCATCTCTGATGTGTGTCAAAATCATTCTCTCAACTGAAATGTTGACATCTTTTGTCACAGAAGTTCTCAACGTTTACGGCACTGTTGACCTGATATGGAAAACAAATTCTTAGGAAAAAATTAAAAACATATAATCGATCATATTGAAAAACCAGGAGCCATTTCTCCTCTTTCCACAATGTCATCAAAAGACAAACACAGTTAAGGTGTAGGAATTGTCGCCTGTACAAGGTAAACAGTAAATATATATTAAACTGGAGGGTTAAATGCAGGTGATAATTATGTAGAATACTCATCATTTTCTTGTTACTGTAATAATTAATTTATTTTACCTGCCTGTTTTGTCACAGTTGAATCCATCATGTTTGACTCTCTTAACCCTTTCCCAAATACGATAATTCTGCAGCAGGCGACTTTGAAAATATCTAGATCAAAATTGCTAAAATCTCTATAAATGAAAGGATAACATTTTTATATAGTTGAAAACACCATGACAATTAAGGGGAAATTGCTTGTTTTGAGCAATTTGCCCTTTTGTCACAATGTTTTCAAAATTGTCTGCTACAGAAAGCGTTTATATGTGTGAAAGGGTTATAATACTCTTTACCCTTTATCAAATACAGCAAATCTTCAGGCAACTTTGAAAACATTGCGGCAAAAGGAGCAAATATGAGCAATGCCGAATGGATGTAAAATGAATAAATTTAAACTAACACTTTCTCCCCCATACAACAATTCTGCTGAGACAACTTTGAGCATATCTAAGCAAAAATAGGAAATATTTAAAAAAAAATATAAGCTTGATTAATGAATCGAGTTCAAAAATTTGTGGCAAACTCAGAATTTGCTCATTATAAGCAATTTCTCAGTTAGTCAAAGTTTTCAAAAGTCGTCTACTGTAGAGGCATCAGAAAGTGTCTGTTCGTGGGAAAGGGCTTAAAGCTTAACCCTTTCCCTCATATAGACGCTTTCTGACGCCTCTGCAGCAGACGGCTTTTTGAAGACATAGTGACAAAAGAAGAAATTGCTCAAAACGAGCAATTTTTCCTTTTTCCACAATGTTTTCCACTTTTAGTCATAGGTTATCCATTCAATTATAAAGATATTCTACTTTTTGACAAAATATGTTTAAAGTCATCTGCTGCAGAATTGTCGTATGAGGGAAAGGGTGAAAGAACATTTGAAGACCTTGGTTGCATAAAGAGCAAAATCCTGATCGATCTGGATCTCACCTGGTTGACAAGTCCTAATGAACGCCTTTTCTGTGGCATGTCTTATAATATCCCTTTCTCACATGCAGCAAATCTTCTAATCTTCAAATGTCTATAAATGAGTGTATATGTTTTGAAAAATTCTTTGTGGCGAGAAGAATAATTGCTCATCATAAGCAATTTCTCTGTTTGCTGCCATGTTTTAAATGTTCTTTTTTTTCCCCTCAATGTTTTCTTCTTTGACCATAAACTTTACTGCTATTTGTCTAAGTTGTTGATCAGATTTTAATTTGCACATCAGGTAATGGTCTTAAGTTACGAGTATGACTTGAATAGAATCTTTTCACTTCTTTATACATCAAGTGTTTTCATATTATTCCCCAGATCTGTAATTAAAACTTCGATTTATCCAATACCTCTATCAATCAGTTTTGACATTGTCTGTTATATTCTCATGACCTTTTTCAGGTTTATTTTTAGACTGATAGAACACATGATAATGGAAAAGGAGAATTGTTGATATGATTTACCACTTTCAACAAATCTGCAGCAGATGACCGAAAACATCTAGTCAAAATATAAACAATCTGTATAAATCAAAGTTAAAACATTCATATTGAATAGAGTTGAAAACATTGTGGTAAAAAGAAATAAAGCACATTATAAGCAATTTTGACACAACATGTAAATTGTTGTCTGCTGCAGAGGCATCGGAAAGCTTCTGTATGTCTGTATGTGGGAAAGGGAAAATTATTTACAGAGTGATTATGACACCTTTAAATGAAGCAGATGATTTTGAAAGCATAATGTTTCAAGCCAGAAATTCTAAAAATCAGCAGTTTCTCTATCAACTACAATTTTATCAACTGTAATATCAGTCATAATGCCTCGAATCGGCTCGATGATACAACTTTTTCCGCCAATGTAAATATCAAACTAGAGAACTTTCAAATGACTTAGAAATTAACCCTTTCCATCTTATAGATGCATTTTGATGCATCTGTAGCATACATCTTTTGAAAACATTTTGGCAAAAAGGAAAATTGCTTAAAGAGACTTAATTATCATATGTTTGCCAACATTATTACAAAGTCGTCTGCTTCTGATTTGTTGTATGTGGTAAAGGGTTAAGCGGTGAAAGGTAAAGAACATCTTTAAAATAGTTGTAATTGTTTCAAACATCAGAAAAAATGTTATCATTGTTAAAGTCTTCATTATGGAAAGCATGCAGACTGTGGAAAGATTATCGGTTTAGATAAAAAAATTGTAACTTAACCCTTTCCCTCATACGGCAATTCTGCAGCAGACGACTTTGAACGTATTTTGTCAAAAAATAGAAAATCTCCATAATTGAATGGATAACCTATGACAAAAAGTGGAAAACATTGTGGCAAAGGGAGAAATTGCACGTTTTGTGCAATTTCTTCTTTTGTCACTATGTTTTCAAAAAGCCGTCTGCTGCAGAGGCGTCCGGAAGCGTCTACATGAGGGAAAGGGTTAAATAAAATCCAAACAATAATTTCTTATTTCAAGATCGTCACCACATTCAAAGTGTTGTTGATACTCAGGTTACCCTTTCCCACATACGATAATTTTGCAGCAGAATTCACATTTTGTTTTCTGAAATGGTTTTAACTAAATTTTTAGCAGACGTCAACTCTAAAATTTCACATGAAGTAATGGGTTGCAAATACGATATGCAGAGTAGAATTTGGTGGAGACATGATAATGTTACTTCTTGTGAAAATATTCTCCTTTATTACATGGGGTAAAAAAAGAGATGGCAAAAAGGTGATATGGTAATCTGATATAGAGTTAGAAAATGGATCACCATTAACACTTGGTCAGACTGAAACATTAGCCGTAACCTAATAATGGTTGCTTTCTAACAATGACTGGTTATATTTGGATCATGATGAATCGGGGTACATCATTAGTATAGCCAACACATTTGATTTTAACAAGGAAGAAGTTCTGGGTAAGGTAATGTTGTGGTTTATGTTAAACTCTATTTTAACATTTTTGTTTGGTAATTAAAGCAATTTACTTTATTTGATAATCAAACTTCGTTTTTTGAGATTATTTGTTTTTGCCAGTATGTTTTCAAGGTCGTCTGCTGCAGTTTGGTTGTATGTCACACTTTAACTTAACGGGTAGGGCATGAGTTCCTTCGAACACTCTTGTTCCCATAATAGTTTTAACCCTTTCCCTAATGCAGACGCTTTCTGACACCTCAAACTTTTGAAAACATTTGGCAAAAAGAGAAATTGCTCATGATGAGTAATTTCCACCTTTTTTACATACAACACATTTAATTCATTCAATAATTGTTTTTTCATTTATAAAGTGTTTCCATATTTTTGACTGAATGTTTTCAACATCTGCTGCTGCTGATTAGTTGTATATGGGTAAGGAACGTTAAAAGAACAGAACTCTAAATATATTATGCCAGGACACTTGTCACGGTATTTTGAAGTTCATGATGTCATAACCATATTATTTAAGAAACTCATGAAACAGATGGACACCTGAAATATGTTAATACCCATTGAATTATTGCTTCCTTGCTGGGTGTCAAAAATTAACTTTCATGGAAGTTCAACTACAGGCATTTCAAGGGTTATTTCTGATGTCAGATTGGGGGGGAAAAATAACATTGCTCTTTAATATGGAAATGTTAACACTTTCCCTCATACAACACATCTGCAGCAGACGAAACGACTAGGCAAAGAAATATGGACACTTTCTGAAAATAAAAGTAAAATTATTGAACAATTTCACCTTTTGCCACAAAGTTTTCAAAAGTTGTCGGCTGGAGATGAATTTAAAATCATCTGCTTGTGGTAAAATATTATTGTGTGATCTGGCATATCAACTCGCCTGTTAAACCTTTCCAAGATTGTAGTCGCTTTTCGACGTTTCTGCAGCAGACTACTTTTGAAAACATTGTGCTTAAACGTGAAATTGTTCAAAACAAGCAATTTCATCTTTTGCCACAATGATTTCAACTTTTTTCTGTAATTACCATTTCATTTATAGAAATTTTCCGTGTGTATCGAATGATTGTTTTCAAAGTCGTCTGCTGCAGATTTATTGTATATGGGAAAGGGTTAACCCTTTCCCTCATACGACAAATCTGCAGCAGACGACTTTGAACATATTTTGTCAAACAATAGAAAATCTCCATAATTGAATGGATAACCTATGACTAAAAGTGGAAAACATTGTGTCAAAAGGAGAAATTGCACGTTTTGTGCAATTTCTTCTTTTGTCACTATGTTTTCAAATAGCCGTCTGCTGCAGAGGCCTCAGAAAACAGTGCACCATTTGTAACTCTGGAGAGGAAGAGTATTATGATTTCTGGCACCATCTGCTTATCACATTCAGTACTTCATAGGTGTGTTTTAGACAAACTCACCACATCTCTTTCCAACGTACAACAAATCTGCAACAGACAGCTTTGAAATCATTGAGGCTAAACTTATTGAAAATCTCTATAAATGAAAGTATTGCTACTGAATAGATTTGAATACGTTGTAGCAAAATGAGAAATTGTTAAGAAATCGTCTGAATGTTGGAAAGGGTTATTTAATTAATATAACTGCAGTAATGCTTGTACAATTATTAAATTTTTCACAGTTCAAATTCACATATATATGATAAAAGTAACAACATTCTACCGATATTATTGTCCCTGTAGTCTCACTGACGTCCCACCATTAAGTTATAATTGTAGAATTTTACTTTCAAAATTTAGTTATAGATTTTAGCTTTTCTGATGTAAAAGCGAAATGGGACCCTGAGGAGCATCCTTGAATGTTAACCCTTTCTCACATACAACAAATCTGCAGCAGACGACTTCTACTCAAATATATGGAAAATCTCAATAATAGTAGGTATAAATACTGAAAAATGTTGAAAACATTGTGGTAAAAGGAGAAATTGCTCGTTTTGAGCAATTTCTCCTTTTGTTGTGATGTTTTCAAAAGTTGTCTGCTGCAGAGGCGTCAGATAGCCTCTATATGAGGGAAAGGGTTATCTTATAGTGACAGGACTTTCCTTCAGTCTGTTGCAGAAAGTTTAAGTGCAAACCTTTGAACACTGCATGGACTGGTTCGATTCTTCATCCATCATGTGGGGTAGCTCTATTATTAACCCTTTCCCACATATAGACAGCATTTGATGTATCTGCAGCAGACGACTTCTGGAAACTGTAGAAATAACTATACTTTAATTATCCATATTTTTGCCTGCATGTTATTGTTTTTGTAGTCGTCTGCTTGGCAGATTAATTGTATATGTAAGTTAGTGAGAGAGTTCAAACATATAGACAACAGAATATCATTATGAGCAATTTCTCCACTTGCCACAATGTTTTCAAAAGTCGTCTGCTGCAGATGCATCAAAATGCTTTTACAAGTGGGATGGAGTAAACCTTTTCCCACTTGCAGACGCATTTTGACACGTGTTACTTTATGCAGCAAAAAAAGGAGAAATTTGTCATCATGATCAATTTCTCCATATGCCACACTATTTTCAACTCTGTTCAATATTATACTAGCATTTATAGAGATTTTCCATATCAAGCCTAAATGTTTTCAGTGTCGTCTGCTGCAAATTTATTACATGTGGGCAAGGGTTAGCATAAGATCCTCTCGCAAATCATACAACAGAAGCATGCCTTATCAGCCTAAAAGTAATAGGCTTTATCTAAGTCAGAAATTGGTAGCTAAAAAGCTATGAATGAGATGAGAGAGAGAGAGAAGAATTGGTGGTTTACAACCCAATTTATATTAACCCTTCCCCACATACAATAAATCTGCAGCAGACGAATTTGAAACCATCTATGCAAAATGAAGTACATCTCTTTAAATGAAGATTAATTTACTGACAAAAGTTAAAAGCATTTTGACAAAAGGAGAAATTGCTTGTTTTGTGCAATTTCTCCTTTTGTCACAATGTTTTTAAAAGGTCGTCTGCTGCAGAGGCGTCAGAAGGTGTCTGTATGTGGGTTAAAAGACATCAAATCCATTCAGTTCATGATGCTAGCTGCCATATGTTGTTAACTTTTTTGCTCTTTCCTGTAAGATGTAGGTCTGGAGAACTCCAGATAATCGGCTTTATTTATTCATCAAAAGTATTTTTCGCTTCTATATCATATATTTTCTGTAATCATAAGTAATGTATCGTTGGGACTATTCTATGGCATGATAATTTTTAAAAGAGTTTGTTGAAATATTGATAACATTGCAGAAAAATTGCAAAATGTACAAGCCATATCGCAGCCCGTGTCCCTCGTCAGTGAGATGTGGGTCTTGCGTTTGTTGAGATGTTTTGGCACGTAGACAGTTATAAGCTGTAAACCTGTAAACTTGTAGTTTTGGCAGCCCTGTGATGTGAGTTTTGATTGTAGTATTTGCATAGTTTTCATGACAGGCAAAATAGCTACTGTTAGATTGTAAATTATCCCCCACCCCTCCTTCACCCCCGTGTCTGGTATAGACAACACATACAGCAGACGGCGTATGAAGCATTGTGGGAAAAGGACAAATTGCTTGTTTCGATTAACTTCTCCTTTTCCACTGTTTTTAGATCACCTGAGCCGAAGGCTCAAGGTGAGCTATTCTGATCACTTTTTGTCCGTCGTCCGTCCGGCGTTAACTTTTAGCTTTAAACATGAAGTTTTTAAAGTAAAACATATTTTTATTAGAAAATACTTACCAGTCATTTATTACCTGATATATACATCTCCTAACCCTTAATTCATCCAGAAAAAGAACTCGCCTAGCGTATCCCTCACGCCTGTGTGATATACACGGTCACCGGTAAATACCGGCGCACGAGGTCAACGTGTCACTTTTAGTTTTCAAGTAAGTGTTGGTTGACGACGCGGGGTTGGGAGGCGGGAATATGAAATGACTGGTAAGTATTTTCTAATAAAAATATGTTTTACTTTAAAAACTTCATTTTTATGTCAAAAATACATTACCAGTCATTTATTACCTGATGACTTTTCAGCATCGGTCGGGAGGCATCTGCCAACACTTCTAGTCCTACAGGTAATGCAGCACATTGTAGTTATTTATTTAATTTATTTACTTAGTACTGAGACACAACAGCCTGTGAAAGTAGGAGAATGGATTGATAAATTTCAATCGTTAAGTACTTTATTGTTGTGTCTAATATGTAATTTAGCATATAACTCGCTGAGACGCCACCAGTGGCCCCAGAGAGTGAAGATTTTCAGTTTGCTTAGACATAGATCGCAGGTAGAAATTTGAAAAAGTCGATTGAGATTTCCATACTGCGGCACGAAGAATATCCTCTAAAGGCACATTGTTGGAAAAGGCCCAACTAGTGGAGAGTGCTCTAATTTCATGTGGACGAATCCGTAAAAACGAGAGATCGCGAACTGAAAGATTAGTGTAGGCTAATTTAATTGTACAGGATATCCAGCGGGAAATAGAAGCCGCTGATATATCCTTACATCCTATCAGAGGGAGAAACAACCTCTTCCTACGGCCCCTTGTCCCTTTAACTCTCTTAAGGTAAAGCTTAAGAGCTCTAACGGGACATAGAAGTCTGTCGGCATCCAACGGACCACAGCTCGCAGAAAGACTGGGAACCGTGATTGGTTTAGGAAGGACCGAAGGTAACTGGTTCTTGGCTAAAAAACCTGACTGACAAAGTAGAGTGAACGAGCCATCAGATTCATTGAATCTGATAAAGCCGGTTTCTACTGAAAGCGCATGCAACTCACTTCTACGACGCGCGGTCGCAAAGGCAAGAAGAAAGACAGTTTTGTAAGTTAAAAATTTTAACGAAGCAGAAGACAGAGGTTCGTACGGCGCCTTTGTAAGAGACCAAAGAACGCAAGATAAATCCCATTTTGGAGTTAAACTCCTACAAACGGGTTTATCTAGTTCGAATGATCGCATAAGTTCCGAGAGAAATGGATTAGCACCAATACTCTCTCCCCCTTTGAACTTAAGCGTATTCGAAAGCATTGAACGATAACCTTTTATTGTGCTAACAGCTAGATCTTTATCTTCAAAAAGAAAAAGAAAGAAATCGGCAATCCTAGCTATAGAGGGACACTCAGGATTGATCGACCTAGCATGACACCAATCTGAGAAGACTGTCCACTTGGAATCATAGACGATTCTAGTGGATCGTCTTCTGGATTGAGCGATGCGAGAGGCAACTTTTTGAGAAAAGTTTCTCTCTCGGATCGATCGCTTGATAATGTCCAAGCGTGAAGATGAAGCATTGCCGGGTTGGTATGAAGATGCCGCCCCGGTTGCTGAAACAGAAGGTCGTCTTGAAGAGGAAGACGTACTGGTTGTGCCGACAGGCAGGCCAGGAGGTCGTTGAACCAAGACCTCTGGGGCCAAAATGGCGCTATCAACAGGATTCTGCACTGTTGAGAACGAAGAACCTTTTGTAGTACGATCGGGACCAGAATGAACGGGGGAAACGCGTACCCGAATAGACGGTCCCAATCGAGGGTCAGTGCGTCCACTGCCCAGGCTGCAGGATCGTACATCGGTGACACATAAAGTGGCAGCCGATGGTTGACTCTGGTGGCGAAAAGATCCACCAGTGGTGTCCCGATCCGCATGAATACAGAGTTTACTACACTCTGATTCAGTGTCCATTCCGCCGGAAGAACTTTGTTTTGGCGGGATAGACTGTCCGCTAAGACATTCAAATGGCCGGGGACGTGTTTTACTAAGACTACTAACGACGTCGCCTGGCACCAAAGGAGTAACTTCCATGTCTCCAGAAAGAGTAGATGGGAGTGCGTTCCTCCTTGCCTGCGAATGTAGGACACAACAGTAGTATTGTCCGTCGACAATAAAACAGTTGTGTTCGCAACGGAGGCAGAGAACTGTTTGAGAGCTAGCAGGACTGCTCTCAATTCTAAGTTGTTTATGTGCAAACAACGTTCCTCCGCTGTCCACATGCCCTGGGCTGTTAGGCCCTGTGGCTCTAAATGAGCTCCCCAACCCACAGCACTGGCATCTGTAAAAAGGTACAGATCCGGAGGTGATGTGATCAAGGGCACCCCTTGTAGATAGATTAACGGATCCAGCCACCACCGAAGGTGTGACTTGAACAAATCCGTCAGAGCTATCTCCTGTTCCAGTGAGTCCACAGACGGACGCCACCGGGACAGAAAAAGATACTGAAGGGGCCGCATGTGGAGCCTGCCTAGACTGACTAGGTCGGCTGCTGCACTCAGGGACCCCAGAAGTGACAGCATGGACCGGGCTGTTACCATAGCCTGGTCCAGAGTGAGTCTGATCTTCCGGAAAAGAGAATCGACTCTGTCCGAAGGGACCCGAATCACCGCTAGGTCGGTGAGAAAGGTCATCCCTACGAATGTAAACCTCTTTGACGGAACTAAGTCCGACTTCTGCGTATTGGGAATAAGGCCCAATCGCAGAATGGTCCGCCAGGCTAGAGACAGATCGTGAAGGAGAATTAAACGATCTGCTCTGTGGAGTAGCCAGTCGTCGAAGTATTGAAGAAGCTGGGGCCCGTTCATTCGTAGAAAGGCTCCCACAGCATTTATAATCTTCGTGAATACTCGAGGTGCGGACTTGAGGCCGAAGGGAAGTGCCCTGAATTGGTACACTTCTCCATTTACCACAAACCGAAGGTATTTCCTCGACGAGGAAGCGATCGGAATGTGGTAATAGGCGTCTGTGAGGTCTAACGAGACCGCCCAGTCGTCCTTCCGAATAGCCATTCTGATGGAGCGGGCCGACTCCATCTTGAATTTCTCGACCGGTATTAATAGATTCAGGGCTGACAAATCTATCACCGGTCTCCACCGACCGTCTTTTTTTTTGGAACGAGAAAAAGACGGCTGTAGAAACCCCGAGTATTGGGGTTGAGAACCCTCTCTATGGCTTTCTTTTTCAGAAGTGATGTAATCACTTCTGACATGGTCGGATGGCGTGACGACAGATCGATGGGCACGCTTGTCATGGGAGGGGGGGAAACGAAGGGAATTAGATACCCTTCTTGTATCACGGATGAAATCCAACGATCCTCCGTGATACTCCCCCATTCTTCCCTGAAAAATGACAGGCGGCCCCCTACTGCAATCTCCGGCCTCGGGATAGTCATAGAGAGGTGCGTACCCCTAGGGCTGCGGCCTAGGAGCCGTACCATACCTGGAAGTATGCTTCGGCTTAGCTCCCGTGAAACGGGGCTTCGGTTTAGCATAATTCCGGCCCGTGGAAGGAGGTTGTTTAGGCGGTACAGCCTTCACTTCCTGTTTCTGCTTTTTCGCCGGGGGCTTCCTAGTATTAGTCCATTTAGCCGCCGGTGCAGAGTATTTACGACTCTGTGACAAAGCATTTACTGCACTCGCCGAAAGGCGTCTGGATTGTTCTGACGAATCAGTAACAGTCACTGCAGCAACCCTTCCACCAAATAGAAGATCTCTGCTAGAGACATTCTCCTCTTTAAGTAGAAGTGCCAGAGCTATGGCGAAATGATCGTCATGTGAAGCCACCATGACTCCCAGACGCGCTCTGGCCTCCCATCTCTCAACCAGTTTAGCACTAACTGTGATTGAGGTGGGTGCAGTTAATCCCAAAGTGGACGCATCTCCGTCTAAGGCCGGCACTTTAACGGGAAAGAACTCCTTCGAAGCTACATAAGCCTTAGGAGACACCCATTCCTTAGAGATGGCCAGTGGGACCGACCAGGCTGACTCAACAGTGTCTAATGACCTGGTGGACTGCAGTTGGTCCAATAACCTTCCCAAGTTATTCGCCTGCGGAAGTAACTGTAATGGAGTTGTAGACCCTCCTATCTCCGCATTATGTTCTTCCAAACTTGAAAGGTTTTTACGACGTGGGGGAGCGTCGATCTTAGGGCAGAGCGTACTAGGCACTACCCTAAAAACTTCTTCAATAGCCTGCTGCAGGGACCAACGATCCGCAGCCGGCTCGTCTTCTATAGGTAATAGACTTTCCGTTTCTTCGTCAGACGAAGAAGTGGAGGATTGTCTAGGCCTACGACGAGAAGTATTGTGCTTAACCGGACTTCCCACCGGTTGACCAATTTCCGATCCAGAAATGGATTCATTCTCTGATAAATCCATAAGCTGGTGACGATCATGTGAACTCAACCTTCTATCCGCAGCAGAGAAAGGTTGCACAGAGTCAATCATCGGAGCCGAACTCACTGTATGTGATCTTTTCGACTTCCCCTTAACGGAACAAGCAATATTCCGATCGGGGGATTGCCTTTCAAAGGACTGCCTCTTGGAGAGGTGTCCTTCCGGGAGTCGTAAATTCCTATAATCAGGAATTTGACGATCACGGTAGGCATCACTAACCTGTCTGTCATAGAACCGATCACTCCTTCGTAATGAAGGTTGGTAACGTGGAGGAGTAATATCTCTTGAATAATACACTGTTCCCCTAGGAGAACGGAATGATTTTCTCGATATGTACTCTCCGTACTCTATGTCAGCAGGTTGGTTATTAAAACCTGGTAAACCAGTGTTCTGAATATCCAAATAATCAGGCTGTGCTGCGAAAGAATGATAACGTGTATCTATCCGATCGAGACGCACTGATCCCGGTTGCCTGGTACCGGGTTGCCCGGTACCTGGTTGACCGGTGGCAGGTCGAGTCATGTATGAATGACTGCCTTGCTGATTCTCCCATTCATCGTGAACTGAATGACCCATGTCCTCATTCCCGGTGTATGGATTAGTCATGCTGAATTGACTGACAGAATGCCCGGTCGCTTCATGCAGCCCGGTGCCCGGTCTAGTCATTTCAGAATGACTGCCTGGTTGCCCGGTGACTGGTCGTATCATTCTAGAATGATTGCCCGGTTGCCCGGTGACCGGTCTCGTCATTTCAAAATGACTGCCTGGTTGCCCGGTGCCCGATTTAACCAAGGTAATATGACTGTCCAGTTTCCCGGAACCCGGTTGCCCGGTACCCGGTCGCCCGGAGTCATAAGGGTTTTGCTCGGAAGCATCACCCTGTGGACCAATGATAGGCAATTGTAATGCTCCATCACCGGTCCCCAAATTCTGCCCGCCGACCGGGTAATTTGGAACTCTGCTGTAGGCTTCCGAAGAATGCCTATCAACTGAGTGTGGTGAAAGAGGGGGCCATTCTGTTAGGTTTCCCTGAGAATGCCCCATTGCCTCACCCGAAGGTTCAGCACTAACACCAGTCGTCTGTTTTTGACCAGACGATATCATACGTTCCTCCGAACTTCGAGACGGTCCCGTCGTGGCTGTTACAGAGGCGTATGTCTTGACTGAAGATTGAAAAGCTCTTGTCCTTCCGTCTAATCAACCCAGTCGTGGAGTCTGTTGGGGAAAAACCCTCGAATTCCCCTTCGCTCGTAGAGCTAATACTTACCTTCTTCTTCAAAGGAACAGTTTTACTCTTACGGCTTTTGTGAGTCCTCCTCGATATGGCCTGTTTCCAAACGGAAGCCGACCATAACGAACAGAACTCACATGGTGAATCCTTTGTGCACTTAGTGCACGCAATGCAGGAAGAGTGCGTGTCCCACAAGGCCACTAAATGACCGCATGAGCCACGCCTCTGTTCACCATTATGTGACATAGTATAAATACAAAATCAAATTACGAAGTTCAAAAACAAAAAATAATATTTTCTATTCTTTTATTTCACTACTCGTTTTTACGGACGTAATTCAATGAAAAAATATTTTTTAAATATTCTCCAAATGTCTATGTAATTATACAAAACAACAACAAAGGCGATAAACAATATTATCGCTACCGGATCGGGAAATCTCACCGTTGAAAATTAATTGAAAAATTAATGCACGGTCATTCAAGACCCGACTCGTAACTGAAATAGTGGGTGGGGTAACCACCCGCGGCTCTCAGCTAGTTGTTACTACAAAAAAACACAACTTAAACACAAACAATAAATAAACAAAGTTCAAGTTCAAGAAGTAAATGTACAGTTTAACTGAATGAATTGACCCGTTAAAGCGAAAGCTTTAACTAGACAACGAAAATAAATTTAGAAAAATGAAAATAAATTCAAGCCTGTAGGTCGGTGTGTCCAGGAAACTAAAAGTGACACGTTGACCTCGTGCGCCGGTATTTACCGGTGACCGTGTATATCACACAGGCGTGAGGGATACGCTAGGCGAGTTCTTTTTCTGGATGAATTAAGGGTTAGGAGATGTATATATCAGGTAATAAATGACTGGTAATGTATTTTTGACATAAAAATCATCTCCTCCCAAACTCCAAGGACAATTTCCGTGAAACATCACAGGACTGTTCCTCTGGTTGGCCTCTTTCAAAGTTGTTCAAAGATTTAAATTCCATTGAGAACTTTGGTTGCTGCGGCATAAGAAAGGGGGCAAAAGGTCCAAACTTTAAAAATCTTCTCCTCCGAATCTGCCAGTCAGATTCAAATATAATTTGGTAGAAATGTTCATTGGGTGACCCTCTATAAAAATTGTTCAAGCCATACTGATTGGTCAAAAAACATGGCAGTCAGGCGGCATCAAAAAAGGGGCAAAATGACAAAATTTGAAAATTCCATTATTATGCAAATGCTTGTCTGATTTTAAGAAAATATAATACGAATCTTACTGTAATGATCCTCTATTTAATTTGTTTAAGCCGTTTTGATTGGTTACACAATCATATCAACCAGGCGTCATCACAAAAAGGGTAAATTGAACTTTTAGCTACAAATGACAACCAACTCCTACCATTCCAATAGACCAATTTCCACAAAACATCACAAGAATGTTCCTTTGGTGGTCCTCTTTCAAAATTGTTCAAAGATTTAAATTCCATTGAGAACTTTGGTTGCTGTAGCATCAGAAAGTGAGAAAAATACCCAAGTTTTAAAATCCTTTTCCTCCATAATCTACTTGTGCGATTGCAAGATAATTTGGTAGAAATGTTTCTTAAGTGACCCTCTAAATAAACTGTTGAAGCCATATTGATTTCGTTGAAAAACAGGGCAGCAAGGCGGCATCAGGAAAGGTGCAAAATGACAAAAACTTTATAATTCCATTCTTATTTAAAAGTTCTTGTTAGATTTCTAGATATAAATGGCCTTTACTGATAAGCTGTTTCTTGAGAAGTGTCCACTCCTTTCAGTTTCATTTGCACTCCCTGATAAAATTAATTTACTATCAATTAGGTGATCGATTTAGGGCCATCTTTGCCCTCTTGTTAAAAGTTGTCTGCTGTAGAGGCGTCTTAACCCTTTCCCTCATACGACAATTCTGCAGCAGACGACTTTGAACATATTTTGTCAAAAAGTGGAAAATCTCTATAATTAAATGGAAAACCTATGACGAAAAGTGGAAAACATTGTGGCAAAAGGAGAAATTGCACGTTTTGTGCAATTTCTTCTTTTGTCACTATGTTTTCAAAAGCTGTCTGCTGCAGAGGCGTCAAAAAGCGTCTATTTGAGGGAAAGGGTTAACTTCTCCTTTTCCAACACTGTTTTTAAAAGTTGTCTGCTGTAGAGGCGTCTTAAAAGTATTCTTTCATCAAAGAAGGGTTAAAATTGTCTGGAAACAGTAGATATGATTATATAGAAGGAACTTTCCGAACATAGTAAAAAAAATAAAAAAATGTTGGCATAGAATTCCTCATTATGCTCTCATTGTGTTTGTAAAGTTGTCACCTAAAGATGCATGGATAGTGCTGGTATCTTGTCAATCCCTTCACTGCTTACCTAAATGTTCAACCCTTGACCACATACAACACTTATAATAATCTCTATAAATGAAAGTTATTATCAATGAGTTGTAAACATTGTGGCAAAAGAGAGAAATAGCTCATCATGAGCAATTTCTCCTTATTGCACAAAGTTTTCAAAAGGTACAATAAGTGGAGACTATATTGTAGGCTTATGTTAGATTAATTATGAAACACCAATGGGATCTAACGTTATTGCTTGTTATGAGCAATAGCTTACACATTATATTGATTGATTTGATGGTTTCAACAATATTTCAGTTATATCACGGCGTTTCCTTGGTAAGCTACAAGTTACTAGTACTGGTCCATTTATCCTGACACAAGCCAGTCAGTCGTAATGCTTAAATCCCGCAATCCTGAGCGCCAAGGAGGGCAGACATTCACTATCATTTTTAAAGTCTTTGGTATGACCAGGCCGGGGGATTACGCGTTATAACCAATTGATGTATAACTGCTAGATTTTTCCAAAGTTTAACCCTTTCCCTCATATAGACGCTTTCTGACACCTCTGCAGCAGACGGCTTTTTGAAAACATAGTGACAAAAGAAGAAATTGCACAAAACGTGCAATTTCTCCTTTTGACACAAGTTTTTCCACTTCTCGTCATAGGTTATCCATTCAATTATGGAGGTTTTCTACTTTTTGACAAAATACGTTCAAAGTCGTCTGCTGCAGAATTGTTGTATGAGGGAAAGGGTTAACCTTTCCCTGATGCCTTTTACTGTGACCAGCAAACTTTTCCCTCAATGTTTTCACTTTTATGTCGAAATTACACTTTCAGTTTTACAGATGTTTTTCAAAGCAGCAGGTCGAAGCATGGAAACTTAGACGCAGGGTTTAGTGAATTTGAACCTCAGTTGGCCAACATTCTTTCAGATGTTTGACAAAAGTCAATGCCACACTGGCGTCATTTGTTTTCCTCCAATGGGCTAAAAGTCTTTGTAGAAAAGCAGCCAGTTGCTTGGCAAGACTGATGTGTGGATCGAGTACTGATGTCAGAAAGCCAGAAAACACATTGTAAATTGGTCGCCATTATTTGATGGAAAGAAATGTTGTAAACGGCTTTAAATACAAATCAATCAATTAAAGCAGCCAACTCTGAAAATAACATGTCATCATGACCAATTTCTTTTTGTGTCACCCTGCGTAGCATGGTAGGCACTTAGGGATTACTTTTTTTTTGTCCGGCGTCTGTCTGTCAGACCGTCCATCCATCCGTCTGTCTGTCTGTCTGTCCGTCACACTTTTTCGTCACACTTTCAAAGAGCAGGTGAGGTGACACACTTGCTCCGCGGAGCACTCCATTCTAGTTTATTTTTTTTCCAATTTCTTTTTCAAAAGTCATCATCTGCAGTTGTGTCAAAATGACGACTTTGAACATATTTTGTCAAAAAGTGGAAAATCTCTATAATTAAATGGATGACTAAAAGTGGAAAACATTGTGGCAAAAGGAGAAATTGCACGTTTTGTGCAATTTCTTCTTTTGTCACCATGTTTTCAAAAAGCCGTCTGCTGCACAGGTGTCAAAATGCGTCTACATGTAGGAAAGGGTTTAATTTTTTCCTCAGATATTTTCAAAACGGGACAACTGAAAATAACATTTCAGAGTAATTGTTCCCTTTCCCACCTGCAGATGCATTTTGACGCAATAGCAGCAGACGACTAAATTTGAAAACATTGCGGACAAAAGTGAAATTGCTCATGATGAGGAATTTCCCCTTTTGCCACAATGTTTTTTAACTTTATTTAAGGATTAAGCCATCTTTTATGGAGATATTTCAGGTTTTTGTCAACATGTTTTCAAAGATTTGCTGTATGTGGGAGAGGGTTATGACACACTATTATAACAACCAGAAGGATTTGTCAAGCTGACTTCATTTCATTTTAATAGTTTACATCTGTAGATAAATAGTTTTGTGAAACAAATATTCAAAAACAGCATCCTGCATATTGAGTTACAAGTTGTAGAAATGGCATGAAAATCTCCTGTGGATAATTTAATACTTTTCCATTTGCGGATACATTGTGACTCATCTGCAGCAGACACTTTTTGAAAACATTGTTGCTGTCTGCTGCAGATGTGTAAAAATGCATCTGTATGTGGGAAGGGGTTAAACAACGTTGTATACTGTAGTTCAATTTAATCAGTGACAAGTTAAGTCTTCAAACACGTTTTTTATACGAGAAAGGGTTTTATCCCTTTCCCACATAAAGACGCTTTTTGAGGCCTCTGTCACGAGCAGATGACTTTTGAAAACGTTGTAACAGCAGGAAAAATTGCTCATCATGAGCAATTTATCCTTTTGCCACACTGTTTTCAATTCTATTAAATAATTATACTTTCACTTATAGAGATTTTTCACATTTTTGTCCAGATGTTTTCAAAGACGGCTGCTGCGGTTGTATTGTATGTGTGAAAGGGTTGTAATCATACAAAGGGGAACTGTAGCGGTCGTAATTAAAACAGAATGTGCAGCTTTTCCCACTTGAAGACGCATTTTGATGCATTTAACACTTTCCCTCATACAACAATTCTGCAGCAGAACATTTTTTGTCAAAAAATAGAAAATCTCTGTAACTGAATGGATAACCTAGCTATGACTAAAAGTGGAAAACGTTGTGTCAAAAGGAGAAATTGCATGTTTTGTGCAATTTCTTCTTTTGTCACAATGTTTTCAAATAGCCGTCTGCTACAGAGGTGTCAGAAAGCGTCTATATGAGGGAAAGAGTTAATTATGCAGAATACAATTTTTGAAAACCTTGTGGCAAAAGAAAAATTTGCTCATTACGACCTCTCCCTTTGCCACCATATTTTCAACTGGATTCAGTAATCAAACTTTTCATTAATAGATATATTCAATATTTTTGCTAAGATGTTTTTAAAGTCGTCTGCAGCAGACCACTTAGAAATATTGTAGGCAAAAGTATTGCAAATCTTCATAAATGAAAGATTAATTATTAATTGAATAAAGTAGAAAACATTGTTCCAAAAATCATCTGTCTGCATGTGGGAAAGGGTTAATTAATAGTTAACTAGCATCTTGTCTGTTGTAATTTAATATGTTAAATCTTGGAGAGAAAAATATGGTAAAATGTGGAACTTCAAAAACAAAATAGCACAGAGATATAAGGTCTTTGATCTTTTACATTGATGTAATATGATTAAAATGATTATTATGCTCTTCAGAGAAAAATTAATACAGATTGGTTAACCCTGGATTAACCCTTTCCCTCATACAAGAAATAGTTCCAGTTTTCAATTATGTAAAAAGAAAAATCATATCCAGTAAACAGTTAAAACAATGTAAAGTCGCTATACTTTAGAAAAGCTTTACAAAGAAATATCTTAAGAAGCGCTCCGCAGTCAACCGTTTAAAAAAGAAATGCGAGGAAATTGCTCACATACATTCACCTTTTTTCACAAAGTTTGTATAAAGTAAAATTTATATAAATGTATTAATATCATTTATTTCTGGATTTCATCTTATGTTTCCCAATCTTAACCCTTTTCCGCCTTGCAATTTCTTCTTTTGTCACAATGTTTTCAAAAAGCCGTCTGCTGCAGAGGCATCAGAAGGGCTATATGAGGGAAAGGGTTAAGAGATATTTGCCATATTTTTGCCTAGATGTTTTCAAAGCTGTGTGCTGCCGATTTGTTGTTTGTTGCAAAGTCTTAAATTGAAATATCAGATAAAGGTGTATTTAATAGTTTTAAAAGAGAACTAAATCGACTGTATGACAGGTTCCATTACTCAGACAAGTAAAATGACAGTTTCGAGTTGACAAGACCAGAGTAGTTTGGTCTCTAAGGAGGGAACCTGAGAAACCAAGTCTTTTTGGATGGATCATTTGGAATAATCGGGGTGATTTTTAACACTTAAGAGGTTCAATTAAGTTTTGTTGGACCTTCAGATGGAATTACTGGTCTGCAAGCATGAAGTAGTTCTAAAAGCTATTTTCTTCTCTAGATCCTAGGTTGTGGGAACCTATTAAAATTGTCATCGTTGCACCATGCATAGCTCTTTCCAACATGCAGCAGATGAGTTAGAAGCATTGTGTTTGTTTGTTTGTTTGGAGTTTAACGCCGCTTTCAACAGCTTTGGTCATATCACGGCGGTCAGTGCACCTACCCATGTTTTCCTGGCTTTCCCACACCAGTACTTACACAACATTCTTTCGAAGCCACTGACTACTTTCTCACATAGATCAGAGGTGAGAGGCAATGGAAAACATCGCCCGAAAGAGAAGCATTGTGACAAAAAGGGAAATTGCTAAATTTCCTCTTATGCTGCAATATTTTCAACTCTATTCAATAATAATACTTTCATTGATAGAGAACTTCCATATTTTTATGCAGATGTTCTTTGAAAGTCATCTGCCACTGATTTTCTGTACACAGCGAATTTCATAACATAAGTGGCGTGGCGTTGACACTTGCACAAATTTATATAGCACCTATAGATATATTACAGATATAGTCTGAGAATAAATTATAATTTACTCAAGAGTGTTAACCCTTTCCCTCATATAGACGCTTTCTGACGCCTCTGCAGCAGACAGCTTTTTGAAAAACATATTGACAAAAGAAGAAATTGCTCAAAATGAGCAATTTCTCCTTTTGCCACAATATTTTCTTCTTTTTGTCATAGGTTATCCAATCAATTATAGAGATTTTCTACTTTTTGACAACATATGTTCAAAGTCGTCTGTTGCGGAATTGTCGTATGAGAGAAAGGGTTAAAAGCCCTGAAGACCAAAGCTTTCACAAAGTGTCCTATCTAGTGTGTTCTGGTGAGCATTCATATTGCTTTCTTTCCTTCTGAAAAAATAAGCCTGATGAATTTAAAAATTCCCTCTTTTTGTCCATAACCCTTTCCCTCATATAGACGCTTTCTGACGCCTCTGCAGCAGACAGCTTTTTGAAAACATAGTGACAAAAGAAGAAATTGCACAAAACGTGCAATTTCTCCCTTTGCCACAATGTTTTCCACTTTTTGTCATAGGTTCTCCATTCAATTATGGAGATTTTCTATGTTTTGAAAAAATACGTTCAAAGTCGTCTGCTGCAGAATTGTTGTATGAGGGAAAGGGATAACTTGGCTATAAAGGCTTGTTCACATTACTGAAATTAAAATTGACAATGTATGTTATTATTGTTATTCCTGACATACCATATCTGTACCTGAGAGAAATAAAGATATTGTTCTGTTCTGTAAGGATAAAACACAGGAAAACAATAATATTCTGTAAATCTAGAAAGGATAAAACACAGGAAAACAATAATATTCTGTAAATCTAGAAAGGATAAAACACAGGAAAACAATAGTATTCTGTACATCTAGAAAGGATAAAGCACAGGAAAACAATAATATTCTGTAAATCTAGAAAAAAGCACCAAATGCTTAGCTGGAGGGATGTCGAAATTTATGAAATTTTACATGATATAATATATAATACATTTTATTGAACTGCTATACTGCTTTTTCCTCCAAAACAATATTGTTATGAAAGACCTGCTTGTATGCTGATAAAATTCCCAATTTGGGACAAGTTGATGTTTGATTTTGGCAACTCTTAAGGGCTTCATATTTATTTATGTTTAAGGAGAAAAAAAATACCTTTTGAAGAAAGAGGGGGGAAAATGGGATAAAAACCTCATGAAAAGGTGTTTAGTTGTCTAAGGCAGATAAAACCAGTATTACAGAAATACAAACGACTATCAGTTCAGTAATAATACTGTCATATTTCTGTATCATTTCATTTTTGTCTCTCTATCTGGAAAGGAGATGAAATCCCAATAGGACTGAAAGTCAGCCAATACAGTCAAGGTTTAATACTGGTAGACAAATTTATTGCCGCAACCCTTAATCAAATTCAAACTTGAGGAATACCAACCTCAGTACATTTTCGACTGATGTAGATCCAGATCAGCTTAACCCTTTCCCTCATAAGGCAATTCTGCAGCAGACGACTTTGAACGTATTTTGTCAAAACATAGAAAATCTCCATAATTGAATGGATAACCTATGACTAAAAGTGGAAAACATTTTGTCAAAAGGAGAAATTGCACGTTTTGTGCAATTTCTTCTTTTGTCACTATGTTTTCAAAAAGCTGTCTGCTGCAGAGGCGTCCAAAAGCGTTTATATGAGGGAAAGGGTTAATTGCGCTCAAGATTTCAAGAAGATTTTGGCACGCATTCTCTTCAGATCAGATAGCTAGGGTTAGCAGGAAGGTCTCGATCCACAAGTGTCAAAAATATGCTTCGTTGGGTTCCCTGGAACATGCTTCGTTTGTATCTGTCTAGTTACTCTTTCTACCTTACAACAAATCGGAAGCAGAAGACTGAAAACACATTGGCAAAAATATGAAAAATCTCTGTAAATAAAAGTAAAGTATTAGTTGAATAGAGTTTAAAACATTGTAACAAAAGGAGAAATTGCTGGTTTGAGCAATTTCTCCTTAAGATGCAATGTGTTCAAAAGTTGTCAGAAAGTGTCTGTGTATGTGGGAAAGGGTTAACTCTTTCCCTGATACATTCAACATTTGATTCTTAAATCGCAACAGTTAGCATTTGAAAAACTATTGTGGGACGAAAGGAGAAATTGATAATGATGAACAATTTCTCCTTTTTCCACTATGTTTTCAACTCTATTTTAAAATGATTCTCCCAGTGCTCCATATATTTAACAAACCAGATTAAGAATAATATCAAATCAGGTAAACAGTTAATCCTTTCCCACATACAGGAAAGCTGCAGCAGACGACTTTGAAAACATCTGGTTTGAGATATGGTAGACCTATAAGTGAAAGTTTAATCATAAAACATAGTTAAAAACATTGTGGCAAAAAGAGAAAATTTCTGAAGTTGTGTCAGAAAGAATCTGTATGTGGGAAAGGGTTTATGGTAACAATTAGCCACCATGTTTTCTTTTTGAGCCATCAGGCGCTCACAAGATTTCTTGGGAAATATTTTCAGGAATGTGAGTAGTATTTGAATTGAATAAGTCTAAAAATTTCAGCCAGTAATAAATTCCTCCCATAAAAAGTGTTTGGGTTTTTTTCCTATCTTTCCCTGGGAGCATATTGAAATATTTCTTTTGTTTTAAATTTAGCTTGCTCTGACATATGTAAGAAATCAATAATATGCAGGGTTAATGGCTCACCGCATCGCTCTGATCTCGGCGCTTTATCTATTTCCACAATCCCTGGAATGATCTAGCGGAAATTGTTATTTAATGCACGCTTCTCTGGCTAATATCTGACATCAGATGTCATGTGACACATGATTTATTTCATCTTTATTGATTCCTAAAATGGGAAACGAATTAACAAATCTCTTTTTGACAGTAAATAAATTGAAATTAGACACTGGTAAAAAAAATCAATTACAACTTTGAGAGTTAAGCGATCACAAGGGAGATAATTCAATATTCTGAATGTGCTAAAGGAACTAATGAGTTTGTAATATTTTCCTAGATTATATGGTGGAATGCTGTAACCCATTCCAGGACCCTTTACCTTTTCCCGACTATACAGACAAGATTTGATGTGTCTGCAGCAGACGACTTTCTAAAATATCGTTGGGAAAGAGTAACAAGAAGCAATTTATACCTTTCCCACAATGTTTATAAGACTATCAAAATTGTACATCCCATTTTCCTCACAAATTTTCGAAGCAAATTGTCTAAATCCATATAAAGGATAGCAGATAGTTATTGGTGTATGGTGTTTGACGCCGCTTTCAACAATCTTTCATTTATATCACGGCGTTTCCTGGGTGAGTTAGCAGTACTACTGGTCCATTTATCCTGACACCAGAGAGTCAAGTCATAATGCTAACCCCACATTCCTGAGTGCCAAGGAGTAACCCTTTCCCTCATATAGACGCTTTCTGACGCCTCTGCAGCAGACAGCTTT
The DNA here is from genome assembly GCA_031761405.1 of Serripes groenlandicus. Lineage (NCBI taxonomy): Eukaryota > Metazoa > Mollusca > Bivalvia > Cardiida > Cardiidae > Serripes > Serripes groenlandicus. The sequence continues at coordinate 48,244,531 of JASEVX010000010.1, read as the reverse complement.
TTGAAAACATAGTAACAAAAGAAGAAATGCTCAAAACGAGCAATTTCTCCTTTTGCCACAATGTTTTCCATTTTAGTCATAGGTTATCCATTCAATTATTAAGATTTTCCATTTTTTGACAAAATATGTTCAAAGTCGTCTGCTGCAGAATCGTCATATGAGGGAAAAGGGTCAAAAGCCAATACTACCATTTTTAAAGTTTTTGGTATGACTTGGCCGGGGATAGAACCTGTGATGTAACTGGAAAATTGTTAAAATCGACATAAAACACAATACAAAAACAAACAAGTCTATCAATGGAATCTTTAATATCCGATGGGAGAATTGTCTAAAGAAAGTACTGGTTACTGTCATTACCTCTGTTATTGAATCAGTAACCCTTTTCCCTGATAGAGACATTTGATGCCTATGCAGTTGACAACTTTTGAAAAGCTTGTGCGGAAAAGGAAAAAAGGCTCATAACAAGCAATATTTTCTTTTAACCACAATGTTTCCAAACTCTGCATTTAGAATAATGGTTTCAATTTCAAAGATATTTCAGTTATTTTTTTTCCGAAATGTTCAAAGCAGACGACTCTAGATACCATATGTTGTAAAGGATGAAAACAAAACGAGGGCTTGGTGTGAAACGGTTGTAACTAAAAACCTATTTTGAAATCCCTGGTTTAGGGGCAATTTTGACCCCTTTGTAAACAATGCAAATTTAGGTGCCATTGCTCAGAATGGCGCCTAAATTTCCATCGTTTACCAAGAAAAATTATTTAACGCTTATAAAGACTTTATGGTGAGGTGATTAACCTTGGTAAATAAATATCAAGTTCAGTTACAACCGTTTCACGCCAAGCCCTCGAAAAGCATGTCTCAATGAAGCTTTTAGTAATTACCTTAATGACAAGTTGTAGGTCCTTTCTTAAGTAACGCTTTAACCAATACTAACTAAAGTTAATTGGTTTAAGAAAGATGTATGGGTGGCTTGGCTTGTCTTTAAATACCCAAACCTCATTGTTCTAGCTTGTGTGTTCTAAATTCCTTTGATCCATATTTAGAATTTCTCAGAAGATCTTTTTACCTATTTGTAGAGAAAATTGCTGGTAATGAACATTGTGCCTTTTGTTAGTGAAGGGAAATAACTCTCCAAACTATATGTAAAAGAATAAAGAGTTTGCTCTCTTAACCCTTTCCAATATACAACAAATCTAGGCAGACGACTTTGAAAAGCTCTTGGCTTAACCCTTTCCCTCATACGACAATTCTGCAGCAGACGACTTTGAACGTATGTTGTCAAAACATAGAAAATCTCCATAATTTAATGGATAACCTATAACAAAAAGTGAAAAACATTGTGGCAAAAGGAGAAATTGCACGTTTTGTGCAATTTCTTCTTTTGTCACTATGTTTTTCAAAACGCCGTCTGCTGCGTCAGAAAGCGTCTATATGTGGGAAAGGGTTAAATATGGAAACATTCTTTAAATGAAATAAAAAAAAATATTGAATAAAGTTGTAAACATTGTAGCAAAAGGATAAAAAGCTCATGATGAGCAATATTTCCCAGATGTGTATGTTTATATTCACTAAAGTTTTGAAAGCAAACCTTTCATGAAAAAGGACAATTAATTCAAGTACATTCCAACCTGCGTTTAAAGACCACCCATGGGAAAAGAACAATCTGGTCTTTGCTCACAGGTGGTCTTTAATTGTAGGATCATTTGTGCAGAAAATGAGTAATTGAGAAATTAAAAATGTGGTTGCTATAGGCAGGGAATTGTTATACAAAGGTGGTCTTTAGCACTTGTTTGACTACATGCAATAGTTGCAAAGAAAAATAAAAGCTTCAATAAGTGTATCATTTGACTGGTCATTAAATGTCATTGTATTTTCTATTTACAGGGGGTCCACCTGGTTCCAAGCCTCTGCCATTAAACATGATGAATTCTGCTGGTACCAAACTTCAAAGAAACACAGCCACTGTTTCCCCTCTTCATCATGTGACTTCACCGACTAATGGGGTCAATTCTATCGGAGCCAATGCTGCATTGAATGCCTCAAGGACGTCAAGTTTTGCTGCTGCCCTAAGAAAACTTGCAAACCAGGCAAAAGACCCTCCAGGTAAGACCCATCCTGCTCATTCATTCAATTTTTTTTATGATTGACAAACGGCTTTGTTACGCAATTTCGTGTTCCGGCAATGAGCTTTGTGAGACTGAAGGCTGTTGCCTGGGAAAATTTGTGGAGTACCCGTGTAGAAAAGCCAGGAAATATGCCTGGGTAGAGGAACTGCCTTACCTGATACAATTAAAATACTTTTGACAAATAGTGTCTGTAAGTGGGTTAAATATGCAATTTTACCTTTTCCCAATTATGCTTCCCATGTACGTGCATGAGTCTGTGTGTCCGAACCTTAAGTATTTCCAATAAACTTGGCACAAACGTCTCCCATGATGAGGCAGCATGTCACATACAAGACCCTGGCCTGTACCTCAAATGTCAAGGTCACACTTAGAGATCAAAGGTCAAAATGAGGACTGATAGGACTGTACCTTGTCCAGCCCGCATCTCAACCATGCACCATAGGATTCCAAAGTTACTGGGCACACATGTTTACCATGATGAGGTGGTGTTTGGCACACAAGACCCATGCCTGTACCTCGAATGCCAAGGTCACACTTAGAGGTCAAAGGTTAGAATGAGTACTGATAGGACTGTACCTTGTCCGGCCCGCATCAACATTATGCATCATATGATGAGGTGACAGGTGGTGCATAAGACCCAGGCCTGAATTTCAAAGGCCAAGGTCACACTTAAAGGTCAAAGGTCGAAATGAGAAATGTTTGATAGGACTGTACCTTGTCTGGCCCACATCTTAACCATGCATCATAGGATTACCAAGTAACTGAGAAAACATGTTCACCATGATCAGATAGCGTGTCAAATGAAGACCCAGGTCTGTACATGGAAGTTCAAGGTCACAAATTTTAAAGATGAAAATTTTGACAATTGATTGTTTGACTTCGAGAAATTGCATGGAAGAGCACTATGTCTGTGACAAAACCTTTGGATTGGGCTTGATATGTTATCGATGGGCATCTAGTTATGAAGTGACCCTTTTTTGTCCGTTTTCAAAGCAAGAGAAATTATATTAATTTATCATTTAGTTTATCATAATGTATTATTGTTCTAAATAAGACCTGCGTCATTCCGTTTGTGTATACAGAGTAAAATCTGTTTCTTAAATGCAGTATGGTTGAATTTGTGAAGGGACATAGTTATGCTATCACTCAAAAAATGTCAATATTACAATTGGAAGCTGTAACATTCTTGTTTTTCAGACGACAGTTCAGGAAAATCTAGCACCTCTACAAGTCCAAGAGAATCTGCCCAAAAAGCAGGGCCTCCCCCGCTTGTCTACACATCAACGACCTTGACCTCTCCACCTGTGGTTACCATAGCACCCACACAGTCACATCCTAGTCTGTTAGCAAGCGACACTAGACCAGTAAGTAAATAGTTTTAGCACAAATCTGTACCCAGATATCTAAGAAAAATATTTATTTTACATTGATTGTGAAACAAGCTTTAAACTTATACATGTATTATTAATAAATTATGTTCCATTTCTGCTTCCTTGAGACTTAACCAGAACTCGCATTCTTTGTGTAGGAAAACCTCAAAGGCACAACCCGTTCATCACGGGGTTCGAACCCAGGACCTTTGGTATGTAAGGCCAATATTGTTTGAAGCCATGGTAAACCTGAAATTAGCCTGTCGATACTACTTTCTATTAACTGTAGGTTCAGATTATGTTATCAACCTTATCTGACTTATCAGAATCTACAAAAGGTGACAGAAACTTCTAGAGTAGATCTTGATTTACGATCCCTTTCCCACATACAACAAATCTGCAGCAGACGACTTTGAACATATTTTGTCAGATGGTTAACCTATGACTAAAAGTGGAAAACATTGTGACAAAAGGAGAAATTGCACGTTCTGTGCAATTTCTTCTTTTGTCACTATGTTTTCAAAACGCCGTCTGCTTTAACCCTTTCCCTCATACGACAATTCTGCAGCAGACGGCTTTTGAAACCATCTAAGCAAAAACAAGGAACAGCTCTATAAATTAGGGTATAAGTACTGAACAAAAATTGAAAACCTTGTTGCGAAAGGAAAAATTGCTCATTTTGAGCAATTTCTCCTTTTGTCACAATGGTTTTCAATAGTAAGTCTGCTACAGAGGCGTCAGAAAGCGTCTATATGTGGGAAAGGGATATAAGCCAACATGTACCTTTTTTCAGAGAAACTGAAGTAAACTATCATCAATTTATAAACCATAATTCTGTTCTGTCATCATGTATATTACTAATAGCAAACATTGTAGATCAATAAGAGCTGGCACGGTAAAAAACTCTTAACCCTTTCCCACCTGCAGACACATTTTGATGCATTTTGAAGCAATAGCAGTAGACGACTTTTGAAAACATTTTGGCCAAATGTGAAATTGCTCATGATGATCTTTTATGGAGATTTTTCCGGTTTTTCTCACTTTCTTCAAAGTCGTCTGCTGCAGATTTGTTGTATGTATGAAAGGGTTAAGCAATGATGATCATTTGTTCAATTATAATTTCAATAGAAATAATGTCCTAATTGGTCAAATATTTGTTCAATGTTATAAACCATTGATAATATTTCAAAATGTATTAAAATTTGTTTTGGGGAATAAATTGGAATATTTAATCAATTTTGTAAAGAATAAGTTGTACTGTAATTGATCTGTAAATGAACATAAACCCTTGAAAACATTATGACAAAAGGAGAAAATGCTCATAATGTACAATTACTCATTTTGGTGAAACTTCTTCAATAGTTGCACATTAATTTATGGAGATTTTCACTATTTTTTGCCTACATGTTTTCCAAGTTTGCACAAATCTTATTAGTACAATAAATATTGTATATTTCTGTAGAGCCTGGAGAGATTACACAGCAGTTCCTCTGTCTTTGAAGCTGTGAATAACAAGTCAGATAGACCACACTCTTCTGCCAGTCGTGAGGAAGATCGAGCCTCTAGCAGGGACAACCATTCACAGTCGGTTCGAAGGTAACATTTTCTTTTCAATAAATATTCTGTTGTTTTCATAAGTAAACCATTTACATAATATTGTTAAGCCTCAGGAGCAGACAAATATCAAAACATTGTTGGATAAGTGTAAAAAATGGTCAAAAAGAACAGTTTCTCTTTTCCTCTATGTTTTCAAATCTATATCACATTTCCCTTTTTAGCTCGACTTTTGAAAAAACGAGAGGTATTGTCATGACCCTGGCGTCGTCGTCCGGTTCAGGTTTTTTGTTCAGCTCAGCTTTTTTTCTGTGGCGGCGGTGTTGTCGTCCGGTTAAGGTTTTTTGTTCAGCTCAGCTTTTTTTCTGTTTTCTATCAGTCGAGCGTCTGTGCCGTACGCGGTGCTCTTGTTAAGATATCCCACTTATTTCTTAACCAACCGTTTCCCACATATGACAAATCTGCAGCAAACAACTTTGAAAATATCTAAGCAAAAAAAATAGAAAATCTTTATAAATGAATGTATAATTATTGAATAAAATGTGAGCAATTTATCGCTTTCTCATAATGTTTTCTAAAGTGGTCTGCTGAAAACACTATAAAATACATCTGAAAGTGGGAAAGGGGTTGGATGTTTTTAAAGCAGACGACCATGAGCAATTAGTGAAAGTTGTGAGAACTTTCTTTCTAATTGATGTAAAATAAAAAAAGTTTTTACTATATTTTCAATTAAGCTGGATAAAAAAGCCATACCAGGGGAAAATTGACTACAGAATTTACGTCATGCAAAGAGACGGGGGTTAGTGTGTGCCATCGTAAAGTCTGATCACGTTCTTCTCTGTTCTCAGTCTTGTCAATTAATTAACCCTTTCCCACATACAACAAATCTGCAGCAAACTCTGGCTTTTATAATTATTCAGAAATATCTTTTTTACAACTTAGAAAAATTCTCTATTAATGAGAGTTCAGTTATTGAAAAGAGTTGAAAACATTTTCGAAAGTCGTCTGCTGCAGTTGCGTCAAAATACGTCTCCAAGTGGGAAAGGGTTAAATAAGTACTTGTATTATGTTTACAGGATGACGCCACATTCCACTACGGGTACAGTATCACCAATGTCGGGGAGGGAGGAGTCGTCAGCACGGGGGTTCCAGCCCTACCGCCCAGGAGATGAAATGAGACCGCCATTATCATCAGCTTTAGCCCTGGACCAGGCTGCTGCTGCCGCCGCCGCTGCTTACCAATATCCTGCAGCTTTCCTACCCCCTCATGCATTCCCGCACCCAGCATTTAGGTATGATTACATAGCTGTAGGTTATTCTTTCCAGCATACAATAAATTGGCAGCAGACGACTTTGAAAACATCTTGGCAAAAAAGTGAAAAATCTCCAGTATTAAGAGTTCAATTATTATATAGAATTGAAAATATTGTGGCAAATGGTGAAATGCCTCATTATGAGCAATTTCAACTGTGACAGTTTTATAAATGAAAGGACAATTATTGAATCAATTTAAAAACATTTGAGCAAAAGAAGAATTTGCTAATTATGAGCAATTTCTTCTTTTGTTACATGTTTGAAAGAGGGGTCTGTATTAAAGACAATTTGTCCAGGCCTTATCTAGGTTATCACACCTGAAATCACCAAATTCAGTCTGAAAGTGCATCTTGAAAAGAGAATGTTTTGCGTACCAAAATTGGGTCACTGACATTGACCTTGAACTATGACTCCATTTAAAGAAAAATCTTGCCTGGCACACATCTCCCGTTATCACTGAAATAACGAAATTTGGTCCAAAAACAGTGTGTTTGGTAAAAAAAATGTCACTGAAATTTGGTCACTTTAAATTAACCTCTGACCCCTATAAAAGAACAAAAAAAATCCGGGCCATATCTCCTATGTTTTCACACCTGGCATTGCCAAATTTTGTCTAAAGATGCATCTTCGGCGGTAGATTTGACCAAAATTGGGTCAATATGACCTTGAGCTCTTGCCCCCATTTAAAAAAAAGTCTTGCCCAGGCCATTTTTTCTGTCTCATCACATTAGGAATTACCAAATTCTATATGAAGATACATCTTTGAAAGAGAATGTGTGATGTACCAAAATTGGGTAAGTGTGGGCTTGACCCTATCTAAAGTAAAAGCTTGTCAAGGTCATGTCTCCTATGTTATCTTGTTCTTATCTGGAGTTGCAAAATTTAATCTGAAGATGCATCATCGGAAGAGGGTTCGTTGTATACCAAATTCGGTTCAATGTGACCTGAATCCTGACCTGAGCCAATTTAAAGAAATAACTCCTATGTTTATTGTACCTACTGACCTATTATTTCAGTTATATCACGGCAACATTTCATTTATTCATGATCCCTGGGTAAACAAACCAGTACTAAGCTAGGAAATGTGCCTTGTCTGAGGGCACTCCACCATGACCGAAGTGCCTCGACTGGGGACAAGGGAGTATGGATTGTCTGGAATTCTTTTTCTTGTTTATTATAGGTTTGATGACCCCTTGTTACTAGAGAGATACAGGATGATGCAGAGCCCTTACCTGTCCTACCCCCAAGGCATGATGCCACACCCTAGTTTACACCCGCTGTTGTCTGCGGGCTCCAGATATCCCTCTGATCTGTATTCACACCAATTTGCTGCATACTCTCAAACCAACAGAATGCCGGAACATAGATCACCGTCGCTTCTATCTGAAAGGTATGCAAAATTAACACTTTCCCTCATACAACAATTCTGCAGCAGACGACTTTAAACATATTTTGTCAAAACACAGAAAATCTCTATAATTGAATGGATAACCTATGACTGAAAATGGAAAACATTGTGGCAAAAGGAGAAATTGCTTGTTTTGAACAATTTCTTCTTTTGTCACTATGTTTTCAGAACGCCGTCTGCTGCAGAGGCGTCAGAAAGCGTCTATATGAGGGAAAGGGTTAAAATAAAAAAAATGATAATCTTTTGTTGTGTTGCCAGCCTTTGCTGGGGTCACTTCTAGGTCATCTGTCTGTCTGTCTCTCCATCACACATTCACATGCTTACATATTGGTAGGTGACCCATGGATTCCTCTGAAACTCTTATATATATTATTGAAGAGCCGGGCAGGGTTTACTTATGAGGTACTTTAGCCTAAGAATAACAAAGTTCTTAGGTGAGCTATGCTAGGCAACATGCATTGCCCGAAACTATAAAACTCTTTTGACTTTCTCCATGCTCAAAATAAGACTTCTTTCTGATTGGTCAATTTCGAGAATGAATTTGATTCTGGCCAATCAGATACTTGAGCACACATTCTGAGTACAGATTAAACTTTTATAGTTGCAGTGCATGGTCTACTTGTGTCTTGACTTTTGGGTAATCCCAGACATATTGAAAAGAGTTAACCCTTTCCATCATACGACAATTCTGTAGCAGACGACTGAACAAATTTTGTCAAAAAATAGAAAATCTCTATAATTGAATGGATAACCTATGACTAAAAGTGGAAACATTGTGGCAAAAGGAGAAATTGCTCGTTTTGAGCAATTTCTTATTTTGTCACTATGTTTTCAAAAAGCTGTCTGCTGCAGATGCGTCAGAAAGCGTCTGTATGAGGGAAAGGGTTAACAGGAAAACTAGCTATTGTTCATTTTATGATTTAACCTTTTCCTTCATACAAATGACTTGTAAACATTGTTAGAAAAGAAGAAATTTTGCAAAACTAGCATTTTCTCATTTTCCCACTTTTCAACTGGAAAAAAATGGACTTCAATTCTTATAGATTTCATATTTTATTATATACCTGCACAATTTCCAATGCAAATACATGCAGATGTTCATGTGTAGTTCAAACATGGCGGATTAAAAGTCTGTATTTGACCAGGTCAAATACGGTACCAAATATAGTAATGGTACATCACTGAAATATGATGTGACATCGTTGAAATATGAAATCACTTCATTCAAAATGAGGTAGTGGTTCACATGCCAACCATAAATTTTATTTTATGTGTAATTGTGTTATTTAAATGTTTTAGATATAGAAATTTGTATATTTTTTGCATTCTTCTGTCTTAAAAATGATTCAAGGTATATAATCAAAGGAAATGCTGTATCGATATTTGGCTTTGTATTGTCTACTAGGGGCATGGTCAATTTTACAAATCTCTTGATCTTCTGTCTCGTGAGATATAAATTTTCCACGCCCCTCGTAGAACAATACCGAACCTAATATCACTACTGCAACATAATTGTACCTATATATCAGCTGTTTTCAAAGCTGACAACACATGAAACAAAATATTTTGTTAACGGTAAAAAATTTCAGACAAAGGTTAGAGGAAGAAAAACAAAGAGAGCTTGAAAGGGAAAGGGAGAAGGAAAGAGAAAGAGAAAAGGAGCGGGAGCTTGCTATACAGAGGCAAAGAGCACTGGAAAGGGAAGCTGAAAAGCAGCGGGAAAGAGAGCGACAGGTTCAGAGAGAATTGGAGAGGAGGGAATCAACGGAGAAGTCGCGTCTGGATCTGCCAAATCGTGAGCGTCACGAAGATTCTCTATGTAAGAACCATCTCACTTGTAACAGTTAAAGTTCATTATTCCCTTCCCACATACAACACATCTGCAGCAGACGACTTTGAAAACGCTTGAGGCAAAAATATTGAACCCTCTACAAAAGAATGTTTAATTACATTGAGGCAAAAGGAGAAACAAAGTTTTCAAAAGTCGTCTGCTGCAGAGACGTCAGAAAGTGTCTTTATGTGGGAAATGGTTAAGTCTATTGAACTTTTGTAATATATGAAAGTTTTGTCTAAATGTAGTAAAATTGTCTTTTAACCCTTTGCCACATGCAGACGCATTTTGATGTATTTGACAAAATGTTTTAACTCTATCCATATTTTGAGGTAGATCTTCTCAAATTTGTTTGTTGAAGATTTGTTCTCTGTTGAAAAGTGTTTAGACATGTTTAGCAAATGTATAAACACTTTTACATCCATTCTAAGAAAGTTTAGTAGACTAAGTGTTCAGATTTAAAAGTATGAGGTGCTCCCTTTTAGAGCAATCTTCTTTTCAGAAAAAAATGTCATAAGTAATTTTCCCCAGATATTAAAAACTGACCTGTATCAAGAAAAAGGAATGAACACTTATTTCAAGAGATCACTCAGTCATTCAAATAATTCAGTAATTAACCCTTTTCCTCATACGACAATTCTGCAGCAGACGACTTTGAACGTATTTAGTCAAAACATAGAAAATCTCCATATTTGAATGGATAACCTATAACAAAAAGTGGAAAGCATTGTGGCAAAAGGAGAAATTGCACGTTTTGTGCAATTTCTTCTTTTGTCACTATGTTTTCAAAAAGCCGTCTGCTGCAGAGGCCTCAGAAAGGGTTGATATGAGGGAAAGGGTTAATTAATACATTTGGAAATTAACTTGCAGCTGCCAAGTTTGGAAACGTAATACAGGGCAGTACTAAAGGACTTGGTATAGCAGACCGGTACCCGAGGGTGTCATCGTCTAACCTGACTAGTCTAGAGAAACGAAGAGATGAGAGGAAGGAAGACTACATGATCAACAGGGCACCAGCACATTCTCAGTCACACAAGGTATTATAATTTATCATGCTTCTGTTGGTCAATGTTGTGAGCATTAAAGTTTAGACTTATAACCCTTTCCCACATACAGACGCTTTCTGACGTCTCTGCAGCAGACGTCTTTTATAATGAGCAATTTGTCACAATGTTTTTAACACTATTCAATTATTAACCCTTTCCCTCATACGACAATTCCGCAGCAGACGACTTTGAACATATTTTGTCAAATAATGGAAAATCTCTATAATTGAATGGATAACCTATGACTAAAAGTGGAAAACATTGTGACAAAAGGAGAAATTGCACGTTTTGTGCAATTTCTTCTTTTGTTACTATGTTTTCAAAAAGCCGTCTGCTGCAGAGGCGTCAGAAAGCGTCTATATGAGGGAAAGGGTTATACTATCATTTACAGAGAGTTGTCTGCTGCAGTATTATTGTATGTCTGAAAGGGTTATACGGAAATTGAATCATGACAAGACCAGACCTTGGATCTATGTTTAACCTTTTCCCACTTGTAAACCGTTTTTGACACATCTGCAGCAGACGACATTTGAAAACAATGGGACAAAAGTCGAAAATACGCCTTTTGACACAATGTTTTCAACTCTATCTAATTATTAGACTCATTTATGACTCTCATTTATGGAAAAAGAATCACATTTTTGACAAGACGTTTTCAAAGTAGACTGCTTCAAATTTGTTGTTTGGGGAAAGGGTTAACTCAAACTCTTTTATATTAAAAACTGCAAAAGAAAATATATATTCTGACTAGTAAAGGAGTCAAACATTTTTCCTTTCTTCAACACAACCTATTTCCCAGGTATCCTGCTTCTATCCAACATTGACTGTTTAACCCACTGGTCAATTTTATCAATCATCCGAAAGAATGAATACCTGAGCCGGGGTTTGAACTCATGACAGCTGGATTGATAGGTTGCTTCTAACAGACTGAACTATCATGGCTCAACTAACTATTTTGAAAATGAAACCATGTTGTTTGACACAGCTGATAGTACTGTTAACCCTTTCCCACATACAACAAATCTGCAGCAGACGACTTTGAAACATTTTGGCAAAAACGTGAAAATGCTCCTTCCATAAAAGAGAGTTATTTTATGAAAAAGAGTTGACAACATTGTAGCAAAAGGAGAAATTGCTCATATTGAGCGATTTTGACGTTTGTCACACAATGTTTTCAAAATTCGTCTACTTCAGAGGCGTCAGAAAGAGTCTGTATCAGGGAAAGGGTTAACCTTTTCACAAGTTTCCCACACTTCCTAGCCTAGTACTGGTTTGCTTATCCAGGGACAATGAATTGCCGCCCTGATATAACTGAAATGGCGTTAAATTACGTTTTTTACTCGCCATCTAAAAAAGAAACCCTTTCATTAGCGTACATTGATCTGCTTTACTCTAGTCGAGGCAAATGCTGCAGACACACTTCTATAAACATTGAAGAAAAATGAGAAATTGCTCATGGACATTTCTTCTTTTGTCACAATATTTTCAACTGTATTCAATAATCATACTTTAATTTAGAGATTTTCCATATTTTTACCTAGAATGTTTTCAAAGTTGTCTGCAAGTTTTAAAAATGGTAGTAATAGCTATCCTCCTTGGCGCTCAGGGTTGCAGGATTAGCTTTAGGACTTACTAGCTGGTGTTAGGATAAATGCACCAGTAGTACTGATAACTTACCAAGGAAATAATGTGATATGACTGGAAGCGGCCTAAAACACAAAACAATCAATCAGTCAATCAATGTTGTCTTCTGCCGATTTATCATATGTTTAAAAAAAGGGTCCAAGATGACTTCTGCTTTGTGTTTCTAGGGATACTCAGAGGACCCAGATAAAAGATACTCATTAGTAAACCCAATGAGGGAAGGGGATAGACTGCGGCCCCCACCCCTCATCTCTCCACACAATAGGGAGGAAACGCATATACGTCACAGCAAGTCAGGGGACGGTGGACTGTTCAGACCATTCGATAACAAAAACCTATCTAATGGTTATGAGAGTTCATCTAATGACAAGAGAGACAAAGATTCAGTGTATAATTTCATGGATAGTAAGAAATATTCTCACGATAAGCCATCGCTGTCTCATGATAGAAAACCGTCGGAGCGTGACAGTCGGGAACCAGACCCTTACAAATTTGGTTCCATGTCCTCTGCCTTTCATTCATTGGACAATCATGTCTCCAAGATGGAAACAAGCCCCTCCTCCATTATACGAAACAGCCAATACCATCACTCCAGTTCTAAAGACACGCCCCCTGGTGTTCAGCATAATTCTCATCATACCCCTTTAAATGTTCCATCATTCAGCACATCGTCAAACTTTTCAAATCCAATGTCGTCTAGTTCGTACATGAGTAGTGGAAGCTTTAACAATAGCTCTAATTCAAATTTTAACAATAATGTTGCAAACTACATGTCTATGTCAAGTTCAATGTCTCGTCTTCGAGAATCTCAGCAGTGCGTTAGTAAACTAGATCTCAAGGAGAAACGGAAAAGTGAATCTCAGTCGTCAGCGGACCGATGTTGTAGTGATAGTGATTGTGAACAATACAGCGAGGAGGAAAATAAAGGGAGGAAACTCCTCATTGCCTCAGGACCACCTCTTAAGTTGGATAAATCTCCGAAAAAGATTGAACTTCTCAATCAGTTGGGACTAACAACACAGCAACAGAAAAAAGGTAAATATTGTCCTTACTTAACCGTTTCCCACATACAGGAAATCACTATAAATGAAGGTATAATTACTGCAAAAATCTGAAAACATTGTGGAAAATGGAGAAATTGCTTGTTTTGAGCAATTTCTCCTTTTGTCACACTGTTTTCAATAGTTGTTTGCTGCAGAGGCGTCATGAAGGGACTATATGTGGGAAATGGTTAACCCCTTCCAAAATTCAACAAATATGCATTACTTTGAAAAGATATATGCAAAGGTATAGAAAATCACTATAAAAGAAATTATAATTAGTGAAGAGAGTTCAAACTATTGTGGCAAAAGGAGAAATTGCTCTTTATGCCAGTGTTATGAATTCTTCAGTACCGGTAATAAAAGTTTCATTTTAAGGGGTTTTCCATATTTTTCAAAGTGTTTCAAAGTCATCTGCTGTGCATATTTGTTTGTATGTGTGAATTGGTTATATACACAATTCATTCAATGAAGCCTTTCCCACATTCAGATGCATTTTGACTAAGTTGCAGCAGATTAATTTTGAACAAATTTGTTCAAAACGAGAAATTGTTTATCATGCCACAAAGTTTTCAACTCATTCCAATGCAATAGTACTTTATAGAGTTTTTCCATATGTCTGCCGTGATGATTGAGTCATCTACTGCGGATGTGATTCATGTAGGAAAGTGAAGTAATTATGCTTTGGATATCATGATGCTTTCAATATTTTCAGTCAAGATACTTGTATGAATAAGTCTCCCACACACAGATGCCTTTACACCTCTGCAGCAGGCAACTTTTGAAAACATTGTGATATAAGAGGAAAATGCTTGTAGATTCTTGTTAGCAATTTTTTTTTTCACCACAATTTGTTCAACTCTATTGAATTATTATACTTATATTCACAGAGATTTTTAGCTCACCAGGGCACGAAGTCCTCAAGGGTGCTCAAGGTGAGTTTTTGTGATCGCCTTTTGTCCGTTGTACGTCGTTCGTCGTCAAAATTTGCTTGTTAACGATCTAGAGGCAAAATTTTGCATCTAATCTTCATGAAAGTTTATTAGAACATATATCTCCATCAAATCTAGGCCAAGTTCGAAACTGGGTCATATTGGGACAAAAACTAGGTCACTAGGCCAAATTTAAGGAAAATCTTGTTAACACTCTGGAAGCCACATTTTTTAATTGAGCATGTTGAAGCTATGTTGGAATGGTTGTTTTAGTGATATCTAGGCTAAGTTCGAATATGGGTCATGTCCTGTCAAAAACAAGGTCACTAGTTCAAATTTAAGGAAAATCTTGTTAACACTCTGGAAGCCACATTTTTGGCTTGAGCATGTTGAAACTTTGTCAGAATGTTTGTCTTAGTGATATCTAGGTCATGTTGGGTAAAAAACTAGGTCACTAGGCCAAATTGAAGAACAAACTTGTTAATGCTTGAGCATGTTGAAACTTGGTCAGAATATTTGTCTTGGTGATATCTAGGGTAAGTTTCAATATGGGTCAGGTCAGATCAACAACTAGGTCACTAGGCCAAATTGTAGAACAATCTAATTAACACTATAGAGATCGCATTTTTTACTTTAGCAGCTTGAAATTTTGTCAGAAGGTTTTTCTTGATGATATTGCCATTGGCGCTGAAAGAGTCGAGTCTTAAATAGCCCATTCTCAGGTGAGCGATTCCAGGGCCTCATGGCCCTCTTGTTTTATATTTTTGCCAAGATGTTTTCAAACTCTTCTGTTGCAGAGGTGTAAAAAAGCGTCTGTCTTCTGCTGCAGATTTTTTGTATGTTGGAAAGGGTTTCAATGATGAAAGATCAAAATTCTAAAAGTTTTTTGTCACTCATCTTGCATTCTTCACATTGTCTTGTTGACTTTCCCCTTATTTTGCCCATATGCTTTTAAAGTCATCTGATCTGCTGCAGATTTTTTTTTGTATGTGGAAAAGGGTAAGACACAATATAAACAAACTAACCACCTTTTCTTGTTGTAAGTAAGAACTGTCGCGATTTGTGAAAGAACTTTAACTTTTTGACAGATGTAGATTTTGAGAAGATACGAAAACGCCGACGAATGATGAAGGAGAGAAGTGTGAGCCCGACAGATATGGAGGAAAATCATTTACAGTTAACCCCCTTGAAAACTTCATATCGGCCAGAGGAGCTTTGTAGTGAATCAGACTACAAGTCAAAATGTCACTTCCTGTCTCAAATGCTTCGACTGGAACCAGTCTCTGCAGAAGCCAGAAAAGGTATAAACTCCTGTAATTAACCCTTTCCCTCATACAACAAATCTGCAGCAGACGACTTTGAACACATCTTATCAAAACCATAGATAAATCTATATATATGAAGGTTTACTTTTTTTTCAAAAGTCGTCTGCTGGAGAGGCATGGGAAAGGGTTAATCATAAACCTGAGTGATAAGACATTTTCTTGTGTCATCTGCTTTGAAAATATCCTGGGAATTTTTATGTTAGGATTGGAAAATTTAAAGTTTGATTAAAATTGAAACCCAAAATAGAGATAATATTGTGGGAAAAGAAGAAATTGTATTGTACTTAATTAATTTTTAGCTCACCTATGCACGAAGTGCAAGGTGAGCTATTGTGATCACATTTTGTCCGGCGTCCATCCGTTGTGCGTCGTGCGTCGTCAACATTTCAGCTTGTTAACACTCTACAGGCTACATTTTGCATCCAATCTTCATGAAAGTGTATCAGAACATTCATCTCCATCAAATCTTGGACAAGTTCGAAACTGGGCCATATGAGGTCAAAAATGAGGTCACTAGGTCAAATTGAAGCGAAATCTTGTTAACACTCTGGAGGCCACATTTTCAATTTGAGCATGTTGAAACTTTATCAGAATGTTTGTCTTGATGATATGTAAGTCAAGTTTAAATATGGGTCATATTGGGTCAGAAACTAGGTCACTAGGCCAAATTGAGGGAAAATCTTGTTAACTCTATAGAAGCCGCATGTTTTGCAGCTTGAAATTTGGTCAGAATGTTTAGCTGAATGATATCTAGGCCAAGTTCGAATATGGGTCATGCTGGGTCAAAAACTAGGTCACTAGGCCAAACTGAAGGAAAATCTTGTTAACACTTTGGATGCCACATTTTTTGCTTAAGCATCTTGAAATTTGGTCAGAATGTTTGTCTAAATGATATCTAGTTCAAGTTCTAATATGGGTCATATGGGGGTCAGAAACAAGGTCAATAAAGGAAAATATTGTTCAAACTCCGGAGGCCGCATTTTTACTTTGAGCAAGTTGAAAATTTGTCAGAATGTTGTTTTGATGATATCTAGTCCATGTTGGAATATGGGTCATATCAGGAAAAATAATTTATAGATCACTAGGCCAAATGAAGGAAAATCTTGTTAACACTGGAGGTTGCATTCAGAATAATTGTCTTGATGTGTTTTGCATAACAGTACATTGTATTATTAAGGTGAGCGATCCAGGGCCATCATGGCCCTCTTGTTTTGTTTTCCACCCACTTTTTCTCTCGTATTGTTTTGTTTTCACCTTTTCTCACAAACAACAAATCTGCAGTAGACGACTTTGAAAATATTGTGAGAGAAAAAAAGTGGGAAATTGCTTATGAGTAGTTCCTCTTTTTCCACAATGTTATCAAAAGTCGTCTGCTGCAGCTGCTTCATAAAGCGTCTGTATATCCCTTTCCCTCATACAACAATTCTGCAGCAGACAACTTTGAACGTATTTTGTTAAAACATAGAAAATCTCCATAATTGAACGGATAACCTATGACAAAAAGTGGAAAACATTGTGGCAAAAGGATAAATTGCACGTTTTGTGCAATTTCTTCTTTTGCCACTATGTTTTCAAAAAGCTGTCTGCTGCAGAGGCGTCAGAAAGCGTCTATATGAGGGAAAGGGTTAAGGGAAAGGGTTATTTTTATATTCACTTCCTGAAATCACTTGCTAAGGTTCTGCTTGGCTAAGGTCAAGTTTTATTTTTTATGGGGCAAATCTTTTCTCTCTGGAAAAATCTTAAATATATAATTATAAAATGAAATTTAAAACTTTTTACTGATACTAAAGACTCTTGATGCAACAGCAGCAGACCTGTTTTGAAAAACAGTCGGAAGAGGAGAAATTATTAAAAATTGAAGATCTTTTCTCACACAGTTTTTGAAATATTGCTTTGATCTTTCTAGATAAAACTACAGGGGACAAGATAAGAGGGAGTGAACAGGTCTTTTCCCCACAATATTTCTCTTATTACTCAATCAAATCCTATGTGGTGGGTACTCAAAAGATTAGTATCACTGAGACGATTTTTTTTTTTTGAGTACCCACAACATAGTGTTTGAATGTCAAATAAGGATTTTAGCAAAATGCCCCTCATCTAGAGATCTGAGATCTGATACTGAATACATAGTATTTCTCATACATAGTATTTCTCATACGTTTCCAGAGCAGATGACAAAATAACGAAGGAAAAGGGTAACGTCATTTTCGTGTTTTATCTTACAGTGAATGGACAGATCATTAAAGCTATAGAAGCAGATAAAAGGAAAAGACATAAACATCCAGAAGGTTCTCAAATAGACAGTGTTAATGCACAGCGTGTTGGGGTGAAGCGAAAATTAATGGAGGAATCAAATATATTCAGTCCTACTGATAGACAAGGTGTTGTCTTAAGTCATAATATGGATAATAGACATGGTGTCGGCACCAGTAGAAATCTACAAACAGAGGAGGGTAAGACCCTCCCATTTGACACAAAGTTGGGAAGTGATTTTAACAATCCAGTGAGGGGCAAACAAAACACGACCAGTGACAGAGACACTAAACCTGTGTTAAGTCAGCACCCCAATGTGTATGGGAAAAACTTTGTTCAGGAATTTCATGATTCAGTGCTACAAAGTACAAGAATGAAGGATTTACATAAAAATACAGGTAAATTCAAATTAACATTATTTATCAACTTTTGTGATTATTTGTTTCTTTCTTTCTTTTATTCGGGTTTTACGCTGTTTTCAACATGATTTCAGTTACATCACAGTGTCTGTTCATTTATTCATGATGCCTGTACTAGGCTAGGAAATGTGACTTTCCCAAGGGCTCTCCACCATGACTTCTGTAACTTGAGATTGAAACCCGGGACCCCTGGTCCCACATCCCCGACACTAACCACTCGACCATGGTATTCAGGACCCCTGATTCCACATCCCCATAACTTACCACTCGACCATGGTATTCCTCAAAATATGATAAAAAGGATTCATTTTTTAGCTCATCGGTTTTTTAAAGAGTTTTTGTGATACCCTTGGTGTCGTCCCAAAACTTTAACCCTACCACATAGCTCATATTGAGTAATTTATCTTTTTGCAACAATGTTTTCAACTCTATTTAAACCCTTATTTATGGAGATTTGTTCACGATTTTGTCAAAATGTTCTTGAAGTCAATTTTGCTGCAGATTTGTTGTATTGGGAAAAGGGTTAAAATGTACCTGATAATAAAGATATATCTTCTGTTAAATTATACAAAAGTATACATGTAAAATCTTAAGCAGCAAATACATTTACAGGGCTACAGATAAGTAGCATATCTGCTTAAAAAAAGCAAAAAAGAAAACGCAATTCTTTTTAAAATGATGAGTACTCAGAAGCAAATAAAAAGTAAATAAAGCAATTGTTTAAATTTGTGTTGTTTAAATATTGTACATTAAATCAAACAAGATCAGAATGAAATAAAAAGTATCTATGGCTTGATGTGAACGAGACAAATACTAAGCTTAGATGTACAGTGTATACAGATTAAAGCAAAACTAAATTTAAAAAGTGTCTGAATGAATGAGGGATCCACAAATATATAGATTTGCCAATAATTAGGAGCAATAGTTAAACAACAATGAAATATTATGAGAAAAGGAGACTTTGCTCATTATATCTCCCTTTGCCATGATGATTTCAAGTCGTACAAAAAAGCATTTAAAAAAAATGATGGGGTAAAATCTAGTGTTGGGCCGATGATCGATTATAATCGAAAGTTGATTGGATATGCATCACGATGACGATAATCGATTGCATTTTATCACAATCGATTATCAATCGGTTCTCCTTTTTTGCTTCATTTATGCTTGATTAATATTCTGGCTTCCACAACTTGACAAGGGAGATTACTCTCATATTTGAAAACTCATGTGTGGTGGGCTAGCATGTAGATACAACAACTTGAGATCCAAAAATAGTGTTTTTTTGGCAATAAAATGATACAACATTAAGCCGGTATTTGTTTTTATCAAACATAAATAATAAGAAGCATTGCGAATATTGAGGCTTGTTAAATACAATACTGTATGAACCGATTTATAATCGATGTCTAATCGAATGAAGCAAAGCGATTGTAACCAATAATCAATTGTAAAAATGGAACCGATGGCCCAACACTAAAATCATCCCATGGTGTAAATACCCAATTCACTAAAAAAATAATCTTAGAAAAAAAGCATATTGAAAAATAAGAAAAGGTCTGAAAAGGAGATAAGCCTTTCCCACATGTCAACGCTTTCTGACGCCTCTGCAGCAGATAACTTTTTAAAGCATTGTGACAAAAAGCAAAATTGCTCATGATGAACGATTTCTCCTGTTTGTCACAGTGCTTTGAACTCTATTCAGTAAATATACATTCATTTATAGAGATTTTCTTCAGTTTTGCCCAGATGTTTAGAACGTCGTCTGTTGCAGATTTGTTGTATGTGGGAAAGCATTAAACAGTTACTAACGGATTCTAATTCTTTTCTAATGTTCTATACAGATCATAATGATGAATCTCAGAGAAGACCAAGACTTCCTGAAACCTCATCATCACATGACCTGTCGTCATGGCAACCACCACGACAAGAGCAATGGCCTGGTATAGATGGGGTCATGGAAATGTACCAAAGACATCAACAAGGTAGTTATATTGTTGGCAAAAATTTAACCCTTTCCCACATGTGACAAATCTGCAGCAAACAACCTTGAAAAACATCTAGACAAAAATATGGAAAAATCTCTATAAATGAAAGTTTTATTATTAAAAAATGTTTAAAACATTGTGGCAAAAGGAAGAATTGCGCATCTTGATCATCTTGAGCAATTTCTCCTTTTGTCATAATGTTTTCAAAGCTTTAACCAAAGGTATCTTTGTAATACAGAGATCATGTGGGGGAGAAAATGGAAAAGGTCAACTCCTGCATACAGGGTCACCTGTATCGGGTAAAAGGTCTATATGTACAAATGTTTGTATCTTTAACCCTTTCCCTCATACAACAATTCTGCAGCAGACGACTTTGAACACATTTTGTCAAATAATGGAAAATCTCTATAATTGAATGGATATTAACCTATGACTAAAAGTGGAAAACATTGTGACAAAAGGAGAAATTGCACGTTTTGTGCAATTTCTTCTTTTTTCACTATGTTTTCAAAAAGCCGTCTGCTGCAGAGGCGTCAGAAAGCGTTTATATGAGGGAAAGGGTTAAGATAATGATGTCATAATATAATGGTTTCCCTGATAGTTTTGCCAACTTTCTATGACTGCCAAGAATAAAAAATAAAACCATTTTGAAATACATTGAAATTTGATTAACATGACAAAGTGCCCTGTCTTGTCTGTCTGTTTGTGCCAAAGACTTAAACAATAGCCATTCCTTCTTACCCCATGGGATGTCTGGCTTTGACATTTTCCATGATTGTATACAAACCTTTTGCCATAGGTCTTGTTTTCTTGCACTGACCCTTCCCTGATATTGATAAATTTTAGAAGACAAGAGTTAACCCTTTCCCTCATACGGCAATTCTGCAGCAGACGACTTTGAACGTTTTTTGTTAAAACATAGAAAATCTCCATCATTGAATGGATAACCTATGACAAAAAGTGGAAAACATTGTGGCAGAAGGAGAAATTGCACTTTTGTCACTATGTTTTCAAAAAGCCGTCTGCTGCAGAGGCGTCAGAAAGCGTCTATATGAGGGAAAGGGTTAAATAATGATATGACAAAAGGAGAAATTGTTCCTTCATCTGCCATGTGATCACCTTCATCAATGTTGCAAACGTTACAACTTTTCTCTTGCATTTTTTAAAGCAATTGTCTGTAAAAATGTTACATCAGGAAACAAAAGGTCACAACTCCAATATAACTGTTTTAATGGTTGATTCATTTTGATGTTTTGAAGGTGAAAAACTTGAGAGAGCTGTGCTTACCGAGAGGAACAAGAAGTTGCGGGTAGATAATGCCGATTTAAATAGAATGGCGGAGCAGCTTAATCAACAAGTAGAGGTAAACGCATTAACCCTTCAACTTGAAGATACATTCTGACACATCTGCAGCAGACGACTTTTGAAAAAATAGTAGCAAAAGGAGAAATTGGTCATTTCATGAGCAAGAAATGAGCAATTTCTCCATTTGCCACAATGATTTCAGCTCTATGTAATAATAAATACTTCCATTTAACCTTTTCCCTCATATAGATGCTTTCTGACGCCTCTGCAGCAGACAGCTTTTTGAAAACATAGTGACAAAAGAAGAAATCACTCAAAACGAGCAATTTCTCCTTTTGCCCCAATGTTTTCCACTTTGAGTCATCCATTCAATTAGAGATTTTTTGACAAAATATGTTCAAAGTCGTCTGCTGCAGAATTGTTGTATGAGGGAAAGGGTTAAAGTAATTTAAAGAAAATAAATGCCAGGATGTTTTCAAGGTCGTCTGCTGCAGATTTGTTGGATGAAGTAAAGGGTTAAAGATATTCTGATTGATGGGTGTTTATCGCCATTTGTAAAAGTCTTTTGAGTCATTTCATTGCGTCCAGTTCACCTTCCATATGTTTCCTGACTTTCTTAGCCAGAACTCAACACAACAGTATTTCCGAGCAACTGTCTGCTTTTCAACATAGACTGGCTTGTCCCATTTGAACTTTGTCAAACGTCTAAAAAAGATGTTGACCAAGCTTGGGTTCAAACTCATAACCCCTATATTCACAGCCTGTGTCGCTATGGACTGAGCAACCGGGGCTAGACTGAAATATATTGCTGAACCTTTGCTAATTAAACATTCTATACAAAGTATTATTCAATTGTAACATAAATAGGGAATATTATGCTGCAGTAGCAATACAGGTTTTAGTATTCTACTACGAGGGGCATGGACAATTGATATCTCGCAAACCAAAGGTGGAGAGAGATCTCAAATTGTCCACGCCTCGAATAGACAATACTAACACCTGTATCGCTACGGCAACCTAATTTTCCTTTTATTATATACCATGCATAACTTTTAGGACAGAATAAAGAAAAAAATACATTTTTTTTTCTTTTAAATAACGAAATAACATAATTTACACATAAAATTTAATTTTTGATTGGCACCTGAACCACGGCCAACTACCACATTGTGAATGACCTAAAAGCATTCTTCACTGACGTCAGATATTTCAGTGACGTACCATTACCATATTTAGTACCGTATTTAACGAAATTTTAATCTGTTGTGTTTGAACTGCACATGACCATCTGCATGTATTTACGCCAGAACAGGTATATAATAAACATTTATCTGTGAACAAAGTAAATGTAAATTATTACAATGTTATTAGGAATCATGCAGTGCAGTTCATCACGGTGATGATGAAGACTGTCTTATATGGAGCTCCGGTGGTTGTGCATTTCAGGACCTATTGAAGAACAAGCAGCAGCTGGAAGATCTGAGAAATTATAATCAGAAGAAGATTGACTCACTGAAATCTAATATGAGGAAATTGAAGTGAATCAGAATTCCTTTTGCCACGATGTTTTCCACTTTTTGTCATAGGTTATCCATTCAATTATGGAGATTTTCTATGTTTTGACAAAATATGTTCAAAGTCATCTGCTGCAGAATTGTCATATGAGGGAAAGGGTTAAAACTTTCCAACACACAACAAATCTGCAGCAGACGACTTTGAAAATATCTTATCAAAAATGTGAAATAACTCCATTAATGACAGTTTAATTATTAAATAGAGTTGAAAAAATTGTGGCAAATGGTGAAATTGCTCATCATGAGCAATTTTACCTTTGCCACAATGTTTTCAAAAGTTGTCTGTTGCAGAAGCGTCACAAAGCGTCTGTATGAGGGAAAGGGTTAATTTTAAATCCATTTTTCTTATGTTCAAGCGTCTTTTGTCAGCTCTTTGACAGATGATATTTGAAAATATTGTAGGAAGAGAGAGAAAAATGTTTTCACACAGAGTTTTCTACTTTATGTTAGAATTATACGTTCATTTATCTCAGATTTTCTACTTCTATAATAGGCATCATATCAGATACTATTTTAACCTTGTCCCACATAGAACAAATTTGCAGCAGATGACTTTGAAAGCATAGTGTCAAAAAGCTGAAAAATCTCCATAAAAGATCGCTTAATTGTTAAATAAGGCTTAAACAATGGTAGTAGTGGCTGGAAACCTACCCAGGAAACGCCGTGATATAACTAAAAAAATTGTTGAAAGCGGCTTTAAACACAAAACCATAACAATTAATTGTTAAATAAAGTTGAAAACATTGTGGCCAAAGGAGAAATTGCTCATCAATGTTTTCAAAAGTTGTCTGCTGCTATTGCATCAAAATGTGTCTGCAAGTGGGAAAGATTTAACCCTATACCTGAAAAGAGACGACTTGAAAGCATTTTGGGAAGAGGAGTAATTGCTCAGCGAGAATTTCCACTTCATGCCACAGTATTTTTAAACCCTTTCCTTCATATAGACACTTTCTGACGCCTCTGCAGCAGACGGCTTTTTGAAAACAAAGTGACAAAAGAAGAAATTGCTCAAAACGAGCAATTTCCCCTTTTGACACAATGTTTTCCACTTTTAGTCATAGGTTACCCATTCAAATATAGAGATTTTCTATTTTTGACAAAATATGTTCAAAGTTGTCTGCTACAGATTTGTTGTATGAGGGAAAGGGTTTACTCAGGTTATATGTTAACCCATTTACACCAGCAGATAAAATGTTACGCATTTACAGCAGACTTTTAAAAACATTGCAGTAAAAGAAGAAATTGCTCAAAATAAGCAGTTTATCTCATTGCTAAAAATGTTTTTAAAGATTAAATTTTCAGTGATAAGAGATTTTTCATATTTTTGTCTTAGATGATTTCAAAGTCATCTGCTGCTGATTTGTTGTAAGCCATTGTGGGAAAGAGTTTCAAAAATGTAATGATGAAGAAATTGCACTTTTGGAAAACAGTTAGGTAATCTTCTTCTCTGGAATGTCTATGTACAGAAACAATGCTCTAGAAAAATTTGGTTGTACATCAATTGTAAGATTGATCATCTGATCAGAATCTATTGACATGTATGTGTGTGTGTGTGTGTGTGTACATTGTAGCACTGGAAATTGTTTTAGCGCCGTCATTAGACGGGGAGACGCCATTCAAAAAAACATTTATCTGGACCTATTTATCGTACAATGAACAAAGTTTTAAACTACATATGAGAACAAACTAGTATATTTGTGTTTTTTTCTATAATCAAGAATAAAGCTACATCTGAAGATTTAGAGTCTTTTGGCATCTGTGTAAAGTATAGACCAAAATGAGTTATCACTGTCCGCCTGTCCGTACTCTTTACTTTAACCCTTTCCCACATACAACAATTCTGCAGCAGACAACTTTGAAAACATATAAGTAATAATATAGAAAAACTCTATAAATGAAGGTTTAACTATAAAATAGAGTTGAAAATATTGTGGCAAAAGGTGAAATTGCTCGTTATGAGCAATTTCTCCTTTTGTCACAATGTTTTCAAAAGTTGTTTACTCCAGAGGCGACAAAAAGCGTTAATATGTGATGAAAGGGTTAAAGAATATGCATGACCTACCGTAGCCTCAATTTCAATTTAATTGAATTATTAATAAGGCTTTAGCCCTTTCCCACATACAACAAATATACAGCAGATGACATACAAAACATATTGACAAAAACATGATAGATCTCCATTTTAAGAGTATAATTACTAAATTGAGTTGAAAACGTTGTGGCAAAAGGAGAAATTGCTCATCATGTCATCATCTTTTTGCCAGAATGCATGTTTACACCCTGCCCCTGTTACGTATCTTTTAAATGTTCGTTTTGAATTTGAAATGAGGCTAAAATTTCTGTTAATCCATTCTCTCATACTCGCGCTGTCTGAAGCCTTTTAGGCAGATGACTTTGAAAAATTGTGACAAAAAGAAGAAATTGCTTAAACATTCAACACTTTCCCTCATATAGACGCTTTCTGACGCCTCTGCAGCAGACGGCTTTTTGAAAACATAGTGACAAAAGAAGAAATTGCACAAAACGTGCAATTTCTCCTTTTGCCACAATGTTTTCCACTTTTTGTCATAGGTTATCCATTCAATTATGGAGATTTTCTATGTTTTGACAAAACATGTTCAAAGTCGTCTGCTGCAGAATTGTCGTATGAGGGAAAAGGGTTAAAATGATTTTCCAAAGTTTTTGCCTAGATGTTTTCAACGTTGTCTACCGCAGCATTGTTGTGGGAAAGGGTTCAGTGATACCAAAACAAAGACGCCATAAGACCCCATTTAGCTGGATGCAGTGCATATGTTTTGCTGTAAAGACATTTTGATTGAATAAGCTTAAGTCCAAAATGAGCGGAATGAATAAATATTTATACATATACCAAAGCACTGAAATCACCGGTGAAGATGTTTTGTATAATTTGATTTTAACCCTTTACGTCATACGACAATTCTGCAGCAGACAACTTTGAACGTATTTTGTCAAAACATAGAAAATCTCCATAATTGAATGGATAACCGTGGACTAAAAGTCGAAAACATTGTGGCAAAAGGAGAAATTGCTCGTTTTGAGCAATTTCTTCTTTTGTCACTATGTTTTCAAAAAGCTGTCTGCTGCAGAGGCGTCCGAAAGCGTTTATATGAGGGAAAGACTTGATGTTCCAATTTGAAATAAATCCAATACTATTAACTCATTATCATTAAATATGTAACCAAAGAGATCTGCAACAGACATTTATTGAAAACATTGTGGTAAGAAAAAAAAGAAGATGCTCTGAATTTGTGATATCATATTTTCCAACATTGCATGTCATTTAAAATCATTTAGCCCTTTCCCATATACAACAAAGTTGCAGCATTTTTTTTGAAAATTGTTCGCAAAAGTATGGTAGATCTCTATAAATGAATGTTTATTATTGAATGAAGTTTCTCATTATTAACAATTTCTCTTTTTCCTACAATGTTTCAAATGCAGTTACTGCTGCATGTGGGAAAGGGTTAAAGTTGTGTATGTTTATAGTAGACTTGTTGTTTGATCTGATATCATAATTTAAAAGTTGTCTGGTTGAAAAACGTAAACAGATCAATTTTGATGAAGGAGGAATATTTAACCCTATCCCACATACAGATGCTTTCTGATGCCTCTGCATCAGACGACTATTGAAATAATTGTGGCAAATGTAGAAATTGCTCATGATGAACAGATTCTCCATTCCTCACAATGATTTGAACTATTCAATAATCATAATATCAATAATGGAGATTTTCTATTAAATAGAGAGGTTAATTTGTTAACTGTGTAGCAGATAACTTTAAAAACATCAAGTCTAAAATATGGTTTAATAATATTTATGAATGAAATTATAATTATAGTGTATTGAACAATTGTTTCCTTTTATCACAAGGCTTTTGAAAGCTGTCTGCTGAAAGATGTGTTCAATATTTTTATCTATGTGACTTTTAGTTAGGTTTTTGCTTAACTGTTTATAACAGATTTGGTTGCAAACCTATCTGTCCAATGACCTGTCTTGGTCAACATGGTTCATAACCCTTTACCACATACAACAAATCTGTAACAGATTATTTTGAAAAACATAAAGTCAAAACTATAGAAAATCTCTAGAAATGAAGGTATGATTATTGAATTGAATTATGAGCAATTTCTGATTTTGCCATAATATTTTCAAAAGTTGTATGTTGCAGAGGTGTCAAAAAACTGTCTGTTTGTGGGAAAGGTTTAATAAATCCATAATAAGTGAACTTTTGCCCCTGGCAAAACAACATACAGTATATTAAAGCACAAATGGTTATTATGTGTAAATATAGGTACATGTAGCAATGTTTTACATAACATAACATAATATATATATATGTAGTTACGAATAGTATAATTTTTTTGGCAGCTTTTATTGTGGAGTAAGCTGTGTGTAAATGGTGAAAGTATTGTACTGTTTGAATTGTGTAAAATGTGTGTGGGGTAATATGTTATAGGGAACTCATTAGGTATGCTCCTGTGTTACTGCCGGACTAGCGATAGTTCCAAAGTATTTGGTAATTTGAAAGAGGGAAATACAAATGTTAACCCCTTTTCCTCTGCAGCAGCTGACTAAATTAAATACATCCGGGTAAAAATGCAGAAAATCCCTAGAAATGATGAAAACATTGTGACAAACAAGAAGCAATTTCTTCTATCGCCACAGTGCTTTTCAAAAAAGTTCTGCTACAAAATAAGAAGCAATTTCTCCTCTCGCCACAGTGCTTTTCAAAAAAGTTCTGCTACAAATGGTTAAAATTTGTTAACAAGTGGGAAAGGTTTGAAAACCAATTGAGCTGCAATAGCTTAGTTGTTAATAATAAGAGCTTCTTTCTTATACACTAATTAATATATTTTCTTAATTCTTTCCCACATACAGCAAATCTGCAGTAGACTACTTTGAAAATATCTAGGTAATAATAGGAAAAATCTCTATAAACAAAAGAACATTATTTTAATTGAGTTAAAAACATTGATGCAAAAGGGGAAATTCATGAGCATTTTCTCATTTTGCCACAACATTTTTAAAAGACATCTGCTGCAGGGGCGTCTGAAAGCATCTCTATGTGGGGAAGAGTTAATATAATAAACTCAAAGCTTGTTAAATGATTGGTTTTGAGCTCGAACTCGACTTGGCCATTGATTCTTTCCAATGATTTACAACAGTCATTATGACTAAAAGTCAGTTGTCTTCCTCCTATGTACCGTAAATACTCGACTATAAGACGCACCCCAATATAATATCTATGTAGGAAGGTAGCCAGTTCCTTCGAAAAAATGGTATGATGACTCGTGATATAACTGTTGGGAATGGCTTTAAACTCCAATCAATCAATTGAAAAATAATCAGAAAAAAACCTTGTTTCATCTGAAACTTTGAATAATACATCGTTTTGATATAGTTTAAAACATTATGGATATGGAAGAAATTATGGGTTTCAAGCAATTTTTCCTTTACCGATATTTTAAGCTCATTGTGAGCTTTTAAAGATTTTTAGACGTCTCACAGGCCCAATTTCAACCAACCTACACAGGAATGTTCTTTAGGAGATGGCCTTTTAGAATTACTAAAATAATTGAATTCCATTCAAAACTCGGGTTAGCCTTGCAACAGATTTTTTTTTATAAATCTTTAAATGGCATATCTTGCTAAGCCACTGGGTCAATCTGGACTTAAAACGAAAGTTCTGAAGGTGACAGTCTTTCAAAATTGATAAAAGAATATAATTCCATGATAAACTTTTATTCCCATAGCAACAAAAGGAAAAAGTTAAAAAAAAAATATTGTCCAAAGCGACTGGCCTGATTTGAAAATAATTTGGCACAAATGTTCCCTGAATGACCCTCTACCAAGAATGTTCAAATTATTTCATATAAATTGAAAAACATGGTGGGCAGATGCAGTTTTGCTTATATGTATCTAGTTAAAACTTCTAAAACTATTTTTAATAAATCACCTGAGCAATACAGTGCTATTATTGCCCTCTTGTTTTAAGAATTGATTGTTAACGTCAAATGTGGTCTCTATGAGGTAAAGTGTACACATGTAGGAATTTCAATAAAATGCAAATGAATGAACAGTTTGAGATCGTTAACACTGTTTTACCCTTTTTTACATACAAAATATATCAAATATGCAACAGAAAGCATCTCGACAAATATATGAAAAGTCCCTAAAAGTCAAAGTATACTCATTGAATACAGATAAAAGCATAGTGGCAAAAAGCAAAAACGCTCATTATGAGCAATTACTTCTTTCGCCACAATGTTTTTAAAAGTTGACTGATACAGATGCATCATGTGTCTTCATGTGGGACATGACCACCATTAATGTGACATATGGAACAATACCCTTCACCAAAATTAGCATTAAACCACATCAATATTTAAACATTATGCTTTGACCTGATACAGATGATTGTTGAAAGCGGCGTAAAACCCCAATAAATAAATAAATAGATACAGATGACATCATGTACATTATGCAATAGGTGACTTCTTGAAATCATTGTGTGGTAAAAATGAGTAATTGCTATCTCTGCTTACAACAATGGTTTCAGCTCTTACTGAAGAAATGTACTCAAAACTTTCCAAATGTAACATTTTTCTCCAAAATGTTTTTGAAGCAGATGCCACTACGAATATCAAATTAGGTTTTAGTAGAGAAGAAGTATTGCATGAACTGAACTATCCATGGTGGCACTAACTGTTGTTAAGTTGATAAGTAGACAACGTTATGCAAACATTGAGAAAACCTACAAATGAAAATATTATCAATAGAGATGAGAATATTGTGGCAAAAGGAGAAATGCAGATAAAGGCACAATTTCTCCTTTTATCTGTGAAGTTTTCAGAAAGCCTCTGCTGCAAATGTGTCAAAATATGTCTGTATTCGTGAAAGAGATAATTAAGGAATGAATGACATTTGTGAAAGAATCAAATTATGATTATAGCAGTTTGTTCAT
The DNA here is from genome assembly GCA_031761405.1 of Serripes groenlandicus. Taxonomy (NCBI): domain Eukaryota; kingdom Metazoa; phylum Mollusca; class Bivalvia; order Cardiida; family Cardiidae; genus Serripes; species Serripes groenlandicus. The sequence continues at coordinate 48,214,416 of JASEVX010000010.1, read as the reverse complement.
CCCCTTACTAGAAATTTGTAATATCTAGGATTTGGCATTTAACATTATTAATCATGAAAGTCCTTTTGTATTTTACATAGAATTAAATGTTCAATGGTATTAAGCTGAATTGATATGCTTGGGTCAAGTATGTTTTAAATATTGTGTGTTACTGATTGTTGTTAAGTTTAAAGGAATCTAATTATGCATAAAAGGTCGATGATAGGCAGGCATCCTTGTCAGCAAAAGAATCGTGTTTTAACCCTTTCCCACATGCAACAAATCTGCAGCCGACGACTTAAAAAAACATACTCGCAAAAATTGGTAAAATCTATATATAAGGAAGTATAATTATGAAATAGAATTAAAAACATTGTGACAAAGGGAGATATTGCTCATGATGAGCAATATCTCCATTTGCCACAATGTTTTCAAAAGCCATCTGCTGCAGAGGTGTCAGAAAGCGTCTGTATGTAGGATAGTGTTAATTAAGGTGTCTTTTGAAAGATGCATGTTGAAAATGTTATGAAGGAAATGGATTGTTATGAACAGTTTTTCCCTTTTCATATATTTTTAAAATTGTGTCACAGTAAGGCATTTTAAGGTGTTTCTATCAAGAAAGGGTTATTTATCTCTTCACAAATTTGTTGTTAACCCTTACCCAGATACAACAAATCGACAGTAATCAATTTTGAAAACATCTAGGCAAACATGTAAAAAGTGAAAGTATAATGTTTTAAAAGGGTTGAAAACATTCTGGAAATAGTAGATATGAGCATTTTCTACTTTTGCCACAATGTTTTCCAAGTGTATAGATCTGCATGTTGAAAAGTGTTACTTATAATTCACTATCACTGTAAATGAGATGAACAAACAATAAATTAGTCCAAGAGATTGTCAAGTATATGTGATGCTATGTTTCTTGGAACTTCACTTGTTGAATTGTACTTTTAGATAAGTTTTCTATGTGTATATTCTTACATCCATGAACTGGACTGTATAATTGAGGCTGAACCCTTCCCCACCTGCACTCACATTTTAACCCTTTCCCACATGCAAACAAATCAGCAGGAGATGACTTTGAAAACACTGGCTAAAGGAGAAATTGCTCAATAGGAGCAATTTCACCTTTTGCCACAATGTTTTCAAAAGTCGTCTGTTGTAGAGGCATCAAAATGTGTCCAACGTGTAAAAGGGTAAACGTTTCTGCAGCAGATGCCATTTGAAGGCATTATGGCAAAAGAAAATATTGCTACAATATGTTCAACTCTTTCAAATAAATACATTTATAGATATTTTCTATATTTTTGACTTAAGGTTTTCAAAGAAATCTGATGCTGATTTGCTGTATTTTGAGAAAGGGTGAAGAAGCATGTAAAGTTACATACTATTGTTATGGACTCAGTACATCGGAAAGGTGCTCCAGGAAAACCAACTTTAGTGCAGATTGCCTCTGATGTGTACATCCTGATCCACCTGCACATCCCACATACAGACCCTTTCTGACGCCTCTGCAGCAGTCGACGTTTGAAAACATTGTGACTAAAAGGAGAAATTGCTCAAAACGAGCTATTTCTTCTTTTGTCACAATATTTTCAACATCTTTCAGATATAATACATTGTTCTTTTATTTATAGAGATTTTTCCACGTGTTTTTTTCCAAAATCTTTTCAAAGTCGTCTGCTGCAGATTTGTTGTATGTGGGAAAGGGTTTAAAAAAAAGCAACTTCTGAATTCTGATGAACAGTGTCCATTTGGATCCTATAGCATTGATACCCAGATAGATCTTTATATTGAATTGTAATAATTGCAGTAAGCTTGGTTTCCTGGCCCGACGATTGAGACCGGCAGTCTTGTCTAGAGTTATATTTGTTTGGATACTTTTGTGCATAATTAGACTCCATGTTTTGTGTACTTTTGCTACTTTAGAGGCTCTGTGTTATGTATATTCAATGTGCTTACAAGGTGGTTTTTTCTGATATTTACACATTTACGATTTTATTTTGTTTCTGAATACTTGATTGTAAATCGAATTAAAACTATATTTATGACTCTCCAACTCACTGCGTTTATCTTTTAACTTTCGTTCCAACTTTAATTTCGAAAAGTTAGTGTCCTAGCAGCTGTGTATGTTCAATGAAAATCATATGATTATTATAGTCACAACGGAAATCATATATAGTCATTCTTACAATTGTTGACTCACAAGTAACAGAGGAAATAGATTCACTTGATGGGTGTAATTATATTTGCCTATGCTGCATCCTATGTAACCCTTATCTATTTCCCACATAGAGAAGCATTCTGACGCCTCTGCAGCAGACAACGTTTGAAAACATTGCGACAAAAGGGAGCCCATTATGACAATTGTCCCCTTTTGCCAAAATGTTTTCATTTTTATTAAAATGTTATCTTCATTTTAAGATTTGTTTTTCTTTTTATCTTGATATTTTCAGTCTTTTGCTGCAGTTTTGTTGTTTATGGGAAAGTGTTAAGATTTCCAACCTCCGTTAGAACGCCAACAAAAAGGATGAGTCGATGAAATAATTGTATTAACAATATATCAAGCAGATGCATGTACAATGTATTTTCTGGTATTGCCTATGTACCTGCTGTATTGAATCTACAAGTTTTGACATGTCTAACACCGCCGCTACCTGTACTACATCACTGTGTTGAACGTGCAATGGTAGACGGAAGTTTGGATCTGTCCAGCATGGCCGCCACCTGTACTGTATCACTGTATTTAATCTACATTGGTAGACGGACATTTGGATCGGACCGCTATCTGTACTGCATCACTTTGTTGAATCTACACTGGTAGACGGGACGTTTGGATCGGTCCACCTAGACCGCTACCTGTACTACATCACTATTGAATCTACAATGGTAGACGGTAGTTTGGATCGGGCCACCATGACCGCTCCCTGTATTGAATCTACAATGGTAGACGGACGTTTGGATCAGCCCACAATGGCCGTTACCAGTGATCTGCCGGTTTCATTGCTACGTATTTAAAGCCCGTTTTGAAACTGTCAATTCCATAGAATTTTCAGAAAGGAAACCCCCAAAAAACAAAACAAATTAACAGCAAAGATTGCCACGATTAGGTGAGAAAGTTCAAACAATACATTGTGTTCGTTGCTATGAACTAGGTAGGAGACAGGTTCGGACATTTACTACTTGATAACAACCCAGTCGTTACAAAAACCGGTTACAAACCATTCACACGAAACTGACAGATCCAAACCTCCGTCTATGGAGCGAACATTTGTCATCGAACTTTCTTGACCCGATTCTGATCGTTTACACCAGAGACATATAAACACATGTGATTATATGTCTGTTTACACATATTTCGAACCGTTACATCACTAGCATAAATACGTAATTTAATTAAGTCCAAAGTTCAATAGCTATAAAAAATAAATACCATGATATGGGTTTATTTTCTTTCCCGTTTAATTTGTCCGCCTAGAATGTATTTTAAGAAATTACTATATATAACGCATTAAAGGAAAGCACTGAAAGACCCGTTTTTGGACAGTTTTAAACAGTATTGTGGGAAACCCGCTCATTAGCAATTTTGTATTTTCTCAAACTGCCTCAACCCTTTCTCACATACAAGAAATGTAGCAGACGACTTTGAACATATTTTGTCAAAAAGTGGAAAATCTCTATAATTAAATGGATAACCAATGACTAAAAGTGGAAAACATTGTGGCAAAAGGAGAAATTGCTCATCATGAAATTATGTAAGCTTCAAAAGTCTTGTGGCTAGGGCGTTCAACTTGAAAATGACAGACTGAGTGCTAGTTTGTCGGCTCGACATTGTAATAAATGAAAGGTGCTGTCACATATGGAAAGCCGATGCGCCATGCGAATTGCGAAATGCTTCTTACTCAATGCGAAATGCTTCTTGCTAAATGCGAAATGCTTCTTGCTGAATGCGAAATGTTTCTTGCTTAGTGCGAAATTCTTGCTTAGTGCGAAATGCTTCTTGCTGAATGCGAAATGTTTCTTGCTAAATGCGAAATGCTCCTTGATGAATGCTTCATGCGACATTCAAAATGGGATATGTCTAGTTGCCACTTTGCATTCTTTTGCATCTTTTTATAGTGACACTTGCTATTCATAGTATCATAGAGGTTACAATACACCAACAAAAATCCTTCTTTGTATCCATGTAAATCGACCAGTTTTAGTCCTTAATTGTCACACTTTCTAAGTGTTTCTCATGTAGAACACCATATATCATTGAAAAGAGTTACCTCCTAGCTTTAAAACAATCAAAAGAAAATGTGGGGTCGTGCATTATGCAAGAAAGAATTCACCAGGCGAAAATGGTTACCGTCATTTTGGACCAAATCGGGCCCGAACAAAACCGGTGTTTAGCATTCTCAAAAAGCATAGTGCATTTCACAATTTGCATTTCGCATTCAGCAAGAAGCATTTCGCATTTTGCACTAAGCAAGAAGCATTTCGCATTCAGCAAGAAGTATTTCGCATAGAGAAAGAATATTTCGCAATAAGCAAGAAGCATTTCGCATTGAGTAAGAAGCATTTCTCATTCAGCAAGAAGCATTTCGCATTTCGCACTAAGCAAGAAGCATTTCGCACTAAGCAAGAAGCATTTCGCATTCAGCAAGAAGCATTTCGCATTCAACAAGAAGCATTTCGCATTCAGCAAGAAGCATTTCGCATTCAGCAAGAAGTATTTCGCATAGAGAAAGAATATTTCGCAATAAGCAAGAAGCATTTCGCATTGAGTAAGAAGCATTTCTCTTTCAGCAAGAAGCAAGAAGCATTTCGCATTCAGCAAGAAACATTTCGCATTCAGCAAGAAGCATTTCGCATAGAGAATGAATATATTTCGCAATAAACAAGAAGCATTTCGCCAAAAGCATAGTACATTTCGCAATTCGCATGGTGCGCCGACTTTCCATAGTCACACATTGACGACCTCTATAAAGTTTTCGTTACGTTCTAGAAAACGAAGATTGATTGATTGTTTGGTGTTTAACGCCGCTTTTTCAACATGTTTTCAGTTATACCGCGGCGTTGTAAGGTACCAGTACGACTGGTATACCGCGGCATTGTAAGGTACCAGTTCTACTGGTATACAGCGGCGTTGTAAGGTACCATTACTACTTGTATACCGCGGCATTGTAAGTACCAGTTCTACTACAGCGGCGTTGTAAGGTACCATTACTACTAGTATACCGCGGCATTGTAAGTACCAGTTCTACTACAGCGGCGTTGTAAGGTACCATTATTACTGGTATACCGCGGCGTTGTAAGGTACCAGTACTACTGGTATACCGTGGCGTTGTAAGGTACCAGTACTACAGTTATACCGCGGTGTTGTAAGGTACCAGTACGACTGGTATACCGCGGCGTTGTAAGGTACCAGTACGACTGGTATACCGCGGTGTTGTAAGGTACCAGTACCACTGGTATACCGCGGTGTTGTAAGGTACCAATACCACTGGTATACCGCGGTGTTGTAAGGTACCAGTACGACTGGTATACCGCGGCGTTGTAAGGTACCAGTACCACTGGTATACCGCGGCGTTGTAAGGTACCAGTACGACTGGTATACCGCGGCGTTGTAAGGTACCAGTACCACTGGTATACCGCGGCGTTGTAAGGTACCAGTACGACTGGTATACCGCGGCGTTGTTAGGTACCAATACTACTGGTATACCGCAGCGTTGTAAGGTATCAGTACTACTGATCCAATTGTCCTGACACCATCCAGCCTGTCGTAATGCCTCCCCGGCAACCCCGCACGCCAACGAGGGCAGCCATTACTTCCATTTTTTAATGATTTGGCATAACCCGGCAGAGGATCGAACCCGCGGCCTCCCGCACTCGAGGCGGACACTCTACCAATACACCACTGTGGCGGTGAAGGTCGGATAAAAGGCGCTAGATGGTAGTATCAGACCTTTGTTGGATGTGGATGGTCGTTGGGGAACGGAGAGGGTTGAGAAAAAATTGTTGATGTTTCACGTTTTTTACAGAACGACCTGTGATACAGAGTACAGTCTGTTCACAGCCCACCTTCCGTTCTCTTGATAAAACGGCCATTTAGCGCCTCCATATCGTCATCATACAGTACCGGCCATATAGCGCCTTCATATCGTCATCGTACAGTACACGGTCATATAGCGCCTCCATATCGTCAACATACAGAACACGGCCGTATAGCGCCTCCATATTGTCAACATACAGTACACGGCCATATAGCGCCTACATATCGTCAACATACAGTACAAGGCCATATAGCGCCTCCATATCGTCAACATACAGTACACGGCCATATAGCGCCTCCATATCGTCAACATACAGTACACGGCCATATAGTGCCTACATATCGTTATTGTACAGTACACGGCCATATAGCGCCTCCATATGGTCATCGTACAGTACACGGCCATATAGCGCCTCCATATGGTCATCGTACAGAACACGGCCATATAGCGCCTCCATATGGTCATCGTACAGTACACGGCCGTATAGCGCCTCCATATGGTCATCGTACAGTACACGGCCATATAGCGCCTGCATATCGTTAGCGTAGAGTACACGGCCATATAGCGCCTCCATATGGTCATCGTACAGTACATGTACCGTAATTACCTCGCTCTGTCACCGGTCATCTGTATTCACTCACCGTTTTACAAAGTTCTCCTCCGCCATTATGCCGACCTCAACGTTCCAGTACAGTTTAACCCTTTCCCACCTGCAGACGCATTTGCAGCAGACGACTTTTGAAAAACATTGTAATGTTTTCAACTCTATTTAATGATAAAACTCTCATTGATGTAGATATTTCACATTTTTGCCAATATGTTTTCAAAGTCGTCTGCTGCAGAACTGTCGTTTGTTGGAAAGGGTTATGTACAGCTCATTTAAGATCCACTGAAGATGTTGTACATTAGCTTATAAGATTTAATGCCTCTAGTTATAAGTTATGTGTGACACAAGCTTTGGAAGGAGAGGGGGAAATCCATTCTCCTTCCAATTTAGCAGAAGTATGAAAACAGAAACGGAAGTATATAAACAAAAAATACAAAGAAATTTTAACAAGTGTAAAGATAATTGTTATCAAAATTGAGCATTTATGAAATTAAAAGAAAACGTTCTCATGTATAGTCAACATATAGCAAGAATACAATGGTCTGAATGAACAAACTGTACAGGGAGGAACGTTTTAAGTTTAGAAATACAACATAACTTTATAAATAGGCAAAAACATCCCCCGAAACTTTTTGTTCTGAGCTTTGATGAATCGGGTCGTCAGGGCTGTAAACCAAACAATTAAAAAAGCGTAGCCTAGGAAGTTGTGGGATTCCATAATGTTGGTTTTATCGCGGACCGGCTCATATGAAAATCAAATGCTTATAATGAATACGGAGAGAAACCGGTTTAACGTTATTTAATTGATATATTAGTTTTACTTGTTTTGTTAATTGATTAACAACTACACTTATATTACAGAAGAAATATGCATATCTCCGTTTTTGTTATTATATATAAATTATATCATAAACACAGTGTGTCTAATTTACTTACCGATCACGGTATCTCATTGTCAGTTAAACTCGAAGAAAATGATTTTTTGTAGCAGGAGCATAGCTCGTTCGTAAAATATACATGCAAGTACAAAGCAAAAGTTTGCTACGTATATTCATACTTTTCCTAAGTAGTAACTTCAAATCATTCTGGAAAATAAACTGTATTTCGGTAATTTGAAGCGGTGATATTTCCGGAAAACAAAGCAGCTATTTCATTTGTTTTTAAAAAATGTTTACATGCATATTGCAAAGAGGGCTTTTCCTGTCATCCGCTTCACGTCACAATCACTATCAACTCATGACTTGACGGTACACGACAAAAGTCGTGTTTTCTTATCTGATTATTTTTAAGAAAAAGTAAACATTTGAACAGCCGTTAAAGATTTGCATGTTTAATAAGGGCTTTTCTGTTCACCCTACTAACGTCACAACGAAGCTTTTCCACTCGTGAGTGGATACAAGACAAATTGGGTACAAGACAAAATAAAAAGTAACGTTACTACTCTGATGTTTCAACTCTTTCCACACCAATGGAAATATTGAGATTTCTTCAAACAATACAGATTCAGCTGACTTGAATAGCTCATAACGAGCTGTATCACCTGAGATCAGCATTGTTCTTTTGTATTTCAAGTTATGTACATAGTCCAAAACTCTTGACTCATGAAAAATGCGGTCGCCCGATTTTGAACATGGAAGAGTCTGTTTTAGGAAATTCGGCTGTGACCGATTGACTACATTCCTGGGTTAAACTCATTGACATGTAAGTTATATCAAAACATACGTGCATGTTACACTCAAAACAGACATGCATGTTACAATCAAATAGAGACGTGCATGTTACAATAAAAAAGAGACGTGCATTTTATATCAATAACAGACGTGCATATTATAATAAAACAAAGGAGAAGATACGTACATGTTACCTTAATAACAGACGTGCATGTTACAATCAAACAAAAGAGAAGAGACATGCATGTTACAATCAAACAAAAGAGACGTGCATATTACAATCAATCAAAAGAGACGTGCATGTTACAATCAAACAAAAGAGACGTGCATGCCACACTCACTCAAAAGAGACGTGCATGTTACAATCAAACAAAAGATATGTAAATGTTATAATTAAACAAAAGAGACGCGCATGTTACAATCAATCAATATTAACGTGCATGTTAAATTAAACAAAAGAGAGGTGCATGTTACAATCAAAACATACGTGCATGTTACAATTTCCCATTCCTAGTCAACAAAGTAACATATTTTCTGTCGTCTGTCTGTGACATTAATTGGTAGGCGACACATATAATCATTAAACAAAAAAGTGTTACCTGAATTGCATAACTTGATGTTGTTTTTGTTTTTTTAATTTGGAATGGCAACTACATGTGTCTGGTTCATAGCTTCTAATTACAGAATCAACAGTATTAAGCCTATTAATAAGGACATATTCTTATGCTACGGAAATGTTCATTGCAATTGTCAATGGCTTTCTAAATTTAGAAACAATAGGCAACTATGACATCATTGTCACACTTGTGGTTTTCCCACGCAAGAATGCTAATATAAGTATGAATTAAAATTAGATTGGGTATTCTCATTCCAAAATTCCATCAGATACCAGTTACAAAGTGTTACAGCAAAACTGTAATAGTTAAGATACATTGAATAAAAGGGAAGTTACGAATACAAGGAACACATCACAAATATGAACGAACAAATGAAAGCTTTACTTGTAACAAATGAATCGACGGCAGATGTCATTGACAGCATTCTGGAATGTCGTGAACAAGAAACAGCGAGGTCGGCATTACATATATCAGCTGTCGGAGTTTTGTTATTTTTGGCAGTAGTTTTTAACATTCTTGTTATCGTGGCATATCGTGGGAGATGGAGAAAATCACCAAATCTCTTTCTCATCGCGTTGGCAATCATGGACATATTCAACAGTTTGGTGCTCGGAACAGACTTTTTAGTGAGGTTTGAATTTGTTAACAAAGACATAAAGTGGTATTATTATTTAATAAGGCAATCATTGGTGTATGTTGGAGGTTTAACATCGGCAACCCTAGTGCTTTGTGTAACCATAGACCGTTTTGTAAGAATTGGCAAGTCACAATTTACAAGACTGACTCCAAGAAAGTGTGGACTAATGATTCTAAGTTCTGTTTTAGCATCCGTTCTTGTGTCGGCACCATTCGCTGTGATAAACGTAGTTAAAGAAGCTTCATCAAGACTAGGTGATGCAGCTGTTACAGATAACAATGCTGATATAGCAGGACTCCGTTTGTCTGAGGCTATGACGGAAACCACTCTACAGGGAACGTCTACACATCTTGTAAATTATACCGGACCGAAGGAGAGATATTTCTTTATATTTCATATCATAGTTTGTTTACAGTTTTTGTTAGCAATCTCATGTATATTGGTATTGAACATTATTCTTATTTACGTGGTTCTGCGTAACGGATACAGAATGTCCAAACATTCGCAACATAGAAATGGACTGGAAATGAACACATCGATCAATAACAAGTGTTCCTATACCCCCAGTGAAACAGATAGTTCTCACAAACCTCAAAACTCTGATCCCGTTGACAGGACGGAATTCCAACAGAGATTATCGACTTTGATTGCCAACCAGGCTGCTAATCTGGCTCGGCACACGGATAGAAGATCGTCACACATTCTTACATCGTTGGCCGCTATACGAAACAGGACACCGTTACGGACTTTCTTGATGTTGCTGGCGGCCGTCATACTGTTCTTCTTTAATACTCCGCCATTGATTATGAATATTTTGAAATTTGTAAAGCCGTCAGTAATTATGGAGTTAAATGATGTGTCGGTGATTCTGTTGGACCTTTTAAATCATTCGTACTTATTGTGTCTACTGGGTAATCCCCTATTGTACACGTTCTTTAACAGAGGGTTTTTGAACATTCTAAAAAAGGCTTGTTGCTGTAAGCCTAAACAGTGTGCGTTACAACGGAAGAGAAAACAAGAACCAGCAACGAAGCAAACTGTTAACGTAACTCAGCTTAATCCTCGAGTTTGGTACCCGACATACAACGAACTGCAGACTCATAAATGGAAAGAATCGGCCGTGTAATATTGCATTTTTTTTTTTGTAAAAGACAAATGTATTAGTGTAAAATTATTTTGTAAACATTAGTCTTCAAATATGTCTGTTTATCAAATAGGAAGCTAAAGACAGATACGTAAACTCTTCATGACCGCGTCTATCGATGTTGGGTAACACTGCATCGGCGCACAGCATCCACGGTCTTACCGGAGTAAGATACAATCTATTTATTTCGCAATTTAGGCCATCGGCTTATAGTACAACATAATTTATACGTATATACAACAAGAGGGATGAAATGCATTATAACACTGACACGTGAAGCTGCGTTAGTATTACGAGTTTGAAATAGTTTCGCTTCTTAGTTTGAATGCGCTCTGAAGGAATTCTGCAGTATTGTAGACTTCAGACCGATTATTTGTATTTAATATTTTAAAAAATATGTCCCGAGTCCTGTTTTTTATCCAGGATACATTAAACTAAATTTCTTTTAAATCGTCATTAAAACTGTAGGACATTCATAAAAGAAGTAAAACTCATCTTCAATAATGTAGAGCCTTACATGTATGTCTACATATGATTAGGGCCGATTTGCATCTTTCGACACAAAACTATAAGTGTAGCCCAACTTAGTTGACACCAATTTACCTTTATATGACTACGTAACGGAGTTCGCATTCCACTGATGGGCTAAAAGCCTATGTGGAAAAGCAGCCAGTTGCTTGGAAAGTATGTTGTGTGGAGGACTGGTGGGTTGAGGACTGGTGTGTTTATCAGAAATTGATTCTCAAAAGTAACCAATTAAAATGCAAACGCTTTGGTAGTTGAACTAAAATGCTTGAAACTTTTGATGGTCCTTGAGGAACATAACTTCCACGTATAACTACTGTCAATGTTAGACATTCCAGATTGGTGACTAGGCTGGGTTAAACCCCCATTTCTTCACGTACAACAAATCCACAGCAAACGGCTATGAAAACATGTAGGCAAACATATCGAATATAGTTAAAAACATTATGACATAAAGGAGAAATTGCTCATCATGAGCAATTCAGTTCTCCTTTTGCCACAATGTTTTCAAAAGCTGTTTACTGCAGAAGCGTCAGAAAGAGTATGTATTGAAAGAAAAGGTTAAACTTCCTTTAGTCCGGTTGCCGTCACTATTTTACCACAAAAGAAATAACAACATACAATCGTTAAGATTTATTGTTATATCAATGTGCTGATCTTAAACACAACACTTTTACTAACTTGACCAAGTCTAGACAAATTTACTGTCCAAGAGGTCTCATTGGTCAAACATTACAACGTAGTTATTCAATGCAAAATACTAAAAAAGACCGGTGATTACTTCCAAACTTCATATTTCACATGTCACACTTCATACTTTACACTTCATAGATAATATGTTTGAAGTGTGAAGTTTGAAGTGTGAAATTCAGACTTCATACTTCACACTTCATAGATAATATGTTTAAAGTATGAAGTGTGAAGTGTGAAGTGTGAAGTGCGAAGTATGAAGTCTGAATTTCATACTTCAAACTTCACACTTCACACTTCACACTTCATACTTCATACTTAAAACTTAAAACTTCATACTTCAAACTTCAAACTTCATACTTCAAACTTCACACTTCACACTTCAAAAATCAGTTTGAAGTGAAGTATGAATATGAAGTATGAAGTTTGAAGTATGAATATGAAGTATGAATATGAAGTATGAAGTATGAAGTTTGAAGTATGAATATGAAGTATGAAGTTTGAAGTGTGAAGTATGAAATTCACACTTCACACTTCACACTTCAAACATATTATCTATGAAGTGTGAAGATGTTTACGGGCATCATTGAAGACGCTTGTTAATTATGAACGGCTTTTAAGTTTAAGTTTTATTTAATGTGATATTTTAGGCCACCGGCCCATACACATGATACAGCATAATTACATAGCATTAGAAGTGAAAACAGTATTTACATCATAGTAATACAGACAAATAATACAAAAACTCGGATATCCATTACATGATATAATTCTAAAAGTTATGGCTAATGTTAGAACAATAATACGACTTTTAGATTGACTAGAATCATGGTAAATGCAAAACTGAAAGAATATACTTTGTATGAGATATATCATCACCTTTCTAAAGAGAACACATATGAACGGTATACTAGATACAGTGTAACCTTTTGACACTTTTCCGTTTTAGTTATAAGCATGTTTAAATAGTTCGCATGTGACATGGTTGTGATTCTAGTATTGTTAATTAAATCGATGAGTAATAGTGTGTATGACACATCGTTAAGCCTTATTTTGTCGTTGTTCTAAAATACTTTGTACCGTGAGGAAAAGCTACTCTCGGATAACATCATAGTCGACTTCGAGACCAATCCTGCGACTCCGCGCCTCAGTATCTCAGCTTTTCGCCATCTTATCGTGAATACACACATTGAATCAACGTACATGTTTAACCCTTTCCAACATACAACATATCTGCTGCAGACGACTGATCAAACCCTTTGATAATCAAAGCACAGAAGTGCTGACGGCCTGGGGGCTGCAAGAAGGTTGGAGAAGAAGGGAAAATGTGAAAGAAAATAACAATTGCATTTTATATTTATGTATTTATTGTAAGAAGTTAACAGATCATATATCAAAAATAGTAGATATTATGAAATTGGCAATCGGAAAGCAGGACCTTGTTGGCCCTATATCGCTCACTTGAGTGCAAGAGCTCACAAGTATACACATTAACATGTTTGGTCTCACGGACCCTACAGGCCCCCAGGTGAATCCGCCACTGCATTTTTCACGCGATCCGTTCCACTTCGCGAATGTTAATAAGCTCTCATAGTTGACCTCTCGGCGCATTAATTTCTAAAGCATTTATTAAACTTATATTGGAGTACTCACGCTTTAAGTTTTTCACTGATGTTCCAACAATATTATAATTATCTTATTTTGGGAGAATTTAACCTTTTAAATGCAGTCTTGTTGAATCCATGATGAACTATTTTTCTCGCGCAGTCTCACCCTAAATTGCGTTGTTCGTTCAATTGGCAGGCTGCCAAATCCGAAAAAAATGATATTACTCCTATGATCCGGGGCAGACTAAACACTATGGAAACTCTCCATTAATGAAAGTGTAAATATTGAATAAAGTTAAAAAACATTGTGGCAAATAGAGAAATTGCTCATTATGTTTTCAAAAAATTCTTCAGAAAGCATTTGTGTGTGGGAAAGTGTTAAATGGTAGCAAACAGTATCTTGATTCTAATTGTGGTTTTACGCAGTTTTCCAAATCATTTCAGTTATATCACGACGACAGTTCACTTTCTTACGGTCCCTGGGTAGACAAACAAGTACTGGGCTAGGAAAACATCTTGTTTCAAACTTGTTTTAACATTATCTCACATACAACTAACGTGCAACATGACGATTACTTTGTAAACCTCTAGCTAAACATATGGAACATTTCAATAAATGAGGACAAACTTTTGAGTAGTGTTGAAAACATTGTGACAATTGGAGTAATTGCTAATTTTGAGCAATTACTCCTTTTGCCACAATATTTTCAAAAGTCTTCTGCTGCAGAGGCGTAAAAACGTGTCTGAATGTGGGAGAGGGACAAAAGAACATTGTCGTGGGTGAATCCTGTCTAAAACGGGGGCACTATAACTTTCCGAAAATGAAAGTGGGAAAAATATCTTATGTTCACATCTCCTACGTACTTACCATCTACTTGAGATAGATACTTAACTCTTTCAGCGCCGAATTGTTTTAAGTAGCCTTTTCCATGTTCAAAATAGAACGTCTCCATTACTCATGTAATAAAAGTTTTGGACTATTTTGATAAGTAAAAGGCAAATAATGCTGATTTCAGGTGAGGCAGCTCGTTACGAGCTGACTCGCCTGAATCTGTATTGTTTGCAAAAACCTCAATATTGCCTTTGGCGCTGAAAGAGTTAACCCTTTTTTCCTAATAAAGAAAACGATTAACTCCTTTTCTGCGGCTACGGTTGAAAACATTGTGGAAAATGGAGTAGTTGGTCAAATCGAGCATTCTCCCCCCTGTTTTAACAATGTTTTATTTTAAGTAACAGCAATAAAACTTAAAATGTTAATGATGTTTTATTTTTTCCCGTAGATAACGCTAACATATCTTATCAGGGAAATGGTAACAATTCAATGTCACGGAAATCCATGCGACAAACGAAAGCCCAGCAATCTATATTGGGAAATATATAAACTGATATTCTTATTTTGATGACAAATTTTCAACTTCTTCTGTTTCGAAAACGTCTGTTGCAGATGCGTTATCGAATCACGTAATTGTTTAAAATTTTAGCAAACCATATTTCTTGTTTCAAACGTGTGTTTTACATGTTCCCAACAAATTAGCAGCAGACGACATTGGAAACGTTCGGGCAAACATACAAAAAATCTATAAAAATAAAGTTGCACTTTTTTATTTAGTTGAAACATTGTGGCAAGAGGAGAAAATGCTGGAATAATTTGAATAACTCTGTTTTTAGAAGCCGTCTGGAAGAATCTCGACGGAAATTTAGAAGTTCTCTAATCTGAACGTATAATTATTGAAAAGACAAACACATTACGGCATTGCCGATTATGAGCAATTACTACATTTACCGCAACGTTTTCCAGTCATCTTCTGCAGGTGCGTCTGCACGTTGGAAATTGTTTAAACATGAAATAATGCAAAGATAAAATGGCATATATTACGAATCTAGTAATTGCACTTCTTGAATGTCTTATTTAGTTTAACCCTTTCCCTCATACGACAATTCTGCAGCAGACGACTTTGAACTTATTTTGTCAAAACATGGAAAATCTCCATATTTGAATGGATAACCTATGACAAAAAGTGGAAAACATTGTGGCAAAAGCAGAAATTGCACGTTTTGTGCAATTTCTTCTTTTGTCACTATATTTTCAAAAAGCCGTCTGCTGCAGAGGCGTCAGAAAGCGTCTGTATGAGGGAAAGGGTTAAACTAATTTATTTCTACATCGATTACGAAACAGGCTTTACGATTATATTGATCACGCTCGATGTCTGCTTCCTGGAGACATAACCAGTCAATTTGGGAAAATCCAAACAGCAAAACCCGCTCATCACGGGATTCAAACCCGGTACCCTTGGTACGAGAGGCCGACGTTCTACCAGGCTGCACCACTGTCTTCCATATGACTTATTTCCGTTTTATCCAATTAGAAATTCATAAATCGCCAAACTTAGCCCCACCCCCCTTTCCAACATACAAAATATCTGCAGCCGACGACATTTCTTGTAGCCTACTTTAATTCTATATATTTTTGGTTAGGGTTTTTTAAAGAACGTTCAGTAATGTGGAACAACTTCTAAAAAGAGTAAAATGACTTTATTTAATGCTGATATTGTAATGACACGTAAGCATTAGCGGAGACGAATAAATAATCCCGAATAGCTTGAAATAAAATTAAATACTAGGTTAATCAAACACAAACTTATAACCTTGGAAACATGAATTTCTTTTCAAATATATCATAACTTAGTGATTTAAGCAATCACAACCTAAATATTTTCGAGACATTTATATTTGTTTTTTTCTATTAACAACTTGTCCTCCCATGTGATTTCTGAAAAGCTATTAAACATATATTCGAGGGCTTCTGCCCGGCGACTAATAATTATGGAATAAAATTTAAAAACAGTGTTTCAATTTCTTATATTGTCATTGCTTTAATAGTCGTCTGCTGCTGTTGCTGTTTGTGAAAGATTGTTTCGTATACTTGAATAAGATAATACTAATCGAAAGAAGGCTACTTGACTGATCAGAAGAAAATCTTTGCGGTATTCCCATAATATAATATACGATTACGGCCTACGTAAATAAAAACAAGAAATATCTATAAAAAGATAAACGGCAATAATAATCAAAACAATCAGTAATTTTCCATGAATTATAAAATTTCCGCAATAATCTATGTGTTTACCAAAGGCTAATCGGCCATCTCCATCCAGCTTTAGTTTCTATAAATAGTTTATCAAGGCCGAGAATACGCCACAGATTACCCGAGGCTCCCAAGAGGTGTATAAGTTTCAATTGACGATAAAGAACGAAAAACTTACCAGGTTTCAAAAATAAAAATAATATTTTGCTCTTGAATAGTATATTTCATACGTTTTCACTGATTTATTTCACTGAAATTTATTTCTTAAGGAAAACAATTAAAAGCTAGTATGCAGAACATTTCATTTTAAAACTTCATCTTACAAGTGCGTCTAAGAGAATCGCCAACTTAACTATGAACCAATCAAAACGTTTCATTTCCTTTATTTCTTCGACATTATTCATTAAATACAACATTTGATTGGTCTACAATGTAGATCATTTGTTTAACATCTAGGTCAAAACTGAGGTTAAACAGCTATCGCCGAAATACAACTCATCTCATGAAAACGAGTAAGCTTTATAAAAACAAGAGCTGTCTCATGACAACATTCTCGACTTTTCGAAAACTTGTTAAGTAAAAAAAATGTTTTTGTCTAAGAACATGTATATTGTGTTATTGTGTAAGAATTAGGGTCAAAGATATGAAATTTGTTTCAAGAGCTTTGTAAATGTACATAACACGCAAAATAAATCGTTGAGGGGGGGAGGGGGGGGGGGGGGGGGGGGGGGGGTAAGATAGAGTGTGTGTGTGTGGGGGGGGGGTGGGCAG
Organism: Serripes groenlandicus; assembly: GCA_031761405.1. NCBI lineage: Eukaryota > Metazoa > Mollusca > Bivalvia > Cardiida > Cardiidae > Serripes > Serripes groenlandicus. Next base: position 48,197,046 of record JASEVX010000010.1, on the reverse strand, counting down.
AGCTGGAGATGTAGAGGGAAGAGGCAGAGGGGGGTACATGGTGAGCATGCTGTCACGAGGCAATATAATTTAAAAGTTTGATGAAGAAATATTAAGAAATGCAAAATTATTGCTGGTCTTTAAGTTATCATGATAAAATCTAAGGTTCAAAAAGAGCATAACTTTTTACAAATGTGACCTTGACGCAAAGATTTGGATTGCAGCACAAACCTGCTGTCATAAACAAAATAATTTAAAAATTTGCTAAAGAAATATTGAGAAAATGGCAAAGAAATAGCTTAAGGTTATGATTTTATCAAAATCTAAATACAAAAAGGGGACATAACTCTTCAAATATGGTTGACAGCGTTATCATTATGTGACTTGCTGCAGTTGTCTATATTGTCATTAGAGACAAGTATGCCAAGTTTGAAGTAAATATGTTTGATGGTGTATAGAAGATATTAGTATTTGTAAACAAAACTTAAACCAACGCAGACCCCGACGCCGGGGCGAATGCAATAGCCTCCTTATTCTTAGAATGATCGAGCTAAAAAAAACAAGAGATGTCCATAAGACTGCGCGCTCGACTATTCCACCGCTTATTAGTGTCTGAGATAATGTAGGTTGCATGCAAAACTTTAACCAGAATTTCTAAGTCAAATAATAAAGGGCTATAATTCGCATTATATGCAAGATGGAGTTATCTAACTTGATTATTTACATCGGTGACACCGTGTGATGGATGGGAAGGGCTGTGTAAGGTATAATTACAAGACGAATTTTGATGCTAAGCATCAAAGACGCCGCGCATGATTTTAAAGCATGACTTAAAGGGAAGCAGATGCAGTTCAATATATTTAAATAACCTGTGCAAACGGACAGTGATGTAACTATTTTGAACAAGAAGGCCAAATGTACCTTTATCTTAAACAAGAAGGCCAATATGTTCCTTTTATTGCTCACCTGGATACAATAGTCTATAATAAAATGTTATCAAGAGCAAAAAGGGTCCATTTTGACGTAGGGATTATACACTTTATATGCTAGGAACTATGTGATATTCAGCATGTAAAGTTTAGTCTTCAAACCATTTGGTTTACCGTTTGCTTAACATTGACTGCAACAATAAAGTGTCATACAAGCTGAAGTTTCTTAATTTAAAAATCTGCTCTTACTAGATCAATTAGATAAACCAAAAACATAGATACTGATATATTAACAGATATACTTAAGTGTTAATGCCTCTAGTTATAATTTAAGTGTGACATAAGCTTTGGAAGGAGAGAGGGAAGTCTATTCTCTTCCAGTTGAGCAGAAGTATGATAACAAAAGACGAGAGTATATAAACAAAAAAATACAAAATAATTCTAACGAGTTTAAAGATATTTAATATCAAAATTAAGCATTTATGAAATTAAAAGAAAAAGTTCTCTTGTATAGTCAACATATAGCAAGAATACAATGGTCTGATTGAACAACTGTTAATGGGGAGGAACGTTTTAAGTTTAGTAATACAACAGAAATAAATAGGAAAATAACATCACCCGAATCTTTTTTCTGAGCTTTGATGAATCGAGTCGTCAGAGCAGTAAACCAAAACAATTTAAAAAGCGTGGCCTTGTGAACTCCGTAAACCAATTTCATAAAAAAGCTTAGCCTAGTTAGTTGGGGAACAGTTATTAAAAAACAATTTAAATGTGTCTAAAGTTTTGTAATAACGGTAAACGATGTACATATTTTGTATCTTGTTGTTTCTTAAATCAGTTAATACAATTTATTCAATCATAAAGGCTGTTTTTTCAAACATATTACAGAGTTTTTCTTTGCAATAATATATGTTGGTTGCTCCTTTTTCGATTACGTCACCCCATGGTACAAAATTAAAACCTATCCCATACTGACGCCGCGCTTTCACGCGGCGTCAACAATGCATTAAGAAGTGCTGATATATGGACTCTCGATGTAGTTGCACGCAAAACTGTTAGTCTCAATATATCGCCGTTACATATTGCATTGTAACGTCTCAAGTCCATCGTGATTTTTGTGTGAGACATGGATGGGTGGTGGTACCCAGTCGTTCAATAACACTAATGTCCGTCTATATTCCAGTGTAACAAATAAATGTAATGCTTTTATACTGATCTCACATCATATTTATATGTACTATATTTTACGAGGCACTCGATATTGTATTTAAAACGTTCAAATTCATATGATATTTACTGCAATTATGTAAAATGTGCAGAGCCGCGGCCATTTTGCTTGAGTACTAGCTGCGAGATTAACGCGAGATTTTTTTGAAAAACCACTAACTGAGAGAGAGAGAGAGAGAGAGAGAGAGAGAGAGAGAGAGACATAGATAGAAAGAGAAACAGACAGACAGAGAGACATACATAGAGAGACAGAGAGAGACATAGAGAAAGAGACAGACATAGGGAAGAGAGAGAGAGAGAGAGAAGACAGAGAAGAGAGAGATAGAGATAGAGAGAGTGAAGAGAGATGAGAGAGAGTGAGAGAGACATATAAAGAGGACAGACATACATACAGAGAGACAGAGAGAGAGAGAGAGAGAGCGGCAGAAAGAGACAAAGAGAGAGGGACATAGAGAAAGAGACAGACATAGAGAGAGAGAGAAGACAGACTATATATATTAATATAATATATAGAGAGAGAGAGAGAGAAGAGAGCAGAGATACAGACAGAGATACAGACAGCAAGAGAGACTGAGAGCGATACAGAAAGAGAGAGAGACATACAGAGACAGGGTGAGAGAGAGAC
>JASEVX010000010.1:48170773-48194086 GCA_031761405.1 Serripes groenlandicus | reverse complement strand
CAGACAGACACGACAGACAGACAGAGAGAGACAGGTGAGAGAGAGAGAGAGAGAGAGAGAGAGAGAGAGAGAGAGATGAGTAGAGAGAGAGAGAGAGAGGGAGACACACACCATCACACACACACACACTCACACACACACACACACACACACACACACACTCAACACACACACACACATATATAGAGACAGACATACAGAGAGAAATCAGACAGACAATATAGAGAGACAGATAGAGAGAGGGACACTTTACAGAGACAGAGAGACAGAGACAGAGACAGATAGAGAGACACACACAGACATACAGAGAGAGACAGGGAGAGAGAGAGAGAGACAGGGGAGAGAGAGAGAGAGAGAGTCAGAGAGAGACAGAGAGAGAGACAGAGGAGAGAGAGGAGAGAGAGAGAGAGAGAGAGAGAGACGGACAGACAAGACAGACAGACAGACAGAACAGAGTCAGACATTAACAGGCAGAGAGAGACAAAGAGAGTCAGACAGACACAAGAGAGAGAGACAGAGACAGCCTGACATACGGAGACAGACAGACAGAGAGATACATACATAGATAGACAGAGACAGTCAGACAGACAGACAGACAGACATTATACAGAGACAGAGAGAGTCAGACAGACACAGAGAGAGACAGATATGAGAGACAGACAGAGAGATATACATACATACCAGAGAGATACAGAGAGAGAGAGAGAGACAGAGAGAGAGAAGAGAGGAGAGAGAGAGAGAGAGAGAGAGAGAGAGAGAGAGAGGAGAGAGAGAGAGAGAGAGAGGATGAGAGAGAGAGAGAGAGAGGAGAGAGAGAGATGAGAGTGAGAGAGAGAGAGAGAGAGGGAGAGAGAGACAGAGAGAGAGAGAGAGACGGATATAGAGAGACAGAGAATAACAATATAGAAAAGAACCGAAAAGAATGCGAAATACGTGTTTGCTCAATTAAATTAAAAGTACGCGTACATCATTCAATATAGTGTTACTATACCTCTATTCTATTTATAGGATTCTCGTGATCACCTGACCTACAGATTTGGATTACTCGGTCATTATGCAAGCAAAATTTTAACAGGTTTAGGGCTGCTGTTTTCAAATTAGTTTTTTTCTTATATTCAGTCAGCCAGATGGACATATATTAACCTATCGATCGGTAAGTTTGCTTTGTCATTTCGATGTAAAGTAAGGAAGAACTCGACCGTTAAAAGTGCGCACAAAATCCGTGCGCAAATGTCTCATATTTTTTTGGTGATGGCACCTGTACTAGGATGCGAACAGTCAAAATAAAAAATCGCATTCCTTGTACAGAAACCTGGACTAGCAAAACTGTAACCAAAATGTCTAGTAAAAAAGGGCCATTATTTGCATAATCTGCAGAAGAGAGTTATCTTACTTAATTACTTACATAGATGTGATAGTTGGAAAGCATTGTAGAAAGTTTTAGTGCAATACAACGAGTAGTAACTGAGTTATGGTGTAATATATGTACTTGCATGCAAAAATGAAAGTTGATGTTATAATATATAAAGGGAGAAGACTGGTAAAACTGCATGTGAATTGTTGAAGTTGTGTCCCTTAAGTCAAAAGGACTACGTGAATCTCCATTCATTCAGCAGATGCACCAGACAACTTTTTCCCGGACCTCAGTTCGGTGGGAACTAAATAAAGTACATACGCTACATAGCTCCCATAGGGACTTACGTAAAATATTGGCTGACATATTAAAACAAAATGCAACTTTAACGAAATTATAGTCTTATAAATACGTTTCTAACGGAGATTTTCCAAGTTAATAGCAAAACTGCATTAGTGCACGTTGTGGCGTGTTGTCCCAAAAACAGATATTTTGCAAACGCACATGAAGAACTGCCATGCAGTGTTAGTCTAAGAACGTAAACGCTCCCTAAGACAGCAAACACTATTTAAACGGTTTACGTCTTAATGCCATGACGTCACGCTAAAAAGTGTCGACTGCATTGGCGCGCTATTTCGTTTGTATGATTTCATTTTGGACAAGTGGAATTATTTTTATAATATTTAACTTTTTTTGTAACAATGTAAATTCCCAATATTTGAAAGATGATATGCAAATGTCTTGTCTTCTTGTGTTTTAAATCAAATTCTGAAGTTATTTTATCCATGGATATATTTAGAGGTTCACATGATATGTTGTAATTAAACCTCAAACATTGACGCTATTTTGCCCTGTTGAGAACCCATATCTGTCAGGTATAAGAACAGACAGGTTCAAAACTTTGATATAAGGAAAAAACATATTTATAATAATTATCTATTTCTAAAACTTCTTCAGATTATTGAAATAACTATCATTAGTCGCCGGGCAGAAGTCCGCGACTTCACTTTTGAATAGCTTTTTGGAAATGACATGGGAGGAGAGTTATTATTAGAAAAAAACCTAATTTAAATGTCTTGAAAATATTACAATTGTGATTGTTTAGAAAACACTTAGTTATGACACATCTAAAATGAAATAAATAATCCGATGTTTTAGTATTTGCAGTTTCTTTATTTTGACTCGCATTTATGTTTTTTTGTCTTATTTACGAAGACAAAAGAGTCCCTGCTAGACTTGCTGCAGACTGTTATGTGTCAATATCGAGATAAAAATCACGTCGAATTCTCCTTTTAGTAGCAATTTTAACTTACTGAATGTTATTTTCATGTTCAAAGAGACGTCTTGATTTATGTAGAATTCATTTAATAATGTTAATCCATGAATATCTAAAATAGGAACTGTTTCTAAGCTAAATATGTTGATCAAGTGACTACCGAATACCGACTGCGTAGATAAATCTCCTTTGCAGAGAGCCGTTCATTACAATCACTTACAAATAGTTAATTATAAGTGATTTAAACTGTTTATTTGGTTCGAAACAAATGAAGAATAGAACAAACTGAGATAAAACGGGTTTTAGTATAAAAATTATTTTGAAAGAACACTCTCTGCCTATAAAGAGAGTGTAAAAACAACAAGTATGCCAAGAAGAAACGAATCGGGTCTTTCGTACAATATTATTTCGTAATTGACAATTTTAAATTTGTCATAAGATTCCCTACAGGCATTTTGCATGCGATCTGCATATTGTTATGCATCATTAACACAAGGGCGCTTATCATTATATCATATTAAAACACCCTCTCTGCATATAAAGAGAGTGTAAAGAACGATAACTATGCGATGAAGAAACGAATCGGGTCTTTCGTACAAAATTATTTCGTCCTTGACAATTTTAAATGTGTAATTAGATTCCCTACACGCATTTTACTTGCGATATGCAAAATGTTATGCATCATTAACACAAGGGCGCTCATCAGTATATAATTTTAAACATGAGTAGATTAATGATTGGCAAGATTACTCATTTCCTGTTTATGATCAAAAATTAGTTGGCTGTGTATATGGTCAACCTACCTTAGAATGGAGATTGATCATAAACAATGAAAGGCTTTAATTATATTTCAATGAAGGACATTCACTTCGTTGACCAAAAAAAATGCAATTTATGATACATTTTCATTTGACCCCACCCCTGATGTTACAATATGCCCTTTAGGTGATAACTGGTTTTTTTAAAACTACTATAATGTAAGTGTTATGCATAACTGCAGTATGGATTTCCGGCGACATTGATGCGTTGCATCAACTTTCTCTTGTTTATCAATATTTGAAAAGAAAAGTATATCTTCCTGAGCAAAATTTTGAGTTTTTCTTGTCTGAATTACCTCCCTTGTCTAAATAAATGTCTTCAATTGTAATAAAAGTATTCCAATATTTTCTTCTTATTTTCAAAAGCATATGATACTATAAAAGTTCAAGATTAAATTTATATACGTGGATTTTAATATGTTCTTTTTACCCAGCTATATTGTAATAATCAAATATCGCGTCTGGACAACGCTTGGAAGGCTCACGAAAGATATTCTGCCCTTTATCTGAAACAAGTTTGAAATTTTAACAATATTAAACAAATATATATTATAAAAAATCTACTTCTCAGTTTAGTACATCCTTAATCAAAGCATTGAAAGTGCTAGCCGCCCGGGGGCTGCAGGAAGGTTGGAGAAGTAGGGAAAATGTGAAAGGAAATAACAATTGCAGCTTATGTTTATGTATTTATTGTAAAGAATACATCATTGAAAGATCTTATCAAAAATAGTAAATATTATAAAACTGCCGATTTGAAAACAGGAGGACCTTGTTGGCGCTCACCTAAGTGCAAGAGCTCACAAGTATACACATTTAAGACATGACAAATCAAAGGAAAATTCGACAGCAGGTTTAAGCAGAATATTTTGAAGTTTCTACCTTATTATATTGAGAAATATGTCAAAATTAAATCAACTTCCATCGAGTAGAAATAATTCTCTAAACCATGAACAAAACTGGGAGAAAGTGTTTGATCAATGCAAGACCCATCAAGACAATTAATCTGACAAAGATTAAAAATGCAACCTCCAGAATGCTATCAAGATGTTCCTTCATTTGACTAGTGACTTATTTTGTTTACCTGATATGACCCATATTCGAAAATGAACTAGATATTATCAATACAAACATTCTGACAAAGGATCAAGCGGCTGAAGCAAAGAATGCGGCCTCCAGAGTATTAACAATATTGTCTTTCAATTTGGCCTAGTGACCTAGTTTTAAACCCGGCATGACCCATATTCGAACATTCTGACCAAATTTTAAAAATTGTGGCTTCTCCAGTGTTGACAAGATTTTCCTTCAATTTGGCCTAGTGACCTAGTTTTTGAACAGACATGACCATTTTTCAAACTTGGCCTACATATCATCAAGACAAACATTCTGATACAGCTTTAACATGCTCAAGTTAAAAATGGAGCCTCCAGAGTGTTAACAATATTTCCCTTCAATTTGGCCTTGTGACCTAGATTCTGACCCAATATGACCCATATTCGAACTTGACTTTAGATAGCATTAAGACAAACATTATAACGAGAATGCCGTTGATACCTCCACAGCGCGATCTCCAGGTTCAGGGAGAGGTTTGCGTTTGCACGCTACTACTACAACTTATTTATTGGCGCATTGCTGGCTGCATAACAGAGGCATGGTTTTATTCACTTCACTGCCACTCTCTCTCTCTCTCTTGTGGGTATTGCCCTCTCCTTCTTCTTCATAACTCTCTTCTTTTCTATGGCATCTTGTAGTACTGTTACTCTGATTTTGTTTCGATAAACTGCGTGTTAAATTGCTACCTTCTGGACTGGATAATCAGATGAATGATGTCGATGAGCCGGATTTTATAACCTGCGAGCCACAGTGAAGTCGGGAACGACTTCTTTGTTTACCGTTATATTATATTTTGCGTCGCACGGGACCAACAGGCCTCCTGTTAATCCGCCACTGTATTTGTCTTTCCGTTCCACTTCGCGAATGTTAATACTTTTAATAAGCTTCCATATTTGACCTCTCGGAGCATTAATTTCTAAAGCATTTGTTAAACTTATATTGGAGTAGTTTTGCACAGATGTCCCAACAACTTTATAATGATATATCTTTGGGAAATCTTAACCTTTTAAATGCAGTTTTGTTGAATCCATGACGAACTATTTTTTACGCGCAGTCTCACCCTAAAATTCGTTGTTGGTTGTTAACAGCAATTGGCAGGGTAATAACTCCGAACAATGGTATTATTACCATCACCAGGGGCTTCACCAGGGGCTAAAGCCCCAGACCAAAAAATAAACTGCAAAAAAAATATTTACCGTATTTTTAAAAGCATGAATCACGCTCGACCAAATAACCGTATTAACTCTTTCCCATACACAAACGCTTTCTGACGCCTCTGCAGCAGACGACTTTTGAAAACATTGTAACAAAAGGATACATCGCTTATAATGAGCGATTTCTCCTTTTGACACAATATTGTCAACTTTAGTAAATAATTGTCCTTTCATTTTTAGAGAACTTGAATATACTTGCCTAGATGTTTTCAAAGTTGTCAGCTGCAGATGTGTCGTATTTGGAAAGGGTTAAACAGGATATAAACCGTACGTGTTGACTTTTCTTATCGATAATCATATAAGATGTCAATAAAAAGACAAAACAACATTTTAAATAAAGTTTGTTTATTTTTAGAAAATATAGAAATTCTGTGTGACCTAAGATAAATACATAAATCATATTAACACAGCAGAAAACAAAACGTTTCTTTATACAACATTGATAAACGCTTCTAGAGATCTGTAATAAATTAGGCTTCGACTTATACCCGATGTGTCAGTTTTAAATTCTAAATATATAACTCTTTCCCAAATACAGACGTTTTCAGATGCCTCTGCAACAGACAACTTCTGAAAACAGCATGGCAAAAGGAGAAATTGCTCAACATGAGCAAGTTCTCCTAAGGACAAAATGTTTTCAACTTTGTTCAATCATTATTCTTTCATTTATAGGCATTTGTTCCATATCTTAACTAACTATTTTCAAAGTCGTCTGCTGCAGATCTGTTGTATGTGGAATAAAGGGTCAGAAAATCAGAACGATAGAAAATATATACGCGTATAAAGGTAACACCTAGCTGTTTTACATAACGACGGACAGTGGAGACTGGGACGACGCTGTGCGGATTCACAGACTTGCCAGCCCCTTTCACTGTTCGCCCATGCAACAAGTGGTTCATGTATGCTGATGCAAATCCCATGTTCGCTTTCAGTTTAAACCTTAGACAAATACAACAACTCTTCACTAGACGACTCTGAAATAATATAATAACGACTATGGAATATCTTATTATTATATATTTAAAGTATAATCATTCAATAGAGTTGGACATATTATAGCTTAAACCTTTCCCAAATACAACAACTCTACAATAGACGACTCTGACCTCATATATGTACAAACTTATGGAACATCTTTATTGATTAAAGTATAATCATTGCATAGAGTTAAACATATTATAGGACAATGTGTCTTCTACAGAGGCATCGAAATGAATCCGCATGTTGAATAGAGTTGAACATATTATAGGACAATGTGTCTTCTACAGAGGCATCAAAATGAATCCGCATGTTGAATAGAGTTAAACATATTATAGGACAATGTGTCTTCTACAGAGGCATCAAAATGAATCCGCATGTTGAACAGAGTTAAACATATTATAGGACAATGTGTCTTCTACAGAGGCATCGAAATGAATCCGCATGTTGAATAGAGTTAAACATATTATAGGACAATGTGTCTTCTACAGAGGCATCAAAATGAATCCGCATGTTGAATAGAGTTAAACATATTAAAGGACAATGTGTCTACTACAGAGGCATCAAAATGAATCGGCATGTTGAAAAGTGTTAAACAATTCAAAATCCTGTGAATTACATGTGTAAAAACAGCCATAGGCATTTCCGTTACGCTTTCAATTGTGAATTCGTTTTGATCTCGCTACATGTGTTAACATCTTCCTATTCCGAAGCCCAAGCAGCATCGTATAGAAATGGATATACTTTCATCAAAACTTCGTAAGCACCAATCACACTCATGTTTCTTTCCAACCTCATTAAAGTTAGACCAAATATAAACCAACAGTATTGACTCCGCGTAATGTATCGACCCGGATCAGCCTAAGCATGTCGCGCAGGCTAACCCGGACAGACACTTTTCGCCTTCTGTGGATTTTCTGTTTCAGGAATCATTACTCTATACATCTACCCCCCTAAGACGGAATGTGTCGGCCGGATCAGTCTGCGCGGACAGCGCAGGATGATCTGGTCGATACATTACGCATAAGTCTATCGCCGCAGCTGCATTTTTGGGCATTTTGAGAAAGAATGTGTAGGCACGTGCCTACAGTGCCTAAAGGGAGCTACGCCCCTGAAAAAACCTTCGATGTACGTATAGATATATTATATATACAAGCGGGCGAGTTTAGGTCTGGTTTTAATGAGTTTGGATAAATCGTCCACAAGTCTCTGCTGCTGTTCCGTTTACATTACCCGATTGATCAGAATGGTAACATTCAAGTTCATTATGAGCAATTTATTCTTTTGCCAGAGTGTTTCCAAAGTCAGCTGCTGAAGAGGCGTCACAAAGCGTCTGTATGTGGGAAAGTGTGAATTAAACAAGTTATCATATACAATACTAACGAGCAGTCTGTTTTGTATATATATTTGAGGACAATCTAGAAAATTTCATCTCATAGTAGAAAATATTTATTTTTTTGTAGTTTCTCCTTTTCCAACAATATTTTTTTCTAAAATGAAAAGTCGCTTGCTGTATATGCGTCAACAGGCGTCGGAAATGAATATAGCTGAATGACGTGATAGTGACTATAGTGACTAAGTGTGAACACGTATTTGTGTCATAAGTACAAGTACTTTATCCTTTCGCACATACAACAAATATGTAGCAAATTGCTTTCAAAACATGCATGCACATAATTATATGAAAATATCAATAACGAAGCCGCCGTGAAATGATTGAGAAATTGTTAAAAACGGCGTTAAACTCCAATCAATCAATCAATCAATAACGAAAGCATGTTATTTTTTTAATTGAATATACATGTAGTTGTAAAAAGTGTCGTTAAATGAGAAATTGCTCATCGTGATGAATTTTTCATTTTCACAATGTTTTTTCAAAGTCGCTTGCTGCAGATGCATTCAATGAGGTTTGTGTATGTGACAGGGGTAAAGACAGTTTTAACCCTTTTCCACGTACAGACGCCTTCTGACGCCTCTTTAGCAGACGACATTTGAAAACAGTGTGGCCCAAAGGAGAATACTCATACTGTGAAAAATTCTCCTTTTGCTACAATGCTTTCAACGTTATTCAACGTTATTCAATAATTAAACTTTATTTTATAGATGTTTTCCATATATTTGCCAAGATGTTTTCAAAGTGGTCTGCTACGGATATTGGTATTAACGGAAAAGAAAGGATAACATTTATAGTTGTTACACATGCGCCGCCGCATCAAGCGTTTTTTTGTGATCTTATTGCATCTTAGTGAAGACTCGGGGCGAGTCCGTGCATACACCGCTGTTATACCAGAACATTGGTCCTAGATGAAACTTTTGGCAAACTACTAGAACTGTAGCCTCGTCAGTTTAACGCCGATTTAACTTTACACGACCCCGTCACGGTGAGTCAATAAGACCCCTGCCCACTACAGCTTCAAAATGTTCTTGGGATAATTTGTATACGGCGGAGAACTCTTCCATTTCGCCATCGAATATCCTGTAAACCTCAGGAAAATGACAAAGATCAACTTATTGATTGATTATTCGGACATTTACGTCATGTTCACGATTTATTCAGCTATATCACGACAGCCAGCAGTCCTATACCGGTACTCCACTCAACAGGGAAATGGCTACTACCCACATAGACTATTTTTGACCCAGTGGTGGGAGACGAATGACACATTTGTCAATCATAAGAAAGAATGAATGCCTAACCGGGGGAGGCAATGATCGGAGATCGACCAAACAATTACATTTTGATCGTAATTGCCTATTATTTAATATATACAAGTAACAATTATCGAAGCCAGTTGTGCAGTAGTAGAGCGTCTGCCTCTCGTACCAAAAGGCACGTGTTCGAATACCGTGATTAGCAGGCTCTGCCTTTGGGATTTGTCCTGACAAACGGCGCGAGCACTTGTTAAGTCTCAAGGATGCTGACGTAGAGTGTGATTAGTATAAGCTGAACATTTGTTTTGCAGTCGCAGTAAAACAAGTAAGCTTAAGTTAAGTTTTTCATTTTTCTATTCCGTTCGTTTCATGTTTTCATGTTAAGTGTGTACTTTGTATGGGATTGTATGACGATGTACATGTACTATGTAAAAGGCAAAACTAGTAGACAATGTTCTGTTAGAATAAATACTATCTAAATGTCAGTGTTCCTGTGACCTATTTCAATTAGCCTTCACCGATAGGGACAATTATCGAAGCCATGTGACATAAAAACGCCAATTTAGGGTTATACCAAATATGCCCAATACCATATGAGCCGTCCCACGAGAAAACCATCATTGTGAACTCGGCGTAAATGATCGACCCGAATCAGCCTGAACATGACGCGCAGGCTAATCCGGGCCGACACATTCCGTCTCAGGGAGATAGAGTAATGACTCCTGAAACAGAAAATCCACAGGAGGCGAAAAGTGTCTGTTAGCCTGCGCGGCATGTTCAGGCTGATCCGGGTCGATACTTCACAATGTTGGTTTTCTCGTGGAAAGGCTTAAATGAGCCTCCGCGACAACGTTACGGAAATTGACCCTATCCCACATACAACAAATCTGTAGCAGACGACCAATATGGGGAAACCATCTGTAAGTTTAGTTAATTGAATAGAATTGAAAACAATGGGGCAACAGTAGAATTCGCAAATCAAAAGCAGTTTCTCCTTTTGTCACAATGTTTTTTTTTTTTTTTTTTTCAGAAGTCGTCTGTTGCAAATTAAGCTAACATGTGTCTCTAAGAAGGAAATGGTTAATTATTGCATGCCTGTGCAACTTGTATTGTCCGTTTTTGCTCATGACGGATCATCAGAACCTTACAGGATGCTTGAATAACAAGCCGGCGAATAGCGAAAACCTGATCAGACTTTGCGGTCTACTTTTCGTTTAGATAGGTATATCGTGAGTTCCCTAAACAATATTCTAATCAGTCTCGCAGATCGAAGCTTTTTGCCTTGCATTTAAACCTTCTTATGAATGTGAAAATCAGGGTTTTGCATTCCTTTCTGAATTTCGGATTCATAAAACTGTAGATTAATGGATTGGCTGCATAGCTCATGATGTAAGAGTGTCGGGCAATTCTGTACAACGATATTCCACTAGAGGACATGTTTTGAACCAATGTCGGATTTACCATTAAAGCGATAATAACACAAGTGTAAGGAATATGACTAGCAACAAAGGCAATGGTAGCCACCATGAACATCACTGTCGTTTTTGTCAATCGCATCTTTCGCCTGAGATCATTTAAAATTAGCATTGAACTTTTTCTTCGAACGTTTTTCAAGGGTGGTTTTATTTTACCTGATCGCGGTAATGGTAATGTTTTCGCTCCATTGTCATGCGTATGTCCCGATTTGAAATCCGGAATGTTGTTGTTCTTTGTAAAGTCACGTGGTACAAAATCACTCGGATTACTCACATCGAGGATATTACACTCGTTCAGTGACCTAGATATCTGACGAACAAAGTCCGCTCTAAACTTAACTTGTGTTCGTGGACTTGGCGTTCGTGGACTTGATGGTGCGTTATTGTCAGTTTCAAACGGCTCGCCTTCTTCGAACACAACAGGTGGAAACGTGAACATTTCCGCGTGTTTGGTGGGCGAGCCGGTCTGCCAGTCAGGCGTGTCAACACGCGACGAAGATTCATCCTTCCAAGAGTACCCTTGTGAATATAATGTAGATTGTCTCTCATTTTTCACTTCTTTCCGACCTCTGTTCCATTTCCTCACTTTAATTCCCAGACGAGTGTACACTATAAACAGTATCATGACACCAACACCGAAACAGACGAGAATTATTGTAAAAAATAAGAGCGGGATTGCTGTTTGTTTGGCGTGTTCGTTTATTCCACATTTGGTACCGCTGATTCCCGGATGAGATTCTATATGTACTATTTCGGATCCGTACACAAATAAAGCCATGCTACATACTAATACTGAGACAATACTGACAGTTATCACGGCTATTCTAGCATGGGGAAGACTAAATCCACGATGAGGCCGAGCTATACGCATGAATCTGTCAAAGGATAAACAGACGATAATGCAACCAGACGACAAATCAGCCGTGAATTTTATAAACTTGTGGAATCTGCATATATACTCGAATGTATTATTAAATGGATTGAGAAGATCGTGCATTTCAAAAGGCATGGCTATACAACAATTAATTATATCGAACGTTGCTAAACTGAATATAAACAGATTGGTTGAAGCTTTTCGTACGCGTCTGAAATACGTCATTAGAACGAGTAGATTTCCAACTGTTCCGATCGTCATGAACAGAGTAAACAAACACAGCACTGGTATTGACAGCGTTACTTCTCGCGAGGTTAGCGTCCTCAATAAATCTGTCTCGTTATCATATAAAACCTCCATTATTTTCGGTTTCGGTGATTTCCCTACTTCCCCGTTAGGGAAGTTTTATCTAACAGTCTGATGCACATGTAGAATATAAACTGTGTCCTCTAAACTGTATATCCTCACCAACAAGTTATGCGGCCGCCATAGTGTGACCATCTTGTTTCCGTCATGACCAATGCTGCCTTCTGAAGGTAAAGTACGCGCTCAGTCAATTCTGAAAGAAAATGTCAAACCTTGTGTTGAGATATTTAAATGATAAATGTGTAATGAATTGCACTTAAATTGCAAATTACTTGAAAATTAAAAGTACATTTGTTAGTCCTCTAAACAACGTACGATGAATGACTAACCAAGAATAACTCTCGCTGTCGAATTCGGAGCAGCACTCATAAAGTGACGTCTTAATCCTTTTTCCAAATTGCAAACGCATATTGACGCCTCTGCAGACTAATTTTGAAAATATTGTGGCAAAAGGAGACATTGCGCTTGAAGAGTAATTTCTCTTTGTGTCACCATGAATTCAACAAGGGTATTGCATAATAAAACTTTTGAGAAAGATATTAACAATATTGTGACTACAAAAAAACGTGTTTTGTTTACATTGCTGGTAAAAGAAAAAAACATATTGTATATGGGAAAGATTTAATGACAGACGTGTGAACGCATCTCAGCAGACGGCTTTATAAATTGTGTGACAGAAGGAGAAATTGTTCGCAATTACTTTTCCTTTTCCAACAATGCAAACAAACACTCTTCTTGTAGAAAATGTCATTGGTCGATATTTCAAAGAAAGGAATAACTGTTTCGTCTTATCCGTTATTTTATGCTTATACGGTAGAGCAAAAAATGTTCAAAAACACACACCTTAAATAACCAATCCAACAAGAGCCACTGTCAATCTATGACTTGCTGCTGCAATGTACCCACTTTATACACATAGTTCATACACACACACAAACGCAGTTAGAACGCATCTCTGTAACAAAATATAAACTCGAAGTTAGAATACTTAACCTAATACATCATCACGTCCGAGTGGAAAGCTTCCACTTAGTTCTAACAGGAAGTTAACCCTGTCCCACAGTCAGGAGCTTTCTGACTCCTCTGCAGCAGACGACTTTTGAAAACGTTGTGGCAAAAGGAGAAATTGCTCATCATGAGCAATTTTAACTTTTATCACAATGTTTTCAATTATTTTATAAAAGTATCCTTTCATGTATAGATAGTGTCCCTATTTTTGCCTAGATGTTTTCGAAATCGTCTGCTACGGTTTTGCTGTATGTGAGAAAGGGTAAACGCTGCAGATCTGTGCTTTGATCCTATCGAATCCTTCTCTTCCACAACACACGTATACTTTTCTCCTTTCTTATTAAAGTGTGGATCTAGATCACATGGCACATTAATGAATTCTGAACATAATCTTCATGTTTTGCATTATCAAACGATTCACAACACATATTTAAACTTACAAATGTCCTAGTGAACTAAATGATCCGTTAGGTAAACTTATGACAATTGTCAAGTCAATTGTATCAGATATGGCTTGAGGATTAACGAGCCATGTCTGGTGAACGGTGTTAACATATAGTTAACTATATCAAGCTTTCTGCTTGAAGAGATGAGAAATAACTGTATCTGCATTGTTGCATTAACCCTTTCCCTCATACGACAATTCTGCAGCAGACGACTTTGAACAAATGTTGTCAAATAATGGAATATCTCTATAATTGAATGGATAACCTATGACTAAAAGTGGAAAACATTGTGGCAAAAGGAGAAATTGCACGTTTTGTGCAATTTCTTATTTTGTTACTATGTTTTCAAAAAGCCGACTGATGTTGAGGCGTCAGAAAACGTCTATATAAAGGAAAGGGTTAAGAAAGGTAATTTAGTTTCTTTAACTCCTTCAGCACTGAATTCTCCGAAGTTGACTCTTCCATGTTCAGATTCGGACGACTCCATTGTTCATGTAATACTAGTTTATGAATATTTTGATAACTAAAAGGAAAACAATGCTGATTTTATGGGAGACAGCTCCTTTCTATAGCTGACTCACCAAAATCTGTAGTGTTTGCAAAAGTAGTTGACTTATTGGAGTACACGTATGTATTACTAGGCTGAGATAGGTGCCTTGCCCAAGAGCGCAATTACTACCAAGAGCAAGGACTGGGCTACGAAAAGTGCCTTGTCCAGGGCCAAATTACCCCAACGAGCAGGTACTAGGCTACAATGCTTTCTTTTAACACTTAGTTTTAACCCTTTCCCACTTACAACAAAATCTGCAGCAGTGGACTTTTGAAAAATCCGGGGAAAAATAAGAAAACGCTATAAATGAGAGTATACCGATTGAAAATGGTTGAAAACATTGTGGCAAATGGATAAATTGCAAGTTCTCCTTTCGCCACAATGTTGTCAAAAGTTATTTGCTACAATTGCGTTAAAATTTGTCTGCAAGTGGGAAAGAGTTAATCGTTTCCATGGTTTTATCTTTTTAAGAGTCTCGGTTTTGTTTACAAATATATATACTCAAGAAAATTGGAGCTGGGAAGTTGGGTATACAATTGTGATACATCGTTAAAACAGTGTGAGATAAGGCGAATTGCTCATTGTGAGTCATTTCACCTTTTCTCACAACGTTTCGCAACTTAAGAGTAGCTTTTATCTTTAAATATCTAAGACGTACATGAACGTGAGTCAAAAGCAGTGTGCAAATAAAGGAAATTTATTGAAATTTATGAGTCGCATTTTATGTTCCTTCTTCCTTCCGAATCTTCACCCATCAACACTTTGAATTGGATTGATTCACTTCCTTAGTCCAGCCAAAATCATTATAATAGTATCACAAAGCTTTTTTGTTTTATTGGGGTTTTACGCCGTTTTCAACATTATTTCAGTTATATCAGGGTCACAGTTCACTTAATTATGATCCCTGGGTAAACAAACCAGTACTAGGCTAGAACATCTGCCTTGCCCAAAGGCACTCCACCATGACCGTCGTGCTGCGATGGGGGATCGAAGATAAGAAATTCCTTAATATGGGATCTAACACTGTTCGCCACAATAGTATTTACGTACAACCTGAATCTGCATTGTTTGCACAAGCCTGTAATTGCCGTTGGCTGCGAAAGGGTTAAAGATACATAATATAGTTATTGCATGAAGACACAATTAAGTAAAGTGTAATATTTTATCATATACATTTCAGCATGTATCTTTATGTGTGTATACATATCAAGTTTCAACCATGAGCTGTACATGTAAAATGTATGCTCTGTCCTGTCATATCATCCATTTATATTTCGACAGCATTATTCAAAACGTTTGTAACTACACATTGAAGCAAGATTAAATTTCAATCGTATTGCATGAAGTCCGTAATGTTTCAAACCCATCTGTAACCGGTGTTTCTCGCAAACCTCTGACAAAACAACTGAATCCAGCCAACAAAGACTTCTAACCTAGTGTCATAGGATATTTAGCAATCATCGGAAAGTTATTTGGCCAACCAACAACAATCAAGAGACATATTCGTGAACCACCGGGATCGCCATGGATAGAGAAAAGATTATCTTAGATTCTATTTGAGCCGCCTCTGGCGATTTAGAGCCTTAATGCATCTCCGTACAGTGAAGACTCATGCCAGTCAGTGTATCCGCACAGTTTCACCAGGGTCTTCACCGCCTGGGTATATTATATATATACATGAGTGCTTCTTCTGACGAAACACAGAAAGTGGAGCCACACTAGTTTTATGATAATATAACGTTAAATGAAGCCAACGCGGAATTTCATTAAGAGCCACAATCGCTAGATGATGCTCATTTATTTGTTTTAATGGTGACCGTGTTAACGCCGTTTTCAACACTATTTCTCTGATATTTAATAAGACAACAGAATACGCATTCATGACCCATACATAGGTTAGCATCGGGGATTTGGAACCGGGCGTCCCGGGTTCGATCCCCAGGCGCGGCTGTCAATGTGGAGTTTCATTGGGCAAGGCACATTTCTTAGCCTATATAGTACGTGTTTGTGCACGCAGAGATAGACTTTAAAAATAGTAGTAATGCCTAATCTCCTTGGCTCTCATGATTGTGGGGGTAACATTACGACTGACTCGCTGGTGTCAGGATAAATTTAACAGTAGTACTGGTAACTTACCCAGTAAACGCCGTGATATAATTGAACAATTGTTTAAAGCGGTTATAAGTACCAAACAATAATTTACCCAGGTACCAGGAATAAGTGAACGGTCACCAAACCCCTCTTCTGCAGATTTGTTGTATGGGGGAAAGGGTAAACTGTAAGTACTTATCGACTGCTTTGAATATCTCAGTAAACAAATGATACATCTTGAAAATTTGCACTCATTATGCAGACTTCGGGTGATAAGGAGAAATGACTCACACTTTCTTACGATCTCTTCAAAAAATCGCCTGTATAGGGGTAAATGGTCCAAATGGGATGAAGGCTTAACTTGCTAAGAGTCGGTGTTCTATTAGAACGGTTCAAAGTCTAGTCTATTTTGATACTATCTGTTAAATATTAAATCGTACAATCGCCCATTCTGTGTGTGACAAATTCTTCCGGTTTCGGCTTGTTAGCCACGATTTAGTATAAACAACAGTGCGGTTACACGCTCGTGAAAGTTCACTCTTAGAAAACGGAAGTGCGGTTTGGCTAGTTCAAAGTTCGAGATGTATGTCGCTAAAATCCGTCATACAAGCTACGTTCAATAATAAACAACTGTGCGGTTAAACGCTCGTGAACGTTTTCTCTCACGGACGGCGGAAGTGCAGTTTGGCTTGTTCAAAGTTCGAGATGTATATGTTACTAAAACTGTTACAAGCTACTTTGGGTGATATTGGTTTACTATGTATATTTTATTATGCACAAGTTTGTTTTGTATAATTAAAGGTATAAATTAATAGGGGAAATGTAAAATGCTTTGGATATATGAACCATGCAAAATGTGGGTGTTTTTTACTAAGCACGAGTTTCTCTCGTATAACATAAGTCCGCCAACACTGTTTTATTTTTTACTAATCGGCCAGATACTTTCGGAGGAGAATACTTTTTAATGTTTTCTATAGACTGCCCCGCCCCCTAGTGGCCATGTTTTTCGACCAATCAACATGGCTTCAGCGAATCTGAAAGATACCATTGCTACACATACGTTTCGAAATCGACCAAAGGCTTTCAGAGAAGGAGATTTTTTTTAAAGTTTCACTAAAGCCATATAAGGAAAAACAACCCCGCCCCTTAGCGGCCACGTTTTTCGACCATCAACATGGCTTGAAAGAATCTGATAGAGGGCCACCCAAGGAATATTTCTACACAATTATTTAAAAATCGGTCAAATACTTTCGTCGGAGAAGATTTTTTAAGTTTTCTCTATAATCATATATGGCTTAATAGTCCTGTCCCCCGACGGTCATGTTTTTTTACCAATCAACATGGCTTGAAGGAATCTGATAGAGGGTTTACCCAAGGTTTTTCTACAAAATGATTTGAAAAATGGCCAACCAGTTTAGGATAAGATTTTTATTTTATTTTTTCTTTCCATTGCCATGGAAACCAGACTTCTGCATGAATCTAAAAAAAAAATGCAGTTTCATCCAAATTGCCCCACTTGTTACAGAGGACATTGTTCAATCACATTAACTCAAGTTAAGCATTTCGAGCTAAGGTGAGCTCAACAATGGACAAATGACTCGATTTCATTCTACACGATAGTGCTATTGACCACTTACAAATATATATACGTAAAGAATATAAATATATGGCGTAAACATATTTTCATCAACAGTATATATCGAGGGCTTGGCGTGAAACGGTTGTAACTAAAATTGGTATTTTTTTAACAAGGTTAATCACCTGGCCATAACGTCTTTATAAGCGTTAAATCATTTTTCTTGGTAAACAATGGAAATTTAGAAGCCATTGCTTATTTTGAGCAATGGCACCTAAATTTCCATTGTTTTCAAAGAGCTCAAAACCAGGGTTTTCAAAGTAGGTTTTTAGTTACAACTATTTCACGCCAAGCTCTCGATATGTAAAGACACAATGCACATGCTAATAAGATGAAAAATAAGTACACTAATCAATAAGACCCAAATTGGAACATAGATAGCTTAGATAGCACCAATGCAAACATTCGGACACAGTCTCAACATGCTCAAAAATGAGGTATTATGAGGAACAGTTGTTCCTCAAATTTTGCCTAGTGACCTGTAATTTGTTTGACGCTGGATGACCAATATGTCAAGTTAGCCTAGATATCATCAAGACAAACATTCCGACAAAGTTTCAATAGTATTCGAACTTGACCTAGATATCATCGAAATAATCAAACTGAAAAAGTTGCATAACAATTGGATGAAAAACAGTGGCCTCTAGAGAGTTTTAAAACAAGCACATTTATTACGACGAATGACGGAAAAAAAAGTCGATCAAACTAACTGAATTAGAGCGATTCGTGTTCAGGTGAACTAAACATGTATTAATGTATAAATAAGCAAATCATTTGAGTTATTACCAGGGGCGTAACTTGGCAATAATCAGTGTGTAGGTCGTCTCGTGAGAAAATCGACATTGTCGACTCTGCGTAAAGTATCGACCTGGATCAGCCTAAGCATGCCACAAAGGGCGTACCCGGATAGACACTTTTCGCCTCCTGTGGAGTTTCTGTTTCAGGAATCAATACTCTATCTATCCCCCCTTTAGACGGAATGTGTCGGCCGGATCAGCCTGCGCGGACAGCGCAGGCTGATCTGGTCGATACATTACGCAGATGTGTATCGCCGCAGCTGCATTTTGGGGGCATTTTTAGAAAACAAATGTGTAGGCACGTGCCTACAGTGCCTAAAGGGAGCTACGTCCCTGATTACTGTTCGCTAAAGTATGATTAATACATTATTATCTATACTCTAATGCCTTTGAAATGAATCAGCACGGTTTCACCAAAGGTGGATACAATGCCAATTTGCCTTTCATTATGATTGGACCTGCCTCTGTCTAGATGTTATGCGCTCCTCTTTAAATATGTTCAAAGCAGACGAGACTCGTAACCCCTTCCCTCATACAGCAAAATCTGCCAGCAACTAAACTTCAAATCACATGGAAAAAAATATGGAAAATCTCTATAAATGAAAGTTTAATTATTGAAAACATGCCACAAAAGAAGAAATTGCTCATCATGAGTAATTGAAATGAGTCTGTAATTTGGAAAAAAAAAATATACATGTAACCCCATTTAAACAAATGAGAGAAACTGAGCGACTATTGTCGGTTGAATCGTATAGAATATTACGTATGTTTATCACATGACGTTGCTTGTATCCGATGTAATATACCCATTACGTATTTCTTTTTATCACATAACTTGCGCTCCAGGAGTGACATAAAGCAGTGACATAAATATCATATGTAACTAGTTACATAAATAGCCGACTCACAGCACGTATGTGACGTCACTCCAGTGTGACGTCACTTTAAATGACATCATAGTGTTTATAATTGTTCTGAATTTCGGCATTTATTAAAAATATTGTTTAAAGAGAATAAATCTAGATAAATGAAATATTTATAAGTGCCTTGTTGCTAATTCTGTATAAAATCAAAAGGTTATTAATAGGCACTACTTTTTACAGTGGAAGTATGCATTTGAACTTCGGGGTGAACTTCGGTCACTGTTTACATTAGGACGAAGAAAGATCGATTTAAAGATTGAAAACAATCTTTTTATGGTGTTATGTGATAAATAGAATCTTACATTCGTGCTTATTTGATATTGTTTTTATGAAACTCGTCGACTGAAACGGATATGACGCTCGGCAGAGCCTCGTGTCATATTATTTCAGTTGACTCGTTTCATAAAAACAATAACAAATAAGCACTCATGTAAGATCCTCTATTTATTACATACCTATCCAAATTTTGCATTGAATTTTAAGTGACATAAAATCAATATCAATTTTTAAAAAAATGATAACTAACACTGTGACGATAACACTTTTAGTTTTTTTATATCATCACTAGTGATGATATCATTTTTGCCGGAACTACTTTTTTTAGATTTGGAACATCTTTGGAATTTAAAGTGGGTTTAATACTAGGAATTTAAAAAAAACTGAGACCGAATACTAGGAAAATGACGTCACGTCAGCGGTTTTGACGTCATAACGCTAGTCATTTGGCGCCAAATAGAAGCAGCAGTATTTGGTTACGTAACATTCATACGCCTAAGGCCAAGTCATTTTTTTTTATATGTTTCTTTAAAATAAAGGGGAGATTTATTCCAGATATATAATAAATAGAATAACTAACTGCATGTTTTTGATATCGAATTTATGTCACTCGGGAACAAAGGGGTAATTTGGTGTAAAATCACTCAACCTACGGTTTCGTGATTTTAACCAAATTACCCCTTTTTTTCCTTGTGACATAAATTCTATATCAAAAACATGCAGTTAGTTATTCTCTATATATACAACGTGTGTAATATAACATGACCTAATACTAGTAAAATGACGTCACGTCACCATTTTGACGTCATACGTTAGTCACTTTGGCGCCAAAACCCGTAAATTTCATCTAGAAATAGTGTAAACGTTAAAGGCGTATGCTACAGTTATTTATCAAAAAATTACCCAATCATAGAATTTCTTTATTCTTTGTATTTTGTTAGTAAATACAATATCTGGTTGAAATAAGAAAAAAAATATATATGTTATCAATCTAAAAAAATAATATTGGCCTGTCAATGACATGACCTATTTCATCAAAGGCACAAATATAGGCATTTTGGCCGAAAACCTAAAACACACCAAAAAAATAAAATGAAAACTATAAATCATATTAAAGTTCATATATAACTTTATATATAGAATTTAAATCAATATTAAAAGAGAATTTGTGAGAAAAATATGAAAAAAAATATATTAAGCTGTTTTTAAGGTCGAAATGGCGTCACATTTTACCCCTGAAAAAGATAAAATCATACAATGTTTCAAGAAATTTTCTATTCTACATAATAGAATTTTCTGTAATTATCTGGTTCAACCGTACTCCTTTTCTGGTAAATCAACTTATTCCTTGAAGCAAGGCCTGCTTTTTAAGCAAAACTGCTGTATTTCTAAGAAAACGCAAGGAAAAAGTCCCTTTACTCTAAAAGGAGTACGATGACCTATATTTTTTTTTGCATTTTTTATTAAAGTGAATGATGTTTAGTGTTTTTGGATAATTACAGAAAAATCTATTATGTAGAATGGAAAATTTCTATGATTTTTAACTTTTTCGGGGGTAAAATGTAATGCCATTTATACCTTGAAAAACAGCTTAATATATTCTTTTTTTTTTTTCTCAAAAATTCCTTTTTCATATTGATTATCATTCTATATATAAAGTTATATATGAACTTTGATATGATTTGTAGTTTTCATTTTATTTTATTTTTTGTTTTAGGTTTTCGGCCAAAATGCCTATGTTTGTGCCTTTGATGAAATTGGTTATGTCATTGACAGGCCAATATTATTTTTTTAGATCGATAAGAAATAAAAAAAAAAATCTTATTTCAACCAGTTATTGTATGTACTAGTAAAATACAAAGAATAAAGAAATTCTATGATTGGTAATATTTTTGTGAAAAAACTGTAGCATACGCCTTTAAGTACATTTTTATCGAAATACGCCTCATAAGTCACTTTATGTGATAGATATAATATCTCATGAGTGTTATTATTATTCTTTTTAATAAACTAAGCTGAATATGACCTCGGGAATAATTATTTGTGGCATTGTTATACGATTTACTGACGAAATTAAAATAGCTTTGGAAAACCCGCTTTTCTTTGTGTGTTTTCGTCATGTGATAAAAAGAATCTGACATTCGTTGTCATTTAATAAAGTTTTATTAAACTCGTTCAAGAAATTTATTATTAAGCTCGCCAAAGGCTCGCTTAATAAAAAAATTCTTGAACTCGTTTAATAAAACTTTATATAAAATGACAACTCATGTCAGATCCTCTATATATAGGGTCAATTTGAGGCGACCTTTCATACGGTGTCTTACCATTGTGTCAAATTCAATAAACGTACGTGTGTTCTGGTTATATTGGGTTTTAGGCCGCTTTCAACATTATTTCAGTTATATCACGTCATGATCCCTGAGTAAAAAAACCAGTAATAGGCTAGAACCGTGACCGTCGTGCCGCGACTGGAGATCGAACTCGGGACGCCCGGTTTCAAATCCCCCGACGCTAACCACTCGACCACGGTAGATTCCTCCCAATAAACGTACACAGCGAGGTTTTTAAAAATCGTAAAATAAGATGTTACTTTTTAATTAATTGAAATTTGAATGACAACAGGACACTCATTGTTGTACATGGGAATGGATATTCATCAGAATTTGAAAATATCACTGATAAAACCTACCTTATAACCCTTTGCCTGAAACAGACTACGTTAGAATACAATTGTGGACAAAGGAATTGCTTTACAAGGTCGATCAATTTCTCCTTTCCCTGCTTTTTTGTTTTAACTTTGTATTAAAAGTATACAATACTTCAGATTTTCATAAGATATCTTTTCAAAGCAAACGACTTAAAAACCCTTTCCCACATACTTGAACTGAATCAGACAACTTTAAAAACTTAAGGTAAGATATGGAAAATCTCTATAAAGGAAAGTAAACATAGTTTAATCCAGATGAAAAGTTTGTGACGAAAAAGAACTTGTTCATTATAAGAAAAATATCCTTTTGCCATAATGTTTTCAAAAGAGTTCTGCTGTAGATGTATGTGTCAAAATGTGTGGAAAGGGAAAGGCCTAATGTAATGAATTAATAGTAACTTTTAAATCGTTGAACAATGTTCTAAAATTTACCATTAACTTTCAACATAGTTCGGTATATCTCGAACTGTGCACTGATGTATACTATTTTGTAAGCGAACTATCACACAAAATCTATATTAATAGAATCTAATAAGATGTATGTGAAATTTCCATATCTATAAAAGTCAATAGCGTCAATATCAAAGGTTCAGGGGTTAGAGATAAAATATATATGAGCCGTTCCACGAGAAAACAAACAATATTGACTCTGCGTAATGTATCGACCCAGATCAGTGCGCGCAGGCTAATCCGGGTCGATTCATTCCGTCTAAAAGGGGGAGGGGATAGAGGTATAGAGTAATGATTCATGAAACAAACACA
>JASEVX010000010.1:48141777-48170573 GCA_031761405.1 Serripes groenlandicus | reverse complement strand
ATATTTACTTACATCCGTGTCACATTATACTCCATTTCTAGTGTAGACGTGATATCCGTCACGGATAAAGGGTTCCAATCTTATCTGCATTCGTCCATTCTAAATACTTTAACCCATTTTGCTATCTTAATCCCTTTCCCACATACATCAAATATAGAGCAGACAACTTAGAACACGTCTTCGCAAAAAATATTGAACTGTGACTTCATAGATCTAGAAGAAAGTAGAATATTGAAACGATTTTAAAACTCTGTGGCAAAAGAAGAACTTATGAGCGATTTCTCTTTTTTCCCAAAGATAGATAAAATACATTTTACATCTGTTTTGTCATATTGATTTCAGAAGTTGTCTGTTGCATATGCATCGAAATGTGTCTATATGTAGACAAAGGAGGAAGAAAGGTAAGTGAACAATTGACAAATGAAAGTCTAATTAAAGAGGGAACAGAAAACAATAGCGAAAAAAGAGAGTACAGACGAAATTGTCCAACATCGCAATGTTTTATTAGTCGCCGGGCAGAAGCCCGCGACTTCTATTTTTAATAGGTTTTCGGAAATGACATGGGAGGGGGGATTATTATTAGAAAGAAACACATTTAGATGTCTTGAACATATTACAATTGTGTTTGTTTAAAAACACTAAATAATGACACATCTAAAATGAAATAAATATTCCGATGTTTTAGGTATTTTCAGTTTCTTTATTTTGACTCGCATTTATGTTTTTTTTGTTTTATTTACGAAGACAAAACAGTCCCTATTAGCTAGACTGGGATACTTTATTTTACACTATATACTACATGTAATCAAAAGGCGATATCTACAAACCTTTACGTCGCATAGTCTAATTTGTTTACATACGCGCACCTGCTTGCAGCAGACTGTCATGTGTAAATATCGAGATGAAATTGACGTCGAATATTCTCCTTTTAATGGCAATTTTAACTTACTGAATGTTTTTTTCATGTTCAAAGAGATGTCTTGATTTGTGAAGAAGGCATTTTATAATGTTTATCCATGTATATCTAAAACATGAACTGTTTCTAAGCTAAAACTGTTGATCGCGTGACTCGCGAATACCAACTGCGTAGATCAATCTCCTTTGCAGAGAGCCGCTCTTTACACTCACTTACAAATAGTAAATCATAGGTGATTTAAAAGGTTTATTTGGTTCGAAACAAATGAAGAAAAGAACAAACCGAGATAAAACTGGTTTAATAAAAAAAAAAATACTTTGAACGAACACTCTCTGCCTATAAAGAGAGTTTCAAGAACGACACCTCTGCGAATAAGAAAGAATCGGGTCTTTCGTACAAAATTATTTCGTCCTTGACACTTTTAAATGTGTCATTTAATTCCCTAAAGGCATATTGCTTCCGATCTGCATATTGTTATGCATTATTGACACAAGGGCGCTCATCATAATATAATATTAAAACATGAGTAGTTTGTTATTTTCATTATAAAAAAGGAAGGAACGAATTTAAATAAATTAACATGTTGTAGGGCTCAATTTATGTTCGAAATTAAGTTTAAATTATACAACAATTTCAATGAGATTTAACTGTTTAGTTGATATTATATTTCGAAGGTGGTCTAATTTATAAATATTAGACTACATTTCAACATTTGTTAAAGTATGATATAATTAGGATGCCAAGCTAATATCATTTTGAGAAAAAGAGAAAACTCATGTCTTCAGCGATTTAACCCTTATCTCATTGTTTTAACAGTAGATTGCTGCAAAGGTGTCCACTGTTGACTTTAATAGAGGAAAGGTAAAATGACGTGCTATTGCATGCAAATCCTAAATTGTCTGTTTTGTGGTTTTATTGAAAAATAATAAAATTCAAATATTCTAACAATGAAAGGCTTCAATTATCGTTCACTTCGTTGACAAAACAATGCAAGTTATGATACATTTTCACTTGACCCCACCCCTGATGTTCCAATATGCCCCTCAGTTGATAACTGTTTATTCAACTACTATAATGTTAGTGTTATGCATAACTGCAGTATGGATTTCCGGCGACATTGATGCGTTGCATCAACTTTCTATTGTCCCTTTTCCACATACAGATGATTATTGACGCCTTTGCAGCAGACATGCTGTCAGTTTCTCCTTTTGCCACAACGTTTCAACTCTTTTCAATTGTTATACATTCATTTATATAGATTTTCCATATTTTTGTTGACATCTTTTTGAAGTCATCTGTTGGAGAAATGTTTTTTGTGGGAAAGGGTTAACAATTCGTCTTCTACAAAAGAAAGGGGTAATACGTACCAAATGTAAAATTTACCTCCGACATGTAATGTTCATAAAAGCACGATGTTTTTGTTCTAAGAGTTCATCAGACACCGATTCTGGACATTGTTTTAACCCTTTTCGTCTTAAAGCAAATCTGCAGCAGACGACTTTGAAAACAGCCCAGCAAAAGCATGGACAATTTCTTCAAATGAAAGTTTAAATATCAACAAAAAAAAATCGAAAACATTATGACAAAAAGTCATTTGCTCATCTTGCGCAATTTCTCCGTTTGTCACAAAGTTTTCAAAAGTAGTCTGCAGCGGAGGCGTCAGAAAACGTCTACATGTGGGAAAGGGTTAAACTTATCAAAAGAAGTTTCGCTCGTATGCGACTGGGTATAACGGAACCTTCACTGCATATAACTATATAACAGTAAACCCTCTACCACCTATAGACACATGTTGACGCATCTGCAGCAGACGACATTTTGAAAACATTGTGACACAAGAAAAATTGCTCAAAAGTTTTTCCAGTAATTATACCTACAAATATAGAGATTTTCCATAGTTTTGAGTAGCCATTTTTAAAGTCGTCTGCTGCAGATTTGCTGTATGTGGGAAAGGGTTAAAATGTGTAAAACTTGATTCGTCCCAACATGTGGACGGTAAATCCCCTTACCTCGTCCACCTTGCGTCTAGATTGTGATATCTTATGTGATATATATATATATATATAACATTAAATCCTTTCATTTTCCACCTGTTTAACCATTTTCCACTTACAACACATATGCAGCAAACGACTTCAAAAACTAAAACGGCTACTGAAAATATAGTAAATATCCATATAATTAATAAACAAAATTGAAAAACATTGTGACAAAAAGGAGAAATTGCCCATCATGAGCAATTTCTCCTTTTGGCACAAAGTTTTCAAACGACGTCTGCTGCATAGGCGCCTTTATGTGGGAAAAGGGACTCCATCAACGCCAATGGCAATATATAGGTTGTTGCAAACAATACATAATCGTGACAAAATCTCCATTGTTGTCATTTTAGTTATCAAAATAGTGTAAAATAATTATGGTTAAATGGTAAATGCAGTCGCCCGATTTTGAAAGGGATCCTTACAAATGTGTCCTATCTTATGTTCTTTTAACCATTTCCCACATACGACTTAACTGGAGCAGACGATTTTGAAAACATCTAGGCCAAAGGTTACAATACACCAAATAAATTCCTTCTTTGTTTCCATGTAAATCGACGAGTTTCAGTCCTCAATTGTCACACTTTCAAAGCGTTTTTTAATGTAGAACACCATATATTAATGAAAAGAGGTACCTCTAAGCTTTCAAACAATCCAAAGAAAATGGGGTGTCATGCATTATGCAAGAAAGAACTCACCAGGCGAACATGGTTACCGTAATTTTGGATCAAATCGGGCCCGGATAAAACCTGTGTTTAGCATTCTCTACTTTCTCTTTCAAACCGGCAAGGTTAAACTACTAAAAGTGATCAAATCAATCATTTCCAGTGCATCCTATACCCATTTACAATGACTTCATATATTCGGTACATTCTGGTGATGGTATACACTCATGTCTACGTTTAGGGACTATTTGGGTGTAGATCCGCATGACAGCGGATGTATTTGGCGTAACATGATCTAAACTATGAAAAAGCTCGATAAATGAAAGGTCAGTTATTAAACAGAGTTGAAAACATTGTGGCAAAAGTAGAAATTGCTCATTCTGTAATGTAACCCTTTCCAAAGTACATGCACTATTTTAATGCATCTGCAACAGACGACAAATATCCTAACGACAGGAGAAATTGCACATGAAGAACAAATACTACTTTTGCCACAATGTTTACAACTAAATAATTATCCCTTTAAACATTTCTAGAGAGTTTTCAACTGCAATTTGTTTAAACTTGTCTGTCACAGATGGGAGCCGTCCCGCGAGAAAACTAACATTATTGCCTCTGCATAATGTATCGAACCAGATCAGTCTGATTCGGGCCGACACATTCCGTCTCAGGGGGATAGAGTAATGATTCCTGAAACAGAAAATCCACAGGAGGCGAAAAGTATCAGTCCGGGTTAGCCTGCGCGGCATGCTTAGGCTGATCAGGTTCGATACTTTACGCAGATTCGACAATGTTGTTTTTCTCGCGGGACGGCTCATGTGGGCTTCGTTGGAAATACCGTTAACATGGCTAAGTAAGACGGAGAACATTGAAGTGTTTTTGTGAAAAGCAGGCCTACAAATCTTCCAAGCACCTAAAATCCGAAGTCTTCGGAATAATTTCTTCATACATATATATATATATATATATATATGAGCCGCTCCACGAGAAAACCAACATTGTGGACTCTGCGTAAAGTATCGAACCGGATCAGGACATATGTGGTTTTTTTCTCAGTTTTCTATCTGTAATAATAC
This sequence comes from Serripes groenlandicus, assembly GCA_031761405.1. Taxonomy (NCBI): domain Eukaryota; kingdom Metazoa; phylum Mollusca; class Bivalvia; order Cardiida; family Cardiidae; genus Serripes; species Serripes groenlandicus. The sequence goes on along the minus strand of JASEVX010000010.1, from coordinate 48,165,880 downwards.
CATATCGTATTTAAACATATGGAATGATGTACGAGTATATTTTTCTTCGTTGTTTCCAGTTCGAAACCGAAGAAACACTTCTAATGAGGTAGCGGTTTAACCCTTTCCCACTTACAGACGCATTATGACACCTCTGCATCAGACGACTTTTGAAAACATTGTGGCAAAAGCATAATGAGCAATTTCTCCTTTTGTCACAACATTTTTAACTCAATTCGGTAATATAACTTTCTTTTCTGATTTTAATTTAATATCAATGCCTTAAGTGTTTTCAAAGTCATCTGCTGCAAATTAGTTGTACGTGGGAAAGGGTTTAAATTGAGCCACACCTAATCTTTTGGGGTATACGTACATGTGCGTCATCTACAGTGAAGACTATGACGAGCCTGTGCATCTAACGAAGTCTTAGATGCATCTTATGACAAATAACTAGAATTGTAGCCCCATTAATTTTCCGGAAATGTTCCTTTATATCGAGGGCTTGGCGTGAAACAGTTGTAACTAAAAACCTATTTTGAAAACCCTGGTTTAGGTGCAATTTTGACCCCTGTGTAAACAATGCAAATTTAGGTGCCATTGCTCGTTCTGAGCAATGGCACCTACATTTGCATTGTTTACCAAGAACAAGAGGCCCATGAGGGCCTATGCTCTACTGGTATGGTTCTTTGGTCATTTTCAATCCAGAGCATGTATGTATGGTGAAGATCGGATAGCAAATGGAGGCTCTATTGTGTTCACAAGCTGTATTATAGCAATTTTTACAATTTCATGGGCCATAATCCAGTCTTGCATTGGCAGATCTGGCTGGTTTACCAAGCTCTAATCAATATTTAACCGCTATCTAAGTTTAGTGAAGATCAGATAGTAAATAGAGCCTCTATTGTGTTCACATGCTCAATTATAGCAATTTGGACAATTTCAAGGGCCATAATCCAGTCTTGCATGGGCGGATCTGGCTGGTTTACGAAAGGAACCGAGCTCTCATAGATATCTAACTATTGTATAAGTTTGATTGAGATACAATCAAAAGTGAAGACTGTATCGTGTTAACAAGCTCTTTTATAGCAATTTTGACCATTTCAAGGGCCATAATCAAGTCATGCACGGATCTGGCTGGTTTTCGAAAGGAACCGAGCTCTCATAGATATCTAACTACTGTATAAGTTTGGTTGAGATACAATCAAAAGTGAAGACTGTATCGTGTTAACAAGCTCTTTTATAGCAATTTTTGAAGACTGTATGGTGTTAACAAGAAATTGTTTACGGACGCACGCACGCACGCACGGACGACGGACAAATCGCCACGACATAAGCCCTTCTGGCCTTTGGTCAGTAGAGCTAAAAATGATTTAACGCTTATAAAGACTTTATGGCGAGGTGATTAACCTTGGTAAAAAAATACCGATTTTAGTTACAACCATTTCTCGCCAAGCCCTCGATCTGATCCCGTTACGGAGAGTCAATAAAGACCCCCCACATCTCCAGACGCGGCTCGAAGGTAATACAATTTTAATATAAATGACACGTTTATTAGGCTAAGTAAGACCTCAAGGTTGTCCTTATCAGGAAATAAATATGTGTAAACACTTTACTCACGGTACGTCCCTACCAGATATGTAACGTTAATCGAAAACGTCAGATCGTATCGAGGGCTTGGTGTGAAACGGTTGTAACTAAAATTGGTATTTGTTTACCAAGGTTAATCACCTCGCCATAAAGTCTTTAAAAAGCGTTGAATCGTTTTTCTTGGTAAACAATTGAAATTTAGGTGCCATTGCTCGTTCTGAGCAATGGCACCTAAATTTGAATTGTTTACAAAGGGGTCAAAATTGCCCCTTAACCAGGGTTTTAGTTACAACCGTTTCACGCCAAGCCCTCGGTATGTTACTTACGTGCGTAACGATGAGCTGTGAACGTTTTTAAGGTTATCAGAATCTTTATTATGTGTTCGACACGAACATATCTCGAATAACAATTTTTATTTTTTCGATGGGAAAGTTTGAACATGTTTAAAGTATAATGTAGAATGTATTTTCATTTGATACTTTCATATATAGATTCAACCTAAGTGTTTATATCTATTTCCGTAAACAAAGGACGGTTGGCGTCCTTTTTCAGCATGTTATTTTAAAACATTGTGGTACAGGTAGCAATGCTCAAAAAGAACAATCTGTGTCAAAATTTTGCATCCAATATTATATATTAACTGGACCATCTATTCTAAAAACTACATATACATGTGTGTCATATATCTCGAAATTGACCAATCAAACGTCTTATTGGGGCATGGAGTTCATTTCGGAGTATAGCGAACGTTTCAGAGCTTTCGGGCCCGGTCGTGAGTCTAAAAAACTCTGAACACGTGCTCTGTGCTCTGAAAAAACTATATGCTACAAATACGATACATGATTAGTTAATTGCTAGAATATTTGCTTTTGACCAATCGGATACTTGAGCACATATTCAGTTAAGAGAAACTTTTATAGTTTTGGAGATTTTTAACCCTTTCTCATATACAACAAATCTGCAGCAGACGACTTTGAAAACATAGTGACAAAACCCTGAAAAATCTCCATAAACGATAGCTTAATTGTTAAATAAAGGTGAAAGCGTTGTGGCCAAAGGTGAAATTGCTCATCATGAGCAATTTCACCTTTGGCCACAATGTTTTCAAATGTCGTCTGCTGCCATTGCATCAGAAAGCGTTTATATGTGGGAAGGGGTTAAAATAGAGTTGGTCCGTTCTGAACACCTGATTCTGCCTCCTGCGTTCAATGCTGGCGCTCTTACGTCAAGCACTCATTACCAAAACGAAATGTTTGAACGAGCACGAATGTTTTAGAGATAAATTGTTACCACAAGCACTAATGAAGTGGCAGTTTAAGCTCAAGCCTAAAAACTTCCTGTTTTGATCAAAGTCTAGAAGTGGTTCAGCTATCATGAATCACAGTCGTGTTTTGGCCCACTAGTACTTAAAATACCATTTGAATTGTGCCAAATGCGTATGGTGGGTTTGAAAATAATAGAAATAAGAATGCATATTTTTCATGCAACACAGCTGCAGCAGACGACGTAGAAAACATTTTAACAAAACTATAGAAACTCTATTCTATATATGAAAGAACAAATTTAATAAAGTTTAAGACGTTGTGGCAAATGGAGAAATTTCTCATTTATCTCCAATTGTCACAATGTTTTCAAAAGTTGTATGCTGCAAGGGCGTAGGCAAGCGTCTGTAGGCGTGAGAGGGTTAATGGTCAAACCAATCTATCACAAGATCTTGAACAGACAGTGCCTTGGGGCAGGCTAGTTGGAGTCATATCTGGTTCTTATTCCCTAAGTTCTGTTTTCCTCTGGCCCGTCTGACTCATTTTATTTTCAGACTAATTCGAGCCGTCAGAGAACAATAGAAACGCGTCACAAATGGAAGTATACCATATTTATATATGGATAATAGAAAACACTGGAAACGTGTTTTAACCCTTTCCCACATAAACAAAACTGCAGCAGACGACATGGAAAACATTAAGCAGAGAAATGGAAGATCTCTCTGAATGAAAACTTGTGCGTAGAGTTGAAAACACTGTGGCAAAAGGAGAAATTGCTCAGCATGAGCAATTTCTTCTTTGTCTCAATGTTTTCAACAGTCGTCTGCTGCAAATGTACAAAATTCACTCAATTCCATGAAGAAAACGAGTATCACCTAACCCCTACCAACAGTCAACACATCTGCAGCAGACAACTTTGAAAACATGTTAGGGTTTAAAATATGCAAATTTGACAAATTTAACAAATCAATATTGAATAAAGTTGAAAATACTATGTCAAAGGTCGTCAGCAACAGATGCTTCTGCAATTGGCTAAAAGAACCCAGTGTTATCACAAAATGTCACGTCTTTTACATAATTATACCACACGTGACTGTGTAATGTTAAATTCTCATATACCCATAATGGGCAATTTCTTACTGTCTCATGCTAACAGTAGGTTTTTAACCAGTTAACAGTATACTGTTACATGGCATGCCTGTTAAAATGTTGGTTATGCACGTGCATGACGTCATTTCACAATATGTTGACAATATATAAATATTGCATGGCTTCCAGTGTCACAGTACATATTGTCAACATGAGGAAAATACTGTTAACCCGAGGTTAACAGTATTTACCCGAATGTTGACAATATGTACTGTCACACTGGAAGCCATGTAATATTTATTTGATTATACCGAACAAAATTACATGTTTATTCAACCTTTGTAGGGGAGGTGAACATGTGTAGATCTACTACAATGTAACACACACATATGAATACATGTATACCAGTTACATGGCACGCGCATCTAAAAATTGTTTGAAATGACGTCATGCATGTGCATAACCAACATTTTAACGCGCATGCCATGTAACAGTATACTGTTAGTCGGTCAAAAACGTACTGTTAGCATGAGACAGTAAGAAATTTGCCATGATATGTATATGAGAATTCAACATTACAAAGTCACGTGAGGTATAATATGTACTGTCACACTGGAAGCCATGCAATAATTATATGTTTTCCTTTGGCTGCACATATATTTCATCTTTTCTTCAAGTGTTTTGAATTTGGACGATTCCAGACCATAGTAACGGACAATTGACCTTTTCATAAAAAGGTTGAAGTTGATAAGCTTAGACTTCTTAAAATATTCTTGAAATATGAAAATTGTCACTTTTAATAAAAAAAATCCTTTGGCTGTACATATATTTTACCTTTTCTTTAAGTGTTTAAAATTTGGACGATTCCAAATCATAGAAACAGACTATTGACCTCTTCTTTAAAAGGGTGAAGTGGAAAAGTGGAAAACTTAACAAGCATGCTTTTAACACACTTAAGCAAACTTTACAGCATAACAATTGTTCTTGATTTACACCAAGCTGTTTTCCATCCGGATACCATATTTCCCCATCAGACATTTTCAAAACATCAGACATTTTCTAAACGGACGACTTTCAGAAACATCATGTTAGGCAATAAACATGTATTCTTCTAAAGCCAGAGTAAATTTTAAAAAAAAATGCATAAATATGTATTCTTCTAAAGCCAGAGTAAATTTAAAAAAAAAATGCATGTTCAAATAAATGAAAACTTGATCATTAATTAACCCTTTACATCCTGCAGATGCTTTTTGACCCAATTGTAGCAGACGACTTTTGAAAACAGTGTGGCCAAAGGTGAAATTGCTCATGATGAGAAATTTCTACTTTTGCCACAATGTTTTCAAATTTATTTAACAATTATGATATCTTTTATGGAGATTTTGTAAGGTTTTTGGCATTATGTTTTCAAAGTCGTCTGCTGCAGATTTGTTGTATGTGGGAAAGGGTTTGAGAAAATACTCAAGTGGGCGCAGACTAATCAACACAAATTATGAAGAGCAGACTCTTGAGAAACCAGTCTCTTATCTACCGTATTCAGGCCACTGCACTCATGGACTTGAGAGCAGGACCATTTTATGAGCAACAGCAAAGCAGTTAACCCTTTCCCTCATATAGACGCTCTCTGACGCCTCTGCAGCAGACAGCTTTTTAAAAACAGTGACAAAAAAAGAAATTGCACAAAACGTGCAATTTCTCCTTTTGCCACAATGTTTTCCACTTTTTGTTATAGGTATCCATTCAATTATGGAGATTTTTCTACTTTTTGACAAAATACATTCAAAGTCGTCTGCTGCAGAATTGCCGTATGAGGGAAAGGGTTAATATTAACTAGCATATTTGTTAATCATTTCAAACATGAAGACATATTTCATAATGAGCAATTTCTTCTTTTGCCACTATGTTTTCAACACTAAACAATATTTGCAAGATTTTGTTTGTATGCGGGAAAGGGTTAAAAAGGTTTATAAGTACTTTTAAAAGTACTTTTAAAAGTACTTTTGTTAGTTCATTTTCTAACACTTGTTTTCTGGGACTTAATAAACCTTTTCTCAGAAAATGTTGTGGTTTTCAAATGGAGGTCACGGACCTAGATTGACAATAATCAACAGGATTTACTAAATCTATCGGTAGTGCAGTCTTACATAGGTCAATGGGCCTTAACCCTACGCTTTTTGAAATCATTGTGGCAAAAGGAGAAATTGCTCACAATGAGCAATTTTTCCTTTTGTCACTATGTATTCAACTCTTTTCAATAATTACACTTTTATTTACAAAAACTTTTCATATTTCATCCCACAAGATATTTTCAAATTCGTCTGCTGAAGTTCTGTCATAAATGGGAAAAGGTTAACTGTTTCCTTGAGATAAATGACCCTTATTTAATCTTATAAACAAATATTCTACCAAAATGTCATCAAGATCAAGATTAAAAAGTGGCCATAATCAAATTCTTTCTAGATATCATCAAAGACACCATTCTGAAAGTCAAAAAAGTTTCTATAAGTTTTTTTTAAAACTTGATATTGTGACCTAGTTTTGGATGCAAGATCACCCATATTCCAATTTAGATTTTTCAATACAAACATAATGCTTATGTTTGATAAAGATCGGATGTAAACTGTTGTTTCTAGAACAGACACAATCAAATTTATGAGCATGAAAGGAAGACAGACAAAGACTAATCACAAGAGCTCACCTTGAAGTTCATACTCAGGTGAGCTAAAAATATGAACAAAATCAATTCCTATTTATATATTGAAAACAATGTTTTTATTTTATTTTTCCAATGTTTGATTTCAACAAAATTATTAAAAGTTTCAACATTTTAGTGGAATTTCTTTTTCTTCTTGAATCCTTTTTTCCCTTTCTTTCCTTTTGCCCCTTTCTTGCCTGATTTAGTATGACTAGTTTTACGCCTTTTGGCTCCAAACTCAGCGTCCCCTTCAGTGTCATCCAGAGCACTGATACTCCCGAATTGAGTCAAACTGGACAGGGACGACACAGTAGCCATTTGCTTCTGTGAATGCTTATCTTTCTTGGTGAGCTGAAGACGAATAAAGTTATCTTCCTCGAAGCGAGTCCGTTCTTTACGTTTGGTGTCCTCCCGCAGTCTAAAGATGTCCTGGGTTTCCCTGATTTCCTGTGGCCCCTCATCGTACTGATCCTTAAGGTCCTTCATAATGTCACTGTTGAGGGCTCTCTTTTTCGCGTGTTCTGTCTGTTTCTTTAATCGTTCGGTCTTGGAGTCATCATCTGAAGTAAGAATTTGTGTTTTGAGTACCTGATCGAAAACGTTAACCCTTTACCTGCTCCTGACAACATTTAACCCTTTCCCTCATATAGACGCTTTCTGATGCCTCTGCAGCAGAACGCTTTTTGAAAACATAGTGACAAAAGAAGAAATTGCTCACAATGTTTTCCACTTTTAGTCATGGGTTATCCATTCAATTATAGAGATTTTCAATCTTTTGACAAAATATGTTCAAAGTCGTCTGCTGAACATTTTCTTACCTGCAGACAAACTTTGATGCATCTCAAGCAGACCACTTTTAAAATGATTGTGGCAAAAGGAATAATTGCACAAAATGAGCAATGCATCCTATATCACAGAATATTTTCAACTCTGCATCAAAATTAAACTTCCTATTTTCCAAGTATTACAATTTTTGCCTCAAATATTCTTAAAAGATGACTCTTAAAAAAACCATATGAGGTAAATGATTAAAACTTCCAAATAGAAATTTAATTGAAGAATATCCTAAATAGTGACAGAAATGGACACACTATTTTGAAACTTTAACCCTTTCCCTCATACGACAATTCTGCAGCAGACGACTTTGAACATATTTTGTCAAAACATAGAAAATCTCCATAATTGAATGGATAACCTATGACAAAAAGTGGAAAACACTGTGGCAAAAGGAGAAATTGCATGTTTTGTGCAATTTCTTCTATTGTCACTATGTTTTCAAAAAGCCGTCTGCTGCAGAGGCGTCAGAAAGCGTCTATATGAGGGAAAGGATTAATACTAACTAGGAAACCATATGGGAATGGGAAAGAGTGCTCAATATATATACACCAAATATTCTCTTTTAAATACAATGTTTTTTAAATGGTGTCCAGTAGATGTTTCACTTATATGAATGAATGAATCATTAACACAGAGAAAGTTTAAAAGCACATGTGTTTAAAGTATCTTTAATGTTCACTTCAAAACAAGGATAACAGAGTTACTCCCCATGAATTTATGGCTAGTTTATTGTGTGCCTTATAATTAAACGATCCAAGTATTGAAAACTGGCTCATGTTTTAAGTTTTACTAATATTTAGACAGTACAGTTAAACACTTTAAACATTAGACGCCTTTGCAACAGACGATGTTTGAAAGCAGAAAAGAAGAAATTTCTCGAAACAATTGCTCTCTTTTCACAAATAGGTTCTAAAAACTTGATCAAAATGAGTGAAATGTTTTACCCTTAAATATCAGACAGGTAAACATTAAATTCAGTTACAAAAGCTTAAGCCTTAAATGACCTTGTCCATGCAAAAAGGTACAGCATGGAGATTGCAAACAGGGCAGATCTAGACAAATTAATGCATCCAAGCAGTCTGATCTGGATCTACACTTTTCGTAAACTTTTTACAAAGGCTATTTTCAGATTCATGTAAGTGTATGTTTGATGAAACTGCTCCGAGTCGTCATTATTCACAAATGCCAACTTGTTACCTTTTTTCATTTATATCAGACTCCTCTAATATCTTTAACCCTTTCCCACATACCACAATTCTGCAGCAGACGACTTTCAAAACACATAGACAAAAATATTGAAAATCTCTATTAAATGAAAGTATGATAATTAAATAGAGTTGCAGCAGACAGCTTTTTAAAAACATTGTGACAAAAGAAGAAATTGCACAAAACGTGCAATTTCTCCTTTTGCCACAATGTTTTCCACTTTTTGTCATAGGTTATCCATTCAATTATGGAGATTTTCTATTTTTTGACAAAATACATTCAAAGTCGTCTGCTGCAGAATTGTCGTATGAGGGAAAGGGTTAAATAGAGTTGAAAACATTGTGGCAGAAGGAGAATTTCCCTTTTGCCATGATGTTTTGAAAAGTTGCCGGCTGCAAAGGGCGTCACAATGCGTTTACAAGTGGAAACGGGTTGGAAAAAAATAAATATATTCTCCCCGTACACAGATTATACAAATAACATACCATAATGTGCAGGTGTCAATCTAGGAGGTCTGTATAGTTTAGAATCTTTCTTGTCTTGGTCCTTTTCATCATCAGAACTTCCTTCATGCTCAGAACTCTCCTCTTCAAGCTAGAAATACAATAACATATTATGACAAAAAGTCTCCCAAATGTATAGATGTTAGAAAAAATCTTGGATGTTTTCAAAGCAGACAACTGTGGAAATAGCATATAAGGAAATAAAATAAATTCTCTCTCTCTCAAACATATATTTTTTTTTATTTAAAGTCTTCCAATAAAGATCACATTCAAAGTAAGTTAACTCAAACCTGATAATCAAATTTCTCAAAACTAGGAAAAATATCTATAAATCAATTCATTATTTGGAGACCAGAAAAGATAGCAACATTCTTTTATCTCTATGTTTGCCAATGATTTCTGCTGCAGAAGTATCGAACCTAATCTGGTTCAACAATAAAAGATAGAAGACTTGAACTTGCTTACCTTACTTTCTAAACCATCAGGATTGGCCTTGAATCGCATTGGATCATTTGAATCTGAAATTATTAGATATTAACAAAATTTGTAAACAATCTTAAAAACTCCTTCACTACAAAAGGCAAATTTACATCATCTCTATATGACGACATGCTTTTACAAGAAGTTAAAAAAAGTGCTTCTTAATTCCATTATATAACTCTTGTGAAAACTGGGTGTACATTTCCATGGCCATTAACCATGACTGTCAAAAATGGGGATCAAACCCAGTTGCCTCATCCCAAATCACCCATGCTGTTAAATTTCTAGTATGCTTAAACGATTTAAAAGATTTAAACTGTTCTTGAAAATATCTCATATCATTATGAACAAGACAATAAACGTTTTTTCTCAGACCCTGCCAACATTTAACCCCATCTCACATACAGACACTTTCTGATGCCTCTGCAGCAGACAAAATAAAATATTCTCACAAATAAAAGTATCATTTTGAGACCGGGTAGTTAAAATTGCTTGTAATGATCAATTTCTCCTTTCTCGATAAAGTTTCTTATTTTTTAAATGTTGCACACAACAGATTGTGTATATTTATTAAAAGTTTACCTTTTCCGCTAGTTGCTGCAAGACGTATCACTTTATCAATCTGGTATTTCAGTTTTTGATCTATTGGCCTCATCTTCTCCAGTACCTACAAAAGTAAATCAAACTTGTCTCATCAACTTAATATCTTTTTAATTAATGACTCAAATTAATTCTGTAAGCTCGAGAATCTGAAAAACAGGGTAAGAGGATCAACTGAGGACATGATCTAAAGTTCTGATCCAAGATCTTTTTATTTATCTAGCAAAATCTTTGTCTGTTCAAAAACAGATAATAAAATTGGCATAATGTATTCAGACTCTTCCATTTATTGATATCACCCGTTTTTTTTTTACATTAATACAGATGATTATCTTGGCCATCCTGAAGATGTGTCAAGAGTCTTCAGTTTCAGAGAAATGACATCCTAAAAAGGATTTTTTCAAAAAATTACTTACAGAAAGTTTTTATGTTATCAAATTGTTCGGTTAAATAACTTTAACTCTTTAATACTTTAACTTTAACTATTTCCCACATACAACAAATTTGCAGTAGATGACTTTGAAAACATTTTGGTAAATATATGGACAACTTCTAAATATTAAAGTGTTATTACTGAAAAGAGTTGAAAACAGTGTGGTAAAAGGAGAAATTGCTCATTATGACACAATGTCTTCAAAAATCTTCTGCTGCAGAGCTGTCAGAAAGCGTCTGTATCTGGGAAAGGGTTAATAAACATGATGTCTAGAATATTTATATAACTTACAGTTCTGACTTCAACAAGTCTCTCAATAGCTGGATCACCTTTTATCTGTTCACCTTGACATTTTTTCACCATAACAAATGTCAGATTTATCAAGTATGTCAACAACATCTGATATTTTACCTCTAAAAAACTGATGCCCTGGAACAAAATAACATGATGTGAATTAATCCATTTTTTTTTTATTTAAGCCATTTCCCACATGATGATGAGCAACTTCTCCTTTTGCCACAATGTTTTGCAAAAGTTGTCTGCAGAGGCATCAGAAAGCTTCTGTATACATGTGGGAAAATGTTAAGTTAAAGAATGAGTGCACTGTCGATCAAAGTTGCTGGTAACTAGCTCTTATTTAGTTGCTCTTGGGTTCTCATTCTTTATTGGTGAAATAAATTAATCATGGCAGTGGTAAGAATTGGGGATTTGAAAATGGGTGTCCGGAGTTTCATCGGTATTTGGCAGACATTGATTGATTATTTTTTCCAGTTCCTGGGTATGTTACCAGTACTTCTGCTACATATATCCTGACACCAGCCAGTCTGTCATAATGCTAACCCCTAAATCCTAAGCGCCAGTATACTTGATCTTACTTGAATTATTTTGTAATATTATAATATTCTTATAAAACAAAACATGATGTTAAAAACTTAAATTTATCCAGCATTGAAACAAATATGACTGAATATGCTGACTATAAACCAAAGTTTCAAAAGCATCTTTTTTCTCATTTTTTTTTAAAATCTGGCTTTGGTGGCTTCATATTACAAAATAACTAATTTTTTCACAATGTTTCCAACAGTTGTCTGGTGCGAATGTGTCAAAACGCTTCTGCAGGTGGCAAAGGGTTAAACAAATCGTATCTGTAGGTGGCAAAGGATTAAAAATAGTACCTTGCTTGTACTGAAATCGCCATTTTCAGCTTTCTCACACAAGTCAGTTACATGGTTGATAACATCTTTACAACTGCCCTGTATCTCTTTCAGCAAACTGACAGATTTTTCCTGGTCGCCTTCCATACTTACTGGATTTTTGAAGAAAAAAAAGAAGTTTAATTAGACAGTTTTTACTATGAGATATTTTTTTGACAAAAAAGGTTGAACATAAAATCATAATGATACGGGTAAACAAATCGACGGCGATGTTTCCCGTCAATGGGTAATTTATATGAACTTTGCTATACCGTCTTTCCAAAAATTGTGTCCAGAGTGGATTGTTCGATGCAGTCACGATTCTGCTACGTTTTGATTGGATGAATAGAAAATATCGAAACAAAAAAAACTTCTAGAGGAAATAATTGAATTTGATAATATGTAGTCGATAAAGGAACGAGCACAAGTAATTTTATGAGTTCATTTGCGTTTAATAACACTCGTCGTCTATTTCTAAAACGAGTTCAAATAAAAAACAGGGTTTTCTGACTTTCCAGAAGTTACAAATTTAAATTCCTGTAATATGACGTCATTCTATTAGCGTAACGCAAATGATGAATAAATAACCAAAAAGAAAATGACAGAAAGGTTAGGAAAGGATAGATTTACTCGTCACAAAATTAATGTAGTTCCGTAAATTACGGAATCGTTTCATTTGAAGTACTTTATGAAGGGCAAGTTGATTATTTTTTGTACCTGTCATTTTAATTTTATGGATTTAAAATCTTAGCCATATTTTAAAGTTAAATGATGCTTAAAATGATGATTATTTTTCTTTTCTTTGCTTAGGTCGGTACAGGGTGACTATAATGAAGGGTGAAGTCTCTTGACCAAACTCTCATTTATCCTGTCTCCCGAGAGCGTCCGAGATATTGCAATTAAGTTACAAAAATACCAGCGACTGGATCATTTTACACGCTTCGTTATTTCTATTGTTACAGACAATTCAGTCGTAATCAAACCTAAAGAAATACATACGAGGACAAGTAAATACTTAAATACTTATACAGCTACACAAAATTTTAAAATAATCTGTAATAGTTCGTATTTACACGTTTTAATAATTGTGATGATCAGCATCTGTAAAATGTCGTCTCTTCGAAACAGCGAATTTCAAGTGAAAATCGCCAATCGTGTGTAGAATTTGTCTAAATATTGACAAAACGGTAATACTGTTTGATTTAAAATTACGATCGATGTAATGTGCATGAATCGTTTGATTATCAGATTATATTTTAAAATTATTTGATTAAATATAAAGTATATTTTTTTGGTCACAAACTTTGCTCTTTTTGAAGATTTTAGTGAAAATTGGTTAATAATTAATTTTCTTCCATATCAAAACGCGAGATTTGCTAATAAAGTTCGGATTTTTAGTAGTTATATTTAAGCATTTTAGTGTAAATAAACAATTTTGCTAATGCAAGAGATATTTTTTTACTTGATAATAAGATTACAGAAGAAGTTACAGACATTTCATTTTGACTCATTTTTTGCCATTTTGGAGAATTACTTAGTAGAATATTTGTTATATTATCAATATTTTTGTAATGATTTAGGCATGTTTATTAGGTACCTCAACTTACACTGATGTAAATCTATCCGTTCTTTAATATTAGCTCGAAATGTTTCATCATCGGCATACAGACTGATCATTTATCCATTATTTGGTGTTGTTTACCCTCTTCGTGCAAAATTAACTGTTTGACGAGTGTTAAATGGTCAAGACGTTGTGATTGATAAATACACGTTGGTGTTTATCCTTAAATCAGGATTTAACACAACAAATGAGCTATTTACGGACAGCGCAGGTCTGCTTATTCTTACTACAAAATACGTTGTATGCCAGGAATACATTTCAATTACGACTTTTTGTTTTTGTAATATCGGTAAGATGAAACAAAAAACGATTGCACTATATTTTGAAGAATAAGAAATCATACAATTATTGATTGAAGTCGTCTGCTGCAGATTGATTGTATGAGGAATGGGTTAAGAAATAGGAAGCAACGCATTATTGGTAAGATCAGAGTGAGCGTAATGGCGTATTCACATAATTTAACAAAATAGTAGGCAACGCGGTGTAGACTTAAACCTCTACAGTACACAAAACCTTATCGAGGTTTACATATCGATTTTTTCCCTCGATAACATGCGTACAGGTATGGTAGACCTCAGGACGACAGGATAATATTGGAAATCTGTCGATTATCGTTAAAGAGTCCTCACCCTGTAATAGTCACCCTGGTCGGTAGGACTCGTAAATAACTGATCGTGCTGCAAGCAAGGGGCTAACTGCAGTTCACGGGGAATTATTTATAAATGTTTACCCGAAATAGGTAGCAGCTATTCTCATATTATAACAAATTTAATATGTGCCATTTAATAATAAGGTATCATTTCATCCGGGTTCTTTGCCATCCGGAGGCGAGTACAAATTGGTAAACAAATACTATCATGATACCATGTGAGTTTTATCAGATGTCCATGGAGAATCACATCAACGAATGTAATATTCCGTTTTTAACTTAAGTCATTGGTACTACATATATACAATTAACTAAAGAAATCCGCTAATTTTTACCTCAATAACTGGAACCATGTGAATTCAGAATCATTAGCAGCCAAATCTAACAGCCAATCATCTGTAAGAAAGGAAATATCGTAATTAATACAAAGTCGAAAAAAATATTCCCGAAGGGAGTAAACATTATTTCGTAATTCAGTTAAACTGGAAATAATTTCTAGGCAGGTACGCTTTAAAAAAGCAGAAATTAATCATTTAAATAATGTGTTATTTTTTTGTTATCTATTAACAACACATAATTTGTTTAGTATTTTTACAGACTAATGTCTCTTTCACTTTGACAGCTTAACAATGATAGTTCCCGCAGTTTGGTACAGAGGCTGAATGATCATAAATTCCGTAAATTCATAATTTCACAGTTCTTAGTCAACTGCAACTACAGTGTTTGATGATTTCATTTCTCCTGGAATTTTTCATGAAAAGGCGTCTTAGGTTTGATTTGATGTTGCCTTCGTCGTTCCTGCCTTCGTGATTGTGGCTTCAATTGGTATTTCATTTGGTTTCATTATGTTTTTTTGTTGTATTAGGCTTAGCTGGTCTTGATTGAACTGTTCAAGCATGTATTTTCAAAACATAGGTCGTAGTTCATAACTGTTTAGTTTTAACCCTTTCCCACAGTCATAAGCTTTCTGACGGCTCTGCAGCAGACGATTTTTTGAAAACATTGTGGCAATAGGAGAACTTGATCATGATGAACACTTTTTCAAAGTCGTTTGCTGCATATTTGTTATTATGTGGGAAAAAGGTGCTAAAAATATATTATGCATTGTTAACAAATTCATCATGGGTAAATTCACTGAATCACTACGAATTTATTTTCAGGCATGATAGCCTGACAAGCCTCGGAACCAATAATGAGTGGTGTACAAGCGGCGTCAGATAAAGTCACTTGCTTTTTGGAACAGTGTGACAAAAATGGACTTCTTTTATTCATTAATGAAAACAAGGGAAAAGAAAGCCCATTTAAGGTAGGAGTCAATATTTAACCCTTTTCCAGAAATAAGTGAAACATGCAAAAGACTTCCAACTGCTTCGTCTGTAATAGTGAAAAGAGAAAATTGAAAAGTATTTACCTCTCTCCTAGATCTATAGAATTAATGTGGGAAATGAGTAAGGATAACATTACAGAGGTCCAGATAAGGAGAGGTTTACAGCTATTTTCCTCACAATATCTCTCTTGTTATCCAACAAAACCTTATGTTATATGTACTCAAAAGAATCGTCTCATTAGTTTAAACTTATTTATTTTAAATCGATTGCGAAACAAGCTTTAAGCTTATATTAATCACGCTCGGTCTCATTGAGACGCTTCTTTTGAGTATCTACATCATAGGGTTAGCGGATAAAATAAGGGTTTTAGAACAAGCAAAACGCACCTGATCTAGAGCTCTGACATTATGGTATCCCATGTTTCCGGGAAATTCCCATTATTATAATTTATTTACAGATAAATGTTATTCTATCAGTTAATGGGTAGAAAAGACCACATGAAAGATCAATATCAGTTAATTGGTTATATGGAAGAAAAGGTTAAGGTGATACATATATATCACTGACAATAGTTACATGTAATTACATCTCCCTTTCCCTCATACGACAATTCTGCAGCAGACGACTTTGATCAGATTTTTCCAAAAAATAGAAAATCTCTATAATTGAATGGATAACCTATGACTAAAAGTGGAAAACATTGTGTCAAAAGAAGAAATTGCTCGTTTTAAGCAATTTCTTCTTTTGTCACTATGTTTTCAAAAAGCTGTCTGCTGCAGAGGCGTCAGAAAGCGTCTATATGACGGAAAGGGTTAAAAAAAAAAGGTAAAAGGGCGTAATTTTTGGATTTATCTCAAAAGAAAGAATTGTGCATGCATCAAATTTTCAGAAAATCTGCAATTGAAACACTTTCTCTAAATCACATATACATGCACATAACCTGTGAACTCAATTTTACATATCAATTGCAGTCAGCTATAGATACCCAAGCATTTCCAGACAAAACAGGCTTTTCTTACAGATAATTTGGCCTTAACGCTTTCACACATGCAACAAGTTCGTAGCAGTTAACTTTGGAAATGTATAGTAAAAAATATGAAAAATCCCTTTAAAAGAATAAAGTTAAAAAGAGAAATTTCTCATTATAAGCAATTTCTTATTTATTGTAGCCAAAAAACGTCTGTATATATCTGGCTAAATAGATGGCTGAGAAGCATCATATTTTATTCTATTCTATGTTTGACTTTTATTCATAGAAATTAATCTGACATTGATCATAATTGAACATTTTGATATTGCATTGTACCATAAAAATTGATGAAGTGTATAGTTTAAATATCGGTTTTGATCATTCTCGTATAATTTTGTGTTATATCGGATTATTAATGCTAATAGCTCATTCAAGACTTTGTTAAAATATGTTTATTCTTTTTAGTATGTAACTAGAAACTATGTAAAGTTAATGTTACAAAATAAAGAATATTCATCTATCGTGTATCTCTATCATTACAGAATATCTATGTATCGTGTATCTCTATCATTACAGAATATATTTCTATATCTATCATGTATCTCTATCATTACAGAATATCTTCCTATCATGTATCTCTTATCATTACAGAATAAAGAATATCTATCTACATTATCATTACAGAATGTCAAGGTGTTTCACATGATTGTAAGATGTCTGGACCAAGATCCAACACGAGAGAAAGTAGTGATGCAACTTGTCTATTTACTGACACTGCATGGAGCAGATATCAACATGAAGAATCTGGTAAAACTTCCATCACGTTACCCTGTACCACAACAAATCTCATGTCCCCTTTTTAGGGAACGGTTGATTTTATATTATAACTTCACTTGTCCATCTGTTGGCACAATTATTGCCTTCAAAGATTGTTGTGTCATGATTATTTTTCAACCCTTTCCAACATGTAGACAATTTCCGACGTTTCAGCAGCAGTTATGAGCAATTATCGTAATGACCAATTTCTCCTTTTGCCACAATGTTTTCAACTGTTTCAGTAGTTACATTTTCATTTTTAAAGGTTTTCCATATTTTTTCCAAGATGTTTTTAAAGTCGTCTGCTGCAGAAAATTTGTACCGTATATCCGCGGCCATAAGTCGAATTTTTGAGACTCAAATTTTGGTGTTGAAGCAGGGACTCGACTTATGACTGAATGACAATCTCTCCTAAGGCTATATTTTACACGCGACAAACAGTAGAGAAACTTCTTTTTATCAGCGATGCATCCTTTCCTTACATTTTTTTTATCTAGTTTTAAAGCCGTAAACAAAGGAAAAATAAATACCATACCCTTTAAAATCCTTTTCAATTCAAAGTTAATTTGTCCAATTTAAAGAAAATGTAGTAATTTCTCCTTTTGTCAGAGCTCTATCAAAAGAAGTCTTCTGCAGATGCGTATAAATGCATGTGAAAATGGGTAAGAGTGAAATCTATATAGACCTTTATTTCCGCAAACCATTTTCCCCAACAAATGAGCTACGTCATAAAAAAAAAGTATGTGCAGTTTAATCACACAAGTATAATTTACTAAGCTAATAGTATCGTAAATTTAACATTAATTTATATGGGTGTATTTCATTTGTCGCGGCTCAATCTCAGCTGGTAAATTAGTGACGTCATTTATTTGAGCCCTGTGTTTTTCACACGACAAACAGTTATAGGGCTAACGCAAGTCGGTTGTAACTACAGCCTGTTCCAGTGGAAATTACAACCGTTTTCATATAACCATAGAGTCCAAACTTCTTTCCATAGACCTTTAAAACCCTTGTCTTCACCTCTCTGTGAATTACACACACTTTTAATAAACTTCGTCAATGCATGGTAGAAACACTGACATCGATAAAACCCTTTGTTCGAGTTTCGCGCTTTTATTTTTGATAGATTAAAACAAATATTAAGAAATTTGGACTAGTTAGTTTGTTTAGCTTATTTGGATCTATAAAATCAGGTTTGTGCATTATTATCTTAATGTATCATTATCCAGTTTTACATCGAGAACCATGTTTTTTTGTTTTTTTTGCCGAAATTTTTAAAAAGTCGACCCCCCGACTTATGGCTGGGAGTAACCTCAAAACCAATGAAATTGGGGTCAAAGTGGACCCTCGACATATGGCCGAAGTCGACTTATGGCCGCGGATATACGGTATGTGGAAAAGGGTGAAATATTTGAGTCATGAAATTGGAAATATAAATCACCATGTGTAGTTTTGCACCTCAGGGATTTTTTAATCCCTTTCCCACATGCAATAATTTTGCAGCATACAACTTAAGAAATAAAAAATGAGCAAGCAATTTATACTTTTGCAAATGTGGAAGTGATAAGTGGGAGCATTTTTGTTAATTCTTTGCATTTTTAGCTCGACTTTTGAAAAAAAACGAGAGCTATTGTCATGACCCTGGCGTGGTCGTCGGCGTCGGCGGCGGCGTGGTCGTCCGGTAAAGGTTTTTTTTGTTTAGCTCATTTTTTTAAAAAAAAATTTCTCCCTATCAGTCGAGCGTCTGCGCCATACGCGGTGCTCTTGTTATTTTTTGCAATAACTCTCTGAATTAGGATATTGATATCGCTATATATAATACATGAATATGTAATGTTTTCTTATTTATAGAATGGTGATATTGCTTTGTTAGTGTACTTGAAAGAAGTTGAACATCTGTCAGATAATGTAGTTCAAGCCTTTCTGAGATGCGGATCAGATGTTACACTGAAAAATAATGTAAGTGATCATATAAATGTTTTTAAACAGATGAGCCTCTTAGGCAAAAAGAGATCTTATGGCATATTAGAAGAATGATGTCTTAAGCAAGTCTCACCAGAGGATACACAGTTTACCTACTTATCCCTTTCCCACATACAGCAAATCTGCAGCAGACGACGACTTTGAAAATGTCTACTCAAAAGTATGGAAAATCTTTATAATTGTAGGTATAATTACTGCAAAAAGTTGAAAA
Source organism: Serripes groenlandicus (assembly GCA_031761405.1). Taxonomy (NCBI): domain Eukaryota; kingdom Metazoa; phylum Mollusca; class Bivalvia; order Cardiida; family Cardiidae; genus Serripes; species Serripes groenlandicus. The sequence continues at coordinate 48,146,438 of JASEVX010000010.1, read as the reverse complement.
CATTGTGGCAAAAGGAGGAATAGCTTGTTTTGAGCAATTTCTCCCTTTGTCACAGTGTTTTCAAAAGGCCTTAGCTGCAGAGGCGTCAGAAAGTGTCTGTATGAGGGAAAGGGATAGTTATAGGAGAGCCCTGGTAGCTCAAATGGTAATAATGCAGGCTGTCAATCCAGGAGTTTCGAATCCAAGATCGGCCTACCTTCTTTCCAACGTTTGTCAAAAGCTAATGCGACAAGCATCACTCGTCTTTCACCAATGGGCTACCAGTCTATGTGGAAAAGCAGCCAATTGATTTGAAAGTCTGTTGTGTGGAGTACTGGTGTGGGAATAGCCAGGAAACACATGGTTAGGTGAACTTGCCGCCGTGATATGACTGAATAATTTGTGAAAACTGCATTAATTTTCAATCGTTAAATCAATCGCCTACTTTATATAACATAACCCTAGATGCATCCTATAGCAAATATCTACAAGTCTAGCAGAATGAAATGTATATTAACAGAGATAAAATGGACTTGGAGAATTGTTCTTATGAATTAATGTACAACTTTTCCTGCCTCTATAAGTTTCAAAATTTGAAAAGACCTCCTTTTTCCACAATTTTTCTCAAAATTTTGCAGACAGCTTGAAAATTATTCCATCAGGTTAACCCTTACCCAGAATATGCAGCAGGCATCTTGTGAAAAAATGTTGGCTAAATTTGGAAAAACTCTGTAAATGAAATTATAATGAGTGAATAGAGTTGAAATGATTGTGGCGGAAAGAAAAATTGCTTATAACGAGCAATACTTTTTTTGCATTAATATTTTCATAAGATGTCTGCTGTAGATATATGTCAAATTTCACCTGGATGTGGGATGACATGCTAATTAGACGTATTTATATATCTACTGTCAAACCTGTGCTAAATTGACCTGTGATCAATTTCTACTTTTGTCACAATGTTTTCAAAAGTCGTCAGAACACGTCTATATGTGGGAAAGGGTTAAATACCTTCTGTGAACAAAGACCGTATTTTTCTCTTCCCAAGGGTGGTCTTTATAAACAGGTTGGACTGTATTTCAATGTTCTCTTCCCATTGGTGGTCTTTAATCACAGGTTGGACTGTATTTCAATGTTCTCTTCCCATTGGTGGTCTTTAATCACAGGTTGGACTGTATTTCAAAGTTCTCTACCAATGGATGGTCTCTATAAACAGGTTTGACTTTATTTTAGGTAGGAGTAGACGTCCTTCAGCATGTGTATTTTTCTCTTCCCATGGGTGGTCTTTATAAACAGGTTGGACTGTATTTTAGGTAGGAGAAGACGTCCTTCAGCATGTGTTGCAAACAGACCAATTACCAAGACAAGTGAAAGCAAGAGTACTCGAATACATGGTTTGTTTTTAGTTTAAACTTATTTATTTTACATTGATTGCATTCAGCTTATATCAATCACGCTTCCTTGAGACTTAACCAGTACTCACGTTGTTTGTGTGGAAAAATCCAAGTCAGAACCCGATCATCACGGGACCTTTGGTACAAAAGGCCGACCCTCTTCCTCTAAGCCACTGTCTTCCACCAAACTTTATTGTGATAGAAGGTTATAATGAGCAATGTCTGCTTTTACCAAAATATTTTCCATATTTTTTCCTAGATGATTTTGAAGTCGTCTGATGCAGATTTGTTGTATGTGAGAACACAAAACATTATATATATATATACACACACACACAGCCAAACCTCCTGTGTTAAAGATCACCTTTGTTTAGCAATTTCCTGTCTGTAGCAATCACACTTAATTTCTCCATTACTCATTTTCGGCATAAATGACCCTGCAATTAAAGACTACCTGTGAACTAAGACCATATTGGTGTGTTCGTATGGGTGGTCTTTAAACATAGGTTGGACTGTATATATTGTTTAAAGCAGACGACTTTGAGACATCTGGCAAAGGGTTAAGATTGATCCTGGAAGTATAAGGTTATCCCACCTAATGCCTGCAGCAAACAGCTTTTTAAAAGAACATTGAGATAATGGAGATATTTCTCATTTTCTTCTTTTCCCACATTTTCTATTCTTTCCGAAATATATATTCTTTTATTTAAATCCTGAAAAACTGTCATAATCAAATCATTGATTGTTAGGTTTTTTAATATTTCAGCCCGGTATATGGAGAGCAGTGGAGGCAGACGATGCTATGACTGTAAGACGCCTGATAAACCAATGGTGTAGCATACATGTGGAAAAGGTAAAAATAATTTATCCCTTTCCACATATAGACCCTTTCTGACGGACATGCAGAAGAAAACTTTTGAAAACATTGTGGCAAAAGGAGAAATTGAATTTCTTCTTATCGCCACAATGTTTTCAACTCGATTCAATATTAATTATACTATTAATTATAGAAATATTCTCTTTTTTTGTGGAGATGATTTCAAAGTTGTCTGCTGCAAATTTGTTGTATGTGGGAAAGGGTTAACAACTTGTGTATTTTTTTGTCCCTTTCCCTGATAGAAATAATTTTGATGTTTCTGTATTAAGCAATGTTTTGCAGAACACAATGAGAAAAAAGAAATTGCTCAAAATGGGCAATTTGTCCTTAATCTCTTTTTCCCACATTGTGTTCAGTTCCTCCTCAAAAATATTCTTCCAATTTTCAAAATATGACACTTTTTGCTCTAAGATAGAATCAAAGCAGACAACTAAAAAATATATCATATGAGTTAATTGGTTCAGATATTAACCTTTTCCAACATACAATGAATCTGCAGCAGATGACATGGTAAACATTTAGACAAAAAAAGAAAAAAATCTCTATAAGTGAAAATATAGTTATTGAAAAGAATTGAAAACATTGTGACAAATGTGGTTTGTGTTCATTATGAGCAATATGAGCAAACTTTTCCTTCTGTCACAACGTTTTCAAAAGTTGATTGCTTCAGAGGCATCAAAAAGCATCTGTATGCTGGAAATAGTTAATTGGTTCAGATATTAATTTTGTCCAACATACAACGAATCTGCAGCAGATGACTTAGAAAACATTTAGACAAAATAAGAAAAAAATCTCTATAACCCTTTCCCTCATACAACAATTCTGCAGCAGACGACTTTGAACATATTTTGTCTAAAAATAGAAAATCTCTATAATTGAATGGATAACCTATGACTAAAAGTGGAAAACATTGTGGCAAAAGGAGAAATTGCTCGTCTTGAGCAATTTCTTCTTTTGTCACTATGTTTTCAAAAAGCTGTCTGCTGCAGAGGCGTCAGAAAGCGTCTATATGAGGGAAAGAGTTAAAAAGATCACTGTTTATTTGTTTCAGGATGATATGACTGTTCTACAGCTAGCCTTTAATAAGGGGACAGAGAATATAATCCGGGTGATATCAGGAATCGGCTCTTCCATGGTTTGTACACTTAACCCATTTTACACATATAGACTCTTTCTGACGCCTGTGCAGCATACAACTTTTGAAATCACTCCAAAATTACCATATCAGGTAAACTGGTAACTCTGTTCTTCAAAGTCATTTGCTATCAAGAAATAAAATGCCATCTAGAAAGTATAATAAGCTTATATAGCTGAAAACATACTGTGAAAGTGCATTTTGCAGATGACTTTGAAAACATCCAGGCAAAATTAATGAAAATCTTTATAAAACGAATGCGTAATAATTGAAAACAGTTTAAAACATTGTGTTAAAAGTAGAAATGGCTCATTCATCATCAAATGTTGTGTCCTGTAGATGCGTCGAAATGTGTCGACATAATGGAAAAGGTTAACAATTACCTGGATGGTATTTAAACAGTTTTCCCCTTTAAGTACATCTGAAGAAAACTGAAAGATTAAACATTGAAAACATTGTAGGTAAAGGAGAAGTTGCTCATCTTAAGCAGATTATTTCTTTTTTAACCATAGGGGCCTGGCATGCTATATAAAAAAATGTATACTCGTGTCCGACATGTCAAATTTCGCCGTTATTGTCTTGAATTTAAGTCTGGTGCTCGTAAACTGATCATATGCGGATTAAATCCTTGTGGTCATTATTTAGGGAAGATACTTTGCTACATGCTAGCGCATAGGGCTTTATTTGATCGTCGTTTTTCATTTTGTATCCAAAATGCAAACATGGGTCAAATCCAGCTGACGAGGAAGTTACATTCCACGTCTATATATATGATAGAGTATACAATTTTTTTATGTCGCCTGCTGAAAAGCCATCAACTACGCTCTGTATCAGTTTGGGAGAAACAGACTTGAAGTCACAGGGAGAAAAATGAACTATTTGTCATTTCTCAAATTTATATGCATTCTTCTGAAAGGAATATGCCGTGGCTCGGTGATTAGTGTCTTGCGTTTGGAACTGATTCAACTGAAGGCAGTCATGGTGGAGTGCCCTTGGGCAAGGCACATTTCTTAGCCTAGTACTGGTTTGATTACCCAGGGGTCACGAATAAGTGATCTAATGCCATGATATAACTGAAATACTGTTGAAATTAGCGTAAAACTCAAATGAAACCCCAAAAAAAGCTTTCTGTTGAAAAGCTTACTGGACCACATTGTACCCATAATATATCTGTTTTTCATTCTGGTCATTAGACTTTGACTATTGGTTATTTGCAGGAAACACATGTTTCATATCTTGATTAACTCTTCATTACAATAGGAAACTGTTTGATTAA
>JASEVX010000010.1:47821230-48141577 GCA_031761405.1 Serripes groenlandicus | reverse complement strand
AAACAGGTTGGGACTGTATTTCATGTTTCTCTTCCCTTGGTGGTCTTTAATTCACAGGTTGGACTGTATTTCAATGTTCTCTTCCCATTGTGGGTCTTTAATCACAGGTTGGGACTGGTATTCAAAGTTCTCTACCAATGGATGGTCTCTATAAACAGGTTTGACTTTATTTTAGGTAGGAGTAGACGTCCTTCTAGCATTGTGTATTTTTCTCTTCCCATGGGTGGTCTTTATAACAGGCTTGGACTGTATTTTAGGTAGGAGAAGACGTCCTTAGCATGTGTTGCAAACAGACCAATTACCAAGACAAGTGAAAGCAAGAGTACTCGAATACATGGTTGTTTTTTAGTTTAAAACTTATTTATTTTACATTGATTGAATTCAGCTTATATCAATCTCGGCTTCTTGAGACTTACCAGTACTCCACGTTGTTGTGTGGGAAAAAATCCAAGTCCAGAACACCGGATCATCACGGGACCTTTGGTACATAAGGCAGACCTCTTCCTACCCCCTAAGCCACTGTCCTTTCCACCAAACTTTATTGTGGATAGAAGGTTATCAATGAGCAATGTCTGCTTTAGCCAAAATATTTTCCATATTTTTTCCCTAGATGATTTTTGAAGTCGTCCATGATGCAGATTCGTTGTATGTGAGAAACAAAACATTAATATTATATATATAACACACACCACAGCAAACCTCCTGTGTTAAAGATCACCTTTGTTTAGCATTTCCTGTCTGGAGCAATCACACTTTAATTTCTCCATTACTCATTTTCGGCATAATGACCCTGCAATTAAAGACTACCTGTGAACTAAGACCATATTGGTGTGTTCGTAAGGGTGGTCTTTAAACATAGGTGTTGGACTGTATATATTGTTTAAAGCAGACGACTTTGAGACATCTGGCAAAGGGGTTAAGATTGATCCTGGAAGTATAAGGTTATCCACCTAATGCCTGCAGCAAACAGCTTTTTAAAAGAACATTGAGATAATGGAGATATTTTCTCATTTTCTTCTTTTCCCACATTTTCTATTCTTTCCGAAATATTTATTCTTTTATTTAAATCCTGAAAAACTGGTCATAATCAAATCATTGATTGTTAGGGTTTTTTAATATTTCAGCCCGGTAGAGAGCAGTGGAGGCAGACGATGCTATGACTGTAAGACGCCTGATAAACCAATGGTGTAGCATACATGTGGAAAAGGTAAAAATAATTTATCCCTTTCCACATATAGACCCTTTCTGACGGACATGCAGAAGTTCCTTCTTATCGCCACAATGTTTTCAACTCGATTCAATATTAATTATACTAGTAATTATAGGAAATATCTCTTTTTTTGTGGTGAGGAGTTGATTTCAAAGTTTGTCTGCTGCAAATTTGTTGTATGTGGGAAAGGGTTAACAACTTGTGTATTTTTTTGTCCCTTTCCTGATAGATAATAATTTTGATGTTTCTGTATTAAGCAATGTTTTGCAGAACACAATGAGAAAAAAGAAATTGCTCATAATGAGGGCAATTTGTCCTAGAACGCTTTTCCACATTGTGTTCAGTTTCCTCCTCAAAAATATTCTTCCAATTTTCAAAATATGACACTTTTTTGCTCTAGAGATAGAGATCAAGAGCAGACAACTAAAAAATATATCATATGAGTTGAATGGTTCAGATATTTAACCTTTTCCAACATACAATGAATCAGCAGCAGATGACATGGGTAAACATTTAGACAAAAAAAAGAAAAAAATCTCTATAAGTGAAAATATAGTTATTGAAAAGAATTGAAAACATTGTGACAAATGTGGTTTGTGTTCATTATGAGCAATATGTAGCAAACTTTTCCTTCTGTCACAACGTTTTCAAAAGTTGATTGCTTCAGAGGCATCAAAAAGCATCTGTATGCTGGAAATAGTTAATTGGTTCAGATATTAATTTTGTCCAACATACAACGAATCTGCAGGCAGATGACCTTAGAAAACATTTAGACAAAATAAGAAAAAAATCTCTATAACCCTTTCCCTCATACAACAATTCTGCAGCAGACGACTTTGAACATATTTTGTCTAAAAATAGAAAATCTCTATAATTGAATGGATAACCTATGACTAAAAGTGGAAAACATTGTGGCAAAAGGAGAAATTGCTCGTCTTGAAGCAATTTCTTCTTTTGTCACTATGTTTTCAAAGAAGCTGTCTGCTGCAGAGGCGTCAGAAAGCGTCTATATGAGGGAAAGAGTTAAAAAAGATCACTTGTTTATTTGTTTCAGGATGAATATGACTGTTCTACAGCTAGCCTTTAATAAGGGGACAGAGAATATAATCCGGGTGATATCAGGAATCGGCTCTTCCATGGTTTGTACACTTAACTCCATTTTACACATATAGACTCTTTCTGACGCCTGTGCAGCCTACAACTTTTGAAATCACTCCAAAATTACCATATCAGGTAAACTGGTAACTCTGTTCTTCAAAGTCATTTGCTATCAAGAAATAAAATGCCATCTAGAAAGTATAATAAGCTTATATAGCTGAAAAACATACTGTGAAAGTGCATTTTTGCAGATGACTTTGAAAACATCCAGGCAAAATTAATGAAAATCTTATAAAACGACATGCGTAATAATTGAAAACAGTTTAAAACATTGTGTTAAAAGTAGAAATGGCTTACATTCATCATCAAATGTTAGTGTACCTGTAGGATGCGGTCGAAATGTGTCGACATAATGGAAAAGGTTTACAATTACCTGGATGTATTTAAACAGTTTTTCCCCTTTAAGTACATCTGACAAGAAAACTGAAAGATTTAAACATTGAAAACATTGTAGAGTAACGGAGAAGTTGCTCATCTTAAGCAGATTATTTCTTTTTAACCATAGGGGCCTGGCATGCTATATAAAAAAATGTATACTCGTGTCCGACATGTCAAATTTCGCCGTTATTGTCTTGAATTTAAGTCTGGTGCGCGTTAAACTGATCATATGCGGATTAAATCCTTGTGGTCATTATTTAGGGAAGATACTTTGCTACATGCTAGCGCATAGGGCTTTATTTGATCGTCGTTTTTCATTTTGTATCCGAAAATGCAAACATGCTGTCAAAATCCAGCTGACGAGGAAGTTACATTCCACGTCTATATATATGATAGAGTATACACGTTTTTTTATGTCGCCTGCTGAAAAGCCATCAACTACGCTCTGTATCAGTTTGGGAGAAACAGACTTGAAGTCACAGGGAGAAAAATGAACTATTTGTCATTTCTCAAATTTATATGCATTCTTCTGAAAGGAATATGCCGTGGCTCGGTGATTAGTGTCTTGCGTTTGGAACTGATTCAACTGAAGGCAGTCATGGTGGAGTGCCCTTGGGCAAGGCACATTTCTTAGCCTAGTACTGGTTTGATTACCCAGGGGTCACGAATAAGTGATCTAATGCCATGATATAACTGAAATACTGTTGAAATTAGCGTAAAACTCAAATGAAACCCCAAAAAAAGCTTTCTGTTGAAAAGCTTACTGGACCACATTGTACCCATAATATATCTGTTTTTCATTCTGGTCATTAGACTTTGACTATTGGTTATTTGCAGGAAACACATGTTTCATATCTTGATTAACTCTTCATTACAATAGGAAACTGTTTGATTAAGATTTTTCCCCTTTCCTCATACAGACGTTTTATGACACCTCTGCAACAGATCACCTATGAAAACACTGTGACAAAGGCAAAATTGCTCATAATTTCTCCTTTTGCCACAATGCTTTCAATTCTATTTAATTATTGAACTCTCAATATTCAAGATTGTTTTAAATTTTTGCAAATATGTTCATAAATTCTCCATTTGCCACAATGTTTCAATTATATTCAATAAGTATTCTTTCAATTATAAAGAATTTCCATATTTTTGCTAAGATGGTTTCAAAGTCATTTTTGCTGGATGTGGGAAAGGTTTAAATATAGAAACATTTTAATTGATTCTTACTCTCTTGTAGGATCTTGTTCATGCGGTGCTAGCTGGAGACGTGAAATCTGTGAAAACTATTTTAGAATCTAGTAGTAAATATAACATCAACTTGAAAAATATGGTAATGTTCTTCATGGTTTCGTTTCTCCCTTTTCAAAGGGGTCCCTTAGGTTTCCTGCACTCAGTTTATAGAGGGCTCTTAATCTTTACCCAAATCTTCAGCAGACAACTATGAAAGCATCTGGGCAAAACTATGGTAAATCCCTTTAACCCTTTACCTCATATAGACGCTTTCTGACGCCTCGGCAGCAAATGGCTTTTTGAAAACATAGTAACAAAAGAAGAAATTGCTCAAGACGAGTAATTTCTCCTTTTGCAACAATGTTTTCCACTTTTAGTCATAGGTTATCTATTCAATTATAGAGATTTTCTATTTTTTGACAAAATATGTTTAAAGTCGTCTGCTGCAGAATTGTCGTATGAGGGCAAGGGTTCAGCTAAGTTTGACCATGATTTACCTGAGATGACTATTTTCTAGTCTATTGAATGTATTATTATTGAATAAAATTGGAAACATTGTGGCAAAGAAGAAATTGCTCATTATTCTACTTTTGCAACAATGTTTTCAAAACTGATCTGCTGCAAAAGTGTCAGAAAGCTTCTGTATGTGGGAAAGAGTTGAGGATCATTAATTGACGACTTTGAAAATGTGTGGAAAATATCTATAAATAATAATAAAATTGTAGAACAGAGTTGAAATGAAAACCTTATGGCAAAAGCTGTCTGCTGCAAAGGCGTCAGAAAGCATCTGTATATAGGTCATTGTTAATCATGTTCTATATGCAGATGTATTTTTGCATGTTTTCAACAAAAGACTTTTAAAATCATTTTGGAAAAAAAGGGCAAATCATATTGAGGCGTTTCACCTTTTCTCACAATTTGTCTCTTGAAATTATCTGCAGCTCCCAGAAGCTTGTAAATATTGTGGAAAATGAAAATGGGCCATTAACCCTTTCCCACATATAACGAATCTGCAGCAGATGACTTTGAAAACATCTAGGTAAAAATTTAGAAATGTTTTATAAATGAAATATAATATTTGAATAGAATTGAAAACATTTTGACAAAAGGAGAATATGCTCATCATGAGCAATTTCTCCATTTGCCACAAGTTTTTCAAAGTCACAGATGCGTCAGAATGTTTCTATATGTGGGAAAGGGATAAAGGCTAACATATTTATGCTCAATGAGAGCATGGGGTCTCTACAACTGCATGAACTACACAAAGAAAAAAGAAGCTTTAATAATTTATATATATATAAGATCTGAACGAGTTCAATAAATTTGTTATTAAGCGAGTCTAATAAAACTTTTTATGAAATGACAATGAACGTCAGATTCTTTTTATTACATGACGAAACACAAAAAGAAAATGGGGTTTTCCAAAGCTATTTTAATTTCGTCAGTAAACCATATAACAATGCCGCCAATAATTATGCCGAGGTCATATTCAGCTTAGTTAACAAGTTTATTAAAAGTGATAATAAATAAGCACTCATGAGATATTCTATTAATCACATAAGTGATTTATGCGGCATATTTCGATAAAATGTTCTTAACGTTTACAATATTTCTAGATGAAATTTACCGGCTTTGGCGCCAAAATGACTAACGTTATGACATCAAACCGCTGACGTGACGTCATTTTTATAGTGATTCAGTCAAATTATATTACACACGTTTCATATAAAGAATTACGTAATGGGTATCTTATATCGGATATCATGTGATAAAATAATCTTTATTTACATCTCATCATTGTACATACAATATAACATTTATAGCATAAAATATATAACATAAAGTACAATGCAGCTTTAAACCTGAGTTATAAGAGATGAGGAATTAATGGTAATAAAAACAGAAATATATACATATTCATGTACTTTCACATACAATTATACACACACATTTATGTATTACAGAATGAATAAAAAATTGTATTATCGTTGCTAGTCTTGAATTTAAAAATAAAGTGTAGTAAGATATTATTTCGTTTTGATCTGAGAAAATGTAATGAGCTCATATATTTCCTTTAGATCAGATTACAAAAAATAGGATTAGCGAAGTTATTTAAGATGATGTATAAGACGTATTATACGAGACTGAGAAAGAGAGGGGAAAACAAGAATACTAATGGCTTGATAAATTATTTTCCAGGGTGATAGAGGGGCCACACCACTTTTTTATGCAATGTGTGAAAATGATAAATCTATGGTAGATATACTGATACAACACGGGGCAAGGCTGGATATTTGTATGCAGGGAGAAATGGAGGTTTGGGAATCAATTTTTTTTGTATTGTTGGCATTGATGTTGTAAGCTTGTTCAAATTCATAGACAGTAATCTTTAACCCATGTACATGATTTCTTGATCTGATATTTTCACCCTTTCCCACATACAAATCTGCATAAGGCGACTTGAAAAAAACGTAGGCTAAAATATGGAAAATATTGAAAGTAATATGTTTATAGGCAAAGCCTAGGTCGTATGAAAGCCAGATAAAATTATTTAACAGTGTCAGTCACAAAATGCAAGTGTTTAGACAAAATTGTCAAAATAACTTGTACTGAAGTAATCTTACCATTCTGGCATATGTTCCCACATGTGGCGTCTATCGTCTAATTTTCTAGATATCCATGATTATTTGATCTGATCTCTTAACCCTTTCCCACATACAAATCTGCAACAGAGGACTTTGTATAAAAAAACATAGGCAAAAATACGAAAAATCTCTATAAATGGAGTATTGTTATTGATTAAAGTTAAAAACATTGTGGCAAATAATTTGAACTATCTTCTGCTACTAAAGCATCCACATGCACCTAAAACAAGCAATTTCTCCTTTTGACACAATGTTTTCCACTTTTAGTCATAGGTTATCCATTCAATTATGGAGATTTTCTATGTTTTGACAAAATTCGTTCAAAGTCGTCTGCTGCAGAATTGTCGTATGAGGGAAAGGGTTAAGGCCATTAAACTGTATGGCATGGGTACTCAAAAGAAAACTAGAATACTTATGAAAATCAGAGATATGTTGTCTTAGATTGTTCAACTAGTAGTCAAAACACTATTTAAGTATCTACAAGACAAAACAAAAGTGTAGGCTTAATTTGCCGTTCTTGAACAAATTGTGTCATTACAAAATTGCGTTTATAGTTATCATTTATTTTCACATTGTCTTTATAAAGTATTATTTATTATTTCACATATTTTTTTTTTTTTTACCAGTTGGAACTCCCATTATACTTTGCTGCCTTGTCCAACATTCCTACCGTCAGTGTAGAGGTCTTACAACACACCATTCCTACAACTCCTATACATGTGGACGTTTTATACTATAAGGTATGACTTTGTTAATTATTAGACCGCCTTGGTGGTGAAGTGGTAGAGCGTCCACCTCGGATGTGGGAGGTCACAGGTTCGATCCCCGGCCAGGTCATACCAAAGACTTGAAAATGGTAGTAATGGCTGCCCTCCTTGGCACTCAGGGTTGTGGGGTTAGCATTAAGACAGACTGACTGGTGTCAGGATAAATAGACCAGTAGTAGTCAATCAATCATTTGTTAATTATTCCCATGTCAAACATTCCCCCCTTAAATCCAGCTGTCTTTCGAAACATGGTTCAAATAATTTTGTAGAAATGTTCCTTAGATGACCCTCTATCAGATTCCTTCAAGCCATGTTGATTGGTCGAAAAACATGGCCGCCAGGGGGGGGCGGGGCTATTTTGCCTTATATGGCTATAGTGAAAACTTAAAAAAACCTTCTCCTCTGAAAGTGTCTGGCCGATTTTCAAATAATTTTGTAGAAATGTTCCTTGGGTGACCCTCTATCAGATTCCTTCAAGCCATGTTGATTGGTCGAAAAACATGGCCGCCAGGGGGGGCGGGGCTATTTTGCCTTATTAGGCTATAGTGAAAACTTAAAAAATCTTCTCCTCCAAAAGTGTCAGGCCGATTTTCAAATAATTCTGTAGAAATGTTCCTTGAGTGATCCTCTATCAGATTCCTTCAAGCCATGTTGATTGGTCAAAAAGCATGGCCGCCAGGGGGCGGGGCTATTTTGCCTTTTATGGCTATAGTGAAAACTTAAAAAATCTTCTCCTCCGAAAGTGTAAGGCTGATTTTTAAATAATTTTGTAGAAATGTTCCTTGGATGACTCTCTATCAGATTCCTTCAAGCCAAGTTGATTGGTCGAAAAACATGGCCGCCAGGGGGGGGCGGGGCTATTTTGCCTTATATGGCTATAGTGAAAACTTAAAAAATCTTCTTCTCAATAAGTGTCGGGCCGATTTTCAAATAATTTTGTAGAAATGTTCCTTGGGTGACCCTCTATCAGATTCCTTCAAGCCATGTTGATTGGTTGAAAAACATGGCCGCCAGGGGGCGGGGCTTTTTTGCCTTATATGGCCAAAGTGAAAACTTAAAAAATCTTCTCCTCCGAAAGTGTAAGGCTGATTTTTAAATAATTTTGTAGAAATGTTCCTTGGATGACTCTCTATCAGATTCCTTCAAGCCAAGTTGATTGGTCGAAAAACATGGCCGCCAGGGGGGGGCGGGGCTATTTTGCCTTATATGGCTATAGTGAAAACTTAAAAAATCTTCTTCTCCGAAAGTGTCAGGCCGATTTTCAAATAATTTTGTAGAAATGTTCTTTGGATGACCCACTTTCAGATTCCTTCAAGCCATGTTGATTGGTAAAAAAACATGGCCACCAGTGGGCAGGGCTATTTTGCATTATATGGCTATAGTGAAAACTTAAAAAATCTTCTCCTCCAAAAGTGTCTGGCCGATTTTCAAATAATTTTGTAGAAATGTTCCTAGGGTGACCCTCTATCAGATTCCTTCAAGCCAAGTTGATTGGTCGGAAACTATGGCTGCCAGGGGGCGGGGCTTATATAGCTAAAGTGAAAAAAAAAAACAGGTGAGCGATTCCAGGGCCATCATGGCCCTCTTGTTATTTACATATTATACATATACATGCATACTGTAATAAACTACCATGCTAATATAGACTAAGATGAGAATGAGACACTGAACTATTTCGTTGATTGATGAGTTGGACTGGTGTTTAACCCTTTCCCTCATACGACAAATCTGCAGCAGACGACTTTGAACGTATTTTGTCAAAACATAGAAAATCTCCATAATTGAATGGATAACCTATGACAAAAAGTGGAAAACATTGTGGCAAAAGGAGAAATTGCACGTTTTGTGCAATTTCTTCTTTTGTCACTATGTTTTCAAAAAGCCGTCTGCTGCAGAGGCGTCAGAAAGTGTCTATATGAGGGAAAGGGTTAAGAGAATCATATATAAAAATAGGCTATAATGAATAAATATATATTTAACAACATGTAATGAAAATAAAGTTTGATAGACATACATGAGAAAAATCGTGCTAGATTATGTTTTTTACTCAATATGCAGGAGCAGTACTAATAATATTCCTGCCCGAGTCTCTATAACAAATGTATTTAATATCCTATTCATTTACTGTTACCATCAGTTATATATGCACTCGTTAAATATGAACTCATGTATAAAAATAGGTTTGATATGTTTTGTATTTACAGAGACATAATGTTTTGTATTTACAGGGACGTAATGTTTTGTATTTACAGGGACGTAATGTTTTGTATTTACAGGGACGTAATGTTTTGTTTTTACAGGGACGTAATGTTTTGTTTTTACAGGGACATAATGTTTTGTTTTTACAGGGACGTAATGTTTTGTATTTACAGGGACGTAATGTTTTGTATTTACAGGGACGTAATGTTTTGTTTTATTGTATTGAGAATGATGTCGACATCAGCTTGTTCGAGGCAATCCTGCGCAAGTGTTCTGCAACGGTGTTTACCCAGATTATTCAAGTATGTTGCAATGTTTTTATTCTATAATGATTCTTTTCATGTAAGTTACTATGTAAAATTTCCAAAGACTTAAAAAATGGTAGTTATAGCTTCCCTCCTTGGCACTCAGGGTTGCAGGGATAGCTTTGATGTATCAGTTTCAGGATAAATAAGTTAGGACTGGTTATTTACTAAGGAAACACTGGGAAATAATGTTGAAAGCATTGTAAAACACCCAATTGTAATATTTCATTATTATAGTTGCAATTGTTATACATTAAGACATTGAAGATGTATTACTATTATAGGTAAGATCAGCCAAGCCTATATGGCTTACCGGTAAGATAAAGAATAAGCTAATGCATTTCATGTCGGTCCTCTGAATTTAATAATCTTAAGTCACAAATTTATGAACGACTACTTTTGCAGACGACTTTTGGAAACCTTGTGACAAAAGGAGGAATTACTCATTTTGTCACAATATAATGAACTCCTTTCAATAATTAGATTTAATAGATTGTTCAGCAGTCATCTGCTGTAGATTTGTTGCTTGCAGGAAAGGGTAAATCTTTGTTTATGCTTATAATTTCTTTTCTATCATTGAAGGACAATTTGGATGCAAGATGTTATGCTCAAAAACTTGCCAGAAATGATTATGCTGCCATAATTGAAAAGGTAAAGATCAATTGTTGGTATATTCCATTCATTGTCAAAAATTATTATATAATATATACAGTTTATTTGCAAACAGGGCTAAAAAATGCACAAAGTCTGTTCTTATAAGATACTTTTTGAAAAATATGCTTTGCCATTAAGTGGATTCAACTTTATGCATTTTAGTAATTACTTATCTCTACACAATCTTATTAACCCTTTCCGACATATAGGGGCTCAAAGCGAGCAATTTTTTGTTTTGCCACAATGTTTTCAACTTTTTTAAGCAACTAAACCTTCATTTATATCGATTTTCTGTATTTTTGCCTAGATGTTTTCTGCTGCAGATTTGCTGTATGTGGGAAAGGGTTAATTTTAAAATGCTGTGTTAAGGTTTAGGGCCTTTAGCTGTAAATATTGATGCCTATCTAGTTGTTACAAGAAAACCCATGTGTATATCACAGCCTAGCTCAGTTAGTAGCGACGGATGTAGTCAATTCAGGGGTAGTGAGTTCGAACTCCAGCTCAGGAAATGATCTTTCCGATGTTTGACAAAAAGGATGTTGCGTGCATCATTATACTTCCACCATTTTGCTAACAGTCCATGTGGAAAAGCAGCCCGTTGCCTGAAAAGACCTCTATGACGTACAAGTACTGGTGTGAGAAAACCAGGAAGGAGTAGGTAAACTGGTGGCAATATGACTGAACAATTCTGGTGAGACAGTTTGGATTCTTAGGCTTGCCTGAATCCTCATGTCCTTTAAACCTTTCCTACATACAACAAAGATGTTGCAGGCAGCTTTAAAAAACATTAAATAAAAAAAACATGGAAACTCCCTAGAAATGAAAAAAACAATTACATGTATTGAATAAATTGGAAAACAATGTGGTACCAGGAGAAATTGCTCATTATAAGCAATTTCTCCTTGTGTCACAATGTTTTCTAAAGTCATTAGCTGAAGAGTCATTGGAAAGCGCCTCTGTGTGGGAAAGTGTTAAACATGCTGTTACTGAAATGAAATGCATATCCAGAATCCATCTATTTTCAGATTGTAAACAAATGGTGTACAGATGATGGTTGCCATGACAAAAGGAATATCCTAGCTCTCCATGGTTACCAGTTTACTCCATCAATATGTTGGGGTTCTGACCCAAATCTCCCCTTGGATACATCAGCAAAGTTCTTCCAAATTCTTCCTGAATACGAGGTACTTCAAATTTTGATACATTTGAATATTGTCAGTCGAAAGGGGTCTCTGGTTGGTCCATTTTGGTATCATGTAAAGGTGTCTGCCGTGGTCAAGTGGTTAGCATTGTGGATTTGGAACAGGGCATCCCAGGTTTGATCCAAAATTGAGGGAATCATGGTGGAGTGCCCTTGAGCAAGTCACATTTCCTAGCGTTGTACTGATTCGTTTACACAGGGATCATGAATAAGTGAATTGCCTCGGTGTGATATAACTGAAAGCGTAAAACAAAACAATTGGTATCATATACCACTTCACCAGGGAGGCAGTTGATTACTCCGGAATAGCTAGACACTAATTATACCCCCCACAAACAAGTTTTGGGGGGGTATATAGGAATCACCCTGTCCGTCCGTCTGTCTGTCCATATGTCTTGTAAGCGCAACTCTTCCTTAACGGCTGGACCAATTCTGATGAAACTTTACACAGTACATGACCTGAGGATGTGCATGAGGTAAGATTATCCCGGTCGGAAATATATCTGTCCGTCCGTCTGTCCATATTTCTTGTAAGCGCAGGACGGGGGGTATCCTTTTGTGAGTTCACTCACAGTTCTAGTTTTAATAGCGAGTCATACAAAGGACTTGTTAAAATGGTATAAATGTACAGATGAAAAAGTATATCATAAGGGCAATAACTTTGTTAACCATATCCCATGTGGAAACACATCTTGATGATTCTGAAGCAGAAATCTTTATGGAAAAAGGCAAACAAAATTGAAAATGAACAATTTCTCCCATTGCTACCATAGTTATACTTCCACTTATAGCCTCGGTGGTGTTGTGGTAGAGCATCCACCTTGAGTGCGGGAGGAAGCGGGTTCTATCCCCGGTCTGGTCATACCAAGGACTTCTAAAAAGTAGTAGTAATGGCTGCCCTCCTTGGCGCTCAGGGTTGTGGGGTTAGCATAATGACTGACTGGCTGGTGTCAGGATAAATGGACCAGTAGTACTGGTAACTAACCCATGAAACATGTGATATAACTGAAAAAATGTTGAAAGCAGCGTTAAACACCAGACAATCAAACCACTTATAGAGACTTTTTTTTTTTTGCCTAGATGTTTTCAAAGTCGTCTGCTGCAGATTTGTTTTATGTTGGAAAAGGTTAATATTTGAGGAAAGATACATCTAATGGTAGTGTTATTTAAGGCAAACAGTGAAGCCTCTGGTAGGTGAGATTATGTGTTTGCACAGGTTTTTCTGAAGTGTCACTACTCAAACATGAAACAATAACTTTTGTGTAATGTTTTGAAATAAGTTGCAAGATGAATACTAAAAATATAAGCTGCAAGTGGGGGTATTTCTAGTTTGTTCCTGTGATTTTAAATTAATCTTTTATGACATAGACATAGATTTTATTTCCTATACATGCATCTTGTAATACAAACAAATAAATACATAATTTCATGGTCATTTAAAATTTAAAAAAAAAATCAGTTGTTTTGTAGGATAAACAGCTATAATTTGAACACTGCTAAAATAGTGTAAGAGGAGAGTTAGACGTTTTTACTAAATATGCGGATGTATTACTTAAAATATTCGGGCCTATGTAAAACTTTAAGATTCAAAGATTTTATGACAGAATTTTCTATTTCAAAGACTAAACCCTTTCCCTCATATAGACAATTTCTGACGCCTCTGCAGCAAAGAGCTTTTTGAAAACACGGCGACAAAAGAAGAAATTGCTCAAAACAAGCAATTTCTCCTTTTGTCACTATGTTTTCAACTCTTTTCAAGTTTAGTTGTCTGTTGTTTGCATCACTAACGATATACTTATACATATTCACATTTTATATACAGGAATACAAATCAAAATTAAAACAAGCAGTTGAAGATGGAGATCTGATCTCAGTAAAGGAGATGCTGTCTGGTGAATCCTGGTCATCAAAAGGACTTATGTCATACTTTGCTGATGCTAGGTAATTCAAACTTAGTTTACTATAGTTGACAAGGTGTTCAACAAAGTTGTTACTCGAATGGTGGTGTGGTTGTTCATGCTGATGGCTTTTCCACGTTTTCTGTATTGCTTTGGGAAAAGAAGAAATTGTTCTGTTTGATTTGGGAACTATAGGTTTGGTTGATTCCGTCTGTCCGTCTGTCTATCCGTCTGTTTGTCTGTCTGTCTGTCTGTCAGTACCACATAACCTTGTCCGGCCCACATCTTATCCATGCATCATAGGATTTCAAAGAAACTTAGCACAAACGTTCACCATGATGAGGCGGCTTGTCCCGCGAAGACCCAGGCTTGTACCTCAAATGTCAAGGTCACATTTAGAGGTCAAAGGTCAAAATTCATTGCATGTTGGAAAGGGTTCAAGTTATTTTTAAGATATGTGGAGCTCCATTTCTTGCTGTAGACAACTTTTGCCACATCTGTAGCAGCCCTAACTTGCCTCAAATATCCTAATGTTGGTTTTCAATACATTCTCTGATTATAGGGTAGTTGGTGATGGCCAGCCACTGTTACATAAAGCTGTGTTGAGGAGACATGTGGACATTGTTAGAGAGATTGCAGAGTGTTTAGTCCACAAGTGTCACTTGAAACTGGACTCTGTCAAAGATCAGGTAGTTATTTGTATTTAATGTTATATCATAGCACGCTCTTTGACGCATCTGCAGCAGACGACTTTTGAAAACATTGTGACAAAAGGAGAAGTTACTCAAACGAGCAATTTTTCCTTTTGACACAATCTTAAGTAATTATACCTACTCTTATAGAGATTTTCCATATTTTTGAGTAGACAATTTCAAAGTCGTCTGATGCAGATTTGCTGTTTGTGGGAAAGGGTAGATGTGAGTTATATGCTTTAAAATTGTCAAGGAGGAAATATATGAATTTTCATTAAAAATCGGAAATAAAGTTAGTTACAAAGTTGAAAACATTTTTGCAAAAGGATATTTGTTCTTTTTGAGCAACGAAGCTTTGATAAATGTCTGCTGAAATTGTATCAAATGTTGTTGGTATCAGGGAATAGCTTAGCCCTTTCCTGCCAACCAAAAATCTGCAGCAGCCGACCTTGATACTTTATATTCAAAAACATGGTAAATATCTATACATTAAAATGTTGAATTATTGTGGCTCATCCCTAATTGACCTTTTTAAAAGATGTCCTTTGCAGACATCGTATAAAAGTGTTTAGAAATTGTTTAAAGCATTCACATCATGACAAGTTTAGGCAATCCTAGTCAAAAGTTCTTCATTTAACATCTTATTTTATGTTGATGCATCTGCTCTTAACAGCTTTTGAAAACATTTTGCCTTATTATTTTAGACTCTATTCAATAATTATACATTCGCTTATAAAGATCTTCCATTTTTTTGCCTAAATATCTCCATATTCGTCTTCTGAAAATAGGTGCATATGAATAAGGTTTAAATATGTGACATTTACCTCATTCCCAACAGCAGACACATTTAACGCATCTACAGCAGATTCCTTTTGAAAACATTGTGACAAATTGCTCATAATGAGCATTTCTCCTTTAGCCACAATGTTTCCAACTCTATTCAATAATTATACTTACATTTATAGAGAGTTTCAACATTATTGTCTCGACATTTTCAATGGTATCTGCTGTATGGGTATGAAAATATTAATCTGTATATATAAGAAATGAGTTTAGAAGAACTGGAAAGGAGATTATGGTGATATGTTAGTATTTCAGAACGGCCTATCATTATGCATATGGAATGGAGGATGGGAAAGAGTTGGTTTTTCTACTAGAAGATATGGGAATGTCAGAATTTGCCATGGATAAGGTATAATAAGCGTAAATACAGTCAAACCTGTGTTAAAAGACCACCTATGATAAGTGAACAATCTGGTCTTTGTTCACAGGTGGTCTTTTATTGCAGGGTCATATATACAGAAAATGTGTATTTGGGAGACTAAAAGTATGGTTGCTGTAGATAGGGAATTGTTCAGCACAGCTCCTTTACCAATTCACACATTCAATGCATTATTATGCATCTGCACATGTGGACTTTTGAAAAAAACACATTGTGGCAAAACAGGAAAAAATGCTCAAAATGAGCAAATTCTTCGTTAGTCACAATGTTCAATAAACTATGTTTTCATCTTTAAAGATTGTACATATTATTACTGCCTGTATATTTTGAAAGTAATTTTCTGCAGATTTGTTGTATATGGGAAAGGGTTAATTTTGTGGCCATTTAACCTTTCCCACATAAAACAAATCTGCAGCAGACACACTTTCTTTTTAAACATCTAGGCAAAACGTTTTCAAAATCTCTATAAATGAAGGTATAATTATTGAAAAGAGTTGAAAACATTGTGGCAAATGAAGAAATTGCTCACAATGAGCAATTTTTAGCTCTACTGGCCAAAGGCCAGAAGGGCTTATGTCGTGGCGATTTGTCCGTGCGTCCGTGCGTGAGTCCGTGCGTGCGTCCGTCCGTCCGTCCGTAAACAATTTCTTGTTAACACGATACAGTCTTCACTTTTGATTGTATCTCAACTAAACTTATACAGTAGTTAGATATCCATGAGAGCTCGGTTCCTTTCGAAAACCAGCCAGATCCGCCCATGCATGACTGGATTATGGCCCTTGAAATGGTCAAAATTGCTATAAAAGAGCTTGTTAACACAATACAGTCTTCTTTTTTGATTGTATCTCAACCAAACTTATACAGTAGTTAGATATCCATGAGAGCTCAGTTTCTTTCATAAACCAGCCAGATCCGCCTATGCAAGACTGGATTATGGCCCTTGAAATTGTCCAAATTGCTATAATTGAGCATGTGAACACAATAGAGGCTCCATTTACTATCTGATCTTCACCAAACTTAGATAGAAGTTAAATATTGATGAGAGCTTGGTTCCTTTTGAAAATCAGCCAGATCCGCCCATGCAAGACTGGATTATGGCCCATGAAATTGTAAAAATTGCTATAATACAGCTTGTGAACACAAAAGAGCCTCCATTGACTATCCAATCTTCACCATACATACATGCTCTGGATTGAAAATGACCAAAGAACCATACCAGTAGAGCATAGGCCCTCATGGGCCTCTTGTTTCTTTTGCCACAACTTTTTCAAATATCATATGCTGCATATGCATCAGAATACATCTGCAATTGGGAAAGGGTTAATTTTGACCTTGTCACACACAAAACTGACCTTCAGTATGTTGTGACCAGCAATGATCACAATCAGCCTGTACAATCTGAATAGGATATGTCCAGTCTCCAGTTCTGGTTGTCTTGAGAATAGTTGGACCAAACACCATTCAAACATTCTACAAGTAGGTGTAATTTGAATGCAATTGCTATTTTTTTCAAAACGTCTGAAAGTGGGTTTTCATGAGACTTTGCTGATAAGCAAGATATTTCAAAACACTTACCCTCTTATTTTTTCTTCAGAAGAAGAAAAGGAAACAACTTATTTTAACAATTACTTGCCATTTGTTTCTGATGCTTCTACAGCAGGCAAATTATGGAAATATTGTGGGAAAAGGAGAATGTTCACACCATGAGCATGTCAGGTCAAAAACTAAGTCACTAGCGTAAATTTAAGAAAAAACTTTGTGGACACTCTAGAGGCGGCATTTTGACCCCAGAATTTTTGCTTTGGTGATATCTTGGCTAAGTTTAAATATGGGTCATGTAGGATCCAAATCTAGGTCACTAGGCCAAGAGTGAGAAAAATCTTGTGAACACTCTAAAAGGGCGCACTTTTATTCCATCAAACCTAGGTCATTAGGTCGAGTTTAACCCTTTCCCTCATATAGACGCTTTCTGACGCCTCTGCAGCAGTCGGCTTTTTGAAAACATAGTGACAAAAGAAGAAATTGCTCAAAACGAGCAATTTCTCCTTTTGACACAACGTTTTCCACTTTTAGTCATAGGTTATCCATATTCTGTTTTTTGACAAAATATGTTCAAAGTCGTCTGCTGCAGAAATGTCGTATGAGGGAAAGGGTTAAGAAAATATTGTTGAACCCTCTATTTTATCTTCAACCCTAAAAGTGTAAAATGGTAATATTGACTGTTCATTTTTTCAAGGATGGTCGATCTCCTTTGGCATTCAAAGACAGGAAAGGTCAGAGAGAAATGAAGGCTCTGATCACTTACCAAACACTACAGGTTGGTCGCCATTATTCACATTGGTATTAAGCTTTACATCTTTCCCAATCACATCGAATCAGACCAAAATAATTGGCTGTATGAACAGTGGAACCTGTGTATAAAGACCACCCATGGGAAGGAAGGCAACACTCTTTTCTTTGTTCACAGTTAGTCTTTAACCCTTTCCTCTGCAGCACACAGCTTTTTGAAAACATAGTGACAAAAGCAGAAATTGCTCAAAACAAGCAATTTCTCCTTTTGCCACAATGTTTTTCACTTTTAGTCATAGGTTATCCATTCAATTAAAGAGATTTTCTATGTTTTGACAAAATATGTTCAAAGTCGTCTGCTGCAGAATTGTCGTATGAGGGAAAGGGTTAATAGCAGGGTCATTTATACAGAAAATGAGTAATTGGTTAACTAATTGGTTGCTATAGACAGGGAATTGTTATTCCAAGTCGGTCTTTAGCACAGGTTTGACTGTATATTGGATACGACACTGCAAAGGTCTTCTCAAATTGACCCTATACCTTTAAATATTCTATACTACTGGAGCACACGGCAATCACCGCTTCTTTATCTCTTATCTCATTTATTTATATGGTTTATCTCCCCTGTTGATACCTAATGATTTTGTAGGCGACAATTTGATTGGCTGATGGAAAAGGTCAATCTGAAACAGTTATCAGGTCTATACTAGGGTTTGGTACTGCAACAAGGTTTAGGTCTTGTTTAAACGAGATTGCAGTTTTTCATATAAAAAGTATTTTGATAAAAATTACCCTTCTATACTATACAATGTTTTTCATTGATGAGCAATTTCTCATTTTGCCGGGATGTTTTCATCTCTTTTCAATGATTTTACTTTCATTGATAGAGGTTTATTATTGTTTTAACCAGATGTTTTCAAAGTCGTCTGCTGCAGATTTACAATATGTGAGAAAGGCTTCAAGTAACATATAAGGTAATCAGTAACAGTTACATAATCTGCTTAACCCTTCCCCACATACACAGGCTTTCTGATGCCTATGCAGCAGACGACATTTGAAAACATTATTGACAAATGAGAAGTTCCTCATGATGAACAATTTCTCCTTTTGCCACAATGATATCAACTCGATTTTACTTAATTAACCCTTCCTTATGGAGATTTTTTTTTTTTACCAACATGTTGTCGAAGTCATCTGCTGCAGATTTGTTGTTAGTGGGAAAAGGTTTAACATGATTGTGCTAAAATATAACATATAGTAGTACATAGTATGTGCTTTTACAGGATTTTGGAAGAGCAGAACCGGATCCCTGGTCAACCCCTTTACCCCTGCCTATAATAGGCTATCTAGCTAAGTGTGTGCATGAACATAAGAACAAGAAAAATATTGATCACAGTCAATCCAACACCTGTTCAGGGCAGACGAAGTCAATCCCAGACAATATCAATGAGCAGATGTATACCAAAATTAATCCAAACGACTTTTATCAGGCAAATAAGTCAGTCGTTACTAGTAATATTACAAGCGGTACTAATCGGGAAAGTGAGGCAATAACTCGTGAAACTGATCATTATCAAATAATGGATATCGGTCATTCGAGTTCTAACGGACCTGAGAAAGGATACAGCAATAATGCGTACTATGACTATGAAATAAACGATGCAGGAACAACAGCAAATAATTGTGATGGAGAGGACATACAGGATGGCGATGGTTATACCGAGGTCGTAGATGGAGATTCTAATGATCGGGATTTAATTGAAGACTCGGAAGGTGAGCCGAGTCGTTCTTCCGGTGAATGTTCCGATTCCGACCGCGAGAGTTCTGGTTCGGGCCCTGAGGATGAGGAGCAAGAAGAGGATTATGATGGGGATTACTCGGATCTGGAAAGTGAGGAGGAAAAAGAGATCGACAAACTGTCGAATTATTGTGTGGTTTTGTGATTGGGAACTAAATGGTTTGCAGAGGACCGGATATGGTGGGATTTAACCCTTTCCATATAGACACTTTCTGACACCTCTGCAACAGATGACTTTTTGAAAACATGGCGACAAAAGAAGAAATTGCTCAAGAAGATCAATTTCTCCTTTTGTCACCATGTTTTCAGCTCTATTTAATTAATGTACTTTCATTTAAAGGGAGTTTCCAATTTTTTTCGGGTATGTTTTCAAAGTCCCTCCAACATACAACAAATGTGAAGCAGAGGACTTTAAACACATCTACCTATAAACATGGACAGTCGCTAATAATGAAAGTTTATTGTTGAAATCATTGTAGCAACATTAGAAATTACTCATTATGAGCATGGATAAACACATTTTCAGAAAATAAGAAAATTGGGCCAACAAATAATTTTCCTTTACTGACAATGTTACATTTTTTCCTTTACATTTTCAAAGCAGACGACTCTTAAAATTCTATACCAGGTAAAAGATTGAATACTGAGCTGTATGGGTATATCTAGCATAGTACGTCTTTATGCTCTATTGTAGTTTTACATGGAGGATATTTGAAATATTTTATTTATATTGTCTTTCATGGTTATTCAATCTGAAGGAAATCAAAATATAATGTTAATCCTTTCACACATACATGAAATATGCAACAGACTACTACGAAAACATCTCAAAAATATGAAATTCTCTAAACTTTGGAAGTATATTTATCAAATAATGTTGAAAATATTTGTTGCAAAAGGAGAAATTGCTAATTATCAGCAATTTCTCCTTTTGTAACAATGCTTCAAAAGTAGTCTGCTGCATCTGTGTCAATATGCGTCTGCAAGTAAAAAAGGATAAAATTCGAGGTACATAAGAAACCCTGACATGTCAGAGATCATATTGATCTTAATAACAAAATCTTACCTTTGACATGCGAGGCTCAGACATTGACCTTTAGAATGGTCTCTACAATGTTATCTTCAGGTTTCCCACAAGCCAGGCCAGCCATACAAATTAAGTTATGGAAGTAAAAATTAGATTGTTACAAAAGGACATTAAAGCTTTTCCTAAAACTAACATTATTTGATTCAATTGTAGAAGCAATTTCTCCATTCCCCTCAATGTTTTAATTCTGTATCAAACTAAAGCTTCCAATTTTCTAAAACATACACTTTTTGTGCTAAAAACTTTCAAATATCCTATTAGTTAACTTTAACAGCGAATGTTTAACCTTTTGACCATATATGTGCTTTTTGTCGCTTGTTGGTTCCCTTGCCAAATACCTCTAGGTTCCTTTTGAATGTTTAACAGGTATGAGCTGATCCTGTATGGATGGATATTCACTGTATGTTTATTTTATCTTTGCAAATACGTCAAACTGTGTCTGTAGGAGAGAAACTGTTAATTTCAGATTTTTTTTTTACGTGGACTGTCTTATATAGAGGCAGGAAAAGGCAGTGTGATACAGAGCCTCTGATAATACGGGATGCATCAATTGCCAAAATATTTGTAAAAAACTGTCAACTTACATTAACCGTACCTTTTGTTACTTTGTACTTTTATTTAAGCTTTATTTATTTATTTATTTATTAATCGGTTATATACATTTTGCAATTTATTCTAATCTTTGTAAACCTTTTTCAATTTACAAGTTAAGGTTTTCAAATGTGGCATGTTGTCATTATGCCATAATGCCTTCACCATTCGGAAAAGATTATTGCTATGGATATTTAAAAGTTAATATTTCAATTAAGTATTGAGCTCGACTTTTCAGAGAATATAAGTGCTATTCAATCACCCTGGTGTCGGTGTCACACCTTGGTTGAAGTTTTGCATGCAAGTTCATACATAACACCATAGCTTGGTTACTGGTTGATGTATTGCATTGAAACTTTCTACAAGGCTTCCAAATTATCATACCTATGAAAATAAGCAATCAAGATACCTATCTTGCATATAATGCAAGTTATGGCCCTTTTTAGCTCCACTGGCTGAATTGTCCAAAGTGCGTGCGTTAACTTTTTGCTTCAAACAACTTCTCCTCCGTAACCACTTTGCCAATTTGGATGAAACTTCATAGGAAGCATCCTCTCCTAAATTCCTTCAAATTTTTTGGACCCATGCAAAATTCTGGTTTCCATGGCAACCGAAAGAAAAAAAAAATGAAAACTTAAAAAATCTTCTCCTTCGAAAGTGTCAGGCCGATTTTCTAACAATTTTGTAGAAATGTTCCTTGGTGGGCCCTCTATCAGATTCCTTCAAGCCAAGTTCATTGGTCAAAAAACATGGCCGCAAGAGGGCAGGGCTATTTTGCCTTATATGGTTATAGTGAAAACTTAAAAAATCTTCTCCTCCAAAAGTGTCTGGCCGATTTTCAAATAATTTTGTAGAAATGTTCCATGGGCGACTCCATCAGATTCCTTCAAGCCAAGTTGATTGGTCGAAAAACATGGCCGCCACAGGGCGGGGCTATTCTGCCTTATGTTCCTTGGAAGACCCTCTATCAGATTCCTTCAAGCCTAGATGATTGGTCGTAAAAAGAAAACGCCAGAGGGCGGGGCTATTTTGCCTTATATGGCTATAGTGAAAACTTATAATCTTCTTCTCCGAAAGTATCAGTCCGATTTTCAAATAAATTTGTAGAAATGTCCCTAGGGTGACCCTCTATCAGATTCCTTCAAGCCATGTTGATTGGTTGAAAACTATGGCCGCCAGGGGGCTGGGCTATTTTGTCTAATATGGCTATATTGAAAACTTAAAAAATCTTCTTCTCCGAAAGTGTCGGGCTGATTTTCAAATAATTTTGTAGAAATGTTCCTAGGATGACCCTCATCAGATTCCTTCAAGCCATGTTGATTGGCCACGCCTGTTTGGAGATTTAATTTTTTTGCCTAATGGCCGTGGAGCGATACTGGCCCTCTTGGGCCTCTTGTTTTACTTAGAAATTCTGGTTAAAGTTTTGTGTAACTGATTAAGAGTCCATATCTCAGTTTATTTTATCCTCTGCAAATATGTCAAAATGTGTCTGTAGGAGAGAATTTTTTTTTTGCGTGGACTGTCTTATATAGAGGCAGGAAAAGGCAGTCTGATACAGAGCCTCTGATAAAACAGGATGCATCAATTGCCAAAATATTTGTAAAAAACTGTCAACTTACATTAACCATACCTTTCGTTACTTTGTATTTGAGCTTTATTATCCCCTCGTCAAACAGAGTTTGAGAGGGGATATAGTAACAGGGCTGTCCGTTTGTTTGTTTGTGCGTCCGTCCGTAACAACCTTGTGACCACTCTACACTGAACATCCTTTGACTGATGGTAACCAAACTTGGTATACAGTTAGTATATGGCAATGTCTAGAAGACTATGTATTTTCAAGGTCATACGGTCGAGGTCAAAATTGGACTGACTATTTTCCCATATAACAACCTTGCGACCACTCTACACTGAACATCCTTTGACCGATCTTAACCAAACTTATGGCAAGGTCTAGAAGCCTATTTATTTTCAAGGTCATACTGTCAAGGTCAAGGTCAAAATTGGACTTTCACTATTTTCCCATATAACAACCTTGTGACCACTCTACACTGAACATCCTTTGACTGATATTAACCAAACTTGGTATACAGTTAGTATATGGCAAGGTCTGGAAGCCTATTTATTTTCAAGGTCATACGATCAGTCAAGGTCGAAATTGGACTGACTATTTTCCCATATAACAACCTTGTGACCACTCTACACTGAACATCCTTTGACCGATCTTAACCAAACTTTTAAATTTAATATCGAGGAGATGCATCCGCTTTGCGGTGCCCTTGTTTATTTATTTATTTATTTATTAATAGGTAATATACATTTTGCAATTTTATCTAATCTTTGCAAACCCTTTTTCAATTTACAAGTTAACCCTTTCCCTCACTGACGCTTTCTGATGCCTCTGAAGCAGACAGCTTTTTGAAAACATAATGACAAAAGAAGAAATTGCTCAAAATTAGCAATTTCTCCTTTTGCCACAATGTTTTCCACTTTTATTCATAGGTTATCCATTCAATTATATAAATTTTCTATTTTTTGACAAAATATGTTCAAAGTCGTCTGCTGCATAATTATCGTATAAGGGAAAGGGTTAAGGTTTTCAAATGTTGTCATTATGCCATAATGCCTTCACCATTCGGAAAAGATTATTGCTATGGATATTTAAAAGTTAATATTTCAATTAAGTATTGAGCAGTGATTTTTAGCTCGACTTTTCAGAGAATATAAGAGCTATTCAATCACCCTGGTGTCGGCGACACCTTAGTTGAAGTTACTAGTTGATGTATTGCATTGAAACTATCTACAAGGCTTCCAAACTATCACACCTATGCAAATAAGCATCAAGATACCTATCTTGCATATAATGCAAGTTATGGCCCTTTTTTATACCCCCCGCAAACAAAGTTTGGGGGGGTATATAGGAATCACCCTGTCTGTCTGTCCGTATGTCCACATTTCTTGTAAGCACTACTCCTCCTAAACGGCTCAATGGATTTGGTTTAAACTTTACATGAAGGTTACACATCATATGTAGATATGCATGAAGTAAGATCATACGCCTCGGATTCTTCCAAGGGGAGATAATTCAACTTAGAGGTTACCTGCGAGGGACTCCTGTGCACATACCTCCACATTTCTTGTAAGCACTACTCCTCCTGAACAGCTCAATGGATTTGGTTCAAACTTTACATGAAGGTTACACATCATATGTAGATATGCATGAAGGAAGATCATACGCCTCGGATTCTTCCAAGGGGAGATAATTCAACTTAGAGGTTACTTGCGAGGGACTCCTGTGCATATACCTTCACATTTCTTGTAAGCACTACTCCTCCTAAACGGCTCAATGGATTTGGTATAAACTTTACATGAAGGTTACACATCATATGTAGATATGCATGAAGGAAGATCATACGCCTCGGATTCTTCCAAGGGGAGATAATTCAACTTAGAGGTTACCTGCGAGGGACTCCTGTGCATATACCTTCACATTTCTTGTAAGCACTACTCCTCCTAAACGGCTCAATGGATTTGGTATAAACTTTACATGAAGGTTACACATCATATGTAGATATGCATGAAGGAAGATCATACACCTTGGATCTTCCAAGGGGAGATAATTCAACTTGGACTCCTGTGCACATACCTCCACCTAAACGGTTCAATGAATTTGGTTCAAACTTTACATGAAGGTTGTAGATATGCATGAAGGAAGATCATATGCCTCGGATTCTTCCAAGGGGAGATAATTCAACTTAAGAGGTTACCTGCGAGGGACTCCTGTGCACATACCTTCACATTTCATGTAAGCACTACTCCTCCTAAACGGCTAAATGGATTTGGTTCAAACTTTACATGAAGGTTACACATCATATGTAGATATGCATGAAGGAAGATCATACGCCTCGGATTCTTCCAAGGGGAGATAATTCAACTTTACCATTGTATCCGATACTTTGGGAGGGGAGCGGGGGGTATTCTTCAGTGAGCTTTGCTCACAGTATTTCTAGTTTATTTAGAAATTCTGGTTAATGTTTTGTGTAACTGATTAAGAGTCCATATCTCAGTAACTGCTTGAGGTATTGCATTGAAACTTACTACAATGCTTCCTAATCAAGTAAGATGACTCTATCCTGCATTTAATGCAAGTTATTGCCCTTTTTATACTTAGAAATACTGGTAAAAGTTTTGCATGCAACTATATCAAGAGTTAATATCTCATTAACTACTTGATATATTGAATTGAAACTGTTTTCATCTCTTGCCAACCATCACACCTATGTAAATAATTAAGTAAGATAACTATATTGAGCATATAATGCAAGTTATGGCCCTTTTTTTTTTTACTTAGGTCTGGTCCAAGTTTTGCGTGCAACTACATTAAGAGTATATAACTCAGTAACTACCGGATGCATAGCATTGAAACTTTATACAACCCTTCCCAATCAAGTTAGATAACCGAATCCTGCATATAATGCAAATAATGGCCCTTTTTTACTTAGAAGTTCTGGTTATCGTTTTAAGTGCAGCTACATTAGAGTCTATATCTCAGTAACTATTAAGCGATGAAAGTCGAGTGCGCCGTCTTAAGACAGCTCTTGTTATAAAAGAAACTTTCCTAAAGTATAAACAAATTTATTAAGCATTACAATGGATAATCAGGAGTATTTGAAGGAACTTATGTGTTGCCTGCCAAAGCCCTGTTAACCCTTTCCCACATACAGCAAAGTTGCAGCAGACGACGAATTCATCTTTTGCCAAAATATTCTCAAAAGTCGTCTGCTGAAAGTGTCAGAATGCATCTGTATGAGGGAAAGGGTTAAAATAATGACCCCAGTGTGATAGCCAGACAAACAGATGGTAGAGAAGTGATTAGTTTGTTTCTCACTGAAATCAAATGACAACAATTCCTAAACTGGGACTTCAAATAGGTTTTTGGGGGAAATGATCATGTACATGTATTGAAAAATTTTAATTTTTTTAACAAAACTGTTGGATCAATTTTTTCCTCGATTTCTTTATTCACTTTTAAATTCGATAAAAAATAAGAGAATGCCTGGAAAAATGGAATTCATTTTTTAAAACAGTATCTAAAGCATTTGGAGACATGAATTAGCAAATTAATTTCTCACAATGTGTGTGAAATATGTCTGAAGCAGAAGGTGTCTGTACCATAAAGAGTTTATCTATGAAGGATTGAAATGTGTGTTAACCTTTTTCCCAAATGCAGAACTATTTAACACATTGTGGCAAAAGGAGAAATTGCTCATCATGAACAATTTCTATAATTTTCCACAATGTTCTCATTTTCATATCAAAATATACATCTTTAATTTTGAGTTTCCATATTTACCTGGTTGTTTGCAAAAGTCGTCATCTGTGGATAAGTTGTATGAAGGAAAGGGTTAAATCTGCTTTGCAATTGCAGACTCATGTGCAATAAATATAGTATTTGTGTTGTTAGTATTTATTTATTAAAATATCTAATAATCAATATTTCATTGAAAGTGTTGTTGATTGAAATCCAGTCCATTGCAAGCAATTGTTTTAAAATATTTTAAATCTGCCAAATACTTTCAGGAGAATTATTTTATAGTTTTCACTATAGCCAAATATGGCAAAAGAGCCGCGCCCCCGAGGGCCATGTTTTTCAACCAATCAACTAGGCTTGAAGGAATCTGATAGGTCACCCAAGGAACATATATAAAATAACATGTTGTATTTGGAAATCGGCCACATACTTTCAGAGGTCAAGATTTTTAGTTTTCCCTACAACCATATAAGGTAAAACAGCCCGGCTCCATGAGAAGTTTTAACTAAATTGATTCACTGGTTACAGAGAAGATGTTGACGCACGGAGAACAGACAAAGGGCCATCACAATAGCTCACCTTGACTGCTCTGGAAGTCCATGTCTAATTTCAAGATAATTTGACAAATGTTCCTTGAGTGACCCTCTATTCAAATTGTTTAATTAATTGGTTAAACAACATGGTTGTCAGATGTCAACAGAAAATTAGTAAAATGACAACATTTGGAAAACTTTCTTCTACGATTCCAACATACGTTGGGAGAATGTTCTTCAGAATGACCTCTTAATACTGGGGCTTGGCAATTAGTGTGGTATTAAGGCCTTCAAAAGAAAAGTCACAAAAAGGTTTGTTACCAAATTTATTTCAAGCTTCTAGTGACAAAAGAATTTACAAGTAATGACATTTTGTAAAATTTGAAGGCATCAAGGTAAATAATTGATCATCAACACATTTATATGTTATTCACATGGTCACCTATGTTACTCACACGGTCACAACTACATTAAAATACAGGTAGATACGGTACCTTTGTGCATGTTCATAAGAATCTTTGGAGGTAAATTAGTTTACCTTTTACAAGCAAAGTGAGACATTAACTTAACAAGTCTATGGAAAGTTGGGACAATTTTTGGTTGGTGGAGTTAACCAATCTACATGTATTTTCAAAAGCAGCGGTCTGTATAACATTAATATATCCATGGTCACTTATTTACCGTTAAACCACTTTTAGCCCTTTCAAGA
Source organism: Serripes groenlandicus (assembly GCA_031761405.1). NCBI lineage: Eukaryota > Metazoa > Mollusca > Bivalvia > Cardiida > Cardiidae > Serripes > Serripes groenlandicus. Next base: position 48,113,700 of record JASEVX010000010.1, on the reverse strand, counting down.
GTTCAAGGCCATCTACTAGTATAAGTTTACATTATCATTGAATGCATCACTTTATTGCGTCAATCATGAAAATAAATGTGACAGAAGCAATAGCTCCAGAATCACAGGCAGAATGTTTTCCCTTCACCATACTGTTTGAGATTTTTCAGTCAGGGTAAATAAAAAGATTGGACTGATTGTTCCTGTGTAACATTGTCCTATGTTTGACGTTTGACAGCCTGTTTAAGTTTACAAGATTTAGCACTTTGCCAATTGACATCACTTTGAATATTAATAACAAAGCATGGAAAATTTAATTGTGTGAATTGAAAATGTGACATTGTCCTATGTTTGACAGCCTGTTTAAGTTTTAATACAAGATTTAGTACTTTCCCAATCAACACCACTTAAAATTAATATTACACAGCATGGACAATTTAATTGTGTGAATTGAAAAGTTGTTAATGTAGCACTATTCCATCACATGTCTTTAAAGTATTCATCAACAGCTCAGATAGATCACTTTTTGTTTTGTTTTTTTTCTTCTTGGAATTTATAGTGAAGTTCTGCTGTGTCTGTTCTTGAGATGAATTCCCAGCCGGTTTCCTTCATATGGTACACTGAAAAAGATGAGACATGAATTGATTGCTTAAATCCCTTGCTGTGATACAGAACACTTGAGATGCGCTGGGATCTTGTGGGAGTCTGTACTCAGTGTTTGACATGTGTATTATAAGTGTATAATATGGTTACAGACTTGTTAATCATGTCTAAATCATGTCCTTAAATCAACAAAGCAAACAACAAACAAAAAGGTCCAATCAGGTAAACAATTGTGTTTGAATGTTGATTTTTATGGAGCTTTCGACAGTATTTCATAATTTACCATTAATTACTACTTGTAAGTTTATAGAGACACTTGTTGATAACTCATAAAGCTATTCAAGAAACCCTGAATGCCAAGAAGGGTTATTAGTTTATCTATTTTGGAGCAATTTTTTTATTTTCCAACGATTTCAACTTTAATCTCAACAACATCTTTCTTATTTCTCATTTTTTAACTTAAATCCTATATTGTGGTACATAAACGATTCGTTTAAGGTGAAACAACTATTTTGAGTGCCCACAAAATAGGGGTTTAAAGGCTAAATAAGTATTAAATAATGCAAAATACAGCCCCTTATCTAAAAGTTCTGCACAACAGTGGAAGACAATGGTGCTGTGATAGAGTGTCGGCCTCTCATACCAAAGGTACTGGGTTCGAATCCTGTGATGAGCGGGGTTCTGCCTTTAGGATTTTTCAACAGAAATGAGCAAGTACTGGTTAAGTCTCCAGGAAGCAGACATCAAATGTGATTTATATCAGCTGAAAGCTTGTTTCGCAATTGATGTAAAATAAATAAGTTTAAAACCAACTGAACTTACAGTTGACCACACCCCCACTGTAGGCATCTCTAAAGGTGGCATGATAAATAGCTCTCTGGCCGAGATCCAGGGCATCCTTGACTGACATGTCCCAGTCATATCCACTGTCTAGTACACCATAGGCGTACAGGGATCCAGATCCAACAGAAAACAAGTTGTTCGTCAGTCTCTCTCCGTCGCTATCTACATAGTACAAGCCTGGACCCTGTGGAGATTTAAATTCATTAGGATCATGATTGCAGTAAATAAGAGCTCGGACATTTGCTTGCAGTGTAGATTCAGATTCACACAAATTCATTCTGAGCACTGCTCTTACAGATGCAGAGGCTGATATGAATATCTAGGGTCAAAAACGCCCTTGGATAAGTTTCCAAAGAGCATGGATCTAACGTAATTATTATTCATATTCAAATCTCAATGAAGAAAATCAAGCCTTAAGACATTTGCAACAACGTACATTCAGATCAGCTCATACATTCTTTTATAGTTTTATCAGTATTATTAAGTCATACAATAGGATTCTTTGTAAACTCAATGTGAACAGTGCAGACTGCAATTGCAAAGGCTGATCTGGGTCTACACTGTTCACAAATTTTGAAAGGCCAATTTTCCTTCAATGAGCCGCATGCATGAATAGGTATGTAATAATTATTCCATTAAAGGGACTGCCTCATGATATAAGTCACAATTATTAAAACAAGCATGATGGTCCTAAATCGCTCACCTGATTTAATAAAAACAAGGAAAACAAGCAATGCCCCCTTGTGGTCACATTTATCAATAATTCCTAATAATATCAACATTCTTGGTACAAGGAACATTTGTGCAAAAATATGTTTAAATCAGGCAAATACTTTTGAACAAGAAGATTTTTTAAGTTTCCACTACATATACATATATAAGGAAAACAAGCTCCGCCCCCTGGCAGCCATGTTTTTCAACTTATCCGAATAATTTGAACATTCTTGAAAGAGGGTCATCCTAGGAACTTTTGTACATAATTATTTTCAAATCTGGCCAGTGCTTTTTGAACAGAAGACTTTTTCAATTTTCACTATACACATTTAAGGAAAATAAGCTCCGCCCCCTGGCAGCCATGTTTTTAAACAGATCGGAATAATTTGGACAACCTTGGTAGAGGGCAACACAAGGAACATTTGTGCAAAATTATCTTCAAATCTAGCCAGTACTTTTGGACAAGAAGATTTTTAAAGTTTTTACAATGCACATAATAAGCAAAACAAGCTTCGCCCTCAGGCGGACATGTTTTTCAACAGTTAGGAATAATTTGAACAATCTTGGTAGAAGGTCGGTCCCCCAAGGATGGTTTGTGCCAAATTATTTTTAAATCAAACTAGTTCTTTTAGACAAGAAGATTTTTTAAATGTTGATACAATATCCAAAGACCCTGAGAGTCTGACACATACAGATTTGTTAAAGTCCTAACTGTTTACCTTCTTATCCCAGCCAGCTATCATTGTTCCCTGAAAATATAAAGGGAATAATCAGTAAGAATACTAAAATGAACCAGCAGTATAAACATTTAGGACCTCCCCATATACTTGTCATGAGTATCAAGGTAGCAGACATATTTAAATTCTGTATCTGGATACAAAATAAGATGGCACAGTCATGAAATATTTACTCTACCAAAAATTGTATACTCATTATGTTATTCTTGTTCATATAGAAAAGTGTTTCAATACCCCTGTGGAAGATAGTTTTTTAATTTTGTTCGTTTGATTGGCGTTCAGCACCATTTTCAACAATTTTTCAGTCATATCACAGCAGCAAGTTCACCTATTTATGTGTTTCCAAATTTTCCAAACAACTGGCTTCTTTTCAAAATGGACTGTTAACCTATTAGTGTAAGACGAATGACACTTATTACAGTGACTTTGTCAAAAGTCAGAAAGAATGTTGGCTGTGCTGGGGTTCAAACTGACAACCCCTGGATTGACAGCCGGCATCTCTACCAGGGCTTGGGCAGATACACTTTTAAACAACAGTGTTAAAAAGGACACATGTCACCTGCCAATACGTCGGTACGTGAAAGCATGACATATATTATGTGTAAGTGGTCCCTTTGTGATTCCCTGTTACTGTTAATTAACATTTTCCCTTTCCCTCATACGACAATTCTACACCAGACAATTTGTACATATTTTGTCAAAATAGAAAATCTCTATAATTGAATGGATAACCTATGACTAAAAGTGGAAAACATTGTGGCAAAAGGAGAAATTGCTCGTTTTGAGCCATTTCTTCTTTTGTCACTATGTTTTCAAAAAGCTGTCTGCTGCAGAGGCGTCAGAAAGTGTCTATATGAGGGAAAGTGTTAAGGCAGGGACTCAAAAACCTTATGGAAATACGAGATATTTTACTCTGTATAAACTGATTCATCAAGACGGCCTATCCTATTTTTGGAAATAAGTCTATTTGTAGCTAAATCAGTTTACAGGATAAACACTTCACCTTTTTCCTGATACAGACGACATAAGTTTCCTCTTCAGCAGGAGAACTTTGTAATCATTGTGGAAAAAGGAGAAATGTCTCAAGATTGCTCAGAATTAAAATTATCCTTCCAATTTTTCCATATATAGATTTATCCTGACATGTTTTCAAAGCAGACTCTTCTAACGATGTCATATGAGGTAAAAGTGTAACCTGCTATAAGTAAGACAACACACATACCATAGAAAGTCCCATGCCTTTGTAGTTGTACACCATATTTGCCAGCAATTTTGAGGCTGCTGCTACGGATATTCTTTCTTTGTTTCTTAATTCATAAATTCTGAAAATAAAAGCGACAACATTTGCCAAATTACACTTTTGCTTATTTCACTTACAGTATTGTTAACAATTTGAAGTATGGACAGTTCTCCCATGATAAGTTACCGACAAAATATAATCACCAATATCTCCAAAGATTTGCCTCAACTATTTCCCACATTTAGACACTTTCAGATGCCTCTGGTGCAGAAGACTTGAGAAAACATTGTGACATAAGGGGAAATTGCTCTTATTTCATCTTCATTTCTAGAGACTTTGCATATTTTTGCCTAGATACAGTCATTGAAATTCCCAAATTTTTGGTTATATTATACATGTATATTACATGTTAAATTACACTGACAAAAGGAGATTTTTCACTGTCTGAACCCAAAGTAACTGGACAGGGACCATTGCTAATTTCGCAGACTGTATTGATAGGGGTTTTACGTCATTTTCAACAACTTTTCAATCACATGATGGCGTCCAATTCACCTACAGTACAGCTCAAGGGGGTTTTCCCAAAAACCCTCACCCCCGCGGGCTGATAAGGCAGTCCCACGGCGTTCCCGCTCACCTGTACGCAGGGTTTCCGCTACAATAACCCCGCGGTCCCGCCGGGTTTGATCATTCAACTATTAAATCCGCGGAGGGAAATCCGATAACGATTTATGACGTCACGATGATTGACAGCTGTGATAATGCAGCCCCACGGCGTTCCCGCTCATCTGTATGCGGGGTTTCCCCTACAATAACCCCGCGGTCCCGCGGAATTTTATCATTTATCATACGGTAGTTAATACACCACACTATTGGAGTAATTTTTTTTTAAATCAAGAGAGATATCCTATTCAGTAAGCCAGACGCGACATGTAACATTAGCCCATCTGTAATGCGATCAAAACAAGTGAACGTCAATTATTACTTTCAATTAATAGGTGTTAAAAACATGTCGACTATCTGAGTTGTTTGTATTATTATGTTATGGTTAATCACATATGCTGTCGGCTTGATGAAGCATTCATGTATCATAAATTCACATATCAATTCTACCACCCGGTGTCATATGTCCTCTCTATTTACTCTGACACGATGCAATATGTATGTTTCCGCATCTATTAGCGCGTAGGATGGAAGCCATTAATACTATTTTTAAAGTGTTTGGTATGCCGGGAAACTATTGTGCCCTTTTACCACACACAGACGCTGTCGACGCCTCTACAACAGATCACTTATGAAAACGTTGTGACAAAATGTAAAATTTCTCATGTTACCACCATGTTTTCAACTTTATTCAATATTGATTCATTCATTGGGGCTTAACGCGGTTTTCAACTATTTTTCAGTATATCACGGGTGCCAGTTCACGTACTTAAGCTACCAGTTCGACTTACAACATACTTCCAAAGTAGCTGGCTGCTTATCAACATTGACTGTTAGCCCATTGGTGAAACACCAGTGACGCTTGTCGTCAAACTTCGAAAATGTTAGCAAAGCTGGTATTCGAACTCACAACCGTTGGATTGACAGCCTGCGTCGCTACCGACTGAGGTACCGGGGCTCAATAATTAAGCTTCTGTGAATTTTAATATCACGAAGTTTTGCGTAGATATTTTATATGTCGTCTGCTGCATAGTATGGTGGAAGTATACATATTCATTGAGCGGGGCGATCAGGCACCGATTTATGATGTAACTTGGATCTGTTAACGATAGTCGACGTATCAGATGGCAATTTTAAGATACACCAGCTTTTACCATGATGTTTTATTTTACTATATGCATATATCTAAACGAAGTCCACTATGCACAAGTCCGAAATATAACCTATAAATGAGCCGTGTTAGGGGATATTGATACCACTTCGAACAGTAAAGTGAATGTACACCAGCAACCTGTTATACAGTCATAAATGGCAAAAACACAACATCAACAGAAACGTTGACCCCTCGTTTAATACAAAAATAACTTTGATGCCAAATCAACAATACCGAAAGTCACCAAACACTTCTAAAAGATTGTTTGTCTGTGTTAACAAAATGTATTTTAGCTTGTGTATTCAGACATCTCTTTCCCATTAACAGAAATCTTCTGCATGCCCCAACGTGGAAAGGTTTTTGGCAAAACATAAGCATATTTTCGAATATTGTGACACAGGAAGAACTATCTCAATGTTAACCCTTTGCGACACGAAGACGCATCTAAAACATAGGGGTTTTGAAAACACTGTGAGAAATTTCTCATTTTACAACAATGGTTTGTATTCATTTACAAAATAGTACTATCATGAAAGAGATTTCGTCGTTTCTAGTCGTCTGCTTCATATTTATTTTATGTTGATGAGGATAGTATGAGCTTGTGCATGGCCCAAGTTAAAAGTTGCTTTTGTGAACAGTTTACATCCAGAACAAGGACCTACACTTAAAATAGCTTGTTCCTTTTCTCATACACTCGCTCTGAACTAGTGTACAGCGGTTGTTTTGTGTATGTTTCATTTGTTCTTGCCTGTGCAGGATTTAATTAATCGAATTACAGTAAGAAAAGCTTGACGCCGTTTTCAACAATATTCAGTCATATCACGGCGGCCAGTTCACATACTCATGTGTTTCCTAGCTTTCTCCGGAACATGTCCTATGTTCGAGGCTTATGATACAGGTATATATTGGTAAACGTAAATAAATATAAACCAGAAATAGAACCTATTTTTTGCTCCGATACAATTATTTTAAACATGCAGACTATTTGTATATTTGAAATCTCTACTCCGAATTAAATGCTTTCATAAAAGTTTCCGTTTATTTTTTAAAATGAGCATTTTATAATATGCTTTTAACAATGCTCAATGTTGATTAACTGGGATAAAACGTTGTTTTCAACAATTGTTCAGTCAAATTACGGCGGCCAATTCACATATCTCAACACCGCAGACAATCATGATTAAGGACACCCAACATAATGGCATTTGCTAAATGTATATATATAGATCAGCACGCACATTCATGCATAGTGGTTTGGATCTACACTTCACTGCCTACGCTAAAAACAAATTATATAGAACTTTGATCATATATACTTTATGTTGTCGTTTTACATTGTTCTAATATCTTTTGTGTTTTTTAGGGGATATAGATCAATTTCTTTTACATATTTCTATTGAAAATAGCAAAACACAAGTTTTAAGCTGAATCTTATAAAATGTATGTATATATGTATGTAATTAGCTTTTATAAAATAACGATGTTATTTAAACGACGAAACCAAACTGTCAGATTACCAGCGGGTTAGTCGGGTCAATAAAAACAATGCCCTGTGATCTATATGCAAGTCACCGTCTTTCAATCAGCCTGACAACCAACACGAAATACATCACACGTTTTTAATCTGTCACATGCTTTATAAAGTGTTAACCCCTTTACTCGCAAACAGTAATGTTTATATTGAAAATAAATTTGTTTTAAGATTTATTTGTCTTCAATGGAGTGTCGTATAAAAAGTGATTTTTGTTGACTTGGTAAATCAATATAAATTTGTTTATGGATTTATCATAATCGTGTTGATCTTAATTGTATGTAAATGTAGAAATAGGATTATTATTCTCAAAGGTAAGGCTGTATTTCTCAATTATGCTGTAGAACATTGAATTTGATTATAAATGTTTGAATTAAAATATGCACATGCATATTTCATCGCAATATATCTCAGACAACTCGATGTTCAAAGTATTCAAGTAAGGTATTTGAGCGACTGTTCCAGTGTTTCTTTGTTTTGTTCTTTGTTTCAGCATATAAAACATACATGATGAGTCAAGTTTGAACATATATGCGCATACAGCTGCCCTGTGTTCCATAGTAAACACAACGTAAACACGTTTTGTCTATGGAGCGGGACGAAACCTACCTGTATTATGCATGTAATCCCGTCAAACAGGTTTTGTTTACCGACTAATGCACGGATTATCGACGAAACCTAGGTTTCGCAAAACAGGTTTTGGGTTTGGTGACTATGGAACACAGGGCAGGTCTACAGTGTACATGGTACATTTGGTAACAGTGATTTATCTGATCTGACTCAATTGTCATTATTTGATTTAGCCATTGGTTTGCTAATATCCGAGGAAACATGTAATGACCTGAAAATTAGCAGTATACATGTAGATTTGAGTAGGGGGTCATATTTTAAGACACGTAGAAGTCGCTCCCTTTTCAGTGTTCTCTCTTCCGTCCATAATTACAACATAAATCGACTGTAGATGCGTTTACAGACTTCTGGTTCAGATTAATGGAAATGGGTTACAATATGAAATATAGTAACACTAATTAAAAGCCAATGAAAAGAGGGAACGTCATCTAAAACATTTAATCTAGGAGCTTGATAAAGAACGTAATTATTATTGAAATTAAATTGCAATATAGTGATTTTTTTTTATTAACACTCGCCATGCAGAATAATCAATATGGCGAACAATTATTTTGAAAAGTAAACAATCGTTCATGATGCATATGCCTGCAAAATTAACTATTTGGGAAGCAGAGTAAACAATACAGAATAGTTAACATAATGTATAATCGGATGAAATTGAAACACACCTACTCGCATTTTTCCGCGGGGGCTTCGCGGGGAATTCGCGGAAGAAAAATAGGCCACTCCCATTTAACATTTTCTGCGGAGGGAACCCTGCAATCCCTCTATCTCTGAAATACCTGGAAAACGCCGGGTTAAGCCGGGGGAGCGACTTAACGCCGACGGTTTATCATTTTATCGATACCCCCCTCAACCCGGGGGTGAGGGTTTTTGAGAAAACCCCCTTGAGCTGTACTGTACTTACGTGTTTCCTAGCTTTCTCACACCAATACTCCACAAAATAATCTAAAGGCCTAGCAATCGTAATAGTGAATACAAATTTTAACATTATGACATGTTTTAAAGATTTCATACTGTAATTTGGGCTAGCTATACTGTCAGTTTATTTACCTGCACTGTTTTGCTAGGACTCTTTCCCAATATGAACAATCTGCTGCTCCACCAGCCATCGTACCAAGTAAATAGGGATTGATTTCAATTACTTTCTTTACAGTTTGTGAAGCTGAAACAAAGCATATTCATTCATAAGACAAACTTAACCCTTTTCCAAAAACATCAAATCTGCAGCAGTCGACTTTGAAAACCTCTTGTCAAAAACATGAAAGTATTATTATTAAAAGGAGTTAAAGACGTTGCATGCATTCCCCACAATTTTTTCAAAAGTTGACTGCTGCAGATATGTTTACATGGGGGGAAAAAGGAGTCAGTTACACACAAAGTTCTATGAAAATATCTTATTTGGTAACTACTTGTTATCACATTTCTTACAGTTCAGGTTATGATAACCATTCAAACCTAGAAGCCTTCTAGGTTTGAATGGTTATCATAACCTGAACTAGTAGAAGGTAAGCTAGTTTCAATTTCAAAAGCAGGTCTTTTTCTTGGCATTTTCGGAACATGAATTTGGTCCTTTATTTGGAAAATTTAAGCACTACTATTTTTATTTGGGAATAAAAAAACATTGTTGACATGACAAATTTAGGAATTATGCAGGATTTTAATGAATTTTGCCATTGGGAATGGGTCAGGATCAATATCTGTTCCATAAGATGCCTAGAAAAGGGCCTGAAAAGTGAAGATTATTCACGGACTTATATCAAGCAATTTTTCTTTTTTTGCTGGATGTTTCCCAAAGTCGACTGCTACTGTTCTGGGCAGGACTTATCTACCAGTAAGATATCATTTCTATACGAGAATTACTTTAGTTTTTGGAGCTGAGAAAAATTTAAAAATGCAAAGAATAACAATAAGCTAATAAATTAACTGATTCTTTATCTTATCCTCCTTACAACTTTTCTATTCATCCCTGCAGTTGCCTGAAGTGATCTCTATAAGGGGAAGAGTAAATTTGTACATGCAACTCTTGAACGCAATGGAAAAAGTATAGAAATTTACAAACCTATGTAGGGTCCAGCTGTTGCCCTGGAATCTACAGCTACTACAACTCCATGCTTGAATTTAAATGCCAGTGTTGTTGTTCCATGGTCAAAATGAATCTGTACTTTGCTGTCTTTATCTTGAAAGTGTTGCAAGTTTTCTACTGGCTGGAAAACGAAAGATCAGAGGAATATGAAAGCTTATTCTTAACATGACACAGACCAGGGTCTTTCAAATAGTATGGTCTAGAAACGTCCTATATAAACATCTTATCGTACTGGATATCTCGTCTCGGTTATCGATTTTTACCTGGAAGTGTTTATCACGCCGTGTATTTATCACGCTTAGTGAATTAACCGGTATTTTGGAAGAGCATTTTTACCAATAATTGATATCTAAGAAATGATTATATAAACTAAAAACAAGATGTGTTTGTGAAACACTGATGCCCCCAAATGGCAACATCTAGGTCAAAGGTCAAGGTTGCCAGGTCAAAAATGTTGGTACTGACAGAAAGGTCATGTCACAAGGAATACACATGTGAAATATGGTAGCCGTACCTGTTATGGTTCAAAAGAAGTCGTCAAGGTTAAAGTTTTTATCGAGAATGGCAACATCTAGGTCAAAGGTCAAGGTGGCAAGGTCAAAAAATTTGGTACTGACAGAAAGGTCATGTCACAAGGTATACACATGTGAAATATGGTAGCCTTTACCTGTTATGGTTCAAAAGTAGTGGTGAAGGTTAAAGGTTTTTTTGAGAATGGCAACATCTAGGTCAAAAATGTTGGTACTGACAGAAAGGTCATGTCACAAGGAAAACAATTGTAAAATATGGTAGCCGTACCTGTTATAGTTCAAAAGTAATGGCCAAGGTTAAAGTTTTTTTCGAGAATGGCAACATCTAGGTCAAAGGTCAAGGTCGCAAGGTAAAAAATGTTGGTACTGACAGAAAGGTCATGTCACAAGGAATACACATGTGAAATATGGTAGCCGTATCTGTTATCATAGTGTTATGGTTCAAAAGTAATGGCCAAGGTTAAAGTTTTTTTCAAGAATGGCAACATCTAGGTCACAGGTCAAGGTCGCAAGGTCAAAAATGTTGGTACTGACAGAAAGGTCATGTCACAAGGAATACACATGTGAAATATGGTAGCCGTACCTGTTATGGTTCAAAAGTAATGGCCAAGGTTAAAGTTTTTTTCGAGAATGGCAACATCTAGGTCAAAGGTCAAGGTCGCAAGGTCAAAAATGTTGGTACTGACAGAAAGGTCATGTCACAAGGAATACACATGTGAAATATGGTAGCCGTACCTGTTATGGTTCAAAAGTAGTGGTCAAGGTTAAAGTTTTTTTCGTGCAGACAGGCCAAAAACTAGATGCCCACCGAATCGGAGATTCCGGGGGCATAAAAGCGAAAATCTAATTTATAACATATGAAAAACAACCCTTAATTTACATTTCAATTACCAATTTTCCATCATTTGACCCTTAAAACACATTGAAAAACTGTTTCCAAATATCACCGTATCGTGCATATAAAAAGCCAAGTTTTGAGATTTTTGAGATTTTGAACTGATCTACCCGTCTAAGAAAACAAAAATACGGGTGAAATATGAAAATCTAAGACATAACATAAGTGAATTAGGCTTAACTCAAAGAGATAAAGCCGCTATATTAGCCCCATGAACAATCATGCAATCCGGGTCAGTAACCAAATTAACGAATCTTGTCTCTTTGAAAGGAAAGTTGAGAGAAACAAAACTACATAAAATGTTGAACAAATACTTCCTCCCCACGATGATATAATTCAACAATTATATACATTTGTTAAAATGTTTCTTTAGTGTCTGCAATTGCAAGCTGTTAATTTGACAGTTTCGGGTCGAAATTGCCATTTCCGGGTCACGTGACAAATGCTTATTTCTGTTATCAGGGGTAACCTCAAACAGCTAGTTTTTAATAACAAGATATTCATTTAACATTTTTATTAAAAGAACTAAAATATATCACTTGCAATTACCTATTGCATAAAAAACAGAACAGTGATGGGGCCAAATTTACTGTACACACTTTCATGCACGAAAACTGATGCATTTTTCAACCAACTAATAAGTCATATTTGACAAAAAATGTAAATTTTAATAACAAATTTTTAACATTGATTTATCACCATAAGCGTTAAATTATTCTTAAAAAGTTACCAAAATAGTTTTAGTAATAAATTGATAATTTTGAGAAATTTCTTTTGGCTGACCCGAAAGTGTCGTATGTGAACTAGGTCAAATTTATCCGCTAGTATGGCATAAACAACTTCGACAAGTTAATAAAAAATATAAATCTTATTCAGTAGTAAATAACCTACACATTTATGTGCAATACATAAACTGTATTACTAAAAGTATGGCTACAATCAGCAATTTACGCTGTGACAGGTAAATAAAAATATTGAGAATTTGCTTTCGCGGGAATCGATGCAGTCAAGCGTTTCAAGATTACGACATCCGTTCTTGAAATGACGTCCTAAATCGAAGTGAAACTAGCAAAGCTAATGGGAAATATGCCTTGGTAACCAAATTGTCAAAATACTGTATCATTCTCGAATACTAAACATTTTTTTCCAAGTGTGACCCGGAATTGTCGATGACCCGGAACTGTTGAGTTCACTGTAGTCCAAATAATTTAGACTTTCGGTTTCTCATTTTATCACGTCATTATTGGTCTACCGAAGTCTAAACCAGGGGTGGCGAAATCCATTGACCGTATTGCCCAGCTTGTCCCAGAGCCTGTATGGACAAGTGAAATTTTGTAGGAATGAATGAATGTATATTGTTTTATGGCGCATCGACAGCTAAGGTCATTTAGCGCGCAATTAAATTGAATTATTCATGATCCCTGGGTAAACAAACCAGTACTAGGCTAGAAAATGTGCGTTGCCCAAGGGCACTCCACCATGACTGTAGTGCCTCGACTGGGGATCGAACCCAGGACACCCGGTTTCGAAATCCCCGACACTAACCACTCGTCCACAACGGATTCCAGAAATTTTGTAGGGATTTACTATATAAATATCATTCGGACAAGTGCAAAATAGCATTTTGAAAAAACGGACAAAAAAAAGTAAGTCAAAATCATATATAAAAAAATATAAAAGACCAAACTTGTTTGCATAAGATATATAACTATTTCGTTAAATATCCATTTTGGTGTACTTTAACAACATACACACAATACCGTATTCGGTTATTCTCGGTTCAAATCGACCACATTGTGAGTTATTAAACGTAAGAGATGGATTAAAAATAGATAAAAACACATAAAAACGTGAGTTAGACCGTTTGTTTTTACTTTATACGATAGATAAATGGTTAAATGTTGTCCCATATGTGTATTTTGGTGTGATAAACATAACGTACGCCAGATTCGACCCTGGAAGTGTCGCCAAATTTAAAGTTAAATATAAGCTTAACCTGATGATGATTTTTATTTTCTTTGCTTAGGTCGGTAGGACTCGTAATTGACGTAAATAACTGATCGTGATGCAAGCAAGGGGCTAACTTCAGTTCACGGGGAATTATTCACCAATCACAACATATAATAAATGTTTACCCGAAATAGGTAGCCTATACTCATATTAACAAAATGAAAATGAGCATACGTGATGTCTTTTTTCGAAGGACTAGAAAATAGTGAAACTTTTTTTTAAATTGGGCGAAAATGTTTGACAGCATGAGCACTAAACAGAACGTTTTATTTTATTAATTATTTATCTTCTAAATAATTAAAGTGAATCAAAAAAAGGTAATGTCGGCAGCCAACGAATTTTAATGGTGACTACCCCACCCACTAAAAAAGATGCAAGAATGATTTGCAATTTGGTAAACAAGCTCAAAATGTAATAACTCAGCAGCTTACATCAAAATTAAATGGGACGGTGAAATTCTTTGATGATATATCAGCATCTCTGAATAATGTCGATGGTGTCCCAATGTTAAATCCTCCAGGAACATTGGAAAAGGTAGCCGGTTTGTATCCACACACATCTGCGAGAGCCATCTTTGCTATTTGCTATGGGGTAAATGAGTTATGTTATTTGATTGGCTAATTTTAGACCGAAATGAGCAGGAATGGACCGGAATAGATCGGAATGAATTCGAAAGGCATTGGAAATACCGGAATGGACCGGAATGGACAATGGAAATACCGGAATAGACCTATTTGAAAGCATGGAAATACTGGAATGAACCTGTATTTATATGGTTCAGGTCCAAAAAGGCCAAAGGCCAAATGCCAAAAAGGCCAATTACCAAAAAGGCCAAATCATTACAAAGTACAACGAAGATAATTAATTGATTGTTTGTGAACACTTTTTATAATGGAGAATTTACATATTATTTTGTTTGATTTGCGTGTAATTGTATCTCAGCGTGCTTATGAATAAATCACGTCTGATGAAATCGTTTGTTCATGGATATATATATATAGTTGCGATTATAAAAGGTGTATGTGTTGTTGTATATTGGACTGGCCTTTTTGGAATTTGGCCTTTTTAGACCTATACCATTTATACAATCATTTAACATAGAGTTTATTATTTGACTTTCAATAGTGTACCTTAAAGTACATCTGGGCATGTTTAAAACTAAGCTGAATATTACCTCGGCATAATTATTGGCTGCATTGTTAAACGGTTTACGGACGAAATTAAAATATTAATTAATTAGGGTTAGGTTTTTTGGTCCCCCATGTCCCCGAAATGATCCCGATGTCCCTGAAAAAATAGGTTATTTTTGGACCCCATGTCGCGGAAAAAAATAGAGTTAGAGGTTAGTATTGAACTAGAAACCATACATGCCTTTGAAGTAGTCAAGTTTAAAGTTCCTGAAGAAGGCCGTCAGGCCGAAGGCTTGAACATTTAGTGTTATTTTATACATATATTTAGTTTTAGACCCCTAGTGGTCATATAATAGTAAGAAAGTAAAATATAAATTAATTAGGGTTAGGGTTAGGTTTTTTGGTCAACCATGTCCCTGAAAAATAGGTTATTTTTGGACCCCATATCCCCAAAATGGTCCCCATGTCCCTGAAATATTAGGGTTAGTATTGAACTAAAAACCATACATGCTTTTGAAGTAGTCAAATTTAAAGTTCCTGAAGAAGGCCAGCAGGCCGAAATATTGAACATTTAGTATTATTTTATACATATATTTAGTTTTAGAACCCTAGTGGTCATTTAATAATAAGAAATTCAAATATTAATTTTAATTAGGGTTAGGGTTAGGTTTTTTGGTCCCCCATAGCCCCGAAATCCCATGTCCCTGAACAAATAGGTTATTTTTGGACCCCATGTCCCTGAACAAAATAGGTTATTTTTGGACCCCATGTCCCTGAACAAAATAGGTTATTTTTGGACCCCATTTCCCCGAAAAGGTCCCCATGTCCCGGAAAAAATAAGTTATTTTAAAATGTGTGAAGTTGGCCTGACATGAGGCAAGTTAATATTCAACAATTCAAATGTCTTATTATACATCAGACATTTTATTAAACAATCGCAAATTTTAATATCTGTACGGGAATTTAACATTCGCAAAGAATATCTAGAAGATAAAATAGACTTTCAATAAAACTTATTTCAAATTGCCTAGTTCGACATTAGACATTCACGAATTAGTATATTTACAACCCAAATTCGACATAGGTCATTATACATTGAAAAAACGAATGTCGTATTGCCTAGTTAGTCATTAGACATTCGATAAGACATTATCACATAAGAAGATCTAAAATTCAAATTATACATTCGATAAGACGTTATCACATAAGAAGATCTAGAGTCCAAATTAGACATTGAACATTGTATGTTTCAAAAAACGAATGTCTATTTGGTTAGATTGACATTATACTTTCTATCAGACATTTGATTCGATATTGATGAGACATTTGCAAATTAAAAGATCTAGAAATGGCATTGTACATACAAACAACGAATGACGAATTGCCTAGTTAGACATTAGACATTCGCAAATAAGAAGATTTGGAATCAAAATTCGTCGTAGGTCATTGTAAATGCATAACACGTATGTCTAATTGTCTAGTTAGACATGAGACATTGAATAAGACATTCGCAAGTTCGAAGATCTAGAACACAAAGTAGACGTTGAACATTTTACATGCAAAAAACGAATGTCTAAATGCCTAGTTAGACATTAGACATTCGCAAATTATAATAATTAGACATTCGCAAATTATAATAATTAGAACATAAATTCGACGTAGGTCATTGTTCACGGAAAAAACGAATGTCTATTTGTCTTGTTAGACATTAGACATTCGATTAGACATTCGAGCAATCGAATATCTAGAGCCCAACATAGACGTTGAGCATAGGACATTATCATCCGAATGTATAATTGCCGATTAAAACAATAAATATTCAATTGTTGTTTTAATATGATCTTGATTAAGAGCTCTATGTCTCATGTATATGCCGAGGAAATTTCGGGTAAGAAGCTCTGCCAATAAGGATTTTATGTGTAAAAGAAATTTCCGCGACCACTTGCCTTGCCAACTCGGCCTTGCAATGTAAAATCATAGAGTGCTACGGGATATTTCCGCGCTGGAAAGCCGTTGATCGAGTTTACATAACATATAGACTGAAAAGTCCACCTCATCGAGAGCAAACATTCATCATACCTTTTAATCTGGTCCAATTTCGACTCGTTTTTAATTATTAGTCGCCGGGCAGAAGCCCGCGACTTCTATTTTTAATAGCTTTTCGGAAATCACATGGGAGGGCGGCTTATTATTAGAAAGAAACAAATCTAGATGATTTGAACATATTACAATTGTGGTTGTTTACGAACACTAATAAATGACACATCTAAAATGAAATAAATATTCCGATTTTTTAATGTTTGCAGTTTTTTTTATTTCACTCGCATTTAAGTTTTTTGTCTTATTTACGAAGACAAAAGTGGTCCCTTCAAGACGTGAACCAACACCCCCTAATGCAGACTCTTATGTGTCATCATTGAGGTCAATTTCGGATTCTCCTTTTAATAGCAATTTTAACTTACTAAATGTTGTTTTCATGTTCAAAGAGATGTCTTGATTTGTGTAGAATTCATTTAATAATGTTAATCCATGAATATCTAAAGTAGGAACTGTTTCTAAGCTAAATATAGACCCTATTCTGTTGTGTAGTTTCGTGACCTTTAACATCGATTTTCGCGCATGCGCATTTCGATATGAAAAAGCGAGTGATATTATTTTATTTTAGACAAGTACAAGACGAATGTTTGACGCAAAGCGTCAAAGAGAAGCCGCAATATTTCGTTGTACATGTAGAAATAAGAAAAAAAGAACATTTTTAAATCCACAAACAATAGAACAATTTAAACTGTAGACGGTAATGCTGATATATTTCTCCTTTTGAAGACTTTTGTTTTCTTCAAATTACCTCCCTTTAAAGCAATACCAGGATATTTACCTTGTGATTCGAATAAGATTGACAAACATTGAAATTATATGAATGAATACTATTATTTAAATAAGTAACAACAGCAAAATTAAATTTAAGCCAGATAAATGTGTACACATTTCGTTAATTTTTTTTATAGATACCCTAATGTATAGGTATGTATATAAAATTTATAAGCAAATGTTTTCATTACTACGTTCCTAATGTTTGAATAGACTAAGGAAAGTCAAGAATACATAAATAAATCAATGCAGTCTTTTCCGGCGACATTGATGCCTTGCATCAACTTTCTCTTGTAACAGGCATAAATAGTCCTTATGATGCAAACAAGTATTGTATACACATACGTCTTACCTTTTTTAATCTTGAAAAAGTAGCCACTTTCAATAATACATAAATAAATATCGTAACTCATTCATCTATTGGTTTATACACTTAACTTGAATCTCTCCCCGAGTTAGACCTACCAATTCTAAAGACATTTAGCATTAACGCAGCGAAAAAATAAACAATAATGTAGGAAAAGTAGCTAATTCGAAATGACCAAAGATTGAAAGTAATAACGAAAATATACTTTGGGCGGATATTTAAGAAACAAACTTGGCCAAAATTGAGTAAAAACTGTAACATGTAGTTACACAAGTGATAGAAAGCAATATGCAACGTCAATAGAAAAAAAAATAGTGGAAGACAGTGGTGCAGAGGTAGAGCGTCGGCCTCTCGTATCAAAGGTCCCTGGTTCGAGTCCCGTGATAAGAGGGTCCTGACTTTGGGATTTTTCCACACAATCGGCGCGAGTACTGGTTAAGTATCCAGGAAGCAGACACCGAGCGTGATTAATATAAGCTTAAAGCTTGTTTCGCAATCGATTTAAAATAAATAAGTTTAAACTAATAGAAAAAAAAGCCTTTTTTCCCCCACCAAAATGAAGACTTCGTCTGCGCCTGATGTTTGTCACTTAAATGGAACGCTCTGAACGCATCAGGCAATATTGCTAAGTGATAAAAAAAAAAACGTTCCACTCTCGTGACAAAGGGCCCCTGGGCCCGAGTACTCCATTGTAACACGGTGCTGACACGACGAGCATCCCGCTTCCAGCCGGCGTTCAACTCTTGTGAAAAAAAGAGCGTTCCACTGCCGTGACAAAGAGACTCCGAACCCAATGCTCTACTGAAATTCGGTGCTGACAGTGCGAGCACCCGTCTTCAAGCCGGCGTTCCACTCGCGTGACAAGGGCGTCTGGACAAAGTGCTCCCCTAAAATAAGGCGCTGTTAGTCTAACCGTCATTCAAGGGGACCATCTGCGGAACAGCGCGCGGGGGACCGGCGGATCTTTCCTTTCTCGCCCCGAAACCCGCTTGTCTAATAAAAAAAACCGGCTGACGATTGAAAGTGCTCTGTCGTATGTATATGAAGCTAGGTTGGTCGAGACATGCTTATCTGTATAGTTTCTATACCAATAAATGAATGAGTTACTAAAACAATATGAAAAATTACTCCTTTTTTAAAATTTAACTCTTTGAGTTTACTTAGCAAAGACCTCGTTGTCAAGTGCCCATGGACCATGAACACGAAAATGTCGTTAGCACATTAAATCCTTATTAACAGAGCTACTTTCCAAAAATTTCTTCAGCATATAGACGAGACATAGAGCTCTGATCGAACTACAATTAAAAGTTAATTGTTGAAAATTGCATTTAGACATTCGCATTTCTCAATGTTTAAAGTCTAAGTTTGAGTGAAGAGATAATAATTTACGCATGTTTAATCGAATGTTAAATGTTAAAGTTGGCATCTAAACATTCGGATTGTTGAAAGAGTCAGTCTATTTAAACTCGATCTTCGACTTCGCTGCGCTGTAAAAGCTCGTTACACTGTGTGATTTATTTTGCATATTTCGAATTTGCGAATTTTTATGGTCTAGCTAGGAAATTAGAAATTCGTGCTTGGGCTCTATATCTTGTAATTTACTAATGTCTAATCCAATGTTTGATGTCTAACTCACCAGTAAGACTTGTGGTTTTTTTTAAACGTACAATGGTCAACGTCTTATTTTGGCTATATAATTTCCGAATTTCTTATTGAATGTCTTATGTCTCACAAGGCTATTGGACATTCGTTTTTGCACGTACAATGACATACGTCGTTTTGGGTTCTGAACTTTCTAATGTGCAAATTGAATGTCTAACTAGGCAATTAGACATTCATGTTTTCCATGTACATTGATCTACGTCTAATTTGGGTTATAGATCTTGTAATTTGCTAATCTCTAATCGAATGTCTAATGTCTAACTCACCAAGTAGACATTCGTTTTTTGAAGGTACAATGGTCAACGTCTAATTTGGGCTATAGATCTTTTAATGTTTGAATGTATTATGTAATGTCTTATGTCTAACAAGTCTATTAGACATTCGTTTTTGCACGTACAATGACCTACGTCGTTTTTTAGTTCTAAACTTTCTAATTTGTTAATGACTAATTGAATGTCTGTCTAACTAGGCAATTCAATATTCGTGTTTTCCATGTACAATAACGTACGTCGAATTTGGGTTCTAGATCTAGTAATTTGTGAATATTTCTAATCGAATGACTATACATCTAACTCACCAAGTAGACATCGTTTTTTGAATGTTCAACGTTCAATGTTCAACGTCTACTTTGGGCTCTAGATCTTCTTATTTGCGAATGTCTTATTGCATGAATAATGTAGTATTGCATGTATAATATCGTTCAGGTGTGTATAAATTAATCACTCAGGCCATTCGGCCTTCGTGATTAATTACTACACATTTGAACTCCAAATCGTGATATAAGAGCCGGTATATCACTCAAAATGAGACCTGTTTCCTAAATTTGCAAACGTCTTATTGAATGTATAGTGTCTAACTAAGCAATTAGACATTCGTTTTTTACATGTACAATGACCTACGAAGAAATTGGGTTCTAGATATATGGTAATTTGCGAATGTCTAATGTCTAACTCGGCAATTCGACATTCGTTTTTTGCATGTACAATGACATTCATCCGGTTTTTTTTTAAATGTCTATTGTCTAACGTCTAATTTGCCGTACAGATATTACAACTTGCGAATGTTTAATTGAATGTCTGTTGTCTAAAATGACATATGAATTTTTGAATATATAATATTTAACTTGCCTTCTAGCTGGGACGACTAATACGCGTATTAGTTGTCCCAGCTTCTAGAAATTAAAACGTGCATATGTCTAATGTCTAATTAGACATTCATTTTTTAAATGTCTAATGTTTTACGGCTTCATATCAGGCCAACTTCACAAATTAACATGCCCAGATGTACTTAAAGGCACACTATTGAACATCAAATAATACGAGTAAACAAATCGACGGCGATGTTTCCCGTCAATAGGTAATGAGTATGAACTTTGAAAAACTTTGCTATACCGTCTTTTCAAAAATTGTGTCCAGAGCGGATTTTTCGATGCACTCACGATTCTGCTACGTTTTGGTTGGATGAAAAGAAAATATCGTAACAAATAAACTTCTAGAGGAAATAATCAAATATGATAATACGTACTCGACAAGGGAACGATCACAAGTAATTTTATATGTGATAAATTGCGTGTAATAACACTCGTCGTCTATTTTTAAAATGAGTTCAAATAAATACTGATAAGGGTTTTCTGACTAACCGGAAGTTAAAAATCCAAATTCGGTAATATGACGTCATTCTATTAGCGTAACACTAATGATGAATAAATAACCAAAAGGAAAACGATAACAATTATAGGAAAGGATGGTTTGACTCGTAACAACCGTAGTTCCGTAAATTATGGAATCATTTCATTTGAAGTACTTTATGAAGGGCAGGTTGATTATTGTTTGTACCTGTCATCATAATTTCATAGATTTAAAATCATATTTAAAAATTGAATATATGCTTGACCGGATGATGATTGTTATTTTCTTTGCTTAGGACGGTAGGACTCGTAAATAACTGATCGTGCTGCAAGCAAGGGACTAAATGTAGTTTACCGATCACATAAGTTAATAAATGTTTACTCGAAATAGGTAGCACCTATACTCATATTACACTCTATGTTAAATGTATAAATACAGGTCCATTCCGGTATTTCCATTGTCCATTACGGTCCATTCCTGTAATAGGTCCATTCCGGTATTTACATGCACCCAATTTTTAACACTGGTTTCTGCTCTCTAATCAATGAAAGGGAACACTTGAAGACAAGCAGAGTACCATCTGTTAAACGGTAATAATGTAAGAACAACACATGTTGTGAAATTAGGAAGATTGTAAATAAAGAAAATGCCAGATTTTATTATTCCAGTGATTTCGTTCATCGCATCACTGTTTTTCGTAATTTTATTCATTGCCTTTGGTAATCATCTTTTTTTAGAATGTTTAGAATAATTCGTTATATTGGGTTAACATGAAAGTATACTGTGTAGAGCAAACTGAATAGTTGTAATATGTCTGAGCTATTTTGTTTAAGAACTGCATATGCCTCCATGTTATGTTACTTTTCAATAGACATTACATAACTGCTAAAATAAAAATAAAAGCAGTCTAGATCTTGTGGAAGCTGGTTAGAAATAATGTTATCTGACCAGAGGCACAAAACTCGGATTACGAAACAAACCAATGCGGTATGCGGATATGGAACTACTTAATGATTAATCAACTAGTTGTATCATCGCCCGCTGATAAGGGTCGTTACAGCGAAAGTCTATACAAATTTGTTGTCCTTGTCTTATATATAGATTTTGACTGCAGTAAACCGTCTTGCAGAACGATTTTCATCATACTCTGTAGCCACTGAATTCCAAAAGAAATCAGGAGGTGCTTGGGCGGAGCTAAATTAAGCATAAACATGTGTATGCGTCGTATACAAATTTGAATTTGATTTTACCTTTATGATTTTTTACAGATTCGATTATGCTACATATATATAAGTTGAAAACTGTCTATATAGATCTTACGGGACACTAGTTATGAATGCGTGTCTTCACAGATTTAGGTCTCACCTCGGGTGGTCTCTTGATCTATAATATTAGTGTCTATACAGATTTGAATTTGATATTTTCTATACAGATCTTAATTATCTCTCTCTGTCTCTCTCTCTCCTCTCCTCTCCTCTCCTCTTCTCTCTCTCTCTCTCTCTGTCTCTCTGTCTCTCTCTGTCTCTCTCTGTCTCTCTGTCTCTCTCTCTGTCTCTCTCTCTGTCTCTCTCTCTCTCTCTCTCTCTCTCTCTCTCTCTCTCTCTCTCTCTCTCTCTCTCTCTCTCTCTCTCTCTCTCTCTCTCTCTCTCTCTTTGAACATCTGTATGGACACACTGTTGAGTATAGACACTGTCGAACCAGTAGAAAAATCAAATTCAAATCTGTATAGACACATAGTAAAGGCATGAACACAGCATGTTTAAATGACAACAATAATAATGACTAATTTAAGGGAGATAAAATAATGTTAACGACTTTAAAAAGCTTTTACGACATTCAAATTAGTATTGACAAATTTCAACCAAATCTGTATAAACTTTCGCCGCTTCCGATAAGGGTTGTGTAGAGTTACTCTGATACCCCTTAATTCCCACTTCACATTTCAAGCTGTGATTTCAAATTTGCTCTGCTGGTTTTAGTCATTTTAACACCTACAGCTGTGGGTAAAAAGGTGAATCCACGTTTAGAAACGTAGTGGTAATTTGGTATGCAGCCCACATACACCATACGGGCCTCTATAGAACGAGGAAAGAGTATAGTAACTTATTAATTATGCATTAATTTATTCATAAGCAGACCTAACTAGGTTTATGAGACATGGCGTTTTGTGCACTTTATTGTTATACAATTTCAACTCAAAGATGATGCAACATGCCTGATGAGCATTTTAAGTCTTTAGATGGAAGGAGAATAACAGTAAATGCTGCATGTTTCTGAAACACTTCATCTGCAGATGTTCACAAGCACACCTGTATATTATTATTAAGAGAATTTTGTGCCAAACTTTTCAGTTTATTAACAATTGGTTCATATTACATCAAAAGCAAAACAAGCTTTCAGCTTATATTAATCACACTTGATGTTTGATTTCTGATTTCTAACCCATTAGTTGCGCGGCTTGTGCCGTTAGGATAGAAATATCCCAAAGGCAGAACCAACTCATCGAAGGATGTGAAATAACAATCCATTAATGACATAAACTCCAATTAAGTAAATATATACATGTTTTTTTTCTTTTCTTCCAGGGTGGTATGTGGTATGGACATTATTTTTGAAAAAGTTCAAGTTTGTTCGAGAACTTTTGGGTACAAACGGATCTGAGACAAATGTGTCGGAGAAACCAAGAAGAACCAAAGGAAAACCTCGAAGGGAGTGAGACAAGTTTAACAACAATGCTTTTTGCTGTGATAATTGATATACATGTACAGTACAAATATGGGAAACGGAGTAACTACCATTACTGTGTTCTATAAGATAGAATATTATTTGAGACTTAATTTAGGCCCATTGATACATCAAGATAATTTGCGCCCGCTTTGTTTGATGCCAGAAAACACAGAGATGCACTGAAAAGGAACCAATCTGTTGCTGATTGGCTTTCATGGGAACATTTAAAAATGCGAAGGAAAATCTTTCTATTATACCTATGATGTTGTACAGTATAATATACTCGTACATTGTGTATATTGTTTTATATTTTTCTAATTAGTAATTAAGTGCAATTTTTCATTATCATGATAAGTGTTTTCCCACATCTTTGTAAATATTGTGGTTTTAGATGAAATTGTTATTTATGAGCTTCACTTCTCAGAATGTTTTCAACTCTTGTATGATCATCATACTTATTTCATCATATTTTTCCAACAAGTCACCTCTTTAAGAATCAAAGATACACATGTGTTTTCTGGTTGATTATCCTGTCAGCAACAGTCAGTTAACCCTTTCCCACATACAGAGGCTTTCTGACAGCTCTGCAGCAGACATAATTGTGAAAGCATTGTGACATAAGGTGAAATTGCTCAAAACAAGCATTTGCTCCTTTTGCCACAAGGTTTTCAACTTTTTTTAGTAACAATTCTTTTATAATTATCTTTTCTTAGAAGTTTTCAAAGTCATTTGTTGTATGAGGGAAAAGGTTAACTTCAAAATTGTAAATATTTATTCCGTCGGATATAATGATATAGCTTAGTAGTTATATACCTGAAAGGACATTTTTCTGCTTTGAAAATATTTGAGAAAAAGAATGTTGCAGACTTGAAAATATTTTAGGAAAAGGTCATATTAAATGATGAGCAATTTCTGCTTTTTCCACAATAATTCATAATTATTCCACTGTGAATGCTTTTAATGTTGTCTGTATCAGGTAAAGGATTTATTCATTCTAGTGTAACAGGTGTTGGTGATAAAGAAAATTAATCTGTATAAAGGAAGTCTTCTAAATCATTTTCTTACTTTCTGTTAACCCTTTTCCTCATACGACAATTCTGCAGCAGACGACTTTGAACATATTTTGTCAAAACATAGAAAATCTCCATAATTGAATGGATAACCTATGACTAAAAGTGGAAAACATTGTGGCAAAAGGAGAAATTGCACGTTTTGTGAAATTTTTTCTTTAATCACTATGTTTTCTAAAAGCCGTCTGCTGCAGAGGCGTCCGAAAGCGTTTATATGAGGGAAAGGGTTAAACATTTTGTGTACATTGAAAAATCGGGTTAAAACCTCTTTATAAACTGGCTTGTCTAAGGTTTCTGATTGCATGTACCAGTTTTTATCATGGCATAACTACATTTTACAGGTCTCATTGCCTGTCTGGTTAGCAGCAGACAAATTTTGAAAAAGCATTGTGGCCAAAGGTGAATTTGCTCATGATGAGCAAAATTTCACCTTTGACCACACTGTTTTCAACTTTATTTACCGGTAACAATTAAGCTATCTTTTTATGGAGATTTTTCAGTCTTTTGTCAACATGTTTTCAAAGTCGTCTCCTGTAGATTTCCTGTATGTGGGAAAGGGTTCAAGTTATATTGGTGTAAATTTAGTGGGGTTACACTTCTAGATTTTTGTCAGAAGATGGATTTAGTTATATGTCATAAAGTCAGATTGTGAAGGCTCTGCTGAGATTATGCTTATTGACAAGCTCATATGAGGTTTCACCAAATAAAAATGCAACAGGATGTGGATTATTTATTGATATAATTGTGGTTATCATGTTTCAAATCATTCCCTTGATACTTTTTTGTCTATGATCATTATAATGAGGTTAGATGTCATTTGCTTCAGACTGTTTAGTAAATAATGATACATCATGTACATGAATTTGTTGGTTCATGAAGTAGTGAAGTGACAGAAACACTAATTTAAGCAAGAATGTTTGTCTCTGTAATCCATTCAATATTGACCCTTGTGAAAATATTTGCGAACCTTTATGAAATACAGAAGAGATATTCAAATCACATTGGCGTCAGGATCTGCAAACAGAAATATTCTTGTTTAGATTAAAGTGTTTGGAAGACTTCTGATTTTGCTGTGTGGTAGAAGGATTCCATTTTATACATGCATTTAGACTTTTGGTTAGATACTGTTTTGAAGTATTTAATATTATCACTTATACCTTTACCAGTGACCTTGAAGCAGAAGGTCAAAAACTTGTTGGTTTTTCATCTGGCAAAAGTTAAACCTTTCCCACATGGATATGATTTCTGACTTCTTTACATCAGATGACTTTTGAAAACATTGGGGCAAACAAAGTAATTGCTCAACTTTTTTTCAGTAAATATACTTTCATTTGAAGAGATTTTCCATGTTTTCAAAGTCGTCTGCTGCAGCTTTCTTGTATGAGGGAAAGGCTTAAAGTTATTTCGTATCACATCTCTGTTACTGCTATTTGATTCAAACTTCACATTATATAATGTGTTTTGTGTCTTAACCCTTTCCATCATACGACAATTCTGCAGCAGAAGACTTTGAACGTATTTTTGTCAAAACATAGAAAATCTTCATAATAGAATGGAAAACCTATGACAAAAAGTGGAAAACATTGTGGCAAAAGGAGAAATTGCACGTTTTGTGCAATTTCTACTTTTGTCACTATGTTTTCAAAAAGCTATCTGCTGCAGAGGCGTCAGAAAGCGTCTATTTGAGGATAAGGATTAAGACAACTTAATTTTGGAGTAAAATTTTCAATTCTTGTCACATCTATAGCTACAGTCACGTACTAGGATATTTGGTTGTAAGTCCACACATGTGTTTCAATTCTGTTTTGCATCATACCGGTAATATGAGGTCTGACAGAATGAGATATGTTGATAATGAATGAGTGGATTTATCTCAGTCTTAAAAAAGGTGTCAACGATACATTCTAAGAACTGTATTCATGTAATTCTGATATTGATTAAATTTCATTGGTTAATTGTCATTCATTAAAAAAACCATGTACAACGTAATTATAAGATAATTTCAGTTTTGTTTATTTTATTCTCAAGCTCTCACAAATAAGATGTACAGGTTCTTATAATCAAACACCGGTCCAGATAGCCTATTAGTTATTACAGAGGACTAGATAAGGAGTAAATAGTTTGTCTTATATGATACCTCTCTTAGCACTCATTAAAACCTTTGCTGTTGGTACTCAAAATAATCCTCCTTATCTAGAGCTCTGTATAATATTACATCTGTTTCAGGAGTATGAGGCGCATCCAAGTAGCTCAGTTGGTAGCAAAGCGGCTGATAATCCAGGGGTTGTGAGTTCAATCCCCAGCTCAGCCAGCATTCTTTCTGACATTTTACAAAAGCATATGCGCCACACATGTCATTTGTCTTACACCATGTCTAACAGTCTATGTGTAAAAGCAGCCATATCCTCGAAATCCTCGAGCAGCCAGTTAGTTAACTCTTTCCCACATACAACAAATCTGCATCAGATGACTTTAAAATGATCTAGGCAAACAAGTGAAAATTCTGTAGTAATGAAAGAATAATTACGGAAAAAAGATGAAAACATTGTGGCAAAAGGAGAAATTGATCATCATGAGCAATTTCTCCTTTTACCACAATGTTTTCAAAAGACGTCTGCTTCAGAGGCATCAACAAGTGTCTATGTGGGCAATGATTAAGTAGTGGCACAAAACACATGGTGCCATGCAAAAGGATAGAATTCAGAAACTAAACATGCTACAATATCTCATTAATGGCTGGCCCTTCCAAAAAGGGTGACATTATGATAAAGAATATATATAACTATATTTGGTACCGGATGAAACCTAATGCGCTTACTGAGATATTTAAATTTGGTATCAGTGGAAATGTGCACTTTATATAGATATATATTGTAGTGTCCAGATCATGGAGATTGTCCATGCAAATTCTTTCTGGATTATGAGGGTTTGCTTCAAAAGCAAAGACTGTCCCTCATTTCATTTAGCGGAGCAGAAAGTACAATAATGTCAGCATTGTTCATCTCTTTTACCTTTCCCCACATAAAGCAAATGTGCAGCAGAATACTTTGAAAACTGCTAGGCAACATTATGGAAAGTATCTAAATGGGAAAATTTAATTATTGCAAAGACTTAAAAACCTTGTTGCAAATGGGGAAATTGCCTATTATGAGCAATTAGTCCTTTTGCAACAATGTTTTCAAAATAAAAAGCAAACATTGGAAGGATGCTGGTTACCTTGGCGGAGGAGGTACTGGTGTAAGAGAGCAAGGAACCATTTGGGTAGGTAAACTGGCTGTCATGTTCTAACTGAAATACTGTTAAAAACAGTACCCTTTACCATTCACCTAGGTTGTGTAGTGGTAAAGGGTCCGCCTCGGTGCGGGAGGTTGCAGGTCCCCAGTCAGGTTATATTAAAGACTTTAGAAATGGTAGTTATGGCTTTCCCTCCTTTGTGCTCAGGGTTGTGGGGTTAGCATTCTGACTGACTCGCTAGTGTCAGGTTAAATGGACCAGTAGTACTGGTAACTAACCAAGGAAGCACCTTGATATAACTGAAATACTGTTGAAACACCATACAAACAAATCACATTTGCAGACACATCTACAAAAGACAACATCGGAACACGTTGTGGCAAAAGAAGAAATTTTTCCTTTTGTCACAATGTATTCAACTTTTTTACCGCTAGTAATACCTGTTATTTCATTTATAGAGTTTTTCCAGATTTATCTCTAAATGTTGTTAAAGTCATCTTCTGCAGATTTGAGGGGTTAAAGGAATGCACAGAAATTTTGATAATGCGACTCAGCAAAATATTGCTCATGCAATCTTGAATGGTCAAAAACACCCTACATTCTATAATTCAAAATTTGGAAAATCTTCTGCTTTTAATCTATTTGTTCAATTTCAAAATATTTCAAAATAACGGACAAGATTGATCAGAAAACATGATAGCCAAGCTAAACAAAAAACCTTACCTTAGGGTACTGGCAAGCAGTGTGGACCCAGATTAAACTGCACATCAACACAATCTAATCAGTTTGCCAATTTGCCACAGGAGGTTTCTAGGAACCAGTCCGACAATTCTAATATTGTCCATTAATATCAGAAAACATTGATGCACTTGTACATCACTATCACCCTAGGACAGGAGACCAGGGTTCGACCCCCAGCCTGGTAATACCAATTACTACTTTTAAAACGGGAAAGGCTTACAGATCTACATTGACTACATTATACTGTTTATCACAGAATATTCACAAATCATCTGCTGTTGAAAAATTACAAGAAGGTATACCTTGTTTTAACCCTTTCCCTCATATAGACGCTTTCTGACGCCTCTGCAGCAGACAGCTTTTTGAAAACATAGTAACAAAAGAAGAAATTGCACAAAACGTGCAATTTCTCCTTTTGTCACAATGTTTTCCACTTTTAGTTATAGGTTATCCATTTAATTATAGAGATTTTCCATTATTTGACAAAATATGTTCAAAGTCGTCTGCTGCAGAATTGTCGTATGAGGGAAAGGGTTAACTAGAGGAGCATGATGAAGCAGATGATATAAAAAAATAGATAAAAGATTGTCATGGTATAATTTATGTTAATCAGACATTGAGAAAAAAACCTCAAAACATGTTACAGATGAAATAACAAACGTATAATGCATACAGATATAAAATTGATGTATGATTTATGATTTTTGATATTCAGAATTCACTTCATTTCTTGTTTAATTCTCTTTTTTGTCGACTCTTTTGTATATTTTCCATGACTTTGTTGGCTGTATTCAGAGACCCATTTGTAAAGAGTCCAGTGGCAGACAAGCCTTGACTTGGGTCCACAATATACTTGTCTTGGAAGGTTTCCAAGGCCACAAGACGTCTCAAAACCCTCTGTCTTGCTTCTGTTTTTCCAATGAGATTTGTTTTCTTTTTTGATGAATCATTTCTTTTTGCATTCAGTTGCACATGAGGCATTCCAAGGTCTTCTGTTACCATGGGAAACATATCTTCTGCTTTTACTGACTTTTCTTTTGATTTTTTCCTTGCAACTTTCTTTATATGATTAGTTTTGGCCACATGAAATACCTCACTTTCTTTCTGACTTGGAGATTGAATAACTTTGAAAATAGATGGTAAACTATTTGGACTGCTGGCTTCATTCATTGTAGCCGAGTCGCTATGTGTTAAAACAATGTTTGCTGGAGTGTCAACACAACTTGACCTTGATTCATGTGGGTATGGAGATGGTGTTCCTTGTTTCTTATCTTTTATTGATGTGTTGACCTTCAAAAAGTGATTCTCAAGGTCAGACCAAAGTCTTTTAGCATGCGTCTGCTGCTCTCTGATTTTAGCAATATGTTTTGTCAAACCATTTGTTAACATGGTAAGAGACAAAATAGATTCCTTCATGTTTTGAAACAGATCTTTGTTTATTCGGTTATTGATAATTTTTTCTTTGTGATGTTTAAACTCATCCAAAAGAGGATCTCTAGTTTCACAGTTGCGCTTTGGCTGTTTCTTTTGTCTTATTACATAAATTTTATCATTTGGATTGTCTGATGCAGCCATAGTTTGGTTGTTACCATTGCAGAGTGATGTTCCTTTAGCACTGCTTTGTCTTCTTCTGAAACATGTACAATTTAGAAACAAACATTTAAGTGTGCGCATATCATAACACAAGTTGCCGTATTTTAAGAGATAAAACACTACAATTCCGAAACATACGACAGTTATAAGGGCTTCCCTCTAAACAGAGCATATTTGCATTTTGTCACCTCAGCACGATAAAGTTTTAAAAATGTGCACATATAGAAAAGTAAATACTTAATTTGGCTGTGTCTTTTATGCTCTGTCTCAAACCTTCATAATTTTTATATTACCCATAGAGGTTCTCCATTCTTATCTTTAGAGTTTTTTTTTATTTCGATCAGACTTAAAACAAGAGGGCCATGAGGCCCTGGAACCGCTCACCCGAGAATGGGCTTTTTAAGACTTTACTCTTTCAGTGCCAATGGCAATATCATCAAGACAAACTTTCTGACAAAATTTCAAGCTGCTCAAGTAAAAAATGCAAGCTCTATAGTGTTAACTAGATTGTTCTACAATTTAGCCTAGTGACCTAGTTGTTGACCTGACCTGACCCATATTCAAACTTGGTCTAGATATCACTAAGGCAAACATTCCGACAAAGTTTTATCATGTTCAAGCCAAAAATGCGGCTTCCAGAGTGTTAACAAGATTTTCCTTACATTTGACCTAGTGACCTTATTGTTGACCCGACATGACCTATATTCGAACTTGGCCTACATATTACTAAGACAATCATTCTGACAAAGTTTCAACATGCTCAAGCCAAACATGTGGCTTCTAGAGTGTTAACAATCTTTCCCTTAAATTTGGCCTAGTGACCTAGTTTTTGACATGACCTATATTCGAACTTAGCCTAGATATCAACAGGACGAACTTTCTGATAAAGTTTCAAGATGCTCAAGCCAAAAATGCGGCTTCAAGAGTGTTAACAAGATTTTCATTAAATTTGGCCTAGTGACCTAGTTTTTGACCCAACATAACCCAGTTACAAACTTGGCCTAGATATCCTCAGGACAAACTTTCTGATAAAGTTTCAAGATGCTCAAGCCAAACATGCGTCTTCCAGAGTGTTAACAAGATTTTCATTAAATTTGGCCTAGTGACCTAGTTTTTGAACCGACATGACCCAGTTTCGAATTTGGCTTAGATATCATCAAGACAAACTTTCTGACAAAGTTTCAACATGCTCAAGTTTAAAATATGGCTTCCAGAGTGTTAACAAGATTTTCCTTCAATTTGGCCTAGTGACCTAGTTTTTGACCCGACATGACCCAGTTTCGAACTTGGCCTAGATTTGATGGAGATATATGTTCTGATAAACTTTCATGAAGATTGGATGCAAAATGTTGCCTCTAGAGTGTCAACAAGCAAATGTTGACGACGGACGACGGACAAAAGGCGATGATCACAAAAATTCACCTTGAGCACTGTGCTCTGGTGAGCTAAAAACATATCGGATAAAAAAATCTTGTTGTCTTGACTTTATTTATTGTTACTACTTTTATTAAAGAATATATATTTATGAAACACCAATGCCCCTTGGCAGCAATAAAGTTATTCTAGAATTAGGTCAAAGGTCAAAGTTTAACCCTTTCCCACATACAGCAAACCTGCAGCAGAAGACTTTGAAAACATGTAGGAAAAAACATGGAAAACTTCTACAAATGAAGGTATAATTACTGCAAACAGTTGAAAACATTGTGGCAAATGGAGAAAATTGTTGGTATCATATGTACGGTCTTGTCACAAGGAATGCACATGCTGATCATGAACGAATTATAACTAACAGGCATATAAGCATATGCTTTTAAAAATAAATGAAAGTAGATCAAGGTCGCAACATAAAAAAGTTTGGTATCACTCAGAACGTACTGCCACACAAAGAATACACATGCCTAATAGAAAAAAAAAACTTTCTCCGATGGCTCAAAAGTTATGGTCAATGTTACAATGTTTGCCCCTAAGTCTGTGAAGTAGGTTAAATACAAGTGCTGTAGTTCACACTAATATTTGATCTTTTTAGAGCCACTTCTGATCTCTGAAAGTTAAAAATGTAAATACTTCCTCCCAGATTTTATGATATCCAAAAATGTCCCTTCTGGAGAATATTTTGATTGCAAATATGTGTAAGCTTTCACAAATAAATACCATGTTCAGCATTGAACATCATTAATACACTATTAGCAGTCCTCAAGTGGTACCAACATTCATCTGATTTTATCAAATTCTAGAACAGCAATAATCCAGTTATGGCCCTTTCATTTAATATACATTTATAAAATATTGTTAAGTATTCCAAGTATCAATGTGAACCTAAATGATAATCTTAACTAAAAGTAAGTTAAAAACAAGAGGGTCAAGATGGCCCTAAATCGATCACCTGAACGATAGTAAATTAGAAGCAAATATTTAACTGCAAATATCTGTGAAAATTTGATCAGGAATTCAAATGAAACTGCAAGGAGTGAATACTCAGTTAAAGAAATAGTTTATCAGTAAAAGCCATTTGTATCTTGAAATCTAACGAGAACTTTAATAAGAATGGAATTATAAACTTTTGTCATTTTGCACCGTTCCTGATGCCAAATTATCTTGGAATCTGACAAATGGATTATGGAGATGGAGGTTTTTAAAGTTTGGATATTTTTCTAAATTTCTGATGTCGCACCAACAAAAGTTCTACACAGAATTTAAGTCTTTTAACACTTTTGAAAGAGGACCACCAAATGAATATTCCTGTGAAGTAACGTTGAAATTGGTCAAGTGGAATGGTAGGAGTTGTCATTTGTAGCTAAAAGTTCAATTTACCCCTTTTGTGATGACGCGATGTTGCTATGTTTTTGCAACCAATTAATACGGCTTGAACAAATTAAGTAGAGGATCACTGAAGTAAGATTCCAATTCAATTTTCTTAATATCAGACAAGAAATTTCCAAATGTTGTCATGTTGCCCTTTTTCTGATGCCTCCTGACTGCCATGTTTTTCAACCAAACAGTATGCCTTGAACAATCTTTGTAGAGGGTCACCCAAGGAACATTTCTACCAAACTCATGCGGATTCAGAGGAGAAGATTTTTAAAGTTTGGACATTTTGCCCCCTTTCTGATACCGCAGCAATCAAAGTTCTCAATGGAATTTAAATCTTTGAACAATTCGGAAGAGGGCCACCAAAGGAACATTCCTGTGAAGTTTGGATGAAATTGGTTCTGTGGTTTAGGAGGAGATGATGTTTGAAGCTAAAAGTTAACGACGGACGACGAACGACAGACGACGGACAAAAAATGATCAGAATAGCTCACCTTGAGCCTTTGGCTCTAGGTGATCTAAAAAGCCATAAAACAAGCGTAATGTGTGATAGAAATATGAACCTTACAAAGTAAAATCAAATAGTGACGCATAAGAGCTTCAAAATTCAAAGATATAAATTTAGTGGGTTAATGAACCTAATATTATACTTAAGTCAATATCAAAGTAAAAAATTGGTCATCATTAATGCAATATGCATGTAAGATTTATATCCGTTGCTTTATGCATCCCATTATGAAGAATAAGCATTCACAATTTCAATACCTTAGCTGACGTAATTACAAAGTGACCTAAACACAAAACCTAACTGAGAATTTAATTAATAAAGAGCCATAACATTTTCAAAATACATGGAAGAGTTATGGCCCTTGTACTACAACGCAGCTTTTGATGATGACAATGCATTATAAGCTATAAAAGTTAAGCTTACATGGTTTATGAAACAAGTCTACCAACGAAGGTGTCTAAGCTGCAAAAGGACCATAACTGATGAACACGAGGGCCATGATAACCCGGAATCGCTCACCTGATTAAATATAACTTGGTAAATGGTCACCCAAGGAACACTTTTGATAAAAAAAAAACATCTGTGCAAAATTATTGGTTCTCTCTTCTAGAGACCCTTAAAGTCGGTCTTCGTTTCTGTCCGTTTGAACAATCTTGGTACAGGGTCGATCACCCATAGAACATGTGTGCAAAATAATTTTCAATTCGGGCGTGTATTTTTTGTATTTTTTGGACAAGAAGATTTTTTAAGTTTTTCCTTTCCATTTTCATGGCAACTAGAGTTTCAGATGAAATTCAATCCTTTGAACAACTTTGAAGGGGAACCATCATTAGTCAGGTTGTACCTTGTTATGTCATGTGAAATGGATGCCTTTGTGATAGTTTGTAAGTACTTACACATTTGGTCTGTGAACCGTCTTATTCTGAACATTTCTTTCATTTGATGGCTTTCCATCTTGATTTAGATCTTCCTCTGCCTGTCGTATTGTCACCATTTCCACATAGTTATGTAAAGGAAATACACTCTGTAATGATAAAATTAAGAACAATGTGTGTTTATGAACATCAATGCTCCTGGTATTTCCCATGTATACAACAAATCTGCAGCAGACAACTTTAAAAACACCAAGGGAAAAACCTCTCAAAATGGTAAAAAAAAATTGTTTAATATAGTTGTAAACACTGTTGCAAAACGGAAAATTGCAAGAAATTTCTTAGTTTGAAAAAATGTTTTCAAAAGTCGATCCCTGCATAGACGGCAGAAAACATCTGTATGTGGGAAAAGTTTAATATCAAAGTCACAAGAATTTTTTTTTGGGGCTATAACTAGATGTCAAATCGCTACTGATATGGAAGATCAATGTTTAAGTTTTTTGAAAAAAAGATATCAATGTCAAGGTCGTCACACCATCTAAACTTTTGAAATAACTGGAAAGGACTAGTCTTAAAGTGTGCAAGCCGTATCTGGGACAGGTCAAATGTTTACGTCAATAATAGAACTAGGTATTACTAAAAATGTTTTTCATCATAAGCAAAACACATGCCACAATTGAAGATACTATCACCAACAACAAAATACGTCAAGGTCGTAACATCGAAATTTATGATATATAAATGGAGAAAAAGAAGTGTTACAATGAATACATATTAACGATAGTCATACTAATCTGTGGTAATATGGAGCAAATTGTTTATGATACAAATAACATTTGGTGCTTCTGTCAGAGGCATACAACATCTAATCTAGCATAAGGTGGAAAGGATTAATTGCTCAGAACATAGGCAAAATTATATTGGGAATTTTCCAGATGTTTTTGAAAAAACAAAAGACTAAAAAATTAAATGAGATATTCGGTGATTTAAAATGTCACATGCTTTCGCCTCTTGATCATTGTAGAATTTATATAAATAAACATTCAAAAACGGAACTTTGTGGGGGTAAAAGACAGTGTCAACATTTATGATCATACTCGCCATAAAAGTCAATTCCTTCCAACTTTTAACCAATCTGAGGCAGATGATTTTGAAAATATCTTGTCATAATATGGAAATTTTCTCTCAATGATAGAATTGTTTTAGAAAAGAATTTAACATTTTGTGGGGTAAAGAGAAATTGATTATCATTAACATGATAACATATAAATCCAAAATGTAAGTTCAAGCTCTCGCCGTTGTTGCTACAGCAATCAATTCATTTTGTCTTTAAAGGTGCTGAACTCAAGCAGAGACATATAAACGCCGTGTTTATATGCCTCTGATTCAAGATAGTAAAGTCAAAGTTTTAAAACTGTTTAAAAGTTGTCTTGAAATATTAAAATCATAATTCTGGGATAAAATTAGAGTAATAATTTAATTTTCCAGTACAATAAACATGTTTATGCTTCATTGTTACCCAGTAAGCCAGAACGGTTTACATTTTCGTGACATGCAATTGACTGATTTTCAACATTTACTGCCAAAATTGTTTTGAATAATTTATAAGCCTACTTACTTTGTTGTCACTTTAGCAATATTTGTAGAAGTTTAATTATTTCAAATTTTTTATCTCCGTCTGGATTTCAGCACCTTTAAAACAATTACATCCAATTTTCCTAACATATACTAATAATCTTTTTTTTTTTAAAAGCCACTATAATGTTAATCGAATCTAGTACGAGTAAAACAGAAAAGTACATTTAAAAATGCAGCTTACCACATATCCGTAAACGTCATTACCATGGTTCAAATTGACGTCACTAGTGTTAACTTAGCGTCGTGACGTAACGTATGGAACATTTGATCTATAAATAAGCAGGCCAATAAACACGTATAATTATGGTGGTTTTAATGATCTCTTTTGCGAGACTGTGGTCAGAAAAAAAAATTAACCCTTAAACCGAACTGGAATTCAATAAACGTTCGCTCTTAACAATTTCGACACAACTCGAACTGCGAATATTCAGACACGAGCATCGCGAACTGACTTTGGGACGAATGTCATTTTGGGGAACCACCTTGGCGGAAATTACGAGAATCAGAATTTGCACGAGAATTTCAGAGCGCGGACACGTAGGTAGGAAATATATTTATACTGTCAATTTTGTCACTTAAATAAGAAACTTCGTTTATTTCTGAATTTTCCTCATGTAACGTTTAACTTAAATTTGCAGTAGATGTAGCTCTCTTTTCACGACACTTCTGCTCGCCGAATGCTTTTAAAACACTGCACAGTTAGGGTAAACAAAATCAATCAATTAATGCATTTTCATGACATTGCATTTTCGCAATGCCGGAATTGATATATCTTTTTCCACATACCAAACGTCTGAAACAGATGACTGATGATATATATTCAAAAATAAAAATTAATTATTGAAAAGAATCGAAGAAACATATGCATTGTCTCCTTTTGGCACAATGATTTCAAAAGTCATCTGCTACAGATGCATCAAAATACATCTACACATTGGAAAGGCTTATTAAACTTATGAAAGATGGATATCTTCAACTCATTGGGAAAGGAGAACTTTGTGATAATAACAAGAGGAACAATACTTTTCCAGCATTGTTCTTCAATTCATCAAAATTGTTCTTTTATTTTAATATTCATTGTGTCTTTGCTGATCTTGGTCTACAGTGTACATCCCTTCCCCCTTGCAGATGCATATTGAAGCAAATATAGAAATACATCTATTAGGAGAAATATGAGAATAATGAGCTATTTCACAATTTCCATTTGTGACGATGTTTTCAAATCTACTCAATGTCTATACTTTCATCTGTATAGGTTTTCCATAATTTTACTTAGATGTTTTAAAAGTCATCAGCTGCAAATTTGTTGTATACGTGGGTTATATGAGATTTTAAAAGTAACATGATTAGGGATAAGAGAGAGTTTAATTATTACAGCTGATTGAATAATTAAAGTTAAGCCCCGTCACTTACCCATTTGTTTCCTTGCTTTCTCATATCGGTAATCCACACAACAGACTTTCCAAGCATCTGGCTGCTTTTCCTCCACATAGACTGTTAGCCCATTGGTGGAAGACAAATAATGCTGGTCAAAGTGACTTTTTTTTCAACCGTCGGAAATAATGTTGGACTAGCTGGGGTTCGATTGCACAACCCCTGGATTGACAGCATGAGTCGCTACCATCTAAGCTTCCGGGGCTTAGCTTATCTATTACAGGTGATCATGATAGATAATTATTTTTCAGGCTGTAAATTGACCAGTCTCTGAAGTACAACTGAAAGCAACAAAATGGATGGAAAGATTCCAAAATCAGTCATTGGAGGACTGGCCTGTCGTATGCCAATGTCTAAAAATTCGCAGGTTTGAACAAATTCACCCATTCCCTTATAAAAATCGTAGTTTGATGACTTTCATAGAAGCAGACAACATTGGAGACAGTGTGACTGAAGAAGCAATTCTTCATTTTCCACAATGTTTTCAACTATCAAAAATTATACTTTTGATTTTCCTTTTATTTGCAATTATTTCCCATAACAGCTTCAAAGCAGATGACTATTTGAATTAATTAACCCTTTCCTACTTATTGACACATTCTGCCTCATCTGCCGCAGACGACTCTTAAAATCATTGTGACAAAAGGAGAAATTGCTCAAAACAAGCAATTAAACCTTTCGCCACTTTCATTTCAACTTTATTTTTACTATTTAAACATTTATTTACAGAGATTTTCCTTGTTTTTGTATGATTGTTTTCAAAAGCATCTGCTGCATACTTGCTGTATGTGGGAAAGGTTTAAAATACGCTAGGTATAAGGTTAAACAATTACTTGGCACAGAACTTGATGTTCTTATGTTTTATTTCCCTGCATTTCTGCAAGTAATAATGAAGAGTTATTTCACATATCCTAAAAAAAAATTGAAACTCTGGAACCCTTAACCCTTTCCAACATGTATACAACAAATCTGCAGCAGAGGACTTCGTAAACAATTAACCAAAAATGTCGAAAATCAGAAAGAAGAATTATTCAATGAAGTTTAAAACTTTGCAAACGTAAAAATTGCTCTATATGAAAATTTTCTCTTTTTGACACAATGTTTTCAAAAGTTATTTTGCTGCACATGCATCAGAACGCATCTGCAATTTGGAAAGGGTTATAAATGCACTTAGTCGAACCATTTAATTGCTACTCAATGTGTCTGCAGCAAATGACTTAAGCAAACATTGTTGGAAAAGGAGAAAATATGCACAATGAGCAATTTCCCCTTATCTATAGATTGGCGATGTCCATCTGTCTGTCCGTCTGTCTGTCAGTCAACATTTTGGTTAAAGTTTCAGGTTGAGGCAATATCTCAGCACTGGAAAGGGTTACAAATTTGAAACTTTGCCTGAAGGTAACCAGTAACAAGTTCTATTGATTTCTATGGTTACTTTGACCTTGACTTTGGTTTGTCAATTTTCAAGGTCAAATTGCAGACAATCCGGCCTTACCGTCTTCAGCGGTTTCTTGTGATCACAATATTTGCTAAAGCCTTCTGCTGAAGAGTTGGTGTCTGGCAAGGCAAGGTTCAAAGCTTGTTTTCGAGAAAAGATTATGCTTTCACATTCATTCTTTTTATAGCTTCTCTGTCAGTGAATGGAATCCGCTGTGGTCGAGTTGTTAGCGTCGCGTATTTGAAACATGGTGTTCCTGGTTTGATTCCCAGTTGCAGCAAGACGGTCATGGTGGAGTGCCCTGGGCAAGGCACATTTCCTAGCCTAGTACTGGTTTGTTTACCCAGGGATCATGAATAAGTGAAATAATGTTGGTAACGGCGTAAAACCCCAATAAAACTAAAACAACCCAAATCACCCATGCAGACCTTTCTTCCCCATCAGATTGCTCTGTCAGTATTTACAATAAATGATGCAAGATAACTTTTACATGGATGGATAGATGTCAGAGCCAACGCTGGGTCAAAAAATCTTTTCGCAATCGATTTTTCGCCAAATTTGAAAAGTTTTCGCCACTCTTTCAACATTGTAAGCTAAATGTTTAGCAACTGGCAACAAATTGTTTCCCTCTTTTAATACAATTTTTATTTTATCAAAAGTCAAATTTATAGATATATATGTATAAATGTTACTGTTGTTATTGAGTCATGGTGCGAAAAAGCAAGGTATTATTGTAACAGTTTCTCACTTGCAGACAACTTTTGAAACCATTATGGTAGAAGGGATATTGCTCATGATGGGCAATTTCTCCTTTTGCCACAATGCTTTCAATGCTTTCAATAACTGTTGTTATTTACAGAGATTTTCCATATTTTTGCCTGAAAATGGCATATCACTGTGATAAGTCTTTTGAGTACCTTAACATTAAGGTTTGGAGGTCATATAAGGGTTTAACCTTTTCCCACATACAAAACATATGCCGAAGACGACTTTGAAACATTTATAATTTTTTTTTTGAATATCTTTATAAATAAAAGTATAAATTGTGGCAAAAGGAGAAATTGCTCATTACAAACAATTTATTTTTTTACGACAATGTTTTCAAAATTTGTCTGTTGTAGAGGCGTCAGAAAGTGTCTGTATGTGGGAAAGGGTTAACATGCTTATCCTGATCTGAGTATCTGATTTGTATTGTCTTTGCAGGAGTTCTGGGATAATCTGATCAATGGTAAGGATATGATAGGTAACACCCACTGGCCTCCGGGGTTATACGGTCTGCCACCAAGGATTGGAGCCCTGCCCGAGCTAGACTGTTTTGATAACACATACTTTGAAATCCCCAGTGTAGAGGTAAGTTCGTGTAACAATTTCTTGCAATGGTGTTTTAACTATTTATCAATTACAATAAATTTGCAGCAGACGACTTATCTAAATATCTAGGTTAAAATATGAAAATTATCTATAAACGTAAATTATCATTATTGAAAACAGTTTCCCACAATGTTTTCCGAAGTCGTCTGCTGCAAATCTTCAGAAAACATCTGTTAGAGGGAAAGGGTTAATGTCGGCTGCATGCAAACAAATATTTTAGGGAAAATATCTAGCAGCTAAAATTTAAAAATTCCTAATACAGCCAACATTAGATGTCCTCGCAGCAGAAGACATTTTCAAAAAGGAAAATTTTCTTCAGATTAGCATTTTCTACTTTTCCCTTTACTAGTAGTGCCAAAAAAACATTTCAAATTTGGAGATGCTACTACTTTTTCAAATTAGTTTACACCTGAAAATAATCAGGTACAGAGCTCTAGATAAGGGCATTTTGCATGTTCTAGAATCCTTATTTGACCATATCACCCTGTGATGTGGGTACTCAAAAGAATCGTCTCATTTTTTTCATGTTCTAAAATCCTTATTTGACATTCAATCCCTATGTTGTGGGTACTCAAAAGAATCGTCTCAGTTAGACGATTCTTTTGAGTACCCACATCATAGGGTTTGGTTGGCTAAAAAGAGAGATATTGTGGGGAAAAGAGCTGAATACCCCTTCTTATCTGGACCTCTGCAGGTAGATCTAAACACTCATTATGATAAGGCAGGCATATCCCCCCCCCCGTCTTACCAGATCTCAATACTTAATTTGTATAAATATATGTCTTTTAGACCCTTCCAAACAAAAATATTGTGAATATGAAATGATATATTGTGCACATTAAAAAATAATTATTTATTTAGACAGCAGAAAGCAGACAAGTTTGACAAGTTTATTCTTTTGTTTAGCCAGGCATGTCAGGTTGACACATATTGTTATCTTCTCTGGCCTTTTTTCAGTTTGTCTTGTCTGTCGCTCTATCACACATTGATGAAATAATGGGCCACACCAGTCATCTGTTTTTCGTTTCACCTGCTTTGGGAGGGTGACAATTAGGGTGCATTTTCATGTTATCCATACATCAAACTTTGACTTATTAGTAGATGATACATGTCTTCCTTCAAAAGATAGTCTTTCCTTGGAAAGGGTCAAAGTTGTGTAGAATAAATTAACTTCTTTATTACAGGCTGACAACATGAATCCCATGTTGCGACATTTACTTGAGGTTACATATGAATGTATAGTGGACAGTGGTCTGTCACTAGCAACTATTCAAAAAACAAAGACGGGAATCTACCTCGCTTGTTTCGGATCGGACACTGACAATACGGAAACATCCAGAGAACCCTGTGACTATGGTAACAAAGCATTTAACCATTTCCCAAATAATGACACTTTCTGACACCTGCAGCAGACGTCTTTTGAATTCATTGTGACAAAAGATGAAATTGCTCATTATGAGCAATTTAATATTTAGCCACAATGTTTTCAACTCTATTTTGTATGTGGGAAAAGGATAACCCTATTACTTATACAGACGACTTTTGACATATCACATTACTTTCAAAAACATTGTAGCAAAAAGGTTAGCTGATCACACTGAACAATTTTAACATTTTGCAACAATGTTTTTGGCTCTACTCGATCAATAGTTATATTTTCATTTAGAGATTATTCATATTTGTGTATAAATGTATTCAAAGATGTCTGCTAGGCACATTCACAATTACGATCTTCTTCTCGTTTATATTTACGGGATGAAATAGGATGAAATAGGATGCGTAAAGTCATCATTTGGCAGGACAGGGTACACATGCTGATTTGTTGTATATGGGAAATTTAGATAAATTTGCTCCAGACGACTTTGTAAAGCATCGTGGACAAAGGAGAACCTGCTCCAAACAAGCTGTTTCGGGTGAAAACTGTTAGATAATTCCCCTTTTTGCACCAAATATAACATATTGGAGTGACACATAATTATTGGACTATAATTCTAGTATTCAACAGCGCTCTAGATAAGGGGCATTTTTCATGTTCTAAAATCCTTATTTGACATTCAAACCCTATGTTGTGTGTACTCAAAAGACTCGTCTCAGTGAGAGGATTCTTTTGAGTACCAACAACATAGGATTTGGTTGAGTAATAAGAGAAATAGTGTTGGGAAAAGACCTGTTCACTCCCTCTTATTTAGTCCTCTGATTCAATAAGAAGTTACAATTATGACTAGGGATGGCAAAGGTTACCGATATTACTAACCGGTTACTCGTATAATTTAGAAACCGGTTACTCGGTTAACCATATAGATTCATAGACAATAAATCCGAGTTTTGTTATTTTTGTGGTTCTTTTAACTCGCATTTCCCGGTCATGTATAAATAAGACTAGAACATTGTTATCGGAACGTTTTCGTTCGTGTCAACCAACTTTTTCAATTTTATTTTTTTAATTTAAAGTTGAGATAATAATCGGTTTTTTAACGAAGTGACTGTTATACAATTTATAATATGTTGAATGAAAGAGATGCATAGCTGCATATTTTCAAATACCAACTCAGGGGGAAATTTGTTTGAAAACTACTCTTTAAATCTTCTAATCCGATTGATAAATAATTTACAAATACAAGAATTCGAATTTATCAAATTCATTCCAATAACATTAATAAGTCCTTATCATATGTTTCTAGCCTTGTATTAGACATCAACGTTCTTTTTTTTTAAAAACAAACTGTCCTGTAATAAATCGTTTAATCAGCCACAATTATTCGAAAACAAACGGTCATCAATACAATCGAGTGTTTTCACAGTTATGTCAACATTTCCGATCGAGATGTGAATAGTTAACTGGTCAGATACGTGTGACAAATTGAAAAGAACAAAAGGTGAAATACAACTGTGTATATATTTTATCTATTTTTCCGAGTACTCGGTTACTTGAATTACTAACCGATTAATCGAAAAACATACGGTTAACCGGGTAACCGATTAATCGCTGCCATCCCTAATTATGACTAATAAGTGTAGGCAAAGAGTGAAGGCTAACCTGAATCTTTACTGTTTTAGATACAATAAGTATCCGTTTTGCAAACAGCCTCGGTGGTGTAGTGGTAGAGCATCCACCTCAGGTGAGGGAGGTTGCAGGATTGATCCCTGCCAGTTAATACCAAAGACTTTAGAAAATGTAAGTAATGACTGCCCTCCTTGGTGCTCTGGTTTGCTGGGCTAGCATAACGACTGGCTGGCTGGTGTCGGGATAAATGAACCAGTAGTACTGGTAACCTACCTAGGAAATGCTGTGATATAACTGGAAATATTGTTGAAAGCAGAGTATAACACCAATCAATCCTTTTTTGCAAGGAACAGTTCACTTTTACCTTTTTGTTTTGTTCACAGCAAGTACCTCACCATATTTAGTTGGAGGCTTGGCCAAGTCTTTTGGACTGACCGGACCTACAGTTACCGTCCACACGGCTTGCAGCTCGAGTATGGCAACATTCAACATGGCAGTGAAAGACCTTCTGTCAGGAAAATGCACATATGCCATTGTAGCAGGTTAGCAAGGACCTAGATAAGGGACATTTTTCTTATTTAAATATACTTATTTGATCATTAACCCTTTCCGTCATATAGACGCTTTCTGACGCTTCTGCAGCAGACGGCTTTTTAAAAACATAGTGACAAAAGAAGAAATTGCTCAAAACAAGCAATTTCTCCTTTTGCCACAATGTTTTCCACTTTTAGTCATAGGTTATCCATTCAATTATAGAGATTTTCCATTTTTTGACAAAATATGTTCAAAGTCGTCTGCTGCAGAATTGTCGTATGAGGGAAAGGGTTAAGATTAATGCAATAGTCTTGAATTAAACCATAATTAGACTTTTGTTACCCCTTTGAATTTAACGGTTGAATACTATTATGTGGGTACA
Source organism: Serripes groenlandicus (assembly GCA_031761405.1). NCBI lineage: Eukaryota > Metazoa > Mollusca > Bivalvia > Cardiida > Cardiidae > Serripes > Serripes groenlandicus. The sequence goes on along the minus strand of JASEVX010000010.1, from coordinate 48,069,077 downwards.
TAAAGAATAGTCTGAAGCATATGATTTGTAACCGGACTGACAACATTTGTTTTATAGGCGTTTTACATATTTTTCAACATTTTTTCAGTGGTCCTGTTTCAAGCCACGACGCTAACCATTTCTCCATTGATTATAAGAAAAACTTAAACCCTTTCCCTCATACAAGCACTTTCTGAATTGTATAATCTATTTTTCAGGTTGTAATCTTGTCATAAATCCATTGTTTAGTCAACAAATGTTTGTGTTGGGCATGCTAAGTAAGGAGGGTATAAGTTCAGTATTTGATGAAGCAGCAAACGGTTATGTGAGAGCCGAGGGATGTGCAGCTTTAATTCTGGCAAGGTTTGTTCAACACTTTCCCTTTTAATGCGCACTTAATGACCTTAGCTGTCGATGCGCCATAAAACACTATACATTAATTCATCTATTCATTCAACACTTTCCTACATACAACTTATCTGAGGCTGAAGACTATATACAAAAATGCAAAAATATGAAGTCTTCATAAATGAGAATTAATGTATATTTATTGATGAGTTGAATATGTTGTGACAAATTGAGAAATTGCTTATTATTAGCAATTTCTTTTCTTGTCACAATGATTTCAAATTTAACCCTTTCCAACATACAACAAATATGCAGCAGATGACTTTGAAAACATAGTGACAAAACCCTGAAAAATCTCCATAAAAGATGGCTTAATTGTTAAATAAAGTTGAAAACATTGTGGCCAAAGGAGAAATTGCTCATCATGAGGAATTTCACCTTTGGCAACAACGTTTTTAAAAGTCGTCTGCTATTGCATAGAAATGTGTCTGCAGGTGGGAAAGGTATAAGTTATCTGCTACAGATGCCTCAAAAAGGGTCTGCATGTTGGAATGTATTATGAATCATTGGTCATTTACCTGACATTCTAGTGTTGTTTGCTTTGATAATAGCTGAGGGAAATGTTTCCCACATACAACAAATTCGCAGCAGACGACTTTAAATACATCTAGACAATAAATATGAAACCGCTTTTTTTAAAATCAAGTATAATTGTTGAATAAATTTTGAAAACATAGTGACAAAGGGAGAATTTGCTCATCATGAGCAAATTCACCTTTGTTCACAATGATTTTGAAAAATCGTCTGCTGGAGATTCTTCAGATGGGATAGGGTTAACCCTTTCCCTCATACGACAATTCTGCAGCAGACGACTTTGAACGTATTTTGTCAAAACATGACAAAAAGTGGAAAACATTGTGGCAAAAGGAGAAATTGCACGTTTTGAGACATCAAATGGCGTCTGTTCAATAAAAGGGTTAGCTTTTTAAGGTGAAGACAAATTTCATACATGTATATAAAATGATATTTTGAAACAGTAGAAGGCATTGTTTAAAAAGAGAAATTGCTCATTTCGATAAAGCACGGAAGCATCAAGTGATTTGCAAATGTTTTCCGAAGTTTAATTTGTTTAACCCTTTTCCTCATATAGACGCTTTCTGACGCTTCTGCAGCAGACAGCTTTTTGAAAATATAGTGACAAAAGAAGAAATTGCTCAAAACGAGCAATTTCTCCTTTTGCCACAATGTATTCCACTTTTTGTCATAGGTAGAGATTTTCTTCTGCAGAATTGTCGTATGAGGGAAAGGGTTAAATGGGGTTTTAAGCCATTTGAAATGTACCTTGCCCAAGGACACTCCACAAGGCCTTGTGCGAGCAGGAATTAAACCTGAGGCGCCTGGTCTCAAATCCTATTAACCACTGATATCTTTGACAGACTGCAGCAACCCAACTTTTGAAAGTATTGTGGAAAAACAAGATAACTCGGAATGTACTAGTCCTCTACTTCACCTTCCAGAATGTTTTTAAATCTGTATTGAAATCATACATCCAGATTTCAATATTATATTAGGTAATTCTTAACCCTTTCCCACATACAGATGTTTACTGACGCCTCTGCAGCAGACATTTTTTGAAAAGATTGTGGCAAATGATGAAATTGCTCATGATGAGCAATTTCTCTTTTTTTCCACAATCTTTTCCACTGTATTCTAACATGTTCCTTCCTGAATAGAGAGTTTCCATAATTTTGACACTGTTTTCAAAGTCGTCAGATTTTTTGTAAGTGGGAAAGGGTTAAAGTATTAGCCCATTACCTGATATGCGATCTTTAGAGTTTCAGTTTGAAATTGTCTGAAGAAAAGAATCGAAGTTATGAGCTAGTTATGTCTCCCCCTGTATACAGGGGAGATATATTGTTTTTGTCCTTGATGTCTGTCTGTCTGTCTGTCTGTCTGTCCCCAAAATCTTGTCCGATCCATATCTCCCAGACGGCTTGAAGGATTTTCATGAAACTTGGGTCACATTTTCACCTCATCAAGGCGACGTGCAGAACCCGCGTCTCGACAATATAGGGTCAAGGTCAAGGTCACGCTTGAAGGTCAAAGGTTTGAGGCTTTATTTCGTGTCCGCTCCATATCTCCCAGACGGCTTGAAGGATTTTCATGAAACTTGGGTCACATGTTCACCTCATCAAGGCGACGTGCAGAACCCGCGTCTCGACAATATAGGGTCAAGGTCAAGGTCACGCTTGAAGGTCAAAGGTTTGAGGCTTTATTTCGTGTCCGCTCCATATCTCCGAGACGGCTTGAAGGATTTTCATGAAACTTGGGTCACATGTTCACCTCATCAAGGCGACGTGCAGAACCTGCGTCTCGACAATATAGGGTCAAGGTCAAGGTCACGCTTGAAGGTCAAAGGTTTGAGGCTTTATTTCGTGTCCGCTCCATATCTCCGAGACGGCTTGAAGGATTTTCATGAAACTTGGGTCACATGTTTACCTCATCAAGGCGACGTGCAGAACCCGCGTCTCGACAATATAGGGTCAATGTCAAGGTCACACTTGAAGGTCAAAGGTTTGAGGCTTTATTTCGTGTCCGCTCCATATCTCCCAGACGGCTTGAAGGATTTTCATGAAACTTGGGTCACATGTTCACCTCATCAAGGTGACGTGCAGAACTTGCGTCTCGACAATATAGGGTCAATGTCAAGGTCACGCTTGAAGGTCAAAGGTTTGAGGCTTTATTTTGTGTCCGCTCCATATCTCCCAGACGGCTTGAAGGATTTTAATGAAACTTTGGTCACATGTTCACCTCATCAAGGCGACGTGCAGAACCCGTGTCTCGACAATATAGGGTCAAGGTCACGCTTGAAGGTCAAAGGTTTGAGGCTTTATTTCGTGTCCGCTCCATATCTCCAAGACGGCTTGAAAGATTTTCACGAAACTTGGGTCACATGTTCACCTCATCAAGGCGACGTGCATAACCCGCGTCTCGACCATACCGGGTCAAGGTCAAGGTCACGCTTGAAGGTCAAATGTTTGAGGCTTTATTTTGTGTCCGCTCCATATCTCCTTAAAGGATTTTCATGAAACTTGGGTCACATGTTCACCTCATCAAGGCGACGTGCAGAACCCGCGTGTCCACCATACCGGTTAAAGGTCAAGGTCACGCTTGAAGGTCAAAGGTTTTAGGCTTTATTTCGTGTCCAGTCAATATCTCCAAGACGGCTTGAAGGATTTTCATGAAAATTTGGTCACATGTTCACCTCATCAAGGCGACGTGCAGAACCCGCGTCTCGAACATACTGGGTCAAGGTCAAGGTCACGCTTGAAGGTCAAAGGTTTGAGGCTTTATTTTGTGCCGCTCCATATCTCCAAAACAGCTTAAAGAATTTTCATGAAACTTGGGTCACATGTTCACCTCATCAAGGCGACGTGCAGAACCCGCGTCTCGACCATACCGGTTCAAGGTCAAGGTCACGCTTGAAGCTCAAAGGTTTTAGGCTTTATTTCCTGTCCACTCAATATCTCCAAGACGGCTTGCTTATGTTTAGCAACAGTTGTTAACTGTTTTGAAGAATACTTCAGTCTTGAATGTTACAGCTGCAGTAAAAATATGTGTTTCTGTAAACCATTTGAAATCATGTCCACTTTGTACCAGGTCAAGACAAAACATTAGTAATTAAAAATTGAGTACTGTCCAACTTGGTCAAATTTTTGTTTGTCTGCTTTATAGGTTGGAATGTTTTGAGAGATTTTGACAGATATTTGAGGGGGAGACATATGTTTTTGTCAAAACAATTCTAGTTTGAGTTTGATTCTAAGACACCACAAAAGATCTTAGGTTTTTTATGACAGCAGATATCACTGCTCTATCATTTGTCAGTCACTTTTTGACTGAATTGTTCATACCATAAGTTTTTTATAGTCAATATTTCTTTTTAATTTCACACAGAGATGCAGAATGTTTCCCGAGGGTGTATTGTAATGTGGTTGATGTTGGTGTTAATTGTGATGGATACAAGGAAGCAGGTTTGAAAGTTTTTATTTTTTGATATTATAAGACTGATTGCAATGAATTCTTACTTGGGTGACACTCTAGGTACCATGATTTTTAAGCCTCTTTTGATTGGTCAAAATATGAAAGCAAGTTACTGGTGCCAGTTTTCCGTAAATTTCCCTGGATACTAGGCCAAAGCACTTGGGTTAGCAACGGTAAGGCCATATTGACTTCTTCTTTTAATGCACATGAAGCAAACATACTTTTGTCAAATTTGCTTGGAAAAGAGAAATTGCTCATAAAAATGAAAATTAATTGTCTTTCAGCTGACGTTTCCAATATTGTTTCCAATATTTTTTGTAAGATTTTATTTCTTAACACAGGTATCACAAACCCTAACCCAGAAATCCAGGCTTCTTTAATGAAGGAGATATATACAAGGTCAGGGGTCAATGTCAAGGACGTTTACTATGTAGAAGCACATGGCACTGGTACACAGGTAAACAACACTGTTAATCATTTTGACTCGGGGAATGGCTAAAGACAAATTATTTCTTGCCCAAAAGTATCATTTGGGAATATTGCACATAGGCTAGATCTAGGTACCATTTTGCCTAACTGCTATGGAATTCTTATTTATCTAATATATCAAGTGGATTGCTTGTTAGCTCGCCTATTCGAAGAAATAGGGGAGCTTATGTTATCACCCCGGCGTCCGCGTTGGCGTTGGCGTTGGCGTTGGTGTTGGCGTTGGCGTCCGCGTTGCCAGCTTGGTCAAACCTTTGCGTGCAAGGCCTTTTCTCAGATACTGTGTATGCTGTTGCTTTGAAACTTCACACACTTATTCAGGATCATTAGGGGACCTTGTATGTCAAGTCCCATAACTCTGGAATGGATTTTGACTGAATTGTGCCCCTTTTTGGACTTAGAAATTTGGTCAAACCTTTGCATGCAAGGCCTTTTCTCAGACACTGTGTATGCTGTTGCTTTCAAACTTCACACACTTATTCAGGGTCATTAGGGGACCTTGTATGTCAAGTCCCATAACTCTGGAATGGATTTTGACTGAATTGTGCCCCTTTTTGCGACTTAGAATTTTGGTCAAACCTTTGCGTGCAAGGCCTTTTCTCAGACACTGTGTATGCTGTTGCTTTGAAACTTCACACACTTATTCAGGATCATTAGGGGACCTTGTATGTCAAGTCCCATAACTCTGGAATGGATTTTGACTGAATTGTGCCCCTTTTTCGACTTAGAATTTTGGTCAAACCTTTGCGTGCAAGGCCTTTTCTCAGACACTGTGTATGCTGTTGCTTTGAAACTTCACACACTTATTCAGGATCATTAGGGGACCTTGTATGTCAAGTCCCATAACTCTGGAATGGATTTTGACTGAATTGTGCCCCCTTTTTTGACTTAGAATTTTGGTCAAACCTTTGCGTGCAAGTCCTTTTCTCAGACACTGTGTATGCTGTTGCTTTCAAACTTCACACACTTATTCAGGGTCATTAGGGGACCTTGTATGTCAAGTCCCATAACTCTGGAATGGATTTTGACTGAATTGTGCCCCTTTTTCGACTTAGAATTTTGGTCAAACCTTTGCATGCAAGGCCTTTTCTCAGACACTGTGTATTCTGTTGCTTTGAAACTTCACACACTTATTCAGGATCATTAGGGGACCTTGTATGTCAAGTCCCATAACTCTGGAATGGATTTTGACTGAATTGTGCCCCTTTTTGGACTTAGAAATTGGGTCAAACCTTTGCGTGCAAGGCCTTTTCTCAGACACTGTGTATGCTGTTGCTTTCAAACTTCACACACTTATTCAGGGTCATTAGGGGACCTTGTATGTCAAGTCCCATAACTCTGGAATGGATTTTGACTGAATTGTGCCCCTTTTTCGACTTAGAATTTTGGTCAAACCTTTGCGTGCAAGGCCTTTTCTCAGACACTGTGTATGCTGTTGCTTTGAAACTTCACACACTTATTCAGGATCATTAGGGGACCTTGTATGGCGTTGGTATCAGCGTTGCCAGGTTAAGATTTGCATGCAAGTATTGAAAATTTGTGATATCTTGCAATAAATAATAGTGTGTGGTTTTATCTGATACTGATACTGTAAGTCTTCGGTATTATGTTCACTATTGGCATACATCGTATATAAACCAATTTACAGATTTAAAAGGCCAATATGGACTTGGTTAACATTTGCATGGAAGTATTGAAAAGGTGTATTATCTTGCAATAGGTGATACTGTGTGACTTTACCTAATGCTATAACTGTTCTGAAGTAGGCCCTGATAGACGATGGCCCTGATAGGCGAGCTATATTGTCCTCCGACAACTCTTGTTTATCCCATGGTTTGCTGTCTAAATTGAAAAATAAATGTTGTTGAAAATTGGCAAAAGAAAAATTGAACATCTGGTTTTTAGCTCGACTATTCGAAGAATATGAGAGCTATACTACTCGCCCTGGCGTCGGCGTCCACGTCACACTTTGGTTAAGGTTTTGTATGCAAGTACTTAAATACTTCATGTATTGCATTGAAACTTTCTACAACCTTACTAAACTATCACACCTATGTAGATTATCAAGTTAGATAACTCTATCCTGAATTTTATGCAAGTTATGGCCCTTTTTTACTTAGAAATTCTGGTTAAAGTTTTGCGTGCATCTTAATTAATTGTCCATATCTCAGTATTTACTTGATGCATTGCATTGAAACTTTATACAACCCTACCCAAGCATCACACCTATGTAGATTATTAAGTTAGATAACTCTATCCTGAATTTTATGCAAGTTATGGCCCTTTTTTACTTAGAAATTCTGGTTAAAGTTTTGCGTGCAACTTAATTAATTGTCCATATCTCAGTATTTACTTGATGCATTGCATTGAAACTTTATACAACCCTACCCAAGCATCACACCTATGTAGATTATTAAGTTAGATAACTCTATCCTGCATTTTATGCAAGTTATGGCCCTTTTTTTACTTAGAAATTCTGGTTAAAGTTTTGCGTGCAACTAAATTAAGAGTCCATATCTCAGTATTTACTTGATGCATTGCATTGAAACTTTTACAACCCTACCAAAGCATCACACCTATGTAGATTATCAAGTAAGATAACTATCCTGCATTTAATGCGAGTTATGGCCCTTTTTAGAAATTCTGGTTAAATTTTTGCGTGCAACTAAATTAAGAGTCCATATCTCTGTATTTACCTGATGCATTGCATTGAAACTTTCTACAACCCTACCCAACTATCACACCTATGTAGATTATCACGTTAGATAACTCTATCCTGCATTTTATGCAAGTTATGGCCCTTTTTTTACTTAGAAATTCTGGTTAAAGTTTTGCATACAACTACATTAAGAGACCATCTCTTAGTAACTACTTGATGCATTGCATTGAAACTGTAATCAACCCTTCCAAACCATCACACCTATGTAAACAATAAAGTATGATAACTCTATCCAGTACATTTTTCAATTAATGGCCCTTTTTTAGCTCACCAGAGCACGTAGCGCTCAAGGTGAGTTATTGTGATCGCCTTTTGTCCGTCGTCCGTCGTCAACATTTGCTTGTTACTACTCTAGAGGCAACATTTTGCATCCAATCTTTATGAAAGTTTATCAGAACATATATCTTCATCAACTCTAGGCCAAGTTTGAAAATGGATCATGTGGGGTCAAAAGCTAGGTCACTAGGTCAAATTTAAAGAAAATCTTGTTAACACTCTGGAAGCCACATTTTGGGCTTGAGCATGTTGAAACTTTGTCAGAATGTTTGTCTAAGTAATATCTAGGCCAAGTTCGAAACTGGGTCATGTCCGGTAAAAAACTAGGTCACTAGGTCAAATTTAAGGAAAATATTGTTAACACTCTGGAAGCCACATTTTTGGCTTGAGCATGTTGAAACTTTGTCAGAATGTTTGTCTTAGTGATATCTAGGCCAAGTTTGAAACTGCGTCATGACCGGTTAAAAACTAGGTCACTAGGTCAAATTTATGAATAATCTTGTTAACACTCTGGAAGCCACACTTTTGGATTGAGCATGTTGAAACTTTGTCAGAATGTTTTTCTAAGTGATATCTAGGCCAATTCTGAAACTGGGTCATGTCTGCTCAAAAACTAGGTCACTAGGTCAAATTTATGAATAATCTTGTTAACACTCTGGAAGCCACATTTGTGGCTTGAGCAGGTTGAAAATTTATCAGAATGTTTGTCTTAATGATATCTAGGCCAAGTTCGAATTTGGGTCATGTCCGGGTAAAAACTAGGTCACTAGGTCAAATTTAAGGAAAATTTTGTTAACACTCTGGAAGCCACATTTTTGGCTTGAGCATGTTGAAACTTTGTTAGAAAGTTTGTCTTGGTGATATCTAGGTGATATCTAGGCCAAGTTCAGTTACGGGTCATTTTGAATCTTTGTCGGAATATTTGCCTTGAAGATATCTAGGCCAAATCAAATATTGGTTTGGTCAGGTCAAAAACTAGGTCAGTAGGCCATATTGTATAAAAATCTTGTTAACACTATAGAGATTGCATTTTTGACTTGGAGCAGCTTGAAATTTTGTCAGAGAGATTGTCTTGATGATATTGCCATTGGCGCTGAAAGAGTTTTAAGTCTTAAAAAGCCCATTCTCAGGTGAGCAATCCAGGGCCTCATGGCCCTCTTGTTTAACTAGAAATTTGGTTAAAGTTTTGCATGCAACTACATTAAGAGTTGATATCCTAGTATTTACTTCATGCATTGCTTTGAAACTTTATGCAACCCTATCCAACTATCACACTTACGTTGATTTTCAAGTTAAATAACTGTATCCTGCATTTTATTCAAGTTATGGCCCTTTTTGGACTTATAAATTCTGGTTAAAGTTTTGCATGCAACTACATTAAGAGACCTACTTCATGTATTGCATTGAAACTATATACAGCCCTTCCCAATCATCACACCTATGTAAACAATCAAGTACGATAACTCTATCCAGCATTTTATGCAAGTTATGGCCCTTTATGGACTTCTGAATTAAGTTTTGCAACTACATTTAGAGTGTAATCTCATTTACAACACTTGAAGCATTGTATTGAAACTTTATACAACTTTTCCCAATTTCACAACTATAAACACAACCAATTAAGATAACTCTATCCTGCATATGGTGCAAATTGTTGCCGTTATTTTACTTAGAAATTATGGTTAAAGGTTTGCATGCAACTACATTAAGAGTCCATATCTTATTAAACACTTGATGCATTCCATTGAAACGTTATACAACCCTCCCTAACCATCACACCTATTAAAATAATCAAGTTAAATAACTCTATCCTGCATATAATGCAAAGTATCACCCTTTAAGAAATTGGGGTTAATGTTTTGCATGCAACTACATAAGAGTCCATTATCTCAGTAACTTAAATAAGCGGTGGAATAGTCGAGCGCGCAGTCCTCCGACAGCTCTTGTTAAATGTACTGCAATATAGAATATATAAAATAAATAAATCTCAAACAAAACTTTTATCTCCTACTTTATTTCAGGTAAATGCTCTAGTTTTGTTGAGATATAATATTTCTGCCTCTGTGGCCGGATTCACTCAATAAAAATGGCAGCCACAGTTTGACCCTTGCTTGAACCGTATAAGTCGGCTAATTGGGTTTAAACAATTGGAATCAACGCAACTCTTGAATTCCGACAGGTGTGGTGGTATTGGTTTCATGCCTTATATATTTTTATCATGATATAAGTATAGGTGTGGGACCAATATCATCTTTCCTGACCTTGGCTGTTGTAAACCGGGTAAAACCCTTAACAAACAATCTGATATTCTATTTCCTGAATTTCCTGCTTTGAAAAATCCTGGAAATAGAATTGTGAAAGCTTGAAATAACAGTGTGGTAACTTGTAAGTTCCTTCTCCTTTTCCCAAAATGTTTTCAATAATCCTCTGCCAAATATGCATTTATAGTTCATTAAAAATCACCTTTGACGGGTCGCTTTATTTATTCAGGTTGGAGATACGGCAGAGACAACTGGTATAGCAGACGTATTCTGTGCGGACAGAGATGAGCCCTTACTGATAGGATCAGTTAAGAGTAACATGGGACACTCAGAGGCTACTTCAGGTTGGATTTTGCTATCTCTACCCTGATACAGTTGACAGAAGGGTCTCATAAATTAAAAAAAAAATATTGCACAACAAGAGAAATCTTGCAAATTAGGCAATTGCTCCTTTTCCTTAAAATATTTTAACCCTTTTCCATGTGTAGACCTGTATTGGTGCATCTGAGGCAGACAGCTTATGAAGATATAGTGACTAAAAGGAAATTGCTCCTAATGAGCAAGTCGCAAGGAGACGTTAAAATCAGGAATTTTGGTTGGCCACATTTATGTTCCTTTAAACTCTCTTGTTCAAAATCATGTACAAATGCTTTCCGACTCCTCTGCAGCAGAATACTGTAAAACATGTACTTAGAATTTGTGAGGTCAAATTTCGCCATTTTTGCCCCAAATCAGCTTTTAAATTCACATTTTCATGAATTTGCGATATCGGCTATTTTAAAAACAGGAAACAGTGCAACATTTTCATCACACTGAACGCACTCTCAATTGTTACTTACCTGTTATCACTTGCCAGCGTAAATAGTGAAATGGTGCCAATGTTAACAAAAAAAAGGTACGAGTACAGGCGTCAACAAGGTGAATTGATGAAACAGACAAATTAACGAGAGACTATGTGTGAAAAACTTCGCTATAACTGGTTTGTACCTAGTTATTAACACACTAGGTAATCTTCCCGTTACAAATTGGTTAACACCGTTGATGTATAATTATAACATATTTTTATTGTTTAAATCGGCTCAAGTAGATTATTTTTCGGATATCAAAATATTTCTGATAATATTCGCGATTATTTTGAATTCGTGAGAAAATCATTTCATGTACTTTTGAAGACATTGCGGCAAAATGAGAGATTTTTCAAAATGAGTAATTTCTGCTTTTTCTACAATGTTTTTCACCAGCTCAGTTGGTAGCGTATCTGACTTGTGATCTGTAGGTCACGGGTTCGATACCCGGTTGAGGCGAACATTCTTTCGGGCGATTTTTCCCATTGCCTCTCACCTCTGATTTATGTGAGAAAGTAGTCGGTGGCTTCGAAAGAATGTTGTGCAAGTACTGGTGTGGGAAAGCCAGGAAAACATGGGTAGGTGCACTGACCGCCGTGATTTCAAGTTGATTATTTTCATAACGCTTTTTTTTTCAGCTCTAGCTGCCATGATAAAAGTCATATTAATGATGCATTTCAAAGAAATTCCTGGAAATATCAATTACAAGAACCCAAACCCGAAGATTCATGGTATCCATAGCAACAAGCTAAAAGTAGTTGATAAGTCTGTGCCTCTGAAAGGTAAGGTCTCACATTTACTATTCCAATAGTCTGCTTTTTATTTAACCACCATTTAAAAAAAAAAAAATACAATTTATTCTTGCACACATGTTTTCAACTCGAAATTATTATTTTTCAATTTATTCTTGCACACGTTTTTTCAACTCGAAATTAAGCTTTCATTTGCTGCAATTTCCTATAGTTTTTGTCTAGATTTTTCATTGATTGATTTTGAGTTTAATGCCATTTTTAACAAGTTATCGGTTATAGTATTACATCCAGTTCACCTAACCATGTGTTTCCTTATTTTCTGGCACCAGGACTCCGCATGACATTCTTTCCAGGCAATTAGCTACCTAAATCCCACAGAGGGTTATCAGCAGAAAAATGTTTTTCAAAGTCATCTGCTGCAGATTTGTCATATATATATATAGTCAGACCACCTTTGTAAAGCAATTCCCTGTCTATAGCAACCACACTTTTAATTTCACAATAACTCATTTACTGCATAAATGGCCCTGCAATAAAAGACCACATGTGAACAAAGACCATAGTGTTCTCTTCCCATGGGTGGTCTTTAAACACAGCTTGGACTGTATATAGAAAGGCTTAAATGACAACACAGTCTTATTAAATAACAAATTTGGTAATGCAATGAGGGAATTTGGAATGAGAAAAGATAATGATTTGATGTCAGAAGATTTTTTTGATAGTTTTATTTGCTAGTATTTTGCAAGTAGATAAATTTTGTTGTTTATTTTTAGCTCACCTATGCACGAAGTGCAAGGTGAGCTATTGTGATCACATTTTGTCCGGCGTCCGTCCGTCATGCGTTGTGCGTCGTCAACATTTGATCTTCATGAAAGTTTATCAGAACATTCATCTTCATCAAATCTTGGACAAGTTCGAAACTGGGCCATATGAGGTCAAAAACTAGGTCACTAGGTCAAATTGAAGGAAAATCTTGTTAACACTCTGGAGGCCACATTTTTAACTTGAGCATGTTGAAACTTTATCAGAATGTTTCTCTTGATGATATTTAGGTCAAGTTTGAACATGGGTCATGTCGGGTCAAAAAGTAGGTCACTAGGTAAAATTGTAGGAAACTCTTGTTAACACTCCAGAGGCCGCAATCGTTGCTTCAGCAGTTTGAAATTGTGTCAGAATGTTTGTCTTAAAAATATCTAGGTCAAGTTCGAATATGGGTCATATTGGGTCAGAAACTAGGTCAATAGGCCAAATTGAAGGGAAATCTTGTTAACACTGTAGAAGCCGCATTTTTTGGCTTCAGCAGCTTGAAATTTGGTCAGAATGTTGAGCTGAATGATATCTTGGCCAAGTTCGAATATGGGTCATGCTGGATCAAAAACTAGGTCACTAGGCCAAATTGAAGGGAAATCTTGTTAAACCTGTAGAAGCTGCATTTTCTGCTTCAGCAGCTTGAAATTTGGTCAGCATGTTCAGCTGAATGATATCTTTGGTCAGCATGTTGAAACTTTATCAGAATGTTTGTCTTGATGATATATAGGTCAATTTCGAACATGGGTTATGATTGGTAAAAAAGTAGGTCACTAGGTCAAATTGAAGGAAAGTCTTGTTAACACCGTAGAGGCCGCAAATTTTTGCTTCAGAAGTTTGAAATTTTATCAGAATGTTTGTCTTAAAGATATCTAGGTCAAGTTCGAACACTTTTTTTGCTACAGCAGCTTGACATTTAATGAGAATGTTTAAATGATATCTGAGCCAAGTTCGAATTTGTGAAATGTAGGTTCAAAAACTAGGTCACTAGGCCAAATTGAAGGAAAATCTTGTTAACACTTTGAATGCTGCATTTTTTGCTTCAGCATCTTGAAATTTGGTCAGAATGTTTGTCTGAATTATATCTAGGTCAAGTTTCAATATGGGTCATATTGGGTCAGAAACAAGGTCAATAAAGGAAAGTATTCTTCAAACTCCGGAGGCCGCATTTTTACTTTGAGCTAGTTGAAAATTTGTCAGAATGTTGTCTTGATGATATCTAGTCCATGTTGGAATATGGGTCATATCAGGAAAAAAATATAGATCACTAGGCCAAATGAAGGAAAATCTTGTTAACACTGGAGGTTGCATTCAGAATAATTGTCTTGGATGTGTTTTTGCATTGCAGTACATTGTATAATTAAGGTGAGCGATCCAGGGCCATCATGGCCCTCTTGTTATCTTTATTAGGTAAATATGTGGGTATCAGCTCTTTTGGATTTGGAGGTGTGAATGGACATGTTATACTGGAACCGTACCAAGAAAACAATAAGGATGATTTTGTGCATGGTGAGTCTTTGAATATTTTCTTTCATACAACAAATGCCACAATTTTGTAGCAATTCACTTAAAAAACATTATGAAAAATCTCTCTAAATGAATAATTATTTAATTTTGTGAGCAATTTCTTTTATGTTTTCAAAAGTTGGTTTGGGTTGTTCATATACCTAATAAGCTGTTTTAGACGCCTCAAAGTTTAAGAAAAATAAGCAATTTCCCCCCGTTTCATAATGTTTTCAACTCTTTTTAGCTCTCGCCTATTCGAAGAAATAGGAGAGCTTAATATGTACTCGCCCCAACGTCGGCGTTGGCGTTGGCGTTTGCGTTGGCGTTGCCAGCTTGTTCAAACCTTGCATGCAAGGCCGTTTCTCAGACACTGTGTATGCTGTTGCTTTGAAACTTCACTCTCTTATTCAGGGTCATTAGGTGACCTTGTATGTCAAGTCCCATAACTCTGGAATGGATTTTAACTGAATTGTGCCCCTTTTTGGACTTAGAATTCTGGTCAAACCTTTGCATGCAAGGCCTTTTCTCAGACACTGTGTATGCTGTTGCTTTGAAACTTCACACACTTATTCAGGGTCATTAGATGACCTTGTATGTCAAGTCCTATAACTCTGAAATGGATTTTGACTGAATTGTGCCCCTTTTTGGACTTAGAATTTTGGTCAAACCTTTGCATGCAAGGCCTTTTGTCAGACACTGTGTATGCTGTTGCTTTGAAACTTCACACACTTATTCAGGGTCATTAGATGACCTTGTGTGTCAAGTCCTATAACTCTGAAATAGATTTTGACTGAATTGTGCCCCTTTTTGTACTTAGAATGTTGGTCAAACCTTTGCGTGCAAGGCCTTTTCTCAGACACTGTGTATGCTGTTGCTTTGAAACTTCACACGCTTATTCAGGGTCTTTAGATTTAAAAGGCCCAAAAGGGCCTGTATGGACTTGGTTAACATTTGCATGCAAGTATTGAAAAGGTGTATTATTTTGCAATTGGTGATACTGTGTGACTTTACCTAATGCTAAAACTGTTCTGAAGAAGTCCCTGATAGCGGAGCTATATTGTCCTCTGACAACTCTTGTTAATAATTAAACTCTCATTTATGGAGATTTTTCATGTTTTTAACAGTATTTGTTCAAAGTTGTCTGCTGCAGATTTGTTGTATGTGGGAAAGGGGTAAGACGAAAGGTGAGGTATAACTTGTGTAGTATTTAAATTATGCAAACACCTAGCATAGCAAAGATAGTGGAATAGAAACAATCCATTTCAGACAAATCTTTATTTGTTTTTACACGGTACTTTTAAAATGTGTTGCCTGCCGTGGCATGATGGCAGTAGGGAGGGATTCCTTATTTTTTGTCTTGCCTGTCGCACATGTGACACATGTGTTCCAATGAACATGATTGTTTCCCTTTCAAATCCATGTACAGATTTAATGTACATATACTTATGTAATAGATCTGTTTGAAAAATGAAAAAATATATAATAAATATGTTCTTCTGAATGATGTACTCAATTTTGTCTTTCTTTCAGATGTTTTAAATTTTGATGATTTCAAAGACTGCTTAAATTATAATTGCTTAACCTTCATTTGTATGCAGATGCATTCTCCATGATTTTGTAGTCATCTGCTGCAAATTCATTATATGTTGGAAAGGGTAAAAAATGCTTTTTTGTTCATTTTCAGTACCAGGACACATTGTTGTACCAATCACTGCAAGGAACTTTGAATCTGTACAAATCATAGCAGAGTTCATTAACAACAACCGCTACAACTCTGTCCTACTGGGCATGCTCAGTGAATCTATGTTGTCATGTGATGAAAAACAACCAATGAGAGGATTCATACAGATTGGTCCGGGAGAAGATGGTAATTTAATCCTTTCTATAATACATGTCCTGACCAATATATGCACCAGATAACTTGAAAACATTTTGGCAAGATGAGAAATTATTCATAATGAGTCATTTCTTCTTTTGCCTTGATCTTTTCTACACTGTTTAATGAGTTAATTCATGTAGATTTTCCAAACTTTTGCCAAGATTTTTTCACAAGTATCTGCTTCAGATGTATTGTATCTGGAAAAGCGTTAAAATAGCATGATTATGCTTACACCATCATGTAAAAATTATTCATAATGAGTTATTTCTTCTTTTGCCTTGATGTTGTCTACACTGTTCAATGAGTTCATGTAGATTTTCCAAACTTTTGCCAAGATATTTTCACAAGTATCTGCTTCAGATGTATTGTGCCGAGCCCCGGTAGCTCAGTCGGTAGCGACGCGGTCTGTCAATCCAGGGGTTGTGAGTTTGAATCCCAGCTTGGCCTACTTTCTTTCTGACGTTTGACAAAAGTCACTGTGACCTGCATCATTAGTCTTTCACCAATGGACTGTTAAACAGTCTATGTGGAAAAGTAGCCAGTTGATTGGAAAGTATGTTGTGTGGTGTACTGGTGCGGGGAAACGCATGAGAAGGTGAACTGGTCGCCGTGATATGACTGAAAAATTGTTAAAAACGGCATCTGGAAAAGCGTTAAAATAGCATGATTATGCTTACACCATCATGTAAAAATTCATGTGCTTAATAACTCGATCATTCCAATAACACAAGGTTTTTTAGTTACATATAGTTAATTTATGCTTTCAATTTGGGAGGGTCTATGAATTGCCCAATTTATAGACCTAGACAAGGAGGTTTCAACTGGTCTTTATCCTCCAATATCTCTCTTATCATTATACCCCCAGATACATAGTATATGGGGGCTATATAGGAGTCACGCTTGTCGGTCGGTCAGTTGGTCGGTTGATCTGTCCGTTGGACTGTAGACATTTCTTGTGAACACTATTTCTCAGCAACCCTTGGTTAGAATTCAATATAACTTCACAAGAATGATTGATACCAAGCCTAGTTGTGCATATTGTCGGCGTGTTGCACTGGAATTATTTTTAAATGAGTAATGTCCTCTTGAATTTCTCATACATATGTATATTGTCAGGCACCAGCTGGTGGTATTCATCACCTTCAGTGATATTTCTAGTTCAACTGATTCCTATGTTGTGGGTACTCAAAATAATAAGGATTTTTATGGTAAAATAAGGATTTAAGACCATAAAATATAACCCTTATCAAGAGCTTGTCTGATTATGATGTTTTGAATGTGTACCCTAGTCAAAGTGGAAGGCAGTCCATAGGCAGTTTTTGTGTCATCCTTTTTTTTGTCCGGCGTCTGTCTGTCTGGCACACTTTTTCCGGCGTCTGTCTGTCTGTCACACTTTCAATGAGCAGGTGCAGGTGACACACCTATTTCTAGTTAATCTTCACAGTTATTAATGTTGTGTTGCAGTTCTGTAGCAGTTCTTGCCTAATTTTCAAATAGTAGCCTTACCAGTTCCTTAGCAGTACCTTAGCTGTAAAAGGCAGTTCACAGGCATTACCTAAGCAGTTTACAGGTAGCCTATAAGCAATACCGTTCAGGGCTGTACAAATCCCATAACCCGACGCCCGGGACAAGTCAGAAATCGCATCGGGCAAGTCGCTAATTGCAACATCTCAGTCCCGGACAAGTGGCATTTTCCAAAAATCCACGTCCCATTATATCAACCCATTTACGTAACAGTGAATGCAAATTACTGTGTCTGGTAGCCCGGCTTAATTACTAACACACATGTCTGTCGTGTATAAATTTGACTGTATGTTACATGCGAAAAACCACTCTCGCGTGACCATAACAAATCAATAACAGTAGGCGGAGTTACCCACCGGTCAGATCGAAAGTTTCAGCCAACCGAATCACGTCGGTAATAGTCGATTAACGTGATATATATGTATCCAATAAGGCTGTCCAATCATAAGTGACAATTGTTCCTTGGGGCTGTGTTATTTCATGAAAGCTAGGGAATTACCTATGGATCGGTCTCATTAAAATATTCCCTTAAATTTATTTTGATCCATATTTCTACTTTCGGTAAGCGATGTTCGCAAACTGGTGCAAACCGGTTCAGAAAGACTTGTAAGAAATTTTCGCCATGCAGAAGTTAATAAAATAAATTCGATCCAAATTAAATACAATACGACGACTGCTAACAATTATCTTGCCGTTTATCAATTTGAAATACCTTCAAGATCGACATAATATTCGTAATATCAGGGACACAAAGAAAATTGTTTGGAATGAAATATATAAATGATTTCCCCGAGTATGATAATTGCCCAATCACGGCTTTGTTTACCAAAATTAATTAGCATAAATGGCGGGAAAAAAATCATATGACTTAATAGTTGCGATTTCATTGGATGAAATGAGAAATTGGGTGAATGACATTCGCGACCTGACGACCCCGATGTTTACATTCAACGCTGTTTACCGATTTCTAATTCTCAAAGTAGGGAACCATGATTAACATTGCGCAATCAACAAAATGGCGGCTATGCTGCGAATAATACCGCAACACCAATCTGACTAAAGTACACGATCTGACTAAATGTAAATGCGTAGCGTTAATAGGAGATGATTTTAATGAGATTGACCGCAACACATGAAACAAATTCAACGTTTTGTTGTCTTTCATTTTTTTTGAATAGATTTTTTGATTTAATAACTACATTGAACCAGATAGATTTGACTTTTGGTTAATAAAATTGAATTTATCAATGTCTTTCTTTGTAAAACTGACCCTGGTATCGAACACTGCCCTGTTTCGGTGAGGGACCTAAATCGGTGACCTTATTATTTTGTTATCTTCTATTTGAAAAGTTCTATTGCATCATTTGACTATGTTGTCTCAAGCTTAACATTTCTGTCAATAGCTTTTGAATCTTTTGTAAATATGGATAAAATACATACATTTTATGCAGAATATTTCAAATAACCTAGTGAAAAATAATCTCTTTTCCAAATTTTTTTTTTTTAACTGAATGCTGCACTACAGGTCTTTTGCAATAATGTTATTTGAATTGGTCACTACCCTTAAATCATGTACAGTGTGTGCTCTTAATGTTATCTTTATACTGATCCGAACTAGAAAATAACCCACTAAAAAACAAATAAAACACTCAAGAAACCGCGATGTTAAACTTGGTCTGCAGAAAAGTGGGACAAGTGAGAATCTTAGCAGGACAAGTGGCATTCTGAAAGTCACTTGTCCTGGACAAGTGGCTGAATTATTTTTTTGTACAGCCCTGCCGTTGAAGTTTCTTTGCAGTTCGTAAGCAGTTCCTTAACTGTTATTTTGGAGAATTATGTAATCAAACTGCCAATATGCAAATTGAACGGCCATGCTGATAATAGTATTGCTAAATTCTTGCTTACAATTAAACTGCCTAATAACTGCTAAGCTATTTCCATTAAATGTTTTCTGACACGCCTACCTAAATCAGATGATCAACAGATACTGATAAAAAATTGCTTACATACTACTTGATGACTGTTAAGCAAACACTAAAAAAGGTATTAGACACACCTATACCTTATAGCCACATGATCAACAGGAATGGTCATTGATTTGCTTAAAACAGCAAGCAAAAAGATAGAAATTAATGTAAACAGGCTATTTAATAACTTTATGATGAAATGAACAGGTTATATGTAGCTAACAAATACATTATTACAATTGCAATCAAATAGTTTTTGAAACACACACACATACGGTCTTCTCATTTTAGATTTCTTTGTTCACTGTGACATCAAAGACCCCTGTATTCCCAGTGTGTGCCTGTGCCTGGAGGACTTCATGGGGTCCTATATCTCTGTGCACAAGGATTTGTTGGAGATAGACAACTTTATGGCATCTCTGACCACATGCTCACAGGTATGTGATTATCTGTCTAGTCTGTGACAATTGCGTTTATTTCCAGATGATAGATGTGTGATTTGGCGGTTGCATTTTGTTGTTTCTTTTAACCCATTACTTCACAGTATCGTGTTAGAGCATGGCTATCCAGCATGGCATACTAGCATGTAAGAGCCTAGCTATCCAACACAGCACAGTAGCGTGTAACAGCATGGCTATCCATGACGGCATGCTAGCGCTTGAGAGCGCGTATCTTTTTATACGCCCGTTTTGAAAAAACGGATCGTATTATAGTTTTACCTGCGGCGTACGGGCGGGCGGGCGGCGTCCAATATGTTGTCAGCTCAATAACTTTAGAAGCCTTTGTCCAATCATCACCAAATTTAGTCAAAATGTGTATTGGGATAATATCTCGAACAAGTTCGATAACTAGCCATATCGCTTTAGTCAATCAAGAGTTATCGCCCTTTAATTATAGAAATTACCCAAAATTGGTCTTGTCAGCTCAATAACTTTAGAAGCCTCTGTCAAATGATCACCAAATTTAGTCAGAATGTGTATTGGGCTAATATCTCGGACAAGTTCGATAACTAGCCATATCACTTTAGGCAATCAAGAGTTATTGCCCTTTTATTATAGAAATTACCCAAAATTGGTCTTGTCAGCTCAATAACTTAATAAGCCTTTGTCCAATCATCACCAAATTTAGTCAGAATGTGTATTGGGATAATATCTCGGACAAGTTTGATAACTAGCCATATCGCTTAAGTCAATCAAGAGTTATCGCCCTTTAATTATAGAAATTACCCAAAATTGGTCTTGTCAGCTCAATAACTTTAGAAGCCTTTGTCAAATGATCACCAAATTTGGTCAGAATGTGTATTGGGCTAATATCTCGGACAAGTTTGATAACTAGCCATATCGCTTTAGTCAATCAAGAGTTATTGCCCTTTTATTATAGAAATTACCCAAAATTGGTCTTGTCAGCTCAATAACTTAAGAAGCCTTCGTCCAATCATCACCAAATTTAGTCAGAATGTGTATTGGGATAATATCTCGGACATGTTCGATAACTAGCCATATCGCTTCAGTCAATCAAGAGTTATCGCCCTTTAATTATAGAAATTCCCCAAAATTGGTCTTGTCAGCTCAATAACTTTAGAAGCCTTTGCCCAATCATCACCAAATTTAGTCAGAATGTGTATTGACATAATATCTCGGACAAGTTTGATAACTAGCCATATCGCTTTAGTCAATCAAGAGTTATCGCCCTTCAATTATAGAAATTACCTAAAATTGGTCTTGTCAGCTCAATTACTTTAGGAGCCTTTGTCCAATCATCACCAAATTTGGTCAGAATGTGTATTGGCATAATATCTCGGATAATTTTGATAACTAGCCATATCGCTTAAGTCAATCGAGAGTTATCCCTCTTTAATTATAGAAATTACCTAAAATTGGTCTTGTCAGCTCAATAACTTTTATTTGGGAGCTTTTGTCCAATCATCACCAAATTTAGTCAGAATGTGTATTGGCGTAATATCTTGGACAAGTTCGATAACTAGCCATATTGCTCCAGTCGATAGAGAGTTATTGCCCTTTAATTATAGAAATTACCTAAAATTGGTCTTGTCAGCTAAATAACTTGTAAAGCCTTTAACCGATCATCACCAAATTTAGACAATATGTTTATGGGCAGAATATCTTGGTTACGTTTGATAACTTACAACGTTATCTTAGTCTCTACACAATTATGTCCCTCGAAATGGCCAAAACTGTACTAACAGTGTCCGCTCTCTAAGTTTGGCTGACGTACAACCAATTACCACTATACTTGGTCTCAAAAAACAGGACGGGCGTATTTTGTGACATAATGTAATATTTTTATCATCATAAAATTTCTTTTAAAAATCAGCCTATTCAATGCATTGATGTCTTACCTTTATTAATCTGGTGAAAAATCGGTATGTTGATAGTCAAAGAATATCCTTAAATTGCATTCCAATTTACATACCCAAAACACAGTACAATTTGAGCCGCCATTGTTGTTGTTTAATATTTTCGTTATGAAATTTGAATAAGCGCCCCCTAAAATTAAGTCTGGTCGGTGTATTCATTCTAACTTATAACTCCAATGTAACACAATTGTGTTAATATTTATAACCAATCCAATTATCCATAAATCACATGTGATATATGACTAGCCAATCAACTGCGTATCTACTTATGCCGCCAATATTGTTTGTTTACTATTTTCGTATGATAAATTTGAATGAAATAAATTTGAATGAAATATATTTGAATGAGCACCCTGTACAATATCCAATCAAATTATCAATAAATCACACATGATATCAGTGATATATGATTAGTCAATCCAATGCCGCATAGACCACGCGCTACCCAGCATGACTTCCTCTGACTTATGACCTTTGCAAATCATTTCCGTTTGTAAACAAATTGAAAAAACATGGCATCTAGAAAAAGAATGATTGATGAAATTCTAAACACCGATGCAGATGAATCTGACTTTGATGGCTTTTCTTCCGAGTTGGACATTAGCGTATCATCCGATATCTCTGATTCGGAGACGTCCGATGATGAGTTGGAAGGTGATCAACCTTCAGATGAATGGACAAGCTGATTCTCCGACATTAAGGTTCGTAAATAGAAACAATTTGAAAAAAAGAACATGCGTATATTCATAGATCGGAATTCTTATTTTATATTGCTTACACAGTATGCTTCCTAGCAAATATGTCATCAAGAAAATTGCTTATTGAGGTTCTTTTTTAAACCATTTGACGACCTTTGAAACACTATTGTTAAAGGAGAAATTGCTAAAAAAAAATGTTGAGTTAAACTGTATATTTCGTGTCGGACTTTTAATAGCTGATTGTATGTCACATCATAGTGAAAACTTGATATCATGTTGCTGTAACACCTGGCCAAACTTAGGACAACTTGCAATGGGAGCAGTCACTCCTTATTTCAAATTGTTTTCATGCCTTCCTCTACAAGATGTTATTGATTTGCATGCAGCAGATTTTTACATGTGAGAATATTTATGAGCATATAAATGCAACATCAATAAAGTTAAAATGTATTTACCCTTTCCCACACACAACACTTCTTCAGTAGACAACATAAATGAGTTAAATTATTATTTCAAAAATCATCTGCTGCACATGCATCAAAACGCGTTTACAAGTGGGAATGGTTAATTTGAACCAGTATGAATACAATTAGTAATAAATATCTAGGTAGAACTATGAAATAAATGGTTTTCAGAGAAAATGAATTTTACAATTAGCATTTATGTTTACAGGTTAATGACTTCAGAGGAGATTCTGGTCCAAACCTACCAGCGGACTTCGATACCGTAACTGCCAAACCAATTGACTACTTTGGCCTGCTTTTTGGCATGGAAATGTTCACGACAATCACCAGGAATACGAATGATTATGCAAGACAGGGTAGACAAATACTGGACTGAGACGACTGCCACCGAGATCAGTGCTTTCATTGGTATGGAGATACTGATGGTTGTAAACCAACTACCAGACGTAAGGATGTACTGGTCGAAGAATCGATTCATTGGCAATGCTGGTATAGCAGATGTAATGCCATGCACTAGGTAAATATACATTTATTTTTAAACTCGGGATACATTTCAAAATATTGGTTGGTGTTTACCACCACTTTCAAAAAATGTTTCATATACCCGGACAGACACCTTTCACCTCACTTTTATCCTTTACTACAGGAGGAATATAGTATACAGTAATGCCAGCTCACATGGAATCAGTATTTTTATAAGGAAGCTTTCAGAGTCATCCGATAAACATTGTTCATTTTGGGAAAGATTAAAAAAAAAACATACTATTTAATTCCATTTTTATTTGTTTAGGTACATGAGGGTGAAACAGTATTTTCACGTCTCTGACAGACAGGCAGAACCAGCCAGAGATAGTCCGGTGTATGACCGCTTGTTTAAGGTACGCCCCATTCTAGATCTTGTCTCAAACAGCTTTTAGGAGAGGTACACTCTTTGTCGAGAAGCCATGGTGAAGTTCACAGGCAAGCTCTTGTTCCCCCAGCACATGGCTGCGAAGCCCATCAAGCGTGGAGTCAAGATTTGGATGGCTTGTGACGCCAATTCTTCATATTTGTCATGATTCAAGGTGTACTTGGGACGTACTGGTAATATCACGGAACATGGGCTTGGATCTAATGTCGTAACCAGTTTAACTGACAACCTTCACCAGAGCTGCCGTCGTGTCTTCTTAGACAATTTCTTTACAAGTATACCCCTGATGGAGCAACTGTTTGAGAGTGGATTAAACGCATGTGGAACGGTCAGAGCCAACAGAAAGGGTTTCCCAGTCGATTTGAAGAAACCAAGGGATATAAAGAATCGTGGGGACATGAGACTAAGACAGAAAGGCAGGTCGAACCTAACAGCTGCTGTTTGGAAAGACAAGCGCCTTGTCCATACCCTGTCCACACTTTCACGCGACTTGTTGGCCCAAACATCATACAACTTAGACAACCAGCTGCCATTTTCTCATACAACCAGTACATGGGAGGAGTTGATCGGCTTGATCAACTCCGGATGAACTATTCTGTGGGCCGGAACTCCAAAAAGTGGTGGCGATATTTGTTTTGGTTTTTTGTGAACTGCTCTATAGTCAACTCGTTCAAGGCCTCATCACAGCATCCACAGAAGAAGCGGTACAGCCACATTGATTTTCGGGTTGACTTGGCTGTTGCATTGATCGCTGGGTTCAGTAAAAGGAAGCGTCGTGCCTCTGAAATTGACAATGGTGGACTTGTTAGTGCAGAAAACATTAGGGGCCACATTCACTGCAAGCTTCTTGCGCCTAGGGGACGATGCCGGTATCGTGAGAAAAGACTGTCTATGGATGTTCTGTGTGTAAGGTTCAGAACTTCACTTGTGCAAAGATGGCTGTTTCATAATTTGTGATAACATTGTGGCTAAAAGAAAAGAGAAGGTGCTCATATGAGAATCTTCTAATTAGGTCTCATTGTTTTCAAGTTTTTCCCTGCAAATGCATTAAAAGTTGTCAAATTTGAAAGGTTTAAGATTTGTGAGAAAAGGTAGAATTAGGCATTAGCAATTTTACCTTTTCCCACATTGTTTTACTTGTCATCTGTGGCACAAGAGTTCTGTGAAAAAGTGATTCAGTTCTCTGTGAAACTTGTGTATATAGTGTATAAATAGTGTTCAAAATGTATTGTGTTCTTATCTCAAAGTGAATCAGTTCTCTGTGAAACGTGTATAAATAGTGTTTAAAAAGTTGGAATTTATTTAACAGTGTAATTTGATAAAATAAAAAGTGAACTTACCTCAAAGTGAATGATAAAAGTGAATCAGTTCTCTGTGAAACGTGTGTATAGTGTATAAATGGTGTATAAATAGTGTTTAAAGAGTTGGAATTTATTGTTAACAGTGTAATTTGATAAAATAAAAAGTGTTCTTACCTCAAAGTGAATGATAAAAGTGAATCAGGTCTCTGTGAAACGTTTTCACATTTTATAGTTGGAATCTATTATTCGTTTTTCAATATTTATGAAATTTCATTATGATGTTCAGATATGATTTGTCTTCAAATTGATACTTTGATTCTATTCAAATATCAACATAAGAACAAAAATATTAGTAGGCAAAGTGAAACTTTGAAAAATAAAATAAAAAATCTTCTAAAAAATAAAAACACCGATAAAAAGAACATTTTATCTGCAGCATTTCATACACTTACATTAAACCAGTCCAATGCACAAAAAGTATCCATATTTAGGGACTTATTGCACAGGTATGAACAACAATACCCCATATTCTCACATATCTCAAAAAGAAACATGTGTTTCTATAGGTGATGTTTAAATAGCCGTTGTGAGTTCATTCTTTTTGTCCCCCGCTTTTAGCGAAAGCTGGGGACTATTATTTCTCATTCGTCAGTCCGTCAGTCCGTCAGTCCGTCCGTCAGTCACGCTGTCACAAAAACTTTAACCTTGGTCATAACTTCTGAACCGTAATAGGTACTGCTTTCATATTTCACATGTGTATTCCTTGTGACAACCCCTTTCCATCAATACCAATTTTTTTGACCTTGTGACCTTGACCCTGACGAGTTATGGCCCTTTACCCCTATGTATGACTAAATTCATTTCCGGGCTATTTCTCTGCAACCGCTTTTTGGAATTTTATGAAACTTCATAGGAAGGATCACCACCAAGTGTAGATGCGCATATCGTGTTTGCGTTCCGGTTGGATTATTTTGCACGGAGTTATGGCCCTTTACCCCACCATCAGGCTTTGTATGACTAAATTCATTTCCGGGCTATTTCTCTGCAACCGCTTTTTGGAATTTTATGAAACTTCATAGGAAGGATCACCACCAAGTGTAGATGCGCATATCGTGTTTGCGTTCCGGTTGGATTATTTTTCACGGAGTTATGGCCCTTTACTCCACCATCAGGCTATGTATGACTAAATTCATTTCCGGGCTATTTCTCTGCAACCGCTTTTTGGAATTTTATGAAACTTCATAGGAAGGATCACCACCAAGTGTAGATGCGCATATCGTGTTTGCGTTCCGGTTGGATTATTTTGCACGGAGTTATGGCCCTTTACCCCACCATCAGGCTATGTATGACTAAATTCATTTCCGGGCTATTTCTCTGCAACCGCTTTTTGGAATTTTATGAAACTTCATAGGAAGGATCACCACCAAGTGTAGATGCGCATATCGTGTTTGCGTTCTGGTTGGATTATTTTTCACGGAGTTATGGCCCTTTACTCCACCATCAGGCTATGTATGACTAAATTCATTTCCGGGCTATTTCTCTGCAACCGCTTTTTGGAATTTTATGAAACTTTATAGGAAGGATCACCACCAAGTGTAGATGCGCATATCGTGTTTGCGTTCCGGTTGGATGATTTTTCACGGAGTTTTACCCCACCATCCGGCTATGTATGACTTAATTCATTTCCGGGCTATCTCTCTGCAACCGCTTTTTGGAATTTGATGAAACTTTATAGGAAGGATCACCACCAAGTGTAGATGCGCATATCGTGTTTGCGTTCCGGTTGGATTATTTTTCACGGAGTTATGGCCCTTTACTCCACCATCAGGCTATGTATGACTAAATTCATTTCCGGGCTATTTCTCTGCAACCGCTTTTTGGAATTTTATGAAACTTCATAGGAAGGATCACCACCAAGTGTAGATGCGCATATCGTGTTTGCGTTCCGGTTGGATGATTTTTCACGGAGTTATGGCCCTTACTTCTGAACCGTAATAGGTACTGCTTTCATATTTCACATGTGTATTCCTTGTGACAACCCCTTTCCATCAATACCAATTTTTGTGACCTTGACCCTGGCGGGGGACCATGATTCTCTGAATTTGCTTGTTTCAATATTTATGAAATTTCAGTATGATGTTCAAACATTATTTGTCTTTAAATTGATGCTTTGATTTTATCAAATATCAACATAAGAAAAATAATATAAGTAGGCAAAGTGAAACTTTGAAAAAAAAAAATCTTCTTTTTAATTTACTGTACAAACTTAACTATTTTAGCTAGGTAAAATTTAAAAACACCGGTAAAAGGACATTTAATCTGCAGCATTTCATATTCTTACAATAAACCAGTCCAATGCAAAGAAATTATACATTTTTAAGGTTTGATTACACAGGTGTGAAAATTGTTAAGTATAGATTATTGGGTTATATAATTAGTGATAAGGCATACACTTTAGAGTCCTTATATGGTCATTGTTCTGTGAAGTAATGGGTTAACTCTTTCCACCATACAGGTGATTTCCCAACGTCTCTGCAGCAGACAACTTTTTAAAACATTGTGACAAAAGGAGAAAATGCTCATAATGAGCTGTTTTCCCTTTTGCCATATTATTTTCAACTTTATTCTATGATATAACTTTCATTTAAAGTGATTTGCCATAAATTAACCAGATGCTTTTGAAGTCGTCTGCTGCAGATTTGTTGGAAATGGACAACTAAATGGTGTCTCTGACCGCATGCTTAAAGGTACATATGAGCCGATGCATTAAAAAAGGTACAAGTTGGCATTTCTAAAGAGTGTAGGTTCAGATTATCATGTCCACCTGCTCTGTATAAACATAAACAACATAATTTGGCAGAATCTTATGAAAACTTGTGTAAGTAAAATGGGGGCAGTGTAGATCTTGTTCACAAGCTGATCTGGATCTATGCTGTTCAGAAAAGCCAACATTTCCTATTCTGATGCACTGGCTCATGGTATTTATTTAGTCTGTGCCAATTTTATATTGATTTTCCGATATTTTGGTTCATCTTTTTAATGCTCAATAACCTCACCCCCTTCCCACATGCAGACTCCTTTTGACATAATTGAAGTAGATGACTTTTGCTACAACGTTTTCAACTTGTTTCAATAATTATACTTTCATTTATAGAGATTTTTCGATACTGTTTTTTTTAACAAATTTGCAGTAGACAACTTTTGCAAAAATATTTTCAACTGTTTTAAATAACTAAAGCTTCCCTCCTTGGCTCATAGGGTTGCAGGGATAGATTGACAATTGATACATCAATGTCAAGATAAATAACACAGATAGTACTGGAAACATTGTGATATAACTGAATTATTGTTGAAAGCAGCATAAAAAACAATAACAAACCACTAACTGTACTTTTATTAATCAAATAGAGATTTTCCAGATTTTCCAGATTTTTCTTATATCATTTCAAAGTTATCAGCTACAGATTTGTTGAATGTGGGAACAGGTTAACCTTTTCAAATTTGCAGACGCATTTTGACGCATCTGCAGCAGACAACTTTTGAATTAATTGCCACAAAAGGAGAAATCGATCATTTTGTCGGGTGTTTTCAACTATTGAATATTTAAACTCTTTTATGAAGATATTTAATCATTTTGCCAATATGTTTTCAAACTCGTCTGCTGCAGGTATGTTGTCTGTGATAACTGGTTGAAGAACCGAGGTATCAAATTCACTATTTATTTGTCACAGACTATTAGAAGAATGGATCCAACACTTGACATTATACCTATCTTGATGACGGGAGAAGTATTCATGCCGCACACCAGATCAGGGATGCTGATTGCTACCTCTATCCTTATTAGTAAGTCAAATGGAGTTGAGCCAGGCTTCAAAGTTCATCTTATTTCTTCTGTCTGTCCATTCATAATTTCTTTAAATGACATCTTCTCTTATACCTCTTTGCCAATTTTCATCACAGGAATGTTCCTTAGGTGGATCTCTTTCAAACTTATGTTTGAAATGTTCTGGATACTTATGCAAAATATTCCACTGAGTGCTCACAACATACTGGAGTTAACTCTTTCTCATATACAACAAATCTCTTTGAAAACCTTAAGGCAAACAAAATATTAAATATCTATAAAGAAAAGTGCAATTATTGATAAGAGTTGAAATCATTGTGGCTAAAGGAGAAATTTCTTCTTTTGTCACAATGTTTTCAAAAGTCGTCTGTTGCAAATGCCTGAACATGCTTCTATAGGCGGTAAAGAATTAAGGGCATAAATAAAAAGTGTTAGAATGTCTACTGATTCCCTAATCTGGGGTTCTGTTAACCCTTTCCCTCATATAGACGCTTTCTGACGCCTTTGCAGCAGACTAATTTTTGAAAACATAGTGACCAAAGAAGAAATTGCACAAAACGTGCAATTTCTCCTTTTGCCACAATGTTTTCCACTTTTAGTCATAGGTTATCCATTCAATTATAGAGATTTTCTATTTTTTGACAAAATACGTTCAAAGTCGTCTGCTGCAGAATTGTCGTATGAGGGAAAGTATTAATCAATTACCAATTGTCTGCTTTCATACGTCATTCTCAATAAAGGGCATATTTCCTTTTTCTTTAACCCTTTCCCTGATAAGACCATTCTGCAGCAGACGACTTTGAACGTATTTTATGAATTGAATGGATAACCCATGACAAAAAATGGAAAACATTGTGGCAAAAGGAGAAATTGCATGTTTTGTGCAATTTCTTCTTTTGTCACTATGTTTTCAAAAAGCCGTCTGCTGCAGAGGCATTAGAAAGCGTCTATATGAGGGAAAGGGTTAAAAGCATCTAAAAATGTTTTAAAATAAATGGCTGCCCTCCTTGGGGCACAGGATGGCGGGGTTAGCATTAGGACTGACTGACTGGTGTCAGGATAAATGGACCAGTAAGTATTGGTGACTTACCGAGGCAACGACGTGATAGAACTGAAAAATTGATAGGAAATGCTGTTAAAAACAGTGTATGCCCCTAAAATATAAATATTAAAAACTGCGGCGTTGTTGTAGTAGTAGAGCATCCACCTTTGGTGCGGGATATTGCGGCCAGGTATTGCCAAAGACCAAATTACCAAATGGTAGTAATGGCTTTTCCTCCTTGCTTAGTGCTCAGGATTGTTGGGTAAGCATTACGACTGACTCACTGTCATCAAAATAATTGGACCAGTACTAACCTCAGAAATGCCATGATATAACTGAACAAATGTTGAAAGTTGTGTAAAACACCATGCAAGCTATCAAAAACTTTTTTATATACAGGTATGCATATTCTGTTGGAAGATGCGTTATTGGGTTACAAATCGATAATTGGCTGTGGCCTGACAGAGATTGTCGGGGCTTACTTGGATGGCTGTCTTACCCTGGACCAGTGCTTCAACGTTATTAACTCTATAGGGAAACATGTGGAAGCGTTCTCAAAAAACAATGGTATGTATTCTAAGATAATAACAATGAACTGCCAAGTGTGCTGTAATAAAACATAACATTACTTGAACTTTATTACTCAAACCAACAAGGTACATGAGTGTTATAACAATAGTCATGTATTAACAATTTCAATGTGACATGGTATGATTAACTATACTAAATAGAGAAAGAGAATGATACTCTGTCTTACCCTTGACCAGTGCTTCAACGTTATCAGCTGTATAGGGAAACACGTGGAAGAGTTCTCAAAAAACAATGGTATGTATTTGAATCTTCAATCGGATAATTACAATGAACTGCCAAGTGTGCTGTAAGAGAAACCCTTTCCCATCATACAAGAAATCTGCAGCAGGCAACTTTGAAGATAACTTGGCAATTTTTTTGAAATCTCTATAAATGGAACAGTAATTATTAAATTGAGTTGCTCAAATGTGCAATTTCTCCTTTAGCCACAATGTTTTAAAAAGTTATTTGCTACAGATGCGCCTGCAGGTTGGAAAGGGTAAATATTTCCATGCTCAGAGTAGAGCAACACAAAGTTGGGTATTGCTACTGGAACATAATTTTCCTTTTATTATATACATGTACCTAGTATAACTTAAAAGATAGAAAGTAACAAAGTAAAACAATTTAAACAAACTTTTTTTTGTTTAAAGGCTTTTGAGTAATGCTCCACTACCACATTTTGAATGTTGTGAAATCATAATTAATTGACGTCACATCATTTTTCAGCGACGTACCATTACCTTTTTTTGTACAGTATTGATCTAGTTAAATAACGAATTTTAATCCATCCTGTTAGATTTGCTCTTGACAATCTAATAAAGAGATATTTCTTAGTCTCTTAAATGGTTAGAGTTGCATTTAATAGCAAGTACTTTGAATTTTATGTAATGTTATTTTTAGCTGTTTATCCGTCATTTTGTCAGGTTTTGTTTTCAATTTAGAAGCAATGATATAAATAAAACATTCTTTTTCATGTTTGTTGTTATTACAGAGGACAAATGGGCAATCTATGATGTACACTTAGATTTTGACTTGATATACCAACTTGGTCCTGGCACCCAGGTTCTCTGTATAAATACACCTTACATGGCAACAGTTGCCATAGAAACCAAATACAAGGACAGGGTCCTGAAGGACAAAATACACAGTGCAGGTAACTGAATAAATTTGACCATTTCCCATACTACAGTCTACCTTTTGATACTTTTGTAGCAGAAGACTTGTACACATTTTGTGACTGAAAAGGATCTCAAAGGCATTAATTTATTGCATAAACAAAAAGCATGAATGAAGTTTTTTCATGTTGGATTGACATTTATATATGCAAATCGGACTCTGGTCCAATTCCACCAACCTTACTTAGCGTTAAGTAATACTTAAATACTTAAAACGCATATTTCATCATTTTTGTTTCCCTAATAATAACGCCAAAATATTTCATTTCTTAAAAATACTTGGTAGTCAGCAAGGTTACTATTAGTGCAACTTATTCATGTACTTAAATACATTCCACCATGCATGTATTACACAATATTAGGGAAACAAAAATGAAAAAAATATTTATTTAAGTATTACTTAGCGCTAAGTAAGCTTGGTGGAATTGGACCCAGATCTCAAATAAACAGATCTCTATTTCAATACCATTTAATCTTTTACCATATCAAATAACTTTTTGTGTCACCTGTGTAGCATGGTAGGCACTTAGGGATTACTTTTTTGTCCGTCACACTTTTTCGTCACGTTTTCGAATAACATTTTTTCTACTCAAAGGATTACATTGAAACTTCTGACAAATGTTTATATCAATGTGTGTGATTGGTTCACAAAAGGGGGATAATCCAAATATTTTTATATCGGAGTTATTGTCCCTTTTCTGTCAAAAATTAAAATTTTCTGACAAGGCAGGTGACACATGTGCGCCAGGAGCCATTCTAGTTTATTGAAACTTTACTGAATCACTAATTTCATTTATTTAGGTTGATTTCAACTGTAAAAGAGTTCAAATTTAGTATTGATTTAAATGCATGTACTGATACAACGACTACACTAGGTTTATTTTCAAATTTCCTTCTAGGAATGACTATTACACATCTGGCTGGCCGGCACAGTTGTCGCTCTATTGTCAGTGTTTGCTATGACATTAGTAAAAGATTTAACAAAATATTGAAGTTTTGAACAATCCAGCCCCCAAGCTAGCTTTAAGCTATGCTTTCGTGTGATAGCTCTTTTTACCAACTATAATGTTGCTGAAAAATTTGACAGATGTTTGAACACGAGGGTTGGCCAATTTCAAAACGAAAGGGAATACAAATATGTCTACTTTTTCTACAACAGGAGGATTCTATAATTTACTTGTCAGCAATGTACCAATGTATAGTCTGCATATGAAAGAGACCAGTGAGAAAATCAAGAAAGAACTCAGAGATATAATACCATATCCCGTCTACAGGTTGGTGTTAAACTCCTTTCCCACATACAACAAAGCTGCAGCAGACGACTTTGAAAACATACCCTAAATTAATTGGAAACTCGCTTTAAATGAATGTACAATAATTGAGTAGAGTTGAAAACATGGTGACAAAAAAAGGAATTGTTCGAAAAAGCCATACGTAAATGAGTGTTAAGCTAATTGATAGTGTTGAAAACATTGTGGCAAATAGAGATATTGCATGAACAATTTCTCTTTTTTAGCTCAACTGGCTGAAAGCCAGTCGAGCTTATGTCATGGCGAGTTGTCCGGTGTGCGTACGTGCGTGCATGCGTCAATTTGTCTGTTAACTTTTTTTTGCTTCAAACAACTTCTCCTCCCTAATCACTTGGCCAATTCGGATGAAACTTCATAGGAAGCATCCTCTCAATGTCTTCTCCTGAATTCCTTCAAATGTTTTGGATCCTTGCAAATTCTGGTTTCCATGGCAACCAAAAGAAAGAAAAAAATAGTGTTAACTCAAAAACTCTTCTCCTCCTCAAGCCGATTTTCAAATAATTTTGTAGAAATGTTCCTTGAGTGACCCTCTATCAGATTCCTTCCTTGATTGGTCGAAAAACATGGCCGCCAGAGGGCAGGGCTATTTTGCCTTATATTTCTGTTTGGAGTGATACTGGCCCTCTTGGGCCTCTTGTTTCACAATGTATTCAAAAATCATCTGCTGCAAATGCATCAAGTTTCTAGTAAGAAGGAGTTAACCCCTTCGCTAATGAAGACGACAAACCCACTAACCAATATTTGAAAATAAATTGAACAAGGGTGAAATATTTCATTTTAAGAAATTTTCTATTTTCCAAAAAGGCTTGAAAAACATTCTCGAAAAGTCTTAAAATATGTCCGTATGTAATTGTTTATGTACTCGGTATTGGACAGTGACCCTTCCCATACAACAAATCTGCAGCAGACAGCTTTGAAAACATATTGATAAAAACGTGAAAGATCTCCATTAATGAGAGTTTAATTATTAAATAGAATTGGAAACATTGTGGCAAAAGGAATTTGCTTATTTTAATCAATTTCTTATTTTGCCAAAATGTTTTCAAAAGTCGTGCTGCAGAGGCGTCAGAAAGCATCTACAAGTGGGAAAGGCTTAAGCAAATAAAATGGTTATCATTGTCATTATGGGAAGCTTGAGTACTAGGAGATGCTCTTATTATCAGTTAAAGCCCTTTAATTCTTTACAAGTCAATAAAACCATTGGTTTACCAGTTTTCTTGCTCACTGTGTATCAAAATTATGATTACAACTTTTAACAACTTTACAGGGAAAGGATAAAATTGGTCATTGTGAGAAATTTCTCCTGTGACAACAATGTTTTATTAAGCCATCTATTTCAGATTTTCTGTCTTTCTATTCTAAATCATCTGTATTGATGATTTAAACTTTTAAAAAGAATTGAAAACATTATAGTGAAAGGAGAAATTGGTCATTGTGAGCAGTTTCTCCTTTGACAACAATGTTTAAATGTTATCTGCTTCAGATTTTAAACCTTTCAAAAAGTTGTCTTCAGCTTCTCAGAAAGTTGTTGTGACTATCCTCATTCATATTCCACCTATGGGCTTAAAGAGGCTATGTAGGAAGATAACCAGTTGCCGGGACAGATTGTTGTATTGGTGGGAGAAAGTCTAGAAACACATGGTGAGGTGAGCTTGCCACCATGATATAATTCAAAGACGGTTGAAAATGGCTGCAAACACTGATCAATCAATCAGCTCCTCAGAGGTTGACAATGCAAGCAAGTTTATTTATAAGAATGGTATAATTTCAGATCTTCTGGCCTCGTGTCTGCACAGTCAGGCTGGAGATGTGCTGTGGAAGATGAAAACAAACTTGTTTTGTTTGATGCTGATTATATTTCCAAAATAATTTGTAAACCAGTCAACTTGGCCGCGAGATTGGTACATAAACCAGAGAACTACCTGTATTTACGAATGTTGCCCACAACACTACCTCCACCACATTTAAGACGCGCCAAACTAGATATAAGTTGCACATCAGACAACTCTTTTATGTCTCAGAATGTAAAAACGCCAACGTCTAATTTGAGGCAAAGTTTCCGATACCGAAGTTTGTCGACGCAGTCTGCTTTAGACGACACAGAACAGGAAGGTTCATACAGTCTTGTTGAAGAACATGAGGATATACCGTTTGTCGCGACAGCAGAGTCCTTTTGTCATACTATAGGGGAACTACACATGCAAGGTAGAAGTCTTTGTTAACTCAGTTCCTTGGCCATTTTTCATATTGGGCCTTATTTAAAACGGCAGATGACTTTTAGAAACATTGTTCGAAAAAGAGAAATTGCATGGCACAAGCAGTCTCTCCTTTTCCAATAATGTTTTCAATACTGTATTTACCCTTTCCGTCAAACAGACACTATCAGATGCTTCTGTAGCAGACAACTTACTATATGTAAGTACAGATCTGATTCAGAGATGTTAATTGTCATCTATATCAGATAAAGAATTAACTCCTACCAGATGTGCATGTTTGGCATTGTCTGCTCTCTGCAATAAGTTGAAGTTGTTACGAAACATTTTCATTTTTTTTCTCAAAATACATGTTACCCTTCATTTACTCGGTAATCAGGTGTCCATGCTTTTTGTGTTCCCTGCCTTGGGCTGGCAACACACAAGGATCAATTCTCTGGCATTGTCTATCTATCACACTGTCACTTAATAGCAGGCGACATATATTTGATCTTCAAACATTCTTGTTCATAGATGTTTTTACTTCAGAAAATGAGAAGACAGATTGCTATGAAAATATTATATTGGGTAAAATACGAAATGAATTTGAAAGAGTCAAAAGTAATAAATCTGATGGCAAGCCGGTAGGCGACGTGGGATTCGCCATTACATATATGTATGAAGAACTAGTGTGATTAGTGTGATAGGGTCACTATTGTGGTGACTTGGTGAATACTGGTGAAAAGTGTGCACCTTGTAAAAACACTCTTTGTTCAATCAACCATGTTTTATCACCCGTTTACACCCAACCCTTTGCCCTTGGTTATTTTCGAGGTTGAAGGTCAATGACGTAAAAGAACTTGTGGTATTTCTTCAATAGCTTGGAGATGGTGCAATAAAATTGCTATCGAATACTACCACTGCAGTGCTAGGGGCGATTGAAGTAAAAAACAACTGTAAAAAGACCCTATCTTTAAAAGGCTACCATTTGGAAACAAAGGCCTAAATCAAAAAAAATTATGGATACGTTTTTTATAAATATCTCGAAGTATCTATAACCGAAGTTTCAGCTCTCTCCACATTCAAAACTGTAGGAGGAGATAGAAAAACGGTTAAGGGTCTTAAAACACAATATTTGGCTAGCTGCATAGCAACGGCTTTCTTTGAAAGGCTACTGTTTGGAAAACAAAGGCCTAAATCAAAAATCATAACGGATACGTTTTTTCTAACTATCTCGAAGTATCTATAACCAAAGTTTCAGCTCTCCACTTTTAAAACTGTAGAAGAAGATAGAAAAATGGTTTGGGCTTTTAAAAGCGGTGTTTTGTTAGTTGCATAGCAATTGGTGGGTCCTTAGCAACGAAACTCAAACACGCACACCCTGAGCCCCTATGGCACCTGTTCACTAAGTTTCATCTGAATCGGCCCGATGGTTTGGGCTGTTGAGCGTCGCTTTGCAAATATTTGGACACACACACACACAGACAGACGGAAAATCCTGACAATAAGGGATACCTAGCGAATCCTGACAATAAGGGATACCTAACGAATCCTGACAATAAGGGATACCTAGCGAATCCCAATAAGTAAATGACTAGCATAATACATAGATCCAAGATCATATTTTAAGCAATGCCCATCATCATCTGTCACAACAAATTAACAATTAATCGTTAAAAACTACCCGGTTCTTACCATGCATCACATGGCTTTTGTTTGTGATGCAGAAACGGGGTTCGCCAATCGAGAATTTATCAATTGTTTTGATTGGCTAAAATATTGCATCTAATTTAGATATCGGATATATATATATGGTCTACTTGCAGATTACCACTTAAATGTTGGTTTCCTGTTCCCAAAACCTAAGCGACCAATGGGTATAACTAGTCCCAGTTTGAGTCCTCTAGTGACCTGGGACCACTCAGTCAATTGGAACATTCCAAACTGGATGGAGTTCTCCTGCAGAAGTAAGTAACACAGAGCTCTATTTAACCCTGTCCCACATACAAATCTGCAGCAGACGACTTCGAAAACATTTTGACAAAAGTATTGAAAGTTTCCAAAAATGAAGCAGGGTCATACCAAAGACTTGTAGTAATGGTAGTAATGGCTGCCCTCCTGTCGCTCAGGGTTGCGGGGTTAGCATTACCACTGACTGGCTCACCAGCATCTAGTGGATAAATGGATCGGTATTACTGATAACTAACCCAGGAAGCTCCGTGATATAACTAAAAAATTGACACAATGTTTTCAAAAGTTGTCTGCTACAAATGTGTCAAAATATGCCTACAAGGGGAAAAGAAATTAGGGGAGTATTTAATTTTCTTAAGTTTTGAACACAGTGAGACAATTCTCTCTGGCCAAGTGGTTTGCGTCGGGGATTTGGAACCGGATTCGATCTCCAGTCAGGGCAGCGCCCTTGGGCAAGACACATTTTTAGCTCGACTATTTAAAGAATATGGAGAGCTTTTACAGTCACTTGGGTGTCGACAATGCAACTTTGGTTTAAGCTTTGCATGCAAGGCTTTTTCTCACAAACATTGCTATTGCTTTGAAACTTCATACACTTATTGGAAATCATCAAATGACCATGCAGGACAAGTCCCAAAATTCTATATCAGATTTTGTCACAACTATGCCTCTTTTTGTACTTAGAAATTTTGGTTAAATAAAAAATAAATAAGTGAACTGTTGCCGTGATATAACTGAAATTATATTGAAAACAGCATAAAACCCCAATAAAATAAAAATCCTCGATAAGAATTTAACCCTTTCCCACTTACAGATGCTTATGAAAACATTGTCATAAAAGAAGCATTTCTTTCTTTCTGAATTTTCAACTTTATTCCCCAGTAATGCATTCATTTATTGAACTGTTTCAAATGATTGCCTTGATGTTTTCAACGTAGCCTGCCACATAATTGTTGCCTGAGGGAAAGGGATAATTTGTCACTTTTTTGTATTCAATAACAAATGTAGCTGTCAAACTGTGATAACCTATCTTAAGGCAAGTCATGTTTGCGAAAGTTGGTAAAATAAAGCCATATCATGTTCAATTACGGTACATGCACGACTATCCGTATGTGTCAAACTTCAAAAGTGACACATTCAAGAGATGATTGCTTTGAAAACAAATTGTCTTCTTTGATAGGTAAATGAGTTATAAGAAGGAAGAAGCTTTATAAGTTGCTGATTATGATTGGATAATGAGTTATAGGGGGCGGTACTTTCGGGATGTGATGCATAGACTAGGGCATATGGTCCATTATAAATTATCAAATCTTGACTTTCAATTGTCATTATATTTTTAGATCACCTAGAGCCGAAGGCTCAAGGTGAGCTATTCTGATCACTTTTTGTCCGTCGTCCGTCGTCCGTCCGTCCGTCCGTCCGGCGTTAACTTTTAGCTTTAAACATCATCTCCTCCCAAACTCCAAGGACAATTTCCGTGAAACATCACAGGACTGTTCCTCTGGTTGGCCTCTTTCAAAGTTGTTCAAAGATTTAAATTCCATTGAGAACTTTGGTTGCTGCGGCATCAAAAAGGGGGCAAAATGTCCGAACTTTAAAAATCTTCTCCTCCGAATCTGCCTGTCAGATTCAAATATAATTTGGTAGAAATGTTCCTTGGGTGACCCTCTATAAAAATTGTTCAAGCCATACTGATTGGTCAAAAAACATGGCAGTCAGGCGGCATCAGAAAAGGGGCAAAATTTGAAAATTTGAAAATTCCATTTTTAGCTCACCTGAGCTTTGCTCAAGGTGAGTTATTGTGATCGCCTTTTGTCCGGCGTCCGTCGTCCGTCGTCCGTCGTGCGTCGTCCGTCGTGCGTCGTGCGTCAACTTCTTCTCCTCAGTAACCAGTGGGTCAATTTGGATGAAACTTCACAGAAAGCATCCTCTCATTGACCTCACCAGAATTCCTTCAAATTTTTGGGATCCATGCAAAATTCTGGTTTCCATGGCAACGAAACCGAAAAAACTTCAAAATTCTTCTTCTCCCAAATTGGTTGGCAGATTTTCAAATAATTTTGTAGAAATGTTCCTTGGATGACCCTCTATCAGATTCCTTCAAGCCGTGTTGATTGGTCGAAAAACATGGCCGCCAGGGGGGGCGGGGCTATTTTGCCTTATATGGCTATAGTGAAAACTTAAAAAATCTTCTCCTCCGAAAGTGTAAGGCCGATTTTCAAATAATTTTGTAGAAATGTTTCTTGGGTGACCCTCTATCAGATTTCTTCAAGCCATGTTGATTGGTCGAAAAACATGGCCGCCAGGGGGGGGGCGGGGCTATTTTGCCTTATATGGCTATAGTGCAAACTTAAAAAATCTTCTTCTCCAAAAGTGTCAGGCCGATTTTCAAGTAATTTTGTAGAAATGTTCCTTGGGTAATCCTCTATCAGATTCCTTCAAGCAATGTTGATTGGTCAAAAAACATGGCCGCCAGGGGGCGGGGCTATTTTGCCTTATATGGCCAAAGTGAAAACTTAAAAAATCTTCCAACATCTTCTCCTCAGTAACCAGTGGGTCAATTGGGATGAAACTTCACAGAAAGCATCCTCTCATTGACCTCACCAGAATTCCTTCAAATTTTTGGGATCCATGCACAATTCTGGTTTCCATGGCAACGAAACCGAAAAAAATTCAAAATTCTTCTTCTCCCAAATTGGTTGGCAGATTTTCAAATAATTTTGTAGAAATGTTTCTTAAGTGACCCTCTATCAGATTCCTTCAAGCCATGTTGATTGGTCGAAAAACATGGCCGCCATGGGGGGGGGGGGGGGCGGGGCTATTTTGCCTTATATGGCTATAGTGCAAACTTAAAAAATCTTCTTCTCCAAAAGTGTCGGCCCGATTTTCAAATAATTTTGTAGAAATGTTCCTTGGATGACCCACTTTCAGATTCCTTCAAGCCATGTTGATTGGTCAAAAAACATGGCCGCCAGTAGGCAGGGCTATTTTGCATTATATGGCTATAGTGAAAACTTAAAAAATCTTCTCCTCCAAAAGTATCTGGCCGACTTTCAAATAATTTTGTAGAAATGTTCCTAGGGTGACCCTCTATCAGATTCCTTCAAGCCAAGTTGATTGGTCGGAAACTGGCTGCCAGGGGGCGAGGCTTATATAGCTAAAGTGAAAAAAAAATTAAAAATCAGGTGAGCGATTCAAGGGCCATCATGGCCCTCTTGTTATGAAAGTGCTTGTCTGATTTTAAGAAAATATAATACGAATCTTACTTTAATGATCCTCTATTTAATTTGTTTAAGCCGTTTTGATGGGTAACACAATCATAGCAACCAGGCGTCATCACAAAAGGGGTAAATTGAACTTTTAGCTACAAATGACAACCAACTCCTACCATTCCAATAGACCAATTTCCACAAAACATCACAGGAATGTTCCTTCGGTGGTCCTCTTTCAAATTTGTTCAAAGAATAAAATTCCATTGAGAACTTTGGTTGCTGCGGCATCAGAAAGGGGACAAAATGTCCAAACTTTAAAAATCTTCTCCTCCGAATCTGCCTGTCAGATTCAAATATAATTTGGTAGAAATGTTCCTTGGGTGACCCTCTATGAAAATTGTTCAAGCCATACTGATTAATCGAAAAACATGGCAGTCAGGCGGCATCAGAAAAGGGGCAAAATGACAAAATTTGAAAATTCCATTTTTATGAAAGTGTTTGTCTGATTTTAAGAAAATATAAAACGAATTTTACTTTAATGATCCTCTATTTAATTTGTTAAAGCCGTTTTGATTGGTTACACAATCATAGCAACCAGGCGTCATCACAAAAGGGGTAAATTGAACTTTTAGCTACAAATGACAACCAACACCTGCCATTCCAATAGACCAATTACTACAAAACATCACAGGAATGATCCTTTTGTGGTCCTCTTTCAAAATTGTTCAAAGATTAAAATTCAAATGAGAACTTTGGTTGCTGCGG
The DNA here is from genome assembly GCA_031761405.1 of Serripes groenlandicus. NCBI lineage: Eukaryota > Metazoa > Mollusca > Bivalvia > Cardiida > Cardiidae > Serripes > Serripes groenlandicus. The sequence continues at coordinate 48,027,853 of JASEVX010000010.1, read as the reverse complement.
CATCAGAAAGGTGACAAAATGTCCAAACTTTAAAAATCTTCTCCTCCGAATCTGCCTGTCAGATTCAAATATAATTTGGTAGAAATGTTCCTTGGGTGACCCTCTATAAAAATTGTTCAAGCCATACTGATTGGTCGAAAAACATGGCAATCAGGCGGCATCAGAAAAGGGGCAAAATGACAAAATTTGAAAATTCCATTTTTATGAAAGTGTTTGTCTTATTTTAAGAAAATATAATACGAATCTTACTGTAATGATCCTCTATTTAATTTGTTTAAGCCGTTTTGATTGGTTACGCAATCATATCAACCAGGTGTCATCACAAAAAGGGTAAATTGAACTTTTAGCTACAAGTGACATCCAACTCCTACCATTCCAATAGACCAATTTCCACAAAACATCACAAGAATGTTCCTTTGGTGGTCCTCTTTCAAAATTGTTCAAAGATTTAAATTCCATTGAGAACTTTGGATGCTGCGGCATCAGAGAGTGAGAAAAAATACCCAAATTTTAAAATCCTTTTCCTCCATAATCTACTTGTGCGATTGCAAGATAATTCGGTAGAAATGTTTCTTTAGTGACCCTCTAAATAAACTGTTGAAGCCATATTGATTTGGTTGAAAAACAGCGCAGCAAGGCGGCATCAGGAAAGGTGCAAAATGACAAAAACTTTATAATTCCATTCTTATTAAAGTTCTTGTTAGATTTCAAGATATAAATGGCCTTTACTGATAAGCTGTTTCTTGAGAAGTGTCCACTCCTTTCAGTTTCATTTGCACTCCCTGATAAAATTTTCCAGATATTTGCAGTTAAATATTTGCTACTAATTTACTATCAATTAGGTGATCGATTTAGGGCCATCTTGGCCCTCTTGTTATAAATACTGCTACATTACCTACCAACAATGAAGAGAAAACGAAACTCGTATGATATATTGTTTAACCCTTTCCCTCATACGACAATTCTGCAGCAGACGACTTTGAACGTAATTTGTCAAAACATAGAAAATCTCTATAATTGAATGGATAACCTATGACAAAAAGTGGAAAACACTGTGGCAAAAGGAGAAATTGCATGTTTTGTGCAATTTCTTCTATTGTCACTATGTTTTCAAAAAGCCGTCTGCTGCAGAGGCGTCAGAAAGCGTCTATATGAGGGAAAGGGTTAAGCTGAAGGTTGTAGAATACGCTAAGGCCCACACCAACAGAGCAGCTGAGCAAGAATTTGACGTATCCGAGAAAATGGTTCGAGACTGGCGATTGAAAGAGATTAAGATGCTGGATGCTGGCTCACGAACCCTAAAGAAGATGAGAACAGTCATAGCACCCTATGAAGATCTTGAGAAGAATGTAGAAGAATGGGTGCACAATCTTCGCAGCAGTGGAATGAGGACGCATATCGCCCAGAAGCTGCCTAAAGAAGTAGATTCGAAAGTAGACGGCTTCCACAGATTCCTCATCAACCTGCATAAAAGCCATAATTTCGACATTGGATCCATCGGGAACATGGATGAGACCCTAATGTATTTCGACATGCCAGGCACCAGAAACGTTGACGTAAAGGGTGCGAGTACTGTTACTGTAAAAACAGCAGGCCACAACAAGACCCATTTCATGGTGATTTTGGCCTGCATGGATGACGGGACAAAACTCAAACCAGCAGTAGTTTTCAAGCAAAAGACGATGCCCAAGGAGAAACTTCCAGCCGGTATAGTTGTATATGTTCAGGAGAAGGGTTGGGTCGATGAAGCTGTGCTGAAAAAATGGTTAAACGATGTGTGGTTTTCACGGTTGGGTGCTATGTTGAATAGGAAATCAATTCTTGTATGGGACATGTTCCGTGCCCACCTCGTTGAGACTGTAAAATATAGGCTGAAAGAGAGACGTACCTACCAAGCTGTCATCCCCGGTGGTTGTACACTTGTTCTACAGCCCCTTGATGTATGTCCAAACAATCCGTAACAATAAAGTAAATATCAGAGACAAGTGGAACAATTGGATGATCAATGGTAAAAAATAAATTACCGAAGCTGGAAAGACCTTAGTACTGTGTGTACATGGGTCATTGACTCATGGAATGAAATACCATGCGAATACCATCTCAGATGGTAGTTAAATCTTTTTTAAAGTGCGTAATTACTAATTCAATGGATGGTACAGAAGACCACAAACTATTTAGTGACTTTGTGGCTTCACGAGAGAAAGTGCCATGTCAGAGTGTCTGTGAGAGTAAAAGCGCTGTTGAAGACGATCCATGGGTCTATGATGACGAGATCGTCACGGAGGAATCAGTTGTTTGGGGAGTCTGATGATGAGGAGTTTGATGGATTTTAGTAAATAATAAAAATAAAAATCTTTGAAATGTTTACTGGCTTGAATATTGTCTTAGAAATATCCTTAATAAGTCGAAATTGTCGATTCCCCCTCCATCAACCCCCATTTAACAGGCATACAACAAATCTGCAGCAGACGTCTTTGAAAACAAATTGTTTGATAATATAGCTAATATAGAAACATCATGGAAAAAGGACGAATTTAATCTGAGTTAGCAGTTGATCTCTGTATGCAAATTAATTTCAGTTATGCAACACCGATTTTCCCTCCATTTACCCTCCACCCCTGCAGTTATTTTTCAGAAATAACAAAGTTTTAAATCAAAGGGATTTTCCATAGATCTGCCCAGATGTTTTCAAAGTCGTCTGCTGCTTATTTGGCATAAGTTGGAAAGGTTTAAATGAATTTATAAGAGAGATATAATAGAGTGGGGAGTTATCTAGGCCTTTGGTCACAGAGAAAACAGAAATTCTCCTGTAATCTTAACCCTTTTCCTCATTTTGCCACATTTACAGGAGACATCTTCGGAAAAAATTGTGACAAAAGGAGAAATTTATCATAATGTGCAATTTCGACTTTTTTCTACAATATTTTCAACTTGATTCATTTATTTGACCTTCATGAATAGAGATTTTCAAAATCTTCAGCTAAATTTTTAAAAAGTTGTTCCTTCTTCTAGATCAGAAAACATTTGGTGCATTTTGCAGTAGATGACTTCTAAAATTATGTTGGAAAACTGCATTGAGAATTTGCTCAGAAATGAACATAACTCTTTTTCCCAATTTATTATCAACTCTGTATCCAAAGTTTAATCAATTGCAAACATAAATATTATTAGCTTATGAAGCAGATCACTCTTAACCGTTTCCCACATATAAACGCTTTCTGACGCCTCTGCAGCAGACGGTTTTTGAAAACATAGTGACAAAAGAAGAAATTGCACAAAACGTGCAATTTCTCCTTTTGCCACAATGTTTTTCACTTTTTGTCATAGGTTATCCATTCAATTATGGAGATTTTCTATGTTTTGACAAAATACGTTCAAAGTCGTCTGCTGCAGAATTGTCGTATGAGGGAAAGGGTTAACTGTTTCCCACATACAACAAATATGAAACGGAAAACATTTTATGATGTCTAGGCAAAATGAAGGAAAATCTATATGGGACGTTCATAATGAGCAATTTCTCATTTTGCCACAGATTTCGAAAGTCGTCGACTGCAGAGGCTTCACAAAGCGTTTATATGTTGGTAAGGGTTAAAATGACATAGGTAAAAGGCTTATAGATTGTTGTACATTTTTGCAGTAAAAGATGAAGTGACATGCTAAACTGCATTGAGAATTTGCTCAGAAATGAACATAACTCTTTTTCCCAATTTATTATCAACTCTGTATCCAAAGTTTAATCAATTGCAAACATAAATATTATTAGCTTATGAAGCAGATCACTCTTAACCGTTTCCCACATATAAACGCTTTCTGACGCCTCTGCAGCAGACGGTTTTTGAAAACATAGTGACAAAAGAAGAAATTGCACAAAACGTGCAATTTCTCCTTTTGCCACAATGTTTTTCACTTTTTGTCATAGGTTATCCATTCAATTATGGAGATTTTCTATGTTTTGACAAAATACGTTCAAAGTCGTCTGCTGCAGAATTGTCGTATGAGGGAAAGGGTTAACTGTTTCCCACATACAACAAATATGAAACGGAAAACATTTTATGATGTCTAGGCAAAATGAAGGAAAATCTATATGGGACGTTCATAATGAGCAATTTCTCATTTTGCCACAGATTTCGAAAGTCGTCGACTGCAGAGGCTTCACAAAGCGTTTATATGTTGGTAAGGGTTAAAATGACATAGGTAAAAGGCTTATAGATTGTTGTACATTTTTGCAGTAAAAGATGAAGTGACATGCTACGAGATCACAGTGGACAATGATGAGAGTATTCACACACCTGTAGCTGTATTGCTCTACCATGCCTGGCAGGCTATTAGTGAGGAAGTAGAGGAGATGAATGTGAGTTAACCATTTACCACATACAACATTATTATTACAACATATCTGCAGCAGACGACTTTGAAAATATAAAATGCTAAAAATCTCTCTGAATGAAAAGAAAACTTTTTAACCCTTTCTCTCATACGACAATTCTTCTTGTTTTGAGCAATTTCTTCTTTTGTCACTATGTTTTCAAAAAGCTGTCTGCTGCAGCGGCGTCAGAAAGCGTCTATATGAGGGAAAGGGTTAACAGAATTTAAAACATTGTGGCAAAAGAGGAAATTGCTCATCATGAGCAATTTCTCCTTTTGTCACAATGTTTTCAAAAGTCGACTGCTGCTGAGGTATCTAAAAGTAAGTGTCTGTATGAGGGAAAGGATTAAGATGTATACAGATGCCTCTTCAGAAGTTGACTCGCGAACACATTGCGGAAAGCTATACTTCCAATGAATTCAAACGGATAATGTATCGAAGCATCCAAGTCAAATAGATAATAATTGATCATTTCTATAAAATTTTCTCAGCCAGCTTTCCTGGGGTACTAATGAAGTAAACTCAGTTGGTACATGGTTCAAGACATAGTTGGATATTAGCTGTCTGCATAAAGGAAAAGGGTAGCTTCAGTTGCCGAGTCGGTCGTTATTTCACAACTTGTAATTCCCCTTCTATTTATGTATGTCATAAGGAATTTCCTCTCTCTTTCTGTATATCATAAGGAATTTCCTCTCTTTCTGTTTATCGTAAGGAATTAACTCCCTTTTCCTGTATATCATGAGGAATTTCCTCTTTTTCTGTATATCATAATTATGTAATTTCCCCTTCTTGTTCTGTATATCATAAGGAATTTCTTCTCTCTTTCGGTATATCATAAGGAATTCCCCTTCTTGTTCTGTATATCACTCATAAGGAATTTCTTACATATTTTGGTATATCATAATTATGTTATCTCGCCTTCCATTTCTGTATATCATAAGAAATTTCCACTCTTTTTCTGTAAATGACAAGGAATTTCCTCTCTTTCTGTATATCATAAGAAATGTCTTCTCTCTTTCTGTATATCATAGGAATTTCCTCATTATTTCTGTATATCCTATATAATTTCCCCTTTTATTTCTGTATTATCAGTGTTTGCAAAATAACATTTTTGCTCTTTTTCTGTTTATTAGAAAATGAACTATGTATATCATAAATTGCAACATCCTGTCTATTTACATATTATTATGTCAGAGTGATATTTCCCCTCTATTTCTGTATATTACAAAGTGTAATTTCCCCTCTTTTTTAGAACGATCCAGCCTGTAGTTTGATGGCCATTAAGATGACCAATCTGTACGTCCCAAATGAGTCTTTGTTGATTAATGATAGGATTGATGGAGCCATCATACATGTCCATTCGTTGACCAAAGAGTTTGCAGTCGTCTCTGAAGGTTGGTGAACTCTTTCCCACTTTCAGACGCATTTTGACGCCTCTGTAGCAGACGACTTTTTGAAAACATAGTAACAAAAGAAGAAATTGCTCAAATTGAGCAATTTCTCCTTTTGCCACAATGTTTTCCACTTTTAGTCATAGGTTATCCATTCATTTATAGATTTTCCATCTTTTGAAAAAATATGTTCAAAGTCGTCTGCTGCAGAATTGTTGTATGAGGGAAAGGGTTTAATAAATCTATTGAACCTGTAAAATGCAAGGGGCATAACTGCATGAGACTTTTTACATGAACCTAAATAAAATCAGACGAGTGTTTGTATCCACTTGGTTCTCATGTTATATAGTTGAAACTATTAAAGAAAGAGAAGAAACAGTAAATTTTAGCAATTTCTCCTTTTCCAACATTGATGTTTGTTCCCTTGACTTCTTCATATGTTATATGTTTGAGAGAAAGAGTAGAATAAAAAAGTTTCTATCTTTATTATTTTAAGAAAATAAGTCTGTTTTCATTCTTATATCAGAATGTAAAAATTACCAGTTACTGTATTGCATAAACTAAGCTGGTATCAAAGATTGAAAAGAAAGCAAATAGTGCTTAATCCTTTCCCAACAGCCGTTTATTTTAAAACATTGTGACAAAAGAAGAAATTGACCAATATAAGCAACTTTCCTACTTTGTCACAATGTTTTCATGTTGTAGCTAATTTTATGTTAAATATGAACTGTTTCAGGAGATGTACTTCTTCAAGGTCGTTTTGAGGTCAGCGATTCATTCTTACTACCCAGCGTTCCTGGTTATGACCTTGACATTAATGACAATGTGCAGTTGAGTCCAAAAGACAGGTAAAGAAACTTGAATCTTTTCCTTTTACCCTTTCCCACATTTCAACAAATCTGCAGCAGAAGACTTTAAAATCATCTAGGCAAATATGAAGATAAAATGAAGGTATAACCATTGAAATGAGTTGAAAAAGTCATCTCATCTGCTGAAGAGGCGGCAGATAGTTTCTATATTTGGGAAAGGGTTTAACCCTTTCCCTCATACGACAATTCTGCAGCAGACGACTTTGAACATATTTTGTCAAAACATAGAAAATTTCCATAATTGAATGGATAACCTATGACAAAAAGTGGAAAACATTGTGGCAAAAGGAGAAATTGCACGTTTTGTGCAATTTCTTCTTTTGTCACTGTTTTCAAAAAGCCGTCTGCTGAAGAGGCGACAGATAGTGTCTATATGTGGGAAAGGGTTTAACTACTTTTAGGCATTTCAAAATGGAACACATTTGAGAAGAAATAACAGTACATTATATGTTCAATCATGACAACATTTGAAACCTATGTGACAAATGACTTTGGAAAACGCGATTTATTTTTTAAAGTGCATGCAACTCGGCTAAATTTATTGATGCGTTTTCAGCAAACAAGTTTTGAAAAAGTTGTTGCAAATGGAGAAATTGCTTTCTTTTTTTATTGACCTAGCCAGGTAGCTCAGTCTGTAGCAGCATGGGCTGTTAAATCCAGGGGTTGTGAGTTCATAATCAAACTTAGGGAACATGCTTTCTGATCAAAGGTTGACAAAAGTCCAAGCAACAAGCATCATATGTCTTCCACCAATGGACTAACAGTCTATGTGTAAAAACAACTTGTTGAATGGAAGTACTTATGTTAGCTGGGAAACACATGGGCAGGTGAACTGCCACCCGTGATATGACTGAAAAAGTGTTAAAAACCGTGTTACGTCTCAATCAATCTTTTTGCCACAATATTTTCCATGTATTCATTAATCAAGCGTTCATCGTTAGAGGATTACATATTAGTGTTGTCTAGATATTTTAAAAGTTGTCAGCTTTAGAATTGTTGTATATTTTTTGTTACTAGTGAACCAGTGTAAGATAAGATGTCAGCTTTAGACTTGTTGTATATATTTTGTTACTAGTGAACCAGTGTAAGATAAGATGTCAGCTTTAGACTTGTTGTATATATTTTGTTACTAGTGAACCAGTGTAAGATAAGATGTCAGCTTTAGACTTGTTGTATATATTTTGTTACTAGTGAACCAGTGTAAGATAAGATGTCAGCTTTAGACTTGTTGTATATATTTTGTTACTAGTGAACCAGTGTAAGATAAGATGTCAGCTTTAGACTTGTTGTATATATTTTGTTACTAGTGAACCAGTGTAAGATAAGATGTCAGCTTTAGACGTGTTGTATATATTTTGTTACTAGTGAACCAGTGTAAGATAAGATGTCAGCTTTAGACTTGTTGTATATATTTTGTTACTAGTGAACCAGTGTAAGATAAGATGTCAGCTTTAGACTTGTTGTATATATTTTGTTACTAGTGAACCAGTGTGTGATAAGATGTCAGCTGTAGAATTGTTGTATATATTTTGTTACTAGTGAACCAGTGTGTGATAAGATGTCAGCTGTAGAATTGTTGTATATATTTTGTTACTAGTGAACCAGTGTGTGATAAGATGTCAGCTGTAGAATTGTTGTATATTTTATGTTACTAGTGAACCAGTGTGTGATAAGATGTCAGCTGTAGAATTGTTGTATATTTTATGTTACTAGTGAACCAGTGTGTGATAAGATGTCAGCTGTAGAATTGTTGTATATATTTTGTTACTAGTGAACCAGTGTGTGATAAGATGTCAGCTGTAGAATTGTTGTATATTTTATGTTACTAGTGAACCAGTGTGTGATAAGATGTCGGCTGTAGAATTGTTGTATATTTTATGTTACTAGTGAACCAGTGTAAGATAAGATGTCAGCTGTAGAATTGTTGTATATTTTATGTTACTAGTGAACCAGTGTGTGATAAGATGTCCGCTTTAGACTTGTTGTATATATTATGTTACTAGTGAACCAGTGTGTGATAAGATGTCAGCTGTAGAATTGTTGTATATTTTATGTTACTAGTGAACCAGTGTGTGATAAGATGTCAGCTGTAGAATTGTTGTATATTTTATGTTACTAGTGAACCAGTGTGTGATAAGATGTCAGCTGTAGAATTGTTGTATATTTTATGTTACTAGTGAACCAGTGTGTGATAAGATGTCAGCTGTAGAATTGTTGTATATTTTATGTTACTAGTGAACCAGTGTAAGATAAGATGTCAGCTGTAGAATTGTTGTATATTTTATGTTACTAGTGAACCAGTGTGTGATACGATGTCAGCTTTAGACTTGTTGTATATATTATGTTACTAGTGAACCAGTGTGTGATAAGATGTCAGCTGTAGAATTGTTGTATATTTTATGTTACTAGTGAACCAGTGTAAGATAAGATGTCAGCTGTAGAATTGTTGTATATTTTATGTTACTAGTGAACCAGTGTGTGATAAGATGTCAGCTTTAGACTTGTTGTATATATTATGTTACTAGTGAACCAGTGTGTGATAAGATGTCAGCTTTAGAATTGTTGTATATATTATGTTACTAGTGAACCAGTGTAAGATAAGATGTCAGCTGTAGAATTGTTGTATATTTTATGTTACTAGTGAACCAGTGTAAGATAAGATGTCAGCTGTAGAATTGTTGTATATTTTATGTTACTAGTGAACCAGTGTAAGATAAGATGTCAGGTGTAGAATTGTTGTATATATTATGTTACTAGTGAACCAGTGTGTGATAAGACGGAGATCAAGTGGGAAGATAGCTGGCTGGATTTCATCAACGACATTTTGGAGTTTTCCAACCAGTGTACAGAGTCATCCCTCATGGAGATGATTATCGATCCAAAATACCACCTGAAAGAAGCCAAGGAGTGTCCAAACTTTCTGGCAGTTGCAGAAAAATACACGGGTAATTCACATAGTTTTTATTTGCCCTTTCCCTCATATAGTCGCTTTCTGACGCCTCTGCAGCTGACGGCTTTTTGGAAAAATAGTGACAAGAGAGATTTTTTATTTTTTGACAAAATATGTTCAAAGTCGTATGCTGCAGAATTATCATATGAGGGAAAGGGTTTACCCTTAATTCAGGCAATATTCATGAAGCAAACAATTTTGAAAACATTTTATAACAAATATTGAAAATATATGAAAGTTAATAATTGAGTAGAGAGTAAATGATTTTGAAAAGTCATCTGCATTGTGATGTTTAATACCTGCACCCTTTCCCACATACAGAATATCTGCAGCAGACGACATTGCAAACACCAAACAAAAATAATGAAAATTTCTATAAATAATTATTGACATAGTGGATCAAATTATTCTAGGGGTTTTGAGTTTAAACTCCATGCTTGTTTCATTCGTGTTACACCAATTGGCTAACAGTCTATGTGGAAAAAATAGCTAGTTGGCTTGGATAAGATTGCTGTGTGGAGAACTGGTATGAAAAAGTCAGGAAACACATGGATAGGTGAACTGGACACTGTGATATGACAGAAAAATTGTTGAAAATGGCGTTAAACATCAATCAATCTATTCTTATCATATGTCACAATAAGGAAAAGTTTGAATATATGTTTTTAAATTCACATCATATGAAAACCAACATTTGGAAGTTTTAAAATTAAAGGCATTTACAATCCGGGATTGTTGTGTATTCAGGGAAGATCCTAATCAAACTGAGTGGAGGCAAAGTCAAGAAGTTTGGTTTTCATATGATGTGGCTCTTGTGTTGACTGAAGACTTTAAAAATGGTAGTAAAGTCTGCCCTCCTTGGCGCTCAGGGTTGTGGGGTTAGAATTACGACTGACTTGCAGGTGTCAGTATAAATGGACTAGGTAACTCAATACCCAGGAAATGCCTCGATATAATTGTAAAATTGTTGAAAGTGGCGTAAAACACCAAACAATCAATCAATCAAGGAAGATCCTTATCAGCGCAAATGTAAAGTAGGGAAGTTTTTGTATGACTAGGCTCTTGTGGTGATGGGTTATATTCGTCTTTTTGTTCAGGTGTATGCAGATCTGGAGGGTTGGCTTTAGAGCACAAGTTGTCTCTAACGCAAGAAGTCCCAGAATTCAGTTTGAATCAAATAACCATTAGCAACCCCTCACAGACCCTCGTTACCAAGGTGATGGTTTACAATCTCTATAGCCACCAATCACCAGTTGACAGAGTCATTTTGTATGAAGCAGAGAAACGGACAAGTTGTAATGGTTCTAAAGTTGTTGGTATTATGAATTTGAATGGTAAGTTGCAATATTTTAGCTTGAATTTCGGAATAATATGCATCCCTTTCCCACATGGAACAAATCTGCAGCTGACAACTTTGAATACAATCTTGCTAAAAATATTAAAAGTTGAATAAAGTTGCAAACAATGTGGCAGAATAAGAAATTGAGCAGTTTTTAGCTCCACTGGCTGAAAGCCAGTCGAGCATAAAGTTATAATTCATGGCGAATTGTCCGTTGTGCGTGCACTTTTTCCTTTAAACAACTTCTTCTCCCTAACCACTTGGCCAATTTGGTTGAAACTTCATAGAAAGCATCCTCTCAATGTTCTCTCTTAAATTCCTTAAAAAAAAAATTATCCATCCAAAATTCTGGTTTCCATGGCAACCAAATGAAAAAAATATTGAAAACTTAAAAAATCTTCTTTTCCAAAAGTGTCCGGCTGATTTTCAAATAATTTTGTAGAAATGTTCCTTAGGTGACCCTTTATTAGATTCCTTCAAGAAATGTTGATTGGTTGAAAAACATGGCTGCCAGGGGGCGGGGCTATTTTGCCTTTTATAGCTATAGTGAAAACTTAAAAAATCTTCTTCTCTGAAAGTGTTCAGCCAATTTTCAAATAATTTTGTAGAAATGTTCCTTGCGTGATCCTCTATCAGATTCCTTCAAGCCATGTTGATAGGTTAAAAAAGAACATGGCCGCCATTTTTTTGCCTTATATGGCTAATATATATGGCTTATATGGCCTTATATGGCTAAAGAGAAAACTTAAAAAATCTTCTCCTCAGAAAGTGTCTGGCTGATATTCAAATAAATTTGTAGAAATGTTCCTAAGGCTGCTATCAGATTCCTTCAAGCCATCTTGATTGGTTGAAAAATATGGCCGCCAGGGGGTGGGGTCTATTTTGCCTTATATGGCTATAGTGAAAACTTAAAATATCCTTTCCATCGAAAGTGTCGGGCCGATTTTCAAATAATTTTGCAGAAACATTTCTTGGGTGACACTCTACAAGATTCCTTTAAGCCATGGTGGTTGGTAAAAAACATGGCCGACAGGGGGCAGGGCTGTTTGGAGATTTGATTTTTGCCTTATGGCCGTGGAGCGATACTGACCCTCTTGGGCCTCTTGTTTCTTTTTGCCACAATATTTAAAAAGTTTCTCTGATACAGATGCTTGAAAATGAGCCTGCATATGGAAAAGGATTAATTCATTCCAAAATATAGACACTTTCTAACGTCTCTGCCACAGACGACTTTTGTCACAATATTTTCAACTATATTCAATAATTATACTATCATTATTTGTAGAGTTTTTTCCATGTTTTCTCCTAGATTCATTCAAAGTCGTCTGATTAATTTACATCAGATGAAAACTGAAAGGACAAACTTTGAAATCATTGTAGGTAAAGGATAAGTGGCTCATCTTTAGCAGTCACCCCTTGTGTGTTTCAAAGTGTTCTATTGTAAGTTGGTTAAAATTTTGCATGCAATGTCTGTATCATATCTCTGAATGATGACTGACAATAGAATGAAAACATTCCACATGCTGTTTGGGTCTTTTAAAAGATGAGCTGTCATTTGTTATTATTTTCACTTGTCTAGCAAACAAAGGTTTTTTAACCCTTTTTACACCTGCAGATGCATTTCGACGCAATAGCAGCAGACGACTTTTGAAAACATTGTGGCCAAAAGGTGAAATTGCTCATGATGAGCTATGTCTCTGTTGGCCACAATGTTTTCAACTTTATTTAACAATTAAACTATCTTTTATGGAGAATTTTTCATTTGCTGCAGATTTGTTGCATGTGGGAGAGGGTTAAATCAAGTGCAGTTCCATAAAACGTTTAAATTTCTTATGCTCGCCGAAATCACTCAAAATTAGCTCATTCTTTGAGTATCACAACATTGAACTTGCTTGAAATAAGAGATATTGTGTGAAAACTACCAGTTTACCTCTCCTTCAGTAGGCCTCTGTTTATTGTTGTTCTAGGTGACAAACTAATGAATGAGTTACCAGTGCCCCCAGACTGGCTACCAGAGGATATTGAAGCTCTGGTTCCCTATGTGATAGCTACTTATATAGTGTATGAGGTGGCTCAGATCAGGAACCAGCAGACTGTACTCATAATGCAGCCTATTGGTAAGTTAAAATCATTCAAACACTTTCCATTTGACTGCCATCAAAATGTGTTCACTTGTTCATCAAAAAGTCTGGTCTCTCGTAATATTCTGGACATTGTTCACTTACTTTCAATTGTCTTTTATAAGTACAAATGTGCGCTTGTGTTGGCCTTTATAGATAATATTTGATATTTGAAGGAAACAAGTTGTTTTACTTTAAAAGAAAACACTAAATAATTGAACAATTACATCCAGAAATTATATTCTTGCAAACGTTTGGTGTAGACTTTCATACGCTTTTAAAGGCGCAAATATAAAGCAAAACCAACAGCTAAATGAAAACAAATAGCAATGATAAACAACACTACGCTTAATATGTGCATATTAATATCATCTATTAAAATAAGAAATATAGATCAACAATTAGAAGTGGTTTGTAATTAAGGTTTATTAATTAACCGGTGTCCGTAATATTTACATGACTTAGATATACAAGAAGAAGGGCCACGTTCGTGAAAAAGGAAACCTAGATCTCACATTTTTTTATAATTAATGCGTTTCAATTTCATTCGAATAAATGAGAATTATAGAAGATAGTTCTAATGATTTGACAAACAAGTTCTATCCAATAAAAACACGATGATAATTGAAAACACAATTACGACAAAGGTGTGAAGTTTTGACATATTGTTGCAAATTGACTGGAGATAACATTCAAATCGATATCTGTTTGACACATTGATCTTCATTGACTCTTGATTGCAATCAATTCACCATTTAAAACGGATTAAAATGGATTAGAGAAAGAACAACCAATTCGTAATTTTTTAAGTTTTAATTCATTTACTTTTAACAGATGAAAAACAGAAAAATGCTGAAATTATGATAGAGAACTCGAATACCTATTTTGATAACAAGTTCTCGGACGTCCGATCGAGTACTCGGTTACCCGGTCCCATCCCTATCTCAGTAAAACCAGAACTAGGCTTTGCTGCAGTAAATCTGATGACTGCCCATTACAGGTCATCTCGGATTGACCTTTGTGTCGGCCAATAAAATTGTTGCCTTTGAAACATAAGGTATCAACATGGGATCGGATATTTAAAATTTAGATGTGTAGGGTTAAATTAAGATGGCCTGTATTGTGATGTCATCAGATTCAATATCAATTGACCTTTGGGTCATCCAATAGAAAGCTAGCTTACCAATCATTTGGTGTAAAACAAATTAGGCACCAATATAAATAGAAGATATAGAGAAGTGGTGTTTGTCAAGGTTTCTGATTATAAAGCAAGGGCCTTTATTGTATCGTGAGATTTCATTAGACAAAAGAATTGAACACATGCTCAGAAGTATTTTAGTGTGTATAATGGCTCATAATGAGCAATTTCTCCGTAAGCCCCAATGCTTTCAAATATTATCTTTCAAGTGGGAAAGGGTTAAAATCATCTCTTATTAAGGAGAGGATGATATTATTTTATATATTTAACCCTTTCCCACATACAACAAATCTGCAGCAGATGACTTCTAGGCAAACAAAGGAAAACATCTATAACTGCAGGTATAATTGCTAAAAAAATTGAAAGTTGTGGCAAATGGAGAAATTGGTCGGTTTGAGCAAATTCTCATTTCGTCACATTGTTTTCAAAAGTCATATGCTGCAGAGGCGTCAGAAAGCGTCTATGTGTGGTAAAGGGTTAAGTTAATAATTTTAGATACAGTTGGCGTGTATATGATATCCTTGGCCACACAGTTAGGGTGCAGTGTGTTTACCAGCACGTATGACGTAGAGAACCTCCAGTGTTTGGAGTCCACCTTTCCCCACATACGTGTAATACATGGAAGTAAGCTGGAGGAGACCCTTATGTTCCTGACACAAGGTCAGGGGGTCGATGTGTGTATACGGCTGACAGGCGGAGGTAACTCATTGTCATTTACATAGTATAGTTCTTTGACGACTTTAAAAATAGTTGTAATGGATTTCCATCCTTGGTGTTAACCCTTTCCTTCATACGACAAATCTGCAGTCACTATGTTTTCAAAAAGCCGTCTGCTGCAGAGGCGTCAGAAAGTGTCTATAAGAGGGAAAGGGTTAAGGATTGTTGGGCTAGATTTATGATTAACTGGCTAGTTGCAGGAAAGATGGACCAGTAATTTACCCTGGACGTGATTTTTTAGCTCACCTGAGCATGAATAGCTCAAGGTAAGCTATTGTGATCCCCTTATGTCCGTCTTCCATCTGTCGTGTGTTGTGCATCATGCATTGTTAATACACTGTAGATTCATTATAACGCTGTACTTGGGAACCATGGTCCTGCACAGCGATATTGACGGGGTTAAATTGATTTAAACGCCGTTCCAAAAATCCGCCAAGTCATTACCCCACCCCCCTCCTATAATGCATGCACTAATTCAATTGCAAAGAGAGAGTGTTTTTGGCTAAATCAAGCTTGCAAGATATATTTATGTTTCTTTGACATTTGATAGATGTATCGGGGCTCGATTTTTAAGCTCGCATATTCACGAATTGCAAGTGCAAATTTCAATTTGCGTGGTGAGATTCAGGCACCAGCAGATTACTGCAAGTGAAATTTTTGGACCGAATAATATGCATTTCTTATTGTTGATCTTTTACAGGGTTATTTACCGAGTGGCTGGGAGTATACTTTCGGTTTTGCAATATTTGCGGAAGTTTACAATAGATACATGTATCATGCGCATGCCTATTCAACAGCCCAAATATTGATGACGTTTACTGCATACATTTGGGCTAAATAGTTTTAATTTACATATCACAAATACGATTGGCTGGAATAGTCACGCGTATATTTTGGGTTTCCCAAGTTGTATTCACTATGGAGATCGAAGAAATGGATGACATCCAGACAAAATTTTGCCCAATTTTCAGAATTGGTTACTTTATGAAGTTTGAAATTGAGCTTGTTTGTTTATCATACTATGACAGTCGCTGTCAATTAAAGTTGTATCAGTTTGCAAGGTGACTGAACACACTAAGCGTAATGCACAAACAATAATTACATCCGATATCAATTTTTTGTCTGTCTATTGTTGTAATATTGAAAGCGTTATGCCAACAGCCGCTCGATAACGATATCAATTTTTTTTTTTACCTGTCTATTGTTGAACAAAGCGAACATGTGGATTAACGTGATTGTTCAGTAATTGAGTTCTATTACGAGAATCGTATTTTGGTGTTTCAAACGTTAGGTTTTTGAATTCTATTCCCACATATTTCATGCACTAAAATTCGGGAGCCAAGCAGGACCAGCGTTATACCGAGAACAGCTGTAAAACGGAGGGCGTTATAGAGGGTTGCCAGTGTACTCTTCAGGCTTCATTCATCAAAACTTGGACAAAATCGAAACTGAGTCATGAGGTCAAAAACTAGATCACTAGGCCAAATTGAAGGAAAATCTTGTTAACACTTGTATTAGCTTACCTGACTGCAAAATGAGTTATTTTGATTAATTATACGGTTGGCATAAATCAGATGAGCAATCAAGGGCCATCATGGCCCTCTTGGTTTTAGATCACTTGAGCCGAAGGCTAAAGGTGATCTATTCTGATCACTCTCTGTCCGTCGTCTGTCATCCGTCGTTCATCCATCGTCTGTCGTCCGTCGTTAACTTTTAGCTTTAAACAATATCTCTTAAACCATAGGACCAATTTCATCCAAACTTCACAGGAATGTTCCTTTGATGGCCCTATTTCAAAATTGTTCAAAGATTTAAATTCCTTTGAACTTTGGTTGCTGTGGCATCAGAAAGGAGGCAAAATGTCGAACCTTTAAACATCTTCTTCTCTGAATCTGCTAGTCAGATTCCAATATAATTTGGTAGAAATATTCCTTGGGTGACCCTGAAATTTGAAAAGTCCATTTTTAGCTCGACTTTTCGAGGAATATGAGACCTATAACAGTCACTTGTGCGTCGGCGTCGGCATTGGCATTGCAACTTTGGTTAAAGTTTTGCATGCAAGGCATTTTCTCAAAAAACAAAGATGGTATTGCTTTGAAACTTTACACACTTATTGGACATCATCAAATGACCTTGCAGGACAAGTGCCAAAACTCTATATTAGATTTTGACACAATTATGTCCATTTTTGGCCACCAGTGGTCAGGGCTGTTTGGAGATTTGTTTTATGCCTTATGGTCGTGGAGCGATACTGGCCCTCTTGGGCCTCTTGTTTAACTTAGAAATCCTGGTTAAAGTTTTGCGTGCAACTACATTAAGAGTCCATATCTCTGTATTTACTTAAATTATACAAAATCTTATACAACCCTTCCCAACCATCACACCTATGTAGATTATCAAGTTAGATAACTCTATCCTGAATTTACTGCAATTTTTAGCTTGACTATTCGAAGAATATGAGAGCTATACTTCTCGCCCTGGCGTTGGCGTCCACGTCACACCTTGGTTAAGGTTTTGCATGCAAGTACTTAAATACTACATGTATTGCATTGAAACTTTATACAACCCTTACCAACCATCACACATATGTAAACAATCAAGTATGTAAACTCTTTCCTGTATATTTTGCAATTTATGGCCCTTTCTTTAACTAAAAATTTGGTTTAAGTTTTGCATGCAACTACATTAAGAGTCGATATCCTAGTATTTACTTGATGCATTGCTTTGAAACGTTATACAACCCTTCCTAACCATCACACCTATGTTGATTTTCAAGTTAAATAGCTCTATCCTGCATTTTATGCAAGTTATGGCCCTTTTTGGACTTATAAATTCTGGTTAAAGTTTTGCATGCAACAACATTAAGAGACCATATCTTAGTAACTACTTGATGCATTGCATTGAAACTTTACACAGCTCTTCCCAACCATCACACCTATGTAAACAATCAAGTACGATGACACTATCCAGCATTTTATGCAAGTTATGGCCCTTTTTGTGTCGCCTGCGTAGCATGGTAGGCACTTAGGGATTACTTTTTGCCCGGCGTCTGTCTGTCTGTCGTCACACTTTTTCGTCACATTTTCAAAACACTCTACAAGATTCCTTTAAGCCATAGTGGTTGGTAAAAAACATGGCCACCAGGGGGCAGGGCTGTTTGGAGATTTGTTTTTTGCCTTATGGCCGTGGAGCGATACTGGCCCTCTTGGGCCTCTTGGGCCTCTTGTTTAACTTTGAAATTCTGGTTAAGTTTTACATGCATGGATATATCTCAGTAATCACTAATGATATTGACTTGAAACTTCATTCATGTCTTCAGGGGTGTCAGACAGTCAAGTTAGATAACTCTTGTATGAATTTAGTACAAATTATGGCCCTTGTTTGACTTTGACATTTTGGTTAAAGTGTTGCATGCATGGTACTATCATGCACATATCTCCGTTACCGCTCAGGGATTGATTTAAAACTTCAATCTAGTCTTTAAAGTTATCAAACAATCAGGTTAGGTAACTCTTGAGTGAATTTATTATAAATTATGGCCCTCTTTGAAGTTAGAAATTTGGGTTAAAGTTTTGCATGCAAGGCCTTTTCTCACAAACATCTAGCAGATGCTATTCAAACATGATTTATACGAAAAAAAAACAAATGGGTTTTTTCGCTTATAGGTAACAGGCGTGAGATTTTTTTTTTTTTTTTTTTCAATAACCCATGAAGCTTTCTGAAATGAAACTGGAAAAATCCATGGGGGCCGCCATTTTGGATATGTATAAAACGCAGATTGAAAATTATTGTCGGCTTTTTAATCATTTTTTTTAAAATAGGTTTGTTTGGGTATGTATAAAGGAGCAGAAAAACACGGATTGAAAATTATTGTCGTCTTTTTAATCATTTTTTTTTAAATCTATATTCAATATAATTAAAGTGCTGTGTTGTGTGGGAATTAACATTTGTACGAAAAGTTAAAAATAAATGGAAATCTGTAAGATATATGTTTTCCCGTTCGTAAAAAAAACGACAACTTTAGCCTCCTACGCCCGAAACTAAATTTTGACTTCATCTTGGTGTAACGTTAATGGAGCGACGTCGTTTCCCGCAAAAAAGTGGTATTAACATGAAAGACCCCAAATTCCTATACATGACCTACTCATTCAAAGTATAATTATTTATCAAACATTGTGGCAAAAGGATAACTTTCTCATAAGGAGCAATTGTTCTTGTGGCGACAATCTTTTCCTAAATCGTCTGTTGCATAGGCCCCAGAAACCGTCTCTAATCGGGAAAGGGTTTAGCAGAAATGTGATCCCTTACATAATTTGTTCCAGTCATATTGACTGGTTGAAAAAGGCAGTCGCCAGGTGGCATCAGAAAAGGGCTGATCTATTTGCTTCTTTACCATAATGCAGGTGATCGATTAAGGATCATCTTGGGCCCCATGTTTTAACCTCGTTCATTATAAATGTATTCCTTGATTTTCTGAAAGTCTTTACTTTATTATTTTCTGTTCAAATAATAGACAACAGCAATACGAATTCCAAATATGTTTTGATAATGCAAGAAACATGACATTAACATTATTATTGTCTAATCAATTACTTATAAATCCTTTTTTATGGCCAAAGTATGCTCTTTAATTTTTGTTTATAATTATCTTGCGTTTTTTTCGTAAATAGGTAGCACCTATAGATATATTAGTACTATACTATCAAGCCACTATATCAGTAGCAACTGTTGTCTATAGTAACAACTGTCGTCTATAATATCAAATTGCCAAATAATCGAGCATGCTGTCTTGCGGACAGCTCTTGTTTTAAAGTGCTTGACTGATTTTAAGAAAATTCAATAGGAATCTTACTTCAGTGATCCTCTTCTTAATTTGTTCAAGCCGTATTGATAAGTTACAAAATCATAGCAACCATACGTCATCACAAAAGGGTTAAATTTAACTTTTAGCTACAAATGACAACTCCCACCATTCCACTAGATCAATTTTAACTTAACTTCACAGGAATGTTCCTTTGTTGGTTCTCTTTCAAAATTGTTCAAAAACTTACATTCTGTGTAGAACTTTGGTTGCTGCAGCATCAGAAAGTGAGAAAAATACCCAAACTTTAAAATCCTTTTTCTCCATAATCTGCTTATCCTATTCCAAGATAATTTAGTAGAAATGTTCTTTGAGTTGACCTGACCCTCTACAAAAACTGTTCAAGCCATATTGATTTCGTTGAAAAACAGGACAGCAAGGTGGAATCAGGAAAGGCGCAAAATGTCAAAACTTTATAATTCCATTCTTGTTAAAGTTCTTGTTAGATTTTGAGATACAAATGGCCTTTACTGATAAGCTATTTTCTTTAACAGTGTCCACTCCTTGCAGTTTCATTTGCACCCCTGATCAAATTTTCCCAGATATTTGCAGTTAAATATTTGCTACTAATTTACTATCACTCAGGTGATCGATTTAGGGCCATCTTGTTTAAAGTGGCATAAATAAGCCCACTCAAAACAATGGACTGTCCAACATTTAGCCATTCAGAGCTTAAGATATGGAACGTAATCCTCAAAAGACTTGTTTACTCATCCTTCTAGCTATTAGTTTAACTTATTTATTATACCCCAAGATACATAGTATATGGGGGCTATATAGGAGTCACGCTTGTCGGTCGGTCGGTTTGTCGGTCCGTTGGTCTGTGGACATTTCTTGTGAGCACTTTTTCTCAGCAACCCTTTTTCTCAGCAACCCTTGGTCAGAATTCAATATAATTTCACAAGAATGATTGATACCAAGCCTAGTTGTGCATATTGTCGGCGTGTTGCACTGGAATTATTTTTAAATGAGTTACGGCCCCTTGAATTTCTCATACATATGTATATTGTCAGGCACCAGCTGGGGGTATTCATCACCATCAGTGATATTTCTAGTTATACATTGATTGTGAAACAAACTTTTATCTTTTATTAATCATGCTTGATATCTGCACCCTGGAACCAAATTAGAACCCTTTGGTACAAGGGGCGAATCCTTTACCACTTCTGACTTTCCTGGGCACTGTTGAATCGGGCTTGATTCACATTTTTGTTTGAGTTATAGGTACTTACCCGTTATATTATATGACATTTTTACAGTCATCTGATTTGAAAAGAAAAATTACTAACATCTGAAAATTAAGAAGTACATATTGCAAGCATGGTGGAAAAGGGAGATACTGTTTGTTTTGAGAAATTTCTCCATTTATCACTATTTTTCCAGAAGTTGCCTGTTTTAGAGCCTCTTTATCAGGGAACTGGTTAGAGACAAGTTGATTAGTAATTAAATGTTAGTAGTGATAAATGTTCAAGATATTATAGTATTTTCATTTCTCAACAATTTTCCTTCAGATATCCGCACCCCGATGGAACTACTTTCAAAGAACGGCGAGTTTATCCAGTGTATCCCTCCACCTCATGGTGATACAGTGAGTGATTCGTTATTGGAGGGCAAGACCGTGTCCATACTGCGTCCATTGGATTCTGTATCCTCCTTTATGAAAAAAACATCGGACGATTTACAGGCGTTGCTCTTCAATTTGAAAGAGGAAGCTATCAGTAAGGTTGGTGTCTTCTATTATATGACGGTATTAACCCCTTCTCCCATACAGACGCATTCTGAAGCCTCTGTATCAGACAACTTTTGAAAACATTGTTGCAAATGAAGATATTGCTCATAATAAGCTATTTCTCCTTTGGCCACACTATTTTAACCCTTTACCTCATATAGACGCTTTCTGACGCCTCTGTAGCAGACAGCTTTTTGAAAACATAGTGACAAAAGAAGAAATTTCACAAAACGTGCAATTTCTCCTTTTGCCACAATGTTTTCCACTTTTAGTCATAGGTTATCCATTCAATTATGGGAGATTTTCTATGTTTTGACAAAACACGTTCAAAGTTGTCTGCTGCAGAATTGTCGTATGAGGGAAAGGGTTAAACTTGACTCAATAATAGTATGCCCCCTTAGAAGAAGAGGTTTATATTGCTTTGCAATTGTCGGTCGGTTGGTAGACCAAAGCTTGTCCGAGTGATAACTCAAGAATGCCTGGACCTACTATTGATTTTGAGGTCATCCTCAAGGTGACCTTGAACGTTAAAAGCTTGTCCGTTGCCTGCACCCATGGGCCTCAAACTTGACATGGAGGCTGGGTGTGACCAGTAGATGACCCCTATTGATTTTGAGGTCACTGACCTTGAACGCCAAATATTGTTTTAGTGATGACTCGTCATTGCCTGCATCCATGGCCCTCTAACATGGAGTCTGGGGGTGACCAGTAGATGACCCCTATTGGTTTTGAGGTCATTAGGTGAAAGGTCAAGGTCACAGTGATCTTGAATGTGTAAAGCTTGTCTGAATGATAACTAGGCAATGCCTAGACCTATAGTCCTCAAACTTTACATGGGGTTGGGCGTGGCCAGTAAATGACCCCTATTGATTTTGGGGGTCATCAGGTCCAAAGGTCAAGGTCACAGTGACCTTGAATGGGAATACTTGTCCAATTGATAACTTGAGAATGTCTCACCCTCTTCATTCATAGAGAGACTGGATCTGTACATCTCTGTTAAACCTTTTTTGTACCGTATCAAAGATTGAAATTTTATATACTACACCAACCTACCTCTCTGACCATTATAATGTGGTTTTGAAGTTACAGAAGCCAATGTGAATACCAGACAGAGAAAATGCATTTATTTCTAGTAACAAGGTATATATAAGTTAACCTCAGCTGACCAGTCTTGGTCATCCTTCAAGACAATTTGTTTTTTCGGCGATAGCTGATTAACGTGGGTTTTGACCTAGATGTTAAACAAATGATCTAGAGTGTAGACCAATCAAATGTTGTATATAATGAATAATGTCGAAGAAATAAAGGAAATGAAACGTTTTGATTAGTTCATAGTTAAGTTGGCGATCCCACGAGAGGCACTAATAAGGTGAAGTTTTAAAATGAAATGGTCTGCATACTAACCTTTAATTGTTTTCCTTAAGAAATAAATTTCAGTGAAAAAAATCAGTGAAAACGTATGAAATATTAATATTTTAGAGCAAAAAATTAATTATCCCCTCGTCAAACAGAGTTATTATTATTAAAACTTAGTATACAGTTAGTATATGGCAAGGTCTAGAAGCCTATTTATTTTCAAGGTCATAGGTTCAAGGTCGAGGTCAAAATTGGACTGACTATTTTCCGATATAACAACCTTGTGACCACTCTACACTGAACATTCCTTGACTGATCTTAACCAAACTTGGTATACAGTTAGTATATGGCAAGGTCTAGAAGTCTATATATTTTCAAGGTCATACGGTTAAGGTCAATGTCAAAATTGGACTTTCAGTCTGTAACAACATTGTGACCACTCTACACTGAACATCCTTTGACCGATCTTAACCAAACTTGATATACAGTTAGTATATGGCATGGTCTAGAAGCCTATTTATTTTCAAGGTCATATGGTCAAGGTCAAGGTCAAAATTGGACTTTCACTATTTTCCCATATAACAACCTTGTGACCACTCTAACTGCAAACATCAGTCATCAGTCATCATCTCAATGTGATTAAGAACTGTACCTACCATCCTCAAACTTTGAATGAGCATTGGTCATAATCTTAAAACTGACTCAGACATCCAATGAGAAATGATATATCAGCTGGCATTTCGGTCCATGCATATTTTATTCAATTGTCCAAATATTCCTGACAACATGGCGCTTAGGGGGGCATAATGTTTGACAAACATCTCTTGTTTTTCTTTCATTTATAGAGAGTTTCAATATTATAGACTAAGTGTCTTTATATGTAACTGCAACAGACTCGTTTTATGTGGGAAACAGTTAACACAATATCACATACAGACACATCTTTTGAAAACATTGTTGCAAAAGGATAAATTGTTCATATTAAGACATTTTTTATTTAAGGCTAATTTTACATTTACATATATATTTAATGGCATTGTACAATAAATAATATATTATAATAAAGTATGCAAATTCAAATCTGCTTCTATTGCAATATACCAGGGTTTCGGAAATTTTGAAATCTCATTCGGTCCAGTGACTTTTTCATATACATATCTTTGTCAAGAATTTCCTTAAGAAAGTTTGCAAATATCACATCATAATAAAAATGAACAACTATTTACTGCTGAAGTGACATCTTAAGAGTTGTCTGCTTTTAAAACATCTCGAGAAATAAAAATGAATTTGATACAAAGAGAAAAATATTTGGGGAAAAGGAGAATTGAATTTAGTTAACTCAAAGAAGTAATTTCTCCTTTCCCCACAACGTTTTCTTATTATCCCCCGCCTATGAAATAGGGAGGGGGATATTGAAATGGCGTTGTCCGTCCGTCCGTCCTTCCATCCATCCTTCCTTCCGTCCTTCCTTCCGTCCTTCCGTCCGTCACCTGCATTTTCTCAGTAACTAGCTGGTAGAATTTCATGAAACTTAAAATAAATATGAACCACTATACTGGGATGATGCCCGTCCAATTTTTTTTTTGATTAGTCAATTTTCCTTGGAGTTATTGCCCTTGATTTTTTGAAAAATCTACGTTTTCAGCCATTTCTCAGTAACTAGCGGGTAGAATTTCATGAAACTTAAAACAAATATGAACCACTATACTGGGATGATGCCGGTCCAATTTTTTTTTGATTAGTCAATTTTCCTTGGAGTTATTGCCCTTGATTTTTTGAAAAATCTACGTTTTCAGCCATTTCTCAGTAACTAGCGGGTAGAATTTCATGAAACTTAAAATAAATATGAACCACTATACTGGGATGATGCCTGTTCATTTTTCATTTGGATTAGTCAATTTTTCTTAGAGTTATTTCCCTTGATTTATTAAAAAATAATCGTTCGCAGCCGTTTCTCAGTAACTAGCGGCTAGAATTTGATGAAACTTGAATGTAATATTAACCAACTTCCTGCCATTATTCCCCTCCAACTCTTTTTTGGATTCCTTAATTTTTTTTAGAGTTACTGCCCCTGATTTATTAAAAAATCCACGCCTACAGTTATTTCTCAGTAACTAGCTGCTAGAATTTGGTGAAACTTGAATGTGATATGAACCAACATCCTGCAATGAACTTCTGAATAAATATGGTATCAAATCATTTACATTTATTATAACACTGTCTGATACATAATTATCCATGCATTTTAGCTCCACTTTAAGAAGAGTAAAGATATATATTGTATTTGTGTCACTGTTGGTTTAAGAAGCAAAACCTAGTATTCACATTTTTCCTGTGTTATTTAAGAAATAACAAATGACACCCCTTTAGTTTTGTAATATTGATTATTAACCCTTTCACCGCATAAATACTCTGTTGAAAATAGTGCAGTTCCAGATATGACGCCGCTTTTAAAGGTGGCGTCTTATCTTGGACTGCACTATTTTGCAATAATTGATGTTCCCGAGTAAGCAGTTTCGGAAAATACAGTTTTATTTAATCGTCCTTCTGATTTATTTCGTTAAAATATTTTATCATAAAGTAATCCCAGTCGATATTTTATAATTTGGCGCGGAACGGGATAAACCAGTGTCATAACTTTATTCTTTCCCCTTGATCTTGTGTGAAGAAGTTGAAATTTAAAGGTCAATTGCACATTAAACATAAAGACCTTCATGCACAAACAAGCCATCAATTAAAAACAAGCCATCGTTGGCGGGGGATATCTTTTCACTGAAAATGCTTGTTATATCTATTGCATAAGTTGTCAGATGTCGTCTGCATCCAGAAAAGGGTAAAAATCCACAGTAATAGATTGATCATTATACTGGTGTCTCCTAAGTGTATGATCCGAAGTATTCAAAGAACGGCGCTAACAAGGACTTTAGACATCAGAAACTATTTCAACTCTTTTCAGTTGACTGCAAGTACATAGTCACCTGAAAAAAGTTGATAGCAACATTGTATTTAATTAAGGATAATCACAAAGTGAGAATGCTCTACACTACTTGATGTTTTTGTAGCTTACAACAGAAGGATTCCCAGAGAGTAAGGGGGTACTGTACAAACAAGAAAACTGTTCCAACTTTCTACAACCAATAGCCCTGGACAGACTGTTGTCATTGGTGATGGAACCCAATCTTGGAACCGTGATGGAGGATTTACTCGAGGCTGATATATTGTGTGTGGAGAAAATACAGAACCTTGTAGCACCAAAACCAAAAGTATGTATTTCACCAATTACCACATACAGCACACAAAAATGTGGAAAAATTCAATAAATAAAAGGAAAATTATATATATTTTTTTAAACCATTGTGGCAAAAGAAGTTGCTTATTATTTTTTCTTCAATTTTCAAGAGTCTGCTGCAAATGTGTCTAAATGTGTCTGAAGCTAGCAAAGGTTTAAGGTTTAAATTCCTTGAGAATGACACCAATGCAGGAAAATTAATGTTAAGAAATGTTCATTGATTCTGTTAAAGATTAGTACTGTGCATGTAAACGTCATATTTAGGATTTAGACTAAATTAGCATAAAAAAATACAGTGTGATATTTTTGAAATCACTCATTTTGTAAAATTTGTTCCTAATGTTTTTTAAAAAAGCGTCTGCTACAAAAGGTAGACGTCTTCTGTATGATGTATTTATCTTGATACAATACTTCAGGATTATTCGCTAGCAGACACAAGTTGTATCCTGAGGAATCCATTACCAGAGGAGAGCATGGGGCCTCTAAATAAAGGAATGATGCAAACCCCTATGGCCATGAGAGAGGTGATTGACCATTCAGATTTCTCACCAGAGGTTCAGTTAGTTCATGTCCAAGGTAAGAGGTCATAATATCCCCTATTGATCCCTATTCCCTATTATCTGGAATATTGAAGATATGATTTTGAAATATGGCCAGAGTCATTTCATGTCTTTTTCATTATAAGTGCTCCTGTGCATATAGTGCTCATGAGAGCTTTTAGGACCGTTGTCGTCCATCTGTCAACAACTTATTTAAATGACATCTCCTAAACCAATGATCCATTTTCAACCAAACGTCTAAGGAATTCTTCTTAAGTTTTTCAGAATTGTTAAAATAATTGAATTCCATACTAAAAGTCTGATTGCCATGGCAACAGAAACTTGAATACTCTTTTAAGTGATATCTCATAAGCCACTGGATAAATTTCAACCAGATTTCATGAAAATGTTACTTTCAAATATGTTGTAAAAGCATGGCAGCCAGGGGTTTGGGCTGATTTTCCTTATATTATATGTAGGAAACTTTTCTTGTCCAAAAGTACTACCAACAATGTTCAAATGAGTCTGTTCCGCTTTGAAAAACGTTTTTTTTTTTACCTCACCTGAGAACACATAAATGCTCTCATGTGCTGTCCAATTGCATACCATATAAACAATTAAATTTGCTTGTTGCTTATAGATCCATTGTTCATTAAGAAATGATCACATGTCCTGTTCAATTGTATACCATATAAACAATTAAATTTGCATGTTGCTTATAGATCCATTGTTCATTAAGAAATGATCCCATGTCCTGTCCAATTGCATACCATATAAAAAATTCAATTGCTTGTTTCTTATAGATCCGTTGTCTCTAAAGAAATGCTCACCTGGCCTGTCCAATTGCATACCATATCAAAAATTAAAATTGTTTGTTCCTTATAGATCTGTTGTTCATTAAGAAATGCTCCCATGTCCTGTCCAATTACATATCATATAAACAATTAAATTTTCTTGTTGCTTATAGATCCATTGTTCATTAAGAAATGCTCCCATGTCTTGTCCAATTGCATACCATTTAAACAATTAAAATTGCCTGTTTCTTATAGAACCGTTGTCTCTAAAGAAATGCTCACCTGTCCTGTCCAGGAGACCACACCCCAAAGTTGACTCCAAATTTGTGCACCAGACTACCTCCACCCCACTTACCAATGATCAGACTGATGGTAAACAGAAAAAAACTGGTCCTCTTGGAGAAAGCTTTTTGGAACAGTCTAAACTGGGAAATGACACTGTGGACAAGTCTATTGAGATAAAAGAGGCTGTTGACCAATCTGAACTAGGGGGAGGGGTTAAAATCCCGCCTGTAATTCTGACAATCCCAACAATTACAATTGACAAAATGCAAAATAATACCACAGATGAAAGGACCACAAAACCAGTCATGAGGCGAAATATTCCCATCCCAAAAGTTACAATCGACATTATGGAGGATGATATAAATGATAGAAGGACCACAAAGCCGACCATGATGATAAATCCACGAATCATTATGCAACAAGGGTCTGTTTTTATAGGTTTTTCCATATGCCAACTCAATTTGGTGCATAAGCAGAAGTAGACTTTGGAAAAAAAACATCGTAGTAAAAGGAAAATGTGGGAAAGGTTATATTAAACAATTTAGACCAATATATTTTTTATCAATTTCTTAATTTCTCGTTTTCATCAAGTCATCTGTATTAGGAAAATAATTGAGCACAATCACAATCGCAGATTGACCTTCTTTAGACTGAAAAACATGAATAAAGAACTGAAATTAAAAGTAACATAATTCTTTTGCAAATGTTCTATCTTATTTATGCATATTAGTTTTTGTAGTTTGCTGTAGCTTAACACATGTGTTCCTTGGAATCTCGGCATAACACTGTTCATGACTTTTCAAAATGCTTGAATGATTGAATAGCAAACATCAAATAACCTGTTCATACTGCTAAGAGATGGCTGATGTCGGTCTTTACTGGTTGTGAATTCATAATTAAGGTTATTTCAGCAGTGCAGAATGATGCTTTAGTGGTAATGGGGAGACATATTTATTT
Source organism: Serripes groenlandicus (assembly GCA_031761405.1). Classification (NCBI taxonomy): domain Eukaryota; kingdom Metazoa; phylum Mollusca; class Bivalvia; order Cardiida; family Cardiidae; genus Serripes; species Serripes groenlandicus. The sequence continues at coordinate 47,999,093 of JASEVX010000010.1, read as the reverse complement.
TGCTTGTGTTGTCTGTCTGTCCAGCACAAATTGTGTCCTCTCCTTAACGTTTGAAAAGCTTGAAGGATTTTGAAATAGCTCACCACATATGTTCACCATATTGAGACGATGTGCAGAGCGCTTGTTACATCCATCTTGGTTCAAGGTCCCAATTAGAGGTCAAAGGTCATATTACTCTATTTTGTGTCTGCTACTATTGAACCACCCAACGGATTTTAAAAAAACCCGTCACAAATGTTCATTATATTGAGATGATGTGCAGAGTGCATGTTACAACCAGTTTGATTTACAGGCAAGGTCTAAATTAGAGGTAAAAGGTTATATGACTATATTTTGTGTATGCTTCATATCTCTTGAACCCTTTGAAGCGTTTCGACATATTATACTCCCAACAAATGTTCACTTTCAAGGTGAAAGTCACAATTAGAGGTCAAAGGTCATGACTATATTTCGTATACGCTCGATATCTCTTAAAATCCTTGAAGGATATTGAAATAACTTGCCACAAATTATCACCATGTTGAGATGATGTCCAGAGTGCATGTTTCTTCCACACTTATTCTATTGAAAAATCCTGTGTCAGTTTAACTGACAAACTGCCATAGGGGAGACATATGCTTTTTATATCAGAAACCACCATGTAGTTTTCTTTAAGGTCAAAATATGAGTTGTAGATAAGGAGGAGTAAACTGACCTTTCTCCCAGAACTCTTCTTACCAAATTTTAAATCTTTCCCCATTGGTGACGCATTTTAATGCCTTTGCAGCAGACATCTTCATAATGAGCAATTTCACCTTTTCCCACAATGTTTTCAACTCTTTTCAATAATTAATATCTCCCTTATCCCTTTCCCTCATAAGACAATTCTGCAGCAGACGACTTTGAACATATTTTGTCAAATAATGGGAAATCTCTATAATTGAATGGATAACCTATGACTAAAAGAGGAAAACATTGTGACAAAAGGAGAAATTGCACGTTTTGTGCAATTTCTTCTTTTGTTACTATGTTTTCAAAAAGCCGTCTGCTGCAGAGGCGTCAGAAAGCGTCTATATGAGGGAAAGGGATAGAGATTTTTCATGATTTTGCCTGTATGATTTCAAAGTTTGTTTGCTGCTGATTTATTGTACATCGGAAAGGGTTAATGATTTTAGAACATGAACTGCTCCTCTAGTCTAGAAATCAGATATTGAAATAACATTCTTAATCAGGGGTTTGATTGAGAGGCCAGGAACACCAGCAGTCAAAGTCATCACGCCAATGGGAAGTTTCAGACAAATGATGAAAGATCGGAGCAGAGTCCCACCACCCAAGTTGAATCTGTTGAAGCCGAGATTTGACATCATCATCAGTTCACCATTCACCCCAATGACTCCAGCTTTGAAGGATGTTCTTACGCCGAAATGTGTATCGAACTTGGTTCCGTTAAACAAGCTCAAGATTGGAAAACAAAACCCCCTATTTATTGTCCACCCTGTAACAGGTAACTTTATGTTTAACACATACAACAATTCTGCAGCAGAAGACTTCAAAGATTTGAATAAAGTTTTGTCACAACGTTTGCAAAAGTTGTCTGCTGCTTAGGCATCAAAATGCATCTGCATTAAGGAAAGGGTTAATATTGAATTACCTAAAATGCTATTGGACTCTTTCAGTAAGAAACAATCTAAAATAAAAACGGAACAAGTTGTGTAAGGCATAATGTCTTGGAGATCATTTCTCCATGTCCTGTCTTTCCTTGGTCTGTCTGTCCGTCAGTCTAGGATGCTGGTTATAGCTACTGAATTTTTATATGTTGTTCATTCAATATTCTTGTCTTAAATACAGGTTGATCAAGAAATACATGTTCATTTTCAGTCTTGCATTTTTGATGACAACTTTTGTAGAAGTTTCATTATAAACATTTAAAAACATTGAAGAACATGATCCACAGTTCTTTGCAGACTGTATTTTAGCAGATTTATATCCAAAAATTCTCTATTTGTATAATTGAATGGCGGCTTGTAGAAACCAACCTTAACCCTTTCCCTCATACGACAATTCTGCATCGTAATGTATACTTTTTTCAGAAGTTTCTTAAATCCCTCTGACTTATTGGCAAACACTAAAGATCCTGACCAACCTGCTTTGTATAATTGAATGGCACCTTGGGTTAACCAGGAAACCTTGCTTCAAAATGCGTCTGCAGGTGAAAAAAGGGTTAAGTTCTTTCTACATGTTTCTTTGTGAACTTATCATTCACATGACCGTGACAGTTCGATTTACACAGAAAATACCACTTTAATTACAGGTGCTATAAATTTGATAGAGTCGCTTGGCCGAGAGTTGAAGTTGCCGTGTTTTGGTATACAGAGGACCCACTATACGCCTTCAGATTCTATCGATAGTGTGGCCAGGTGAGCTTTGATATACACGGCTACACCCTTTAATCCTTTTTCACATACAGCACATCTGCGGAAGACGAGTTTGAAAACATGTAGGTCAACAAACGGGAAATATCTGTATTCAAGAGTATGGAATAGAATAGAGTTAAAAACATTGTGACATGTGGGATAAATTCCTCGTTATAAGCAATGTTTTCTTTCGGAGACAAAAGTGTTTAGATTTGAAAAAACATGGAATTTCAAAATGGCAATGCATCCATATATTGTAGAATTAATGTCTTGACCCTTTCCCACATACAACAAATGTGCAGCAGACGTCTTTGAAAACATCTATAAATGCAAGTATCATCATTGATTTTCCAGATTATCAAATATTTCACTTGGATGATTTCAGAGTGAGTGACAACAAAATTTATATGTAAACGGATAATATATTTCAAGGTATTAAGGTTCAAGTCTCCTGCTTGTGATATTTATGGGAAGTTTTGAAAATTGTATTGAAAAACCCCTTTCATGACCGCATTTAGGCCTTTTGGAAAGGTGATTCAAAAAAGCTTTCTTTACATTATTTAGGCCTCTTTCAATACATTATTCAGTTCAAGAATGATTTGACATTGTTTGACATTTACCTCTAATATTTCTAGTTTCTACATCAATGCCATACAAATGGTTCAGCCATTCGGTCCATACAGAATTTCCGGGTATTCCTTCGGTACCGTGATTGCCCTAGAGATGGCTAGACAGCTGCAAGCACAGGATCAAAAGGTGAAATGGCTTTTGTTTAATGGATTTATCTTTTTACTTGACTCACTTAACACTTTCCCACATGCAGATGCTTTCTGATGCCTCTGCAGCAGACAACTTTTGCAGTGATTTTACCTTCATTTTTAGAGATTTTCCAGATTTTGGACTAGATATTTTTAAAGGTGTTTGCTGCAGATTAGTTGTATGTGGGAAAGGGGTTAGTACCTTCAATAGCACATGGAATACCTTTCTGTCTTAAGTGGCTTTCACTTTTTCTGTGCAGGCTCCAACACCAATAACTGTAGTTAGAGCTAATACATGAATGCTAGAATGTATCTAAGTAAATGACTAAGTTGACATAAATAGGTACCTTGATGACTAAAAATACTTCTTAAGAAATGAAATCTTTTGGCATTTTACGAGGGAAACAAAAATAATGAAATATGCTTTTAAGTATTTAAGTATTACTTAGCTCTATTAGTAAGGTTGGTGGAATTGGACCCAGGGTCCAATAACTGTCTTGCTGACTAGCAATACTTGTTAAGAAATGAAATATTTTGTCATTTTAATAAGGCAAACGAAAACGTTTTTAAGTATTTTTAAAAGTATTACTTAGCTCTTAAGTTAGGTTGGTGGAAATTGGACCCAGGTCTTATAGCCAAATCCATTTCTTTCTCTTTCAATTGTCTCTCTCCATGACTTTCAGTTTGTTTCCTCTTTTTGAGCTTGGATAGCTTAGTTAGCAATGATGACGGCTATGATTCCAGTTCGAGGGCTCATGCAAAACTTGTTCAAGATGTTGTTGCAACCGATTTGCATGAAACCATCAAACTGAGTTCAAACCACTACTTTGCCATTCATTCTTTCTGATGACTGTTAAAAGTCATTGTGACAAGTATCGTTCATTGTTCACTTAACCCTTTCCCTCATACAACATTTCTTCAGCAGACGATTTTGAACGTATTTTGTTAAAACATTGAAAATCTCCATAATTGAATGGATAACCTATGACTAAAAGTGGAAAACATTGTGGCAAAAGGAGAAATTGCACGTTTTGTGCAATTTCTTCTTTTGTCACTATGTTTTCAAAAGGTGATCTGCTGCAGAGGCGTCAGAAAGCGTCTATATGTGGTAAAGGGTTAAGGGCTAATTAGTCTACTGTATGTGGGAAGGTAGCCAGTTACCTGGGTGGGATGTTGTGTGGAGTACAGGTGCGAGAAAGACAGAAAACACATGTAAGGTGAACAGGCCGCTGGTATATAACAGAAATACTATTGAGAGCTCGAATCAATCAACCTTTGTTCTCTGGTCTATTGTTATTATTGTAATAGGAAGAAAGGCCAACCCTTTCCCAAATATAGATGCTTCCTTAGCAGCAGATAACTTTTGAACACATTGTGACAAAAGGAGAAAAAGGAGCAATTTCTCGTTTTGCCACAATGTTTCTTTTCGGTAATAATGCCTTCATTTATAGAGATTTTCAGTGATTTTGCTTTGATGCTTTTAAAGTCCTCTGCTGCAGATTTGTTGTATGTGTGAAAGTGTTTATTGCTTTCAAATTTATTTTTGATAATTTCGTATACATTTATGGAGCACTGTCTGCTTCTAATTGCGATACATGTAGCAAAAAATGTAGACCAAAATCAAGTCGATAAATTTGAATTTGACTACATGGAACAAAAATAACAATTTCCATTTTGCATTGAATGTCATTTCTGTTGTGCATTTTTCATTTTTCAACCCCCTTTTTTCTGCATTTCAGGTGGAAAAGTTGATATTTTTGGATGGTTCCCCACTCTACATTCAATCTCAGATTGGTTATGCTATGAAACATCTACCAACACATGCATCTAATAAACAGGTAAGATGGATTTCTCTATTATCATGGTACCTATTGTTTATGTTTGAAAAATATAAGCAACTTAACTGTAAATTACGGCCAGCATTACTGTTTATTGGCGACAATCATTCTTGTTGAAGTTTCTTACATCAAGTCTATCTGCCCCCATGTTGGATATTAAAGTGAAATCAATATCATCATCGCAATATCAAATGACATCAAAAATTTAACAAAAATGTGTCATTTTATGTGAAATGATTCTTTTATTATAAAATAGAAGTAGAACATTTCTATTAACAGTGAAATTGTTAATTAATTAACTGTTTTAAATTAACACCAGAATAGAGTTTACCGCCACTATATAGGAAGTGAGTGACTATAACAATCTCATGAATGACAATTTTTGCATGAGCACAAAATGCATGAGAATAGCTGGTGACTGAAAACATAATGAATTACTCTTAGTTGTCATATTTGAAAACTTGTAGCGTAGGCCAACAAAATTGACGCCAATGTAACTTTAACATTTCCTACCTGCAGCAAACAACTTTTGAAATTGAGCAATGAGCAATATTTCCTTTTGCCAGAATATTTTCAACTTTATTAAGTAACTGTACTTACATTCATTCCAGTTTTCCATGTTTTTTCCTTAACAATTTTAGAGTGGTCTGCAGAAATACTGTATATGGGAAAGGGGGGTTAAATGATGGCAGATTGGAGAAACAATATGACCCAAAATCACCAGACGCTGCCTATTGGTATACAGTTGCAGTTAGCATTTTCCCCACCTATAGACGCAAGTCGATGCATCTGCTGCAGACGACTTTTGAAAACATTGTGACAATAGGAGAAATTGCTCAAAATGAGTAATTTCTCCTTTTGCAACAATGTTTTTAACTTTTTTCGGTAATTATATCTACAATTATAGAGATTTTCCATATTTTTGAGTAGACATTTCAAAGTCTACTTCAGATTTGCTGTATTTGGGAAAGGGTGAAGAGGATTTGGGACTGGTGTCCAGGGCCATGGTTGATTGCCCTTGGGTAATGCACATTACCTGTCCTAGAACTGGTTCATGGCTGAGTGCCCTTGGGTAATGCACATTACCTGTCCTAGAACTGGTTCATGGCTTAGTGCCCTTGATTAATACACATTACCTGTCCTATAACTGATTCATGGTTGAGTGCCCTTGGGTAATGCACATTACCTGTCCTAGAACTGGTTCATGGCTGAGTCCCCTTGGGTAATGCACATTACCTGTCCTAGAACTGGTTTATGGTTGAGTGCCCTTGGGTAATGCACATAACCTGTCCTAGAACTGGTTCATGGCTGAGTGCCCTTGGGTAATGCACATAACCTGTTCTAGAACTGGTTCATGGTTGAGTACCCTTTGGTAATGTACATTACCTGTTCTAGAACTGGTTCATGGCTTAGTGCCCTTGGGTAATGCACATTACCTGTCCTAGAACTGGTTTATCGTTGAGTGCCCTTGCATAATGCACATTACCCGTTCTAGAACTGGTTCATAGCTTAGTGCCCTTGAGTAATGCACATTACCTGTCCTAGAACTGGTTCATGGCTGAGTGCCCTTGGGTAATGCACATTACCTGTTCTAGAACTGGTTCATGGTTGAGTACCCTTGGGTAATGTACATTACCTGTTCTAGAACTGGTTCATGGCTTAGTGCCCTTGGGTAATGCACATTACCTGTCCTAGAACTGGTTTATCGTTGAGTGCCCTTGCATAATGCACATTACCCGTTCTAGAACTGGTTCATAGCTTAGTGCCCTTGGGTAATGCACATTACCTGTCCTAGAACTGGTTCATAGTTGAGCGCCCTTGGGTTATGCACATTACCTGTTCTAGAACTGGTTCATGGCTGAGTGCCCTTGGGTAATGCACATTACCTGTTCTAGAACTGGTTCATGGTTGAGTGCCCTTGGGTCATGCACATTACCTGTCCTATAACTGGTTGTCACACAGGGATCATGAATAAGTGATATAAATTGAAAAATAGATGTACTGATAAACACCAATAAAATGATTTCAGATTGATGAAATGTTAGAAGCCGGAGCCCTGCTTAACTGGATGTCATTTTACGGTCCTGTAGAAAACAGAGAGATGAAGTATGGGTTGTTACGCAAACTACCAACACTTGATGACAAACTGAATACAGCTGTCGCCATTACTTTTAAGGAAGTCAAAGTCAGGTACACTCATTCATAAGTCATGTTTGGATGTAATCGCTTAACGACTTTAACACTTTCAAATCTGTAGGTGCATTTTGACGCATCTGCAGCAGACAACTTTTGAAAACATTGTGGCGAAATTAGAAATTACTCATTTTGAGCAATTTCTCCTTTTGCCACAATGTTTTTAATGCTTATTCAATATTGATACTATTACTTAAGAGATCTTTCTTATTTTTACCTAATATTTTCAAAGCTGTCTACTACAGATGTGTTGCATGTGGGTTAAGTCTTGCATATTATGTTAAACAGAGTTGTTAGTTTATCTCGTACAAGAAACCAGAATTCCATCTCGGTTTAGGTCATACCAAAGACTTTGTAAATGGTTGTGGTGGCTTCCCTCCTTGGTGCCCGGGCTTGCAGGATAGCATTATGAATGATTCCAGTGTCAGGATCAAAATACAAGTAGTATTAATAGTTATCCTTTTCCCACATACAACAATTCTGCAACAGACAGTTTTGAAAATGTCTAGCCAAAAGTATGGAAAATATCTATAAATTAAAGAATAATTATTGAATAGATTTGAAAACAGTGTGACAAAAGGATAAATGGCTCATTAAGATCAATTTAATCTTTTGTCACACTGTTTTACAAAGTTGTCTGCTGCAGATGTGCCTACATGTGGAAAAGGGTTATAACCTGCCTTGGCAGAAAGAGGCTTAACCCTTACCCTCATATAGACGCTTTCTGATGCCTCTGCAGCAGACAGCTTTTTGAAAACATAGTGACAAAAGAAGAAATTGCACAAAACGTGCAATTTCTCCTTTTGCCACAATGTTTTCCACTTTTTAGCTCGCCTATTCGAAGAAATAGGGGAGCTTATGTTATCACCCCGGCGTTGGCGTTGGCGTTGGCGTTGGCGTCCGCGTTGCCAGCTTGGTCAAACCTTTGCGTGCAAGGCCTTTTCTCAGACACTGTGTATGCTGTTGCTTTGAAACTTCACACACTTATTCAGGATCATTAGGGGACCTTGTATGTCAAGTCCCATAACTCTGGAATGGATTTTGACTGAATTGTGCCCCTTTTTGGACTTAGAAATTTGGTCAAACCTTTGTGTGCAAGGCCTTTTCTCAGACACTGTGTATGCTGTTGCTTTCAAACTTCACACACTTATTCAGGGTCATTAGGGGACCTTGTATGTCAAGTCCCATAACTCTGGAATGGATTTTGACTGAATTGTGCCCCTTTTTCGACTTAGAATTTTGGTCAAACCTTTGCGTGCAAGGCCTTTTCTCAGACACTGTGTATGCTGTTGCTTTGAAACTTCACACACTTATTCAGGATCATTAGGGGACCTTGTATGTCAAGTCCCATAACTCTGGAATGAATTTTGACTGAATTGTGCCCCTTTTTGGACTTAGAAATTTGGTCAAACCTTTGCGTGTAAGGCCTTTTCTCAGACACTGTGTATGCTGTTGCTTTCAAACTTCACACACTTATTCAGGGTCATTAGGGGACCTTGTATGTCAAGGCCCATAACTCTGGAATGAATTTTGACTGAATTGTGCCCCTTTTTCGACTTAGAATTTTGGTCAAACCTTTGCGTGCAAGGCCTTTCCTCAGACACTGTGTATGCTGTTGCTTTGAAAGTTCACACACTTATTCAGGATCATTAGGGGACCTTGTATGTCAAGTCCCATAACTCTGGAATGGATTTTGACTGAATTGTGCCCCTTTTTGGACTTAGAAATTTGGTCAAACCTTTGCGTGCAAGGCCTTTTCTCAGACACTGTGTATGCTGTTGCTTTCAAACTTCACACACTTATTAAGGGTCATTAGGGGACCTTGTATGTCAAGTCCCATAACTCTGGAATGGATTTTTTTCAAACATTTGGATTTTTTTCTTTTTCTTTTCTTGTATTTTTCAATTTTGCGTTTAGCTCAACGTTAAAGTTTCGATTTTTTTTTTCTCAATAAGTACTGGTTCTAGGGCTTTCATATTTTTTTGGGTAAAACATTTGTTTTTTGCTGGATTTTGAAAATTGGGCATAGCTTCTTCATATTTTGTTGGATTAATTTCATTTTTTTTTTAATTTTCTTGTATTTTTGAACTTTGAGCATTATTTTTTTATTTTTTATTTTTTTTCTTGAATTTTAGAACTTTGTGTTCAGCTGATTTTTTTTTTTTAAATTTCTTGTATTTTTTTTTTTTTTTTTTTTATTATTTCTTGTTTAAAAATAATTGTGTTTAGCTCAATGTTAGAGTTTTGTTTACTTTTTGTCTTTTACACTTGCCTTGATAGTCAAAGCAGGGGACACAGTGAGACATTTAATTACGCGTAATTCTTGTCTTTCTTTTGTAAATTCAATTTCAACTGAATTATTCCACTTTTGGATTTTGGACTTTATACCCATGCTATAACTGTTCTGAAGTAGGCCCTGATAGACGATATCCCTGATAGGCGAGCTATATTGTCCTCCGACAACTCTTGTTGTTATAGGTTATCCATTCAATTATGGAGATTTTCTATGTTTTGACAAAATATGTTCATAGTCGTCTGCTGCAGAATTGTCATATGAGGGAAAGGGTTAAGGATCTCTTAATCTGTCAATCTTTGAGTTGGGGTTAGAAACTAGGTAATGGCAGGCAACACATGTCCTTTAAACACTCGCGCTTGCTTTAGATATTTTGGAGTATCAAACTTTCCCACATACAATAATCATGCAGCAGAGGACTTTGAAAACATAAAGTAAAAAAAAAAATATAAATATTCTATATAAATGAAATATCGAACTATTTAATCCAGTTGAAAACATTACGACAAAAGAAGAAATTGCTCTTTTGAGCAATACCTCTTGTCATAATGTTTACAAAAGTGGTTTGCTGCGGATGCATCAGAATGTCTGGATGTGGGAAAGGGGTTAAAGCATATTAGGTTATGAATGAAGATACTTCAAGGTTCACATAAAGTTAGTTCCATCGCTTTTTAGCTCACCTGAGCTTTGCTCAAGGCGAGTTATTGTGATCGCCTTTTGTCCGGTGTCCACCGTGCGTCGTGCGTCAACTTCTTCTCCTCAGTAACCAGCGGGTCAATTGGGATGAAACTTCACAGAAAGCATCCTCTCAATGACCTCACCAGATTTCCTTCAAATTTTGGGATTCATGCAGAATTCTGGTTACCATGGCAACGAAATGAAAAAAAATTCAAAATTCTTCTTCTCCCAAACTGGATGGCAGATTTTCAATTAATTTTGTAGAAATGTTCCTTGGATGACCCTCTATCAGATTCCTTCAAGCCATGTTGATTGGTCGAAAAACATGGCCGCCAGGGAGGCGGGGATATTTTGCCTTATAAATATGGCGATAGTGAAAACTTAAAAAATCTTCTCCTCCGAAAGTGTCTGGCCTATTTTCAAATAATTTTGTAGAAATGTTCCTTGGATGACCCTCTATCAGATTCCTTCAAGCCATGTTGATTGGTCGAAAAACATGGCCGCCAGGAGGCGGGGCTATTTTACCTTATATGACTATAGTGAAAACTTAAAAAATCTTCTCCGAAAGTGTCAGGCCAATTTTCAAATAATTTTGTAGAAATGTTTCTTGGACGACCCTCTATCAGATTCCTTTAAGCCATGTTGATTGGTCGAAAAACATGGCCGCCAGGAGGCGGGGCTATTTTGCCTTATGGCTATAGTGAAAACTTAAATCTTCTTCTCTGAAAGTGTCGGGCCGATTTTAAAATAATTTTGTAGAAATGTTCCTTAAGTGACCCACTTTCAGATTCCTTCAAGCCATGTTGATTGGTCAAAAAACATGGCCGCCAGGGGTGCAGGGCTATTTTGCCTTATATGGCTATAGTGAAAACTTAAAAAATCTTCTTCTCTGAAAGTGTCATGCCGATTTTCAAATAATTTTGTAGAAATGTTCCTTGGATGACCCACTTTCAGATTCCTTCAAGCCATGTTGGTTGGTAAAAAACATGGCCGCCAGTGGGCAGGGCTATTTTGCATTATATGGCTATAGTGAAAACTTAAAAAATCTTCTCCTCCAAAAGTGTATGGCCGATTTTCAAATAATTTTGTAGAAATGTTCCTAGGGTGACCCTCTATCAGATTCCTTCAAGCCAAGTTGATTGGTCGGAAACTATGGCTGCCAGGGGGCAGGGCTTATATAGCTAAAGTGAAAAAAACAAATCAGGTGAGCGATTCCAGGGCCATCATGGCCCTCATTTTTACAGCCAAAGTCCGAGGTTAACAAAGTGGTTTACTGCTGCGGAGAAAGTCATCAAACAGTCATACCAAAAGAAGGATCAATTTGCAGATGCTGCTAAAGAAATCATCCGGTTCAAAAGAAAAGATAAAGCAGCAACCTTTGTTTCCCATACTAAGATGGCAAGTGTGTACAGACCTTCCTACAGATTTGTTGGTAAGTTCTAAAGAAAAATAACTATGGGGCATTTGCTACCTGAGTGTAGATTTCAACAGGAAAAACCTCTATCTTGAGAATTGTAGTTCACATGTTGAAAGATGTGAATTATATACTGGATAATATTTATTTTTAGAGTCTGCTTTGAAAATACCAGACGATTATCATATTCTGAACAAAAACGGCGTTTTGAGCATGATCTCCTTTTCCAACAATTATGTTTTCAAATGTTGTCTGCTGCTTTGGCATTAGATAAGGTCTGTATAATGGTTCCAAATAAATAAAGAAGGTATTAGTGGCTTCCTTTCTTGATGTCAAGGTTACAGACAGGTATTGGTGGATTCCTTTCTTGATGTCAAGGTTACAGACAGGTATTAGGAGCTTCCTTTCTTGATGTTAAGGTTACAGACATGTTCCAACTTTAAAAATCTTCTTGTCTAAAAGTTCTGGACTGATTTGAAAATTATTTGTCAGAAATGTTTCTTATTTTAAATAAGTGAAGGAGATGTAGACCAGACAGGACATTATTTTGAGTGGGGTCAAAGTCACAGTGATGCATGTATGCATCAAATTTGGTAACTGTAGGTTTTAATAGTGTTTGAAATACAAAGCAGCAAAGATAAAATTCAGCAATTATAGGACCCAAAACTCAATGCCTGCAGATTAACTTGAAATGATTAGTGTTGAGATACATTGATCAGAATAATTAAGTGGCCTGTAAATATGGTTCTTGTCTTTCGAGGAAATTCTCAGATGAGCGATCCAGGACCTCATGGTCCTCTTGTTTACAAAAGTTGTCATCATCAGAAAAATAGTTCACTGAAGTGTTTTAAAAATTATAGTATTAAACTTTTTCTTTAACAAGACTGGGTAAGGCTTGGTACAGATCTCAGCATATCTTGTTATGGGTTAGACAGGATTTTTATATAGACATAGTTAGCATTGCTCGAAATAATGCATTCATATTTAGTTAATATCGAAAATGCACGATTGCTACAAATTGCCCGTTCCCACATGCACACACTTTCTGACGTCTCTGCAACAGAATGATGAAAAACATCCTTTTTCCACAATATTTTCAACTGGATTCAATAATTGTTCTTTAGTTGATTGAGTGCATCCATATTTTGAAATTGGCTGCTGCAGATTTCTTGTATGTGGGAAAAGGATAAAATATTGAGAGAGATCCGTACCAAGCCCTGCTCAGACATGTAAAATAACCAGGACGATGTCTGTAGTCGTGAATAAGTTCATGCACATTCCTCTCTTGAATATTTGTTCATTCACATTCCTCTCTTCACAGGTGACATACATCTTCATAGAATTAAGGCGGAGCCCGTGTTTGAGTCCCTCGACTTACCAACAGACTACGGACTGCAGTCACAGTGTACCGGCAAAGTTCATCTTAAGTTCTACAACGGCGACCATGAATCATTTCTCACAAAGGATTCTTTGATTCCGTTGGCTAAAGATATCAATAATGTGTTTGGTTTGAAAGAGTAGATAGTACCAGATATTTAGTAACTGTTCTGCATGACCATGAATCCTTCCTTACAAAGGATTCTTTGATTCCGTTCGCTAAAGATATCAATAATGTGTAAGGTTTGCTACTATTCTGCATGACCATGAATCATACCTCATGAAGGATTTTTTAATTCCATTGGCTAAGATTATCAATAATGTGTTTGGTTTGAAAGAGTGAAAAACTATAAATATTTAGTAACTATGCTGCATTTTAAAAAATCAGCCATTACCAAAATATATATATTTTTAGCTCACCTGAGCTTTGCTCAAGGTGAGTTATTGTGATCGCCTTTTGTCCGGTGTCCGTCGTCTGTCGTGCATCAACTTCTTCTCCTCAGTAACCAGTGGGTCAATTGGGATGAAACTTCACAGAAAGCATCCTCTCAATGACCTAACCAGATTTCCTTCAAATTGTTGGGATCCATGCATAATTCTGGTTTCCATGGCAACGAAATGAAAAAAACATCAACATTTTTCTTCTCCCAAACTGGTTGGCAGATTTTCAAATAATTTTGTAGAAATGTTTCTTGGATGACCCTCTGTCCGATTCCTTCAAGCCATAATGATTGGTCGAAAAACATGGCCGCCAGGGGGGGCGGGGCTATTTTGCCTTATGGCTATAGTGAAAACTTAAATCTTCTTCTCTGAAAGTGTCGGGCCGATTTTAAAATAATTTTGTAGAAATGTTCCTTAAGTGACCCACTTTCAGATTCCTTCAAGCCATGTTGATTGGTCAAAAAACATGGCCGCCAGTGGGCAGGGCTATTTTGCATTATATGGCTATAGTGAAAACTTAAAAAATCTTCCCCTCCAAAAGTGTCAGGCTGCTTTTCAAATAATTTTGTAGAAATGTTCCTAGGGTGACCCTCTATCAGATTCCTTCAAGCCAAGTTGATTGGTCTGAAACTATGGCCGCCAGGGGGCGGGGCTTATATAGCTAAAGTAAAAAAAAAAAAATCAGGTGAGCGATTCCAGGGCCATCATGGCCCTCTTGTTTTATTGATGCCAGGACATCATCATTATTTGTATAATCAATGTGTGCTTGGTTTGGAAAACTAGACATCACAAACTATTTGTTTAATGTGTGCTTGGTTTGAAATATTACAAGTTATTTCTTGGGTGATAATTTTGGTTTAAAAATGAAGATTCCACAAATGTATTTAGTGATAACCTGGGTTTGAAAAAACAGAGATTCAAAATTATTTGTTTGATGTATGCAGGGTTTAAAAATTCAGGACGTCACAAATTATTTGTTGAACGCTTCCTTTCATACATACATCAATTCTAAAGCAGACGACTATGAAAATATATGGGCAAAAATATGAAAAACTTGTATAAAAGTGTATCAAAATCTTATAAGGCGTTGATAACATAAATTGCTCATGATGAGCAATGTATCCTTTTGTCACATAGTTTTGGACAGTCATCTGCTACAGGATTCTGATTGTAAGATTTTGGATACTTACTGGAGATTTACACTTATTATTATGTTTTTGTTATACTGTACTGCTGAAATGCAAGTTCCGCATGTTTTGGAGGGCGTAAGTTATTTAGTATGTATATAAAATATATTTTGAGGTATTAACTCAATTAACGTAAGTGATATATATGACACATAGTATACTTTTGTAAAAGCTCATATATTTGAATTTCACATATACATTGGTTATATTTTTGGTTTGTTGATTAAAAGTTTATTTTTCTTCGTACTTTGATTATTTGTGATATTTTTTTTTTTAGCTCCCTCGACCCCATTAAGAAGTGCATTTCTAATCATCCTGATAACCCTGCATTAGGAAACGGACAACTTTACATCTGTGGTAGATGTCCTTGAAGGTCAAGGTCACGTTTTAACCATTTCCAACATACAGACTCTTTCTGGCGCCTCTGCAGCAAACTACTTTTCCAAAACATTGTTTCAAAAGGAGAAATTGTGTGGAAAAAGGGTTAAGATGGTTAAAAATAATGAGTGTTTTCAGCAATATCTCGGGTGTTAATATATTTTTTAACCCCCCTTTCCTACATACAACATACAACAAATCTGCAGCAGACGACTTTTAAAACATTGTGACAAAACCCTGAAAATCTCCATAAAAGATAACTTTATTGTTAAATAAGCTCTAAAACATTGTGGCCAAAGGAGAAATTGCTCATCATCTGCTTCTATTGCGTCAAAGTGCGTCTACAGGTGGGAAAGGGTTAAAGTGACTTCCCTTTAAAGGATTGCGAGAATCAATGTGCATGTGATGAACTACTGGTATATAACTACACTCGGCTCAAAAAGAAACGCACATCGTATTCAGACGCAGATTTGACGGACTTCTATTGGAGAAAATTAAAATATCAAGACTATATCTTAAAATTCATTTAATTCTGTAATAAGTTTAAAAATACAAAATCAAATACACTGTGCTGCCTTCAAGCAACAGCCTGTCTAAAACACTCGCAGCAAATCACAAAATTCAATATTTGGTGTAGCCGCCACGGGCATAGATTAAGGCCTCACAACGGCGGCGCATTGACACAATTACCTGCCTAAGCACCTGTTGTGGAATGGCCGGCCATTCTGCGACAGCTGCCTGGCGTAGATCTTATACTGTTTGTGGTTGTGGAACCCTGGCATAAATCCTTCTTTTGAGCGTGTCCCAAATGTGCTCGATTGGAGCCATGTCTGGTGACATCGCAGGCCAAGCGAGTACATTAATATTGTTTGCTGCTAGGAAGTTACGTGTGAAACGCGCCGTATGTGGCCTAGCATTATCATGCTGCAGTGTACCACGTCTCTGAAAATGTCGATTCGTGAAGGGGACAACGAGGAGCCGTAACACGTCATCAACGTAAGTATGGGCATTCACCCTGTCTGTCCGTCCGTCTGTCCATATGTCCACATTTCTTTTATGGACTACTCCTCCTAAACGGCTCAATGGATCAAGGGCTCAGATGACTTGATTCAAACTGTATATGAAGGCTACACATCATATGTAGATATGCATGAATGAAGATCATACGCCTCCGATTCTTCCAAGGGGAAATAATTCAACTTAGAGGTTACTGAAGGTACAATTTCGATCGGTTAAGAGGAGATGCAGAAGTGCACACAGAACTATTTATCTAAAATAATCCCCACCATGACAGTTAATTTAAGTAATGATGCATCAGGCCAGAATGAAATAGTTCCAAGATAATAAATTCTTGTTGGTCTTGAGAAAAATTAATTGATTCCAATTCCGAATATGTCATTCAGTCCACATGGTACCTTTACAATGATCATATTCACCAAATAGTTGTATGGAAATCCCACCATGAACAGTCATGACAGTACAGTGTCTTCCTATTAATTGACTTACTGAACCAACTAGTATATGCAATTTATTAATGCAATATATTAATGATTACAATGATAACAGTAACTTTAGAAGTGTAATCTACCAAAACATTATACTTTACTTTTAGTGTCTGTTGAACGAATTCGATTGCAAGCTTCTTTTTTGACAAAAAATGTGTATAATAATGAACAGATTATTATAAAAAGGCCTAAACTAAAAACAATGTGTAATAAATTAATAATGTACAGAAGAGATTTGCATTTCAAAAACAGAGGGCAAGCGTGGCCCTGTATCGATCCCCTGAGTGATATCTAAGTAGTATTTGTGTAACTGCTAATATCATGAGCTTGAAGGAAACTGCTAGGTTTGAACAATTTGTAAGAGGACCACAAACGGAACATTCCGGTGAAGTTTGGATGATATCATTCCGATGGTTTAGGAGGAGATTTTGTTTAAAGATAAAAGTTCATTTTACCCCTTTTCTGATGCAGTATGGCAGCTATATTTTCAAACCAATCAATCTGGCTCGAACCAATTAAGTAGAGGGTCAATAAGGGAACATTTCCGCTATATTACAAATGTATTCTGAAATCGGACAACAACCCGAAAAGAAATGTAACTATAAAGTTTTGTCATTCATTTAGCCCCTTTTCAGGTGCCGTCTGGCTGCCATGTTTTACAACTAATCAATACAGCTTAAGCAAATCTTGTAGAGGGTCACTCAAGGGACATTTGTACAAAACTATCTTGGAATCTGACAAGCGGATTCAGAGAAGAGGAATTTTACAGTTTATGTATTTCACACCCTTCGTGCTACCGCAGCAACAAAAGTTGAGTTTCATATCTTTGTAACCTTTTTTTCTGAATCCGCCTCGCTGCCTGTTTTTTCTCAACCAATTAATACGGCTTGAACATTTCGTAAAGAGTCACTGATGGAAGATTTCTACTAAACAACCTTGGAATCGGACAAGCGGATATTAAATATTGGGCATCTTGCTCCCTTTCTGATAACGCACAAACACAACAGTTCTAGCAACAATGGTAGTGATGGCTGTCACGCTTGGCGCTCAGGGTTGCAGGATTAGCATTACAACTGACTGGCTGGTGTCAGGATAAGTGGACCAGTAGTACTGGTCACTTAAACAGGAAACACCGTGATATAACTGAACAAATTATTGAAAGTGGCGTTAAACACAAAACAAACATGTTGGTAAGGATTAAAAAACAATTTTACAAATCTACTATATATATATTTATATAGCAAACTTAACCCTTTCCCAGATATATCGGTAGACGCTTTCTGATACCTCTGCAGCAGACAACCTATTCATGAACGGTATACCATTCATGAACACATCTAGAGTAGACAAAACGCATGGAAATCAAAGCACTCAAAGTGCTGCCAGCAAGGTGCTGGGCTAACTGCAGATCAAGGAATACACAAGGATTTAGCGATCAATTATTTATTTATCACATAAACTTTACAAGAAAACCTTGTTATGTCCGTTAATGGAATATTATTTGAGTTAAATGCACTATATTGTATACACAGAATGGGGGTCTATCGCAAAAACTGTTATTTGACTGGCGGTATTTCACAGAGGTTGCATAATTTACACACTCATTGATGCAATAATGACAATGCATGCTAAATAGTAGGGGTCAGTCTAGCATGGCTTTATACAGTCACAGTCACAGCTGCCTCAAAACATCTGAACATGTTATTTTTTCATAACATAGGTGAACAAATACATGCACCGCTTTTTTTTAAATTTCAAATTCTCAATAAGTGTGAATATTCAATGAGCAGGTTGTAGACGTTGTTGACCTGAAGGTACTTATAGATCGGTTATTTATACCGTCCTAGCGATATTTCATCACGATGTGAATGAATTTTAGTTAACAACATTAAATGAAGGAACAGCTGAATAGCTTAGTAGAATATTTAATACTACAAAGATTAACATGAAATGCATGGGTTATATAGAAATATGTTAAACTGAGATGCGTCGCTTTGAGTGGATACACTTTCATTCATGAGATCATTTGTTAAGACAATATACACATTACGATGTAACGACCATATAGCTTTAAAGCAGAATATTCAATACTACACAGATGTACATGGAATACATGGGTTACATTGAAATACGTTACACTAAGAGGCGTGGCTTTGAGTCGATACACTTGCATTCATGAGTTAATTAGCTAAGACAATATACACAGCACTCTCCCCTTTCAAATGTAAAGTCATTAATTCAAATTCAATTTTGAAATCTCAATTATAATTACACCTGCGGAATGTATGCACATACTGCTTTTTAATGTGTTCAGTATGTGAATGACACGTGAAGAAAGTATGCACATACCGCTAAAATTGTCAATGCATGTTGCGCGTAAGCAAGTCATGTTGACACCGTAATTCATATATTTTAACATAAAATGTCTTTCGAGTTCTTTCATTTGGGTAAGTAATGTCGAATCAAATCCATTTTCCGGCTTCATATGCAAACAAGTTACCGCATTTATGGGTATACGCTATTCCACAGATCATCCAATTCCATTGACATTACATACGATCTGCAACTACGAAGACATCTATCTGAATCCGAGATGGTGTTCAGAAAAGGAAAGCTGATACAGAAAGACAGATGTGAAGTAATTCAATGCCGATAATGTATGTTAACACTAGTCTAGATTCCAGTCTCAAAATGAGTGTCTTCGGATTTCGCCTACTATAGCAATTGGCTCTAACGAGCGCCTTTCTTTATTTGTTGTATGTGGGTTAAAACAGCATTCTCATATCCTGTTAAACATAACTTGTAACAACATTTTCTATAAATTTCATGATAATTCAGCAGGATACAAGGGAAATAACTTTATGGAGAAAGTTTACACATTTCCCTCCCTTACAATAGTAGAAGGGAGACCACTGCAACAGTTGAGGTTTGACAAGTAAATAAAATAATTAACATCGGTGTTTGTAGTTAACCAACACATTTAAAATAAAATAAAAAGTAGAGAAGGGATTGTCTTAATGCATCAGATATGTTTTGAATAGAAATTTGTCTCTGACAGTGATGACATGAATACATTGGTTATAATGGTAATGTGCACCTATATTCGGACAGTACGATAATATATATTGTTTGGCACTGTGTGACGTGTGTCATTGTTGTTCAAAATGTGATGTTTAAATCTTCATATAATTACACTGTTAGTACATTGAGAAAAGTTATGTCTTTATTAAATCTCATCTCTCTATCATTGTGACAGGTGTAGACT
Organism: Serripes groenlandicus; assembly: GCA_031761405.1. Classification (NCBI taxonomy): domain Eukaryota; kingdom Metazoa; phylum Mollusca; class Bivalvia; order Cardiida; family Cardiidae; genus Serripes; species Serripes groenlandicus. The sequence continues at coordinate 47,979,373 of JASEVX010000010.1, read as the reverse complement.
GTTTACTTATCAAAATTTTAGATGTCTAGAGACGAAACAACTGGCTAATGGAACCAAAGGAGGATGCATTTTCATGTAAGTTCAATACAAACCGAGACATTTTAATACATTTATATATTCATATGTCTCTGTTACATATAAAAGTAAAGACAATCTTCCACATGTTTTGAACTTCTTTGAATTTTATTCTTAATTAATGAGACATAAATATATGTTTATATGTCTCCAATTTACCTAATAAAACTGGGTATAGCTAGTTACAGAAAACTAGTTTTTTTTGTGAAAACAACTTATCGTCACGAAAACAGCTTTTTACCCATATTTTTTCATTAAATATCACTTAAACAACACTATCATGTTAAATGGAATAACGACAAATTAAATCTATTTTGTACTTATTATCGAAAAATGTAGATTTGGGGGATTGGCATAGATTAAAATGCATATAAATGAGTAGATTATGCTGAAGAAACAGAAATATGTTGTCTCATTGTTGACGGAATAAAATAATGAATAGTTTAATATTAATTGACGGTAAAATAGGAACAAATGATTTATTATTAATTGATTGATTAGATTATGTGCACTTTAATTCACTTATAATATAAGAAACAGACGTTACACATTCAATCCGAGAAATGACAGTGCAGCAAGCCTATCAGCCTTAGACGGAAACAACATTATATTGTCTTACGAAAATGACTTTTATAAATTTTATTAAGAAAATGTAAATTATATTTCTTACGTTTTGTGTTGGTTATTTTTTCCAAAATTACTTAGAAGTATTAAGAAAAAAGTATATCTTACGAAAATAGCTTATCTTACGAAAATAAAGAAACGATAGTGCAGCAAGCCTATCAGCCTATGAAAACAAAAAAATTTAAGAAAATATGTTGTCCTACGAAATTGACTTTCTCACAATGTTTTCAACTCTTAAAATGTTTCTATCAACGATCATTTTCTCAAAATATAGTTATATGGCTGTTATACAACTATAAAAAGTTGTTTTCGTAACAGCTAAGTTGTTTTCGCGAAAACAAGTTGTTTTCAGTATCTAGCTATACCGAATCAAACTTGGTTGGTGAGCTGTGTATGCAATTTCGTATTTTCAGAAGAATGTTTCATTCTGTATTTTAAGGTTCAAAAAGATTTGAATTATTTAATACAACTATAAATTAAATTTGAGTGAAAACGTAAACAACATCTAAAATAGTAGTGTTCAGCTTTCAAGTTCTTTGCATTACCAGCCAAGATAATTTCTTTTTTGCCAGTTAATCAAACATAATTATAATTTGTATCATCAAACGTTGTTTACATTGATTTTCACACTTGTCTAAAGGTCACATCTCAGGGGTGAGAAAACCAGGAAATGCATGAGTAGGTGAACTGGCCGCCGTGATATAACTGAGAAATTTTTAAAAACGGCATTAAACCCAAATCAATTAATCAATCAATCACATCTCAGGGGTCAAATTCTATATATAGTGAACATGATGGACTGGATCGCAACAGGCTATATCATTTTAAAATAAGATGAACACAGAGACAGTGTATTCCCTGATTTTCATCAACCAGCTTGCAGACTTATTAAGACTCAACTTAGTAACATCATTGCTATGGTCCTTGAACTACAAAAGCCAAAAGACAGACCGCCTTGGTGGTGTAGAGGTTGAGCTTCAGTTGGTTCATATCAAAAACTTTAAAAATGTTAGTAATGGCTGCCCTCCTTGGCGCTCAGGGCTGCTGGGTTAGCATCACTACTGACTGGCTGGTGTCAGGACAAATTGACCAGAAGAACTTGTAACTTACCCAGGAAACGCCGTGATATACCGGTAACTGAATTTTGTTTGAAAGCGGCGTAAAACACCAAACAATCAATTGAAAGGACAGATGCACATCTTGTCAGGATAAACTTACTACCTTAGTTATGGTTAGTAGCCTGGATACATTATCATATAACTAACATTGTTACATATTGTTTTTTGTCAGGTTGGATATGTAAAGGGGACGGTCACAAAGCTGGTTCACGGGCCTGCCCTATGTTTTTGACAGAAACAGTGAAAAGAGATAGACTTAGATGGGTATAATATCATCTTCATAATTTCTGAAATAAGATATAGTTTTTAGATTATTAGCTGCACTGGCTGAAAGCCAGTCGAGCTTATGTCATGGCGAATTGTCCGTAGTGCGTGCATGCGTGTGTTTGTGCGTTCGTTAACTTTTTGCTTCAAACGACTTCTCCTCCCTAACCACTTCAGATGAAATGTAATAGGAAGCATCCTCACAATGTCCTCTCCTAAATTCCTTAAACATTTTTGGATCCATGCACAATTCTTGTTTCCATGGCAACCGAAAGAAAAAAATAGTGTAAATTCAAAAAATCTACCTTCCAAAAGTATTTTGTAGAAATGTTCCTTGGCGACCTTCTATCAGATTCCTTCAAGCCAAGTTGATTGTTCGAAAAACATGACCGCCCGGTGGCGGGGCTATTTTGCCTTATATGGCTATAGTGAAAACTTAAAAAATCTCCTTCAAAAGTGTCAGGCCGATTTTCAAATAATTTTGTATAAATGTTTCTTGGGTGACCCTCTATCAGATTCCTTTAAGCCAAGTTGAAATGTCTAAAAACATGACCGCCAGGGGGCAGGGCTATTTTCCCTTATATGGCAATAGTGAAAACTTAAAAAATCCTCCGAAAGTGTGGCCAATTTTCATTTTTTTTTTGTAGAAATGTTCCTTGGGAGATCCTCTATCAGATTCCTTCAAGCCATGTTGATTGGTCGAACAATTTGGCGCGGCTATTTTGCCTTATATGGCTGTTCAGAGATTTAATTTTTGCCTAATGGCCAAGGAGCGATACTGGTCCTCTTGGGTCCTCTTGGGCCAGTAGAAAACTTTAAGAAACAAGTAGAGTATAATAAAAAGCCAAACAGAACCATTTCTTTTTTTACAATATTGTTTTTGTGTCCCGAATACAAACTTAATTTTCTTTTTTGTTTTATTCTTATATTTTCTACTATTGGACGATAGATCTAGGTTACAACTAGAACATGATATTAAACATCTTTATTGAAGTTCTTGATGTCCATATAAATGAAATAATTTTAAGGCTTATGCAAATTGAATCGTTTGCAGTATATAACTTATTTTGAAAACAGAAAGAAAAAGTTTAAATAAAAAACAATTTCTCCATTGCAAATATTGCTTTCCTTTTTTGTTTGAAAATAATATTGACACTTTAATTTGTCTTGATTTCACATTCTTTCCTGCAAATATTTTGAACTAGAAAGCCCAACATTCAGCATATCGAGTAACAATCAATTGAATATGCAGACCATGTCACACAAACCGACTTTTTTGGTTTTCAAACCAGAAAAGATCAATATCTACTTGCACCTCTTACCTGACCAAAAACTGACTAGATATTTAAGTGTGTGCTTGATTGCAAATACTATTTTTGACAATAAAGCTATTGATACAATTGGATACAATTATGTACGTACAGTAATACATACCTGTTCATATTGTATTTTTCATCCTTACACAGAGTTACGAAGACCCAATGCATAATTTTATAAAAGAAGAAGAAAAAAGAGACAAAGAAAAAAGGTAAGTTTGTATGGATGATCTATGACAGACTTTCAACAATGCGGAAAAATGAGAAGTCTCTTAATAATTTCTCTTTCTCTTACTCAATCTAAGGATGTACTTTCATATTTTGCATTCCCAATCCTTTTCTTTAAACATTTAACATTGATTGAAGTATAATTCTATTTTCAACAGCTTTGTTATAAATTGAATGAACATAGTAGATATGGTTAGGGATTATATAGACATTGAGTGCTGGATGTTTAGAACATTTTCAAGTTTCACTGAATAATAAATAATTTCTCACCTTGCCACACTGCTTTTAACTCTCTCCAAAGATTATACATGTACTTAGTCTTTTATTCTTTTAGATTTTCCAAGTTTTTGCCTCTTTCTTTTCTGAAATGTTTTCAATTCTCATTTAATCGTTTTAAGCTCCACTGACTGAAAGCGAGTAGAGCGTATATCATGCCCAATTGCCTGTTGTATGTGTGTGTTGGTCACTGGGCCAATTGGGATGAAACTTCATTCCTTCATTTTTTTTTTATCCATGTAAAGTCCATTTATAACTCTACAGCCTGTTCATATGCAGTCTCATCTGAGTTTTCACTGTCCAGAACAGTTTAGAAGAGCTGCAAATATTGAATATTAACGGATGCAGCAAATGCATCTTTGCCTTTTGTGAATCATATATTTTGTATAATTCTCTTTCCCCACAAACAGACACCTAATGAGCATTTTTTATACCCCCGATAAACGAAGTTTAGAGGGGGTATATTGGAGTCACCCTGTGGTTGGTTGGTCGGTCGGTCGGTCGGTCGGTCGGTCGGTCGGTTGGTCCGTTGCGATTTTCCTTGTCCGGAGCATAACTTTAAAACTAATTGTTGGAATTTAATAAAACTTCATAGGATGATACAACACATTGAGAGGAAGTGCGGTGTACAGGAACCATAACTCTATTTTACCTAAATACAGAGTTATTGCCCTTTGTTACTTTTTCTTGTCCGGAGAATTACTTAATAACTAACAGATGGAATCTAATAAAACTACATACAATGGTAGAGCATAATCAGAGGAAGTGCAGTATACAAGAACCATAACTCTAATTTACATAATTACAGAGTTATTGCCCTTTGTTACTTTTTCTTATTCGTAGAGTCTTGTCCGGAGCATAACTTTAAAACAAATTGTTGAAATTTAATAAAACTTCATAGGATGATACAACACATTGAGACGAAGTGTGGTGTACAAGAACCATAACTCTATTTGATCTAAATACAGAGTTATTGCCCTTTGTTACTTTTTCTTGTCCGGAGAATTACTTAATAACTAAGAGATGGAATCGAATAAAACTACATACAATGGTAGAGCATAATGTGAGGAAGTGCAGTGTACAAGAACCATAACTCTAATTTACATAATTACAGAGTTATTGCCCTTTGTTATCAAAAAATGAACAAAACAAGAATAACCCGATCCATAACATTGTCCTTTTAAGGTGGGGTTTCTAAATATTTCACAACCTTTCCTATCAGGGCGGCGTTCGGGGGTATTAATCACATTCAGTGATAGTTCTAGTTTCTTTTGTTTCAATGTTTTCAACCCTATTCAATAGTTTTTCTTTCATATACATGTATAGATTTTTTCCATAGTTTTTCCAAATGTGTTAAAGTTGTCTGCTGCAGTAAAGGGGCAAAGGTATTTTTAATTTTCAGAGTTGAAGAGCTTCAATTGTTACTTGACAATTCCTCATCAAGTGATGAGGATGGCCGTAAGAAAGATCAAAGAAAAAGGAAAAAGGAGAAAAAACACAAAAAAGTGAAGAAAAGAAAGCATGATAATGATAATGATAATGATAATGAAAAAGCAGAGAGAGATAGAGATTCTAAAATAAAAACAGACAAGTCAAAGAATTGTGTTAAACATGTAAAAACTGGGAATAAATCAGAATCAAACAGTCACAGAAAATCCACACATAAACATCACAGACATGAAAAGGAGAAGAATAAACACAAAGAGAGGCACAAAAATCATAGGAAGTGAAGTTAGTGAACATACGTACTGGGAGGATTTTAAACCTTTCACACATATGTCAAATCTGCAGCAGAGGACTCTGTTGAACAGCATTAAACCCCAATCAATCTAACAGTATGATCAGTACAGTTTCTTGTTTTTTAATGACAAATACATGTATATGCAAACCAGCCTTAGTATATTTATAAGTTAAGGTAAAGATATGACTATGCATCTATGCTATCAGATCCAATTCAATAATGTGTCTTGAAAGCTTCTGTGACACTATGGGGATCAGTGCAGATTCAGATCAGACAGCGCGGTTACGCAGAATGATAATAATCTATAATAATGGAGCATGTTTTAAGGTTGGTTTTCCAAGATTAATTATTAATACATGTTATTTTGAAATAAGACTATCAATATATGAGCTGTTTCAGACAGCAAGCAGATGACTTTTACAATTTCTCCCTTTGCCACAAAAATGTCAACTCTATTCAATAATTAAACTTTCATTGATATAAATTTCCGTTTTCAGTTGTCTGCTGCAAATTTGTTGTATGTGGGAAAGGCTTAATACATGTTATTTTGATATAAAGTTCAGAGCTCTGGATAAGGAGCGTTTTGCTTGTTCTTAAATCCTTATTTTGTCCGCTAACCCTATGTTTCAATGAGACGATTCTTTTGAGTACCCACAACAAGGGATCATAATATATATTATATGGGTTAGCTTGGGTTAGCACTTGTATACGTAACACCTTAACAGAAGTGTAGACTGGCTGCTTTCGTTTGTATACCCCTTAACCCTTTGCCACATGCAACAAATCTGCAGCAGACGACTTTGAAATAATGAAAAAATCTCCGATTGAATGTTTATTTTTTGATAAAGAGTTGAAAACATTGTGTCAAAAGGAGAAAACACTCGTTTTGAGCAATTTCTCCTTTTGTCACTTTGTTTTCAAAAGTAGTTTGCTGCAGAGGTGTCAGAAAATGTCTGCAAGTGGGAAAAGGTTTATGATGCCGATACAGCAACAAGACCATACATAATTCACTAGATAGAGCGGATATTTCATTTTGTTAGTATTTATTTGTATTATTGAGGGGTGTAGAGCTACTCATTACATTGTATGTATGCGGTTTTGTATGGGTGTCTGCCTTGAATATTGTGACAAGATCTGGGTGAGAAATTATAATTTCATGGGTAAATAAAAAACAATTATTTTCATTAATTCTTTTCTTATACACCATGTTTTCAATACAATTAAACCTGTTTTTAAAACCACACTTTCCAAATTAATCTTCTGCATTTATGACCCTGCAATTAACCCTTTCCCCACAAACAGACGCCTTTCAGCAGATGACTTTTTTGAAAACATTCTTGCAAAAGGGTAATTGCTCATGGTGAGCAAATTCTCCTTTCACCACAATGTTTTTAACTCTTTTTAATTATTATCCTTTCATTCACAGAATTGTTTTATTTTCTTACCAAGATGTCAATGTCGTTTGCTGCAGATTTGTTGTATGTGGGAAAGGGTTCAAAATCACCTGTGAGCAAAGACCATATTGTTGTGTACCCATGGGTGGTCTTTATACACAGATTACACTGTACAGGGAGTTAAAAGTCATCTGTTAGAGGGACAGTTGCAACTACTTGTTTTGAGTAGACAAAATGGTTTTTGTGATAAATTGATAAACAGTGCAGATTCAGATCACAGTGTGCTGATGTGCAGGGTAATTTGGATCTAAACTCATCACTAAAGCCCAGAGGTTTATTGTTTAAGATCACAGCCGGGCTCCGGTAGCTGTCAATCTAGGGGTTGTGAGTTCGAACCCCAGCTTGGCCAACATTCTTACCAATGTTTGACAAGTCACTGACAAGCATCAATCGTCTTCCATCAATTGGCTAACAGTCTATGTGAAAAAGCAGCCAGTTGTTTGGAAAAACTGTTGTGTGAAGTACTGATGTGACAAAGCCAGAAGATACGTGAGTAGGTGAACTGGCCACCACCATATGACTGATCAATTGTTGAATACAGCATTAAATCCCATACAATCAATTCTGGATCACAAAATTTGACAACATAAACATTCAGTTAATTAATATGCCCACAATATAACAAAATACATGCAAGACATTTTAAACAAGAATGGTTAAATTCGGTCTCGAATGAGAGATTGTCTATCAGAATAATGTGGAAAACAGATTCTGACAGCATTTTCTCAGTTGCATGATTGTTGCATTTCAATTTTCAAGTCATTGCGATGGATATAACTAACAAAATTACCCAATTGAAAATTAACCATGTTTTTAATATGATTTCTTAATGTACCATGTTTAAATACAAAATATTGTATTTTGCGAATAAATATTGGATATTCGAACTTGGCCTAGAAATCAACACAAACATTCTGAGCAAGTTTTAACAAGAGCATCGCCTACGATACAAATCCCCGTCACCAAATTGTTTGGTACCGAGGCATTATATTCACTGTTACCTTGACCTTTGTCAGTGAAACCGGAACCCGTCCAGACTGACTTGACAATAAACCAGTGTATGAATGAATTCTGTCCCCAATGACAGTGTTGAAGCAATGAAGTAATTTTTATAGACGTATTATTTTCACTTTGACCTAGCTTGGCAAAACACGAAACCCTCCCAAGTTATCTTGACACTGAACCTGTGAATAGAGTACATGTATAAAGGAATTCTGTCCAAAAATAAGTGCTAGAGCGATGTTACTTTTTGTTCAAACAAATTGGAGTCACTGACCTTTACCAAGGTCTGTGGAATGCGTACTTGTAAACATATTATTATGATCCAAGTTTCATAACATCAGATAATAAAACAAGTTACCAACTTGTACAAGATGCGATGTGAACATGCGTTTTAAGTTTCAAAACAAAAGATGTTTGTCAAACATTATGCCCCCCCCCCCCCCGAGCGCCATGTTGTCAGGAATATTAGGACAATTGAGTAAAATTTGCATGGACCAATGCCCGTTGATTTGTCATTTCACATTGGATGTCTATGAGTCAGTTTTAAGATTATAAACAATGTTCATTCAAAGTTTGAGGATGGTAGGTACAGTTCTTAATCCCATTTTGATGACGACTGATATTTGCAGATATTATGTATCCTCCAGGTCCAGGCATTGTTGAGTTATCACTCAGACAAGCTTAAAAAAGGTTTTTGTGTTCAAGGTCACTGTGACCTTTGACCCAATGACCTCAAAATAAATAGGGTTCATCTACTGGTCAGGCCCAACCTCCAAGTCAACTTTGAGGACCATAGGTCCAGGCATTGTTGAGTTATCACTCAGACAAGCTTAAAAAGGGTTTTTGTGTTCAAGGTCACTGTGACCTTGACCTTTGACCCAATGACCTCAAAATAAATAGGGTTCATCTACTGGTCAGGCCCAACCTCCAAGTCAACTTTGAGGACCATAGGTCCAGGCATTATTGAGTTATCACTCAGACAAGCTGAAAAGGGGTTTTGTGTTCAAGGTCACTGTGACCTTGAACACTAACCCAATGACCTAAAAATAAATAGGGTTCATCTACTGGTCAGGCCCAACCTCCAAGTCAACTTTGAGGACCATAGGTCCAGGCATTATTGAGTTATCACTCGGACAAGCTTAAAAAGGGTTTTTGTGTTCAAGGTCACTGTAACCTTAACCTTTGACCCAATGACCTCAAAATAAATAAGGGTCATCTACTGGTCAGGCCCAACCTCCAAGTCAAGTTTGAGGACCATAGGTCCAGGCATTGTTGAGTTCACTCGGACAAGCTTAAAAAGGTTTTTTGTGTTCAAGGTCAGTGACCTTTACCTTTGACCTCAAAATAAATAGGGTTCATCTACTGGTCAGGCCTAATCTTCAAGTCAAGTTTGAGGACCATAGGTCCAGGCAATGTTGAGTTATCACTTGGACAAGCTTAGAAAGGGTTTTTGTGTTCAAGGTCAGGCCCAACCCCCAAGTCAAGTTTGAGGACCATAGGTCCAGGCATTGTTGAGTTATCACTCGGACAAGTTTTGGTCTACAGACGGACCAACCGACCGACAGACATGTGCAAAGCAATATACCCCTCTTCTTTGAAGGGGGCATACAAATGAAGTATTTAGTGTAGTCATTTGGTTGTACACATAGGTACATGTATCCCTAAACAGAAAAATCTGAATTAAGTTGGCCTAGTGACTTGGTTTTTGAACCAACATGATCCATATTACATTTTAGCCTAAATATCATTACTACAAACATTCCGACAGTTTCATCATGCTCCATGTAAAAATGTGGCATCTAGTAATAACACGATTTTCCTTCAAGTTGGCATAGTGACCTAGTTTTGAGCAGACATACAAGATAAACAAACTGAATTAGTTGGATGAAAACAAGAGTTTGAACAAGCAAATCAAATGCTAACAAGAGCGCCAAATGTCACAAAATACGCCCGTCCTGTTTTTTTGAGACCAAGTATAGTAGTAATTGGTTGTACGTCAGCCAAACTTAGAGAGTGGACACTGTTAGTACAGTTTTGGCCATATCGAGGGACATAATTGTGTAGTGACTAAGATAACGTTGTAAGTTATCAAACGTGACCAAGATATTCTGCCCATAAACATATTGTCTAAATTAGGTGATGATCGGATAAAGGCTTTACAAGTTATTTAGCTGACAAGACCAATTTTAGGTAATTTCTATAATTAAAGGGCAATATGGCTAGTTATCGAACTTGTCCAAGATATTACGGCAATACACATTCTGACCAAATTTGGTGATGATTGGACAAAAGCTCGTAAAGTAATTGAGCTGACTTGACCAATTTCTATAATTAAAGAGGGATAACTCTCGATTGACTAAAGCGATATGGCTAGTTATCAAAATTATCCGAGATATTATGCCAATACACATTCTGACCAAATTTAGTAATGATTGGATAAAGGCTTCTAAAGTTATTGAGCTGACAAGACCAATTTTAGGTAATTTATATAATTAAAGGGCGATAACTCTCAATTTACTTAAGCGATATGGTTAGTTATCGAACTTGTCCGAGATATTATCCCAATACATATTCTGACTAACTTTAGTGATGATTGGACAAAGGCTTCTTAAGTTATTGAGCTGACAAGACCAATTTTGGGTAATTTCTATAATTAAAGGGCGATAACTCTTGATTTACTAAAGCGATATGGCTAGTTATCAAACTTGTCCGAGATATTATCCCAATACACATTCTGACTAAATTTGGTGATGATTGGACAAAGGCTTCTAAAGTTATTGAGCTGACAACATACTGGACGCCGCAGGTAAAACTAATACGATCCGTTTTTTCAAAACGGGCGTATAAAAACTGACCCGACTCATAAAGGACAGAAATAGTGGCTTCTAAGAGGGAGTAAGTAAGTCTACAATCAAAATTTGCTTCATGTCTGTTCAATAGATTGATTGTTTTACGCCACTTTCAACAATTTCCAAGTTATATCACGGTATTTCCTTGGTAAGTTGTCAGAACTACTGGTTCATCTAACCCGACACCATCCAGTCAGTCATATTGCTAAACCCGCAACCTTGAGCGCCAAGGAGGGTTTCCATTACCATTTTTAATGTATCTGGAATATCTCGTCAGTGAGTTGAACCTGTCACCTCCTGTACCCAAGGCGGACGCTCTACCACTGCACCATCGAGGAAGTTCTATGTTAGAAAGGGTATATGATATAAACAGAGAAACACAAGTAGTACCAGTACAATGATTACTTTATTACAATGAATGAGCATGATAAGGATGAGATAGAAAATAACAAGCTATTTTAATGAGAAACTTGTATGATCTGCTGCAGCATATTTAAGCGTTTCTTATAGCTTAAACATAAAAAAAAATCTCTCAGAGACACATTGTGATGCCTTTACAGTAGATCAATACAGACATATAATCAAGTCATATTTTAATAGATGGAATATCCTCATACTGGTTAAAAGATTTTTTTTCTAAAATCGTGGATTACGGAACTATCAATAACACACAGCTTAATTAAACCAAAAAGTAACAAGTCTAAGTTACTTTTAATATCCGATTAAAACAGTAGAAAAAACCAGAATTGTAGTAGTCCATTTCACCGTGTTTTCTGCTTTAGAAGCAACATATAAGCCATGCCAAATGAAAACCCACTTTTGGACGATTAAGTACAGTGTACATGTATATCCTTGCATTTTTTAGAATGATTTAGTGGCATAACTCTTTCCCACATATAGACACCTCTGCAGCAGACGACTTTTAAAAATTTTGTAGCAAAAGGAGAAATTGCTCCATTTGCCGCAATATTTTCATCTTAATTTGACAATTGTTCATATCTTTGACTAAATGTTTACAAAGTCTGCTGCAAGTTTGTTGTAAGTGGTTAACGGCCATCAGAAAAGATCTTGATCAGACATCACCAAAAGCGCAGGCTAATGTTTCCAGGTCACAAAGGTAGGTTTTCCCATGACATTACTCTTTGTATTATAAGGGAAAGATAAAAATCTTAAAAGTTGCTTTGATGCAACATATATTCTTCTTTACCACCCTTCTGAGAACCCATAACAAGTTGTTAAGTGTGATCATCTAATACACTTAACATGCAGTCTATGTTCAAAATTGGTAATTGAATTACATTTAATAGAAAAAAATCGACTACAAATATCTTTTATAAACATGATTCTTAAGATGAAAATGACAACAAATTGACTGAAACATACAAAATGAAAATATATTGTGCAAAAGTACGATGGGAGTATTTCTAACATCAATGTTAGCCTCAATGGGGGTTATAGTTTAATAGTCACATGGTCAATTTAAACGTATTTCTTGTTACAGACAAGTTTAAAACATTGTAAAAGGAGAAAAACGCTAATTTGAAGTACTTTCTCCCTTACTTCTTATTTTTCTATTCTGTCTAAAAACCTAAGCACTTTTTTATATAGATAATCCACACATTTATTCAGGTTGAATTAGTCTTAAATTGACACATACGGTTTGACGTTTAATAGTTGGATTTTTGTTCATTAATATTTCTTGAACATTCAACAAAATAAAAGACAAATCGTCCTTTCCGAGATGTAAATGAGTAAGTTTTATGTGTTGAAGATCAATATCTGTTGTAAGTTTATTCCATGGTGATATCAGCTTCATCATCATCATCGTCATCCTCTGTAAATAAAAGAATTATGTTGATATTTGAAGAGCTCCAGGAAATCTGAATCTGAGAGATTTACCTCTACCAGGATTTTACCCTTTCCCACATACAACAAACGGCTTTGAAAACATTGTGGCAAAAGGGGAAACTGCTCAATTTCTCCTTTTGCCACCTGCTGCATAGGCGCCAGAAAGGATTTATTCTTTTCTTAGCAATAGAAGCAGACCACTTCTAAAAGCATTGCGGTAAAAGGAGATATTCACAATACTTAAACTCGATTCAATAACTAAAACATCATTTATAGTGACTTAACATTTTATCCAAGTTGTTTGCTGAAGATTTGATTTGTTCTTTGTGGGAAAGGTTTAATGACAATTTGGAACAAGTGAAACAAAATGTTCACCTGGAATTATCCCAACATATTGACAACTTACTTTTAAATTAAATTTCAAATAGAAATGGTATGGCAGATTCGCCAGGAAAAGTTTATTTTTCATTATGAGTAGCAATTCTTTTGCATGAGCGATCTGTATCTATAATAGTTGCTTTGTTTTTACTAAATCACCAACTACAGACCAAGGAAACCGAGTTCGCCAAGGAACAAATTCAATTTCAGGCCAGGGATCAGTCGCCCAACATTTGATAAGCTCACACTTTGGAAAGTTTGCAAGCAGATAATTTTTAGAGGGAGAAAAATAAAGCAAAAAAGGATTGATTTGTTTCTTTGGCGTGGTATGCCACCACCTTCAACAATTTTTCATTTATATCACATTTCCTTGGTAAGTTACCTGTCCTACTGGTCCATTTATCATGACACCAGCGAGTTAGTTGTAATACAAACCAACATTCTGAGCGCCTAGGAAGGAAAGCCATTGTATGACCCGACCTGGTTGGGATCAAACTCGCGACCTCCCCCACCGAAAGCAGTTAGGACAAAACGGAGAAACAGCACATTATGTTTCCTTTTTCAAAAATAATCTTTATTGATTAATTTAAAATATCAGTCATTAATCTTGAATATTTCATTTTCAGACATTTCCATTTGTAAAGTACAAAAAACCTAAGAGGGAATAAATAGATAAAGTGTGCCATTTTACCTTTAGTTGGGTCAATACCACACAGCCTGAGCAGATGGTTGTTGTCTCCCCTCCTGATACTGTTGTCCTTCAGAATCGACTTGTATTTGTCTCTCCTCAGAACGATGGGACATTTAGGCTCCGAAGTCCTACAATACACAGAAATATTTTAACCCTTTTCCAACATACAGACACTTTCTGATGACTCAGCAGCAGACCTTTGAAAACTTTTTTGCAACAGAAGAAATTGCTAATGATGAGCAATTTCTCCTTTCACAACAATGTTTTCGAACCCTACTCAATAAATATAGCTTCAATTGAATGTTTTCAATCTTTTTGCATAGTTGATTTTTCCAAGTCGTCTGCTGCAGATTGGTTGTATGTGGGAAAGTGTTAAACTGTATCTTCCTATATGGGACATACAACAAAAGTTCAGACATCAAAACTAAATTTGCGAATAATGAAGACAAAGAAAAGATTTTCCATATTTCTGGCCAGATGTTTTTAAAGTCGTCTGCTGCAGATTTGTTATGTGGGAAAGGGTAATTGTCTATGGTTTATTCCTTATGGGGAGGAATAAGCAATAAATCAACTTTCATAAAAGAACTGCATTATATGGATTTTAAAATTCTGATGAGAACATACATTTCACGGTGCATGATTCTATGTCTATCTATAGTGACCATCCACTCAAAACAAACACTGGTCACTAGGGTAGTTTCGGACTATCCCAGTTCAAAACAACCAAAACTACCAAAAATACGCTAACATGACACATATTACTTCAACAAAATATATTTGTTATGTAAAAACTTACTTTGTTTTGGGCTCATAAATGAAATACACAGGTCCTTTTTCCCCTGAAACACAAAATAAACAAATAAACAATTATTGCTGGAAGCTATGTAATGGTGTTAAAGAAGGTCTTTTAAAACTTTAAAAAAAAGTTTTCCATCAGTGTATTCATATAAACACAAACTTTCCAGAACATTTTAAGAAGGAACAAACTATTTCATGTTGATAACCTCCTCCTTTTCTCCTCAGCTTTAAAATTAAGTTATCCCTTGTTCATATTTGAGTATGTTCAAACTAGAAGCATCTTTAAAGATTCAATGCAGTATCTTTAACAAGAGCTGTCGGAGGACAGCATGCTCGACTATTCCACCGCTTATATGATTACTGAGATAATGGACTCTAATGTAGTTGCATGCTAAACATTAACCACAATGTCTTAAAGGGTGATAATTTGCATTATATGCAAGATAGAGTTATTTAACTTGATTATTTTCATAGGTGTTATGGTTGGGAAGGGTTGTATAACGTTTCAATGGAATGCATCAAGTATTTACTAAGATATGGACTCTTAATGTAGTTGCACGTAAACCTTTAACCATAGGGCAACAATTTGCACCATATGCATGCAACTAGTTCAAAGTTATTGCAAAAAAAAAAAATCGAGTTTTTTTCCCGTTTAAGGTCAAAGTGACCTTGACCTTTGACCTTATGATCCCATGACCTGTTTGAGTCAAGTGCTGATCATGACCATTACCCAAACTAAGTTTCAGGGTCATAGGCCTAAGCAATCCGTAGTTTTAAAGCAAGGAATGTTTTTGTATTGAAGGTCAGTATTCTAGGCATCACCAACTTGCTATGATGTATGTCCATACCAAGTTTGAAGATCATAGGCCTAGGCATATGTAAGTTATAAGGGTAAATATCAGCTTTCACAAAAACTTTAACCATAAACTGTTTCTTTACAGAAAGGTCACAGTGACCTTGACCTTTGACCTAGTAACCCCAAACTCTCTAGGCAAAACCAACTTGAAGATCACAGGCCTAAGTGTATGTTAGTTATAAGGGTAAATGCTAGCTTGCACAAAAACTTTAACCATGAACTGTTTCCATATAGAATGTCACAGTGACTTTGACCTTTGACTCCAAAGTTTATAGGCATCACCAACTTGCTATGAAGAATGTCCATACAAAGTTTAAAGACCATAGGCCTAGGCGTATGTTAGTTATAAGGGTAAATGCTAGCTTGCACAAAAACTTTAACCATGAACTGTTTCTATATAGAAAGTTAGTGACCTTGACCTTTGACCTACCGACTCCAAACTGTGTAGGCATCACCAACTTGCTATGAAGTATGTCCATACTAAGTTTGAAGATCATTGGCCTAGGTGTATGCAATTTATAAGGGTAAATGCTAGCTTGCACAAAAACCAACGGCGACTACAATAGCTCCCCTTATTCTTCGAATAGTCGAACTTAAAAGTGACTTGTTCAGCTTTGCATTTGGAAGAATGCATATCCAGCTCTAGAACTATGTAGATAAGAATGGCGAGTTGAGCAATCAACAGTGAAGAGCGGATGTACAAGCTGGCCTGGCCATATCCTGGTAGCACAGGCTTTACAAAATTGGTTCTACGATATCTCTGTAAGCACTCATTAAAACCTATGTTGTGGGTACTCAAAAGAATCATCTCACAGAGCTTTCTTTTGAGTACCCACAACTTAGGTTTTTGAGGTCAAATATGACTTTAGAACATGCAATACGCCTCTTATCTAGAGCTCTGATTAATCAGAATCTAATCTAATACATAGTGTGGACTTTCCACATACAGATGCAATCGACGACTTTTGCCACAATGCGTTCCAACTTTCGTTCCCTTCTTGTCTTTTACAAAATGGTATCAAAGTTGTCTGATGAAGATTTGTTGTATGTGGTAAAGGGTTAAGGAACTAGAATTATTCAATATCTAACTACTTAAACCTTTACCACCTGCATACTTAAAACATTGTTGCAAAAGAAGAAATTGCTCATAATGAGCAATTTCTTCTTTTGTCACAATATTTTCAACTATTCAATTATTATACTTTTCTTTTCAAAGAGGTTTGCATATCCAGATGTTTTCAAAGTTGTCTGCTGTAGCTGTTCTGTTTGTGGGAATGTCTAATGCCACATGTTTTTTGGTCTACTTAAAACTTCACTCAACCCTATTGAAAGTAATTTCTAATTATTTCTGAAATGTCTTCAAAAATTCATTTGTTCGAGACATTACAATTGGGATCTATGAGGGTAACAGTTGTTTTTGTTTCTTACCAAGTCCATGAAGATCTTTTTGGACTTTGTCTGACAAAGTTTTGATAGAGAGTGCCCTGTCATTGAGAATGGTGACCAAATCTGCGGATGTGATGTGAATCAGTCGCTTTCCCATGTACTGTAGCAAGGGTAGGTGTCCCTGTAAATAGAATGGTTGGGAGTTTTAACCTCTTACCACATACAAAACTTTTAAAAACTTCTAGGCATAAATATTGAAACTCTCTTTAAATAATAACATAATCATCAAATGGAGTTGAAAACATTGTGACAAAATGAAAGTGAAAGGTTAATCATCAGTTTCAACAGTATTTCAGTAAGTGTTTATTTGAGTGTTGAAACAAGAGAATACAAGTAATCTGCATGTGACAATAAAGTGTTTTTTTCACTAGAATTCCATGGACAATTAGTCTTGCAGGCACTTATACAATTGGAGTTCAACGCAGTTTCAACAATTTTTCAGTCATATCACAGTGGCCAGTTTACCTACCCATGGGTTTCCTGGCCTTATCACACCAGTACTCCATACAACAGACTTTTCAAGCAAACTGGCTGCTTTTCCATAGACTGTTAGACCAGCAAAGCTGGGATCATTTCAGTAAGTTCAGTTACTAATTAGCATGGTTTTTATTCATGTATCTACATTTTTCCATTTATAAGAAATTTATGTTCCTGTGCAGGTAAATCATTCAACATGATTATATATATATATTTAAAAAAAAAATTCTTTCAAAACAGGCAATGATTTAACAATTTGAGCATGAAATAAATATACACATTTATAGAAAATGAAATAGTACTTTTGATTGGCATTTACACTCTTTCCCCCCCAAATTTGTGAATTGTTTTGTTTACTACACCGGTTTAAATTAGTACTGGTGTGTACAAACGACCAATTTATGGGAGGAACTTACAAAAACAGACATATCTCCTTGGTCACAATCATCCACCTTCATGACCATCAATCCAGCACATTGTCCTCGGGACTTCTTCTGAAACAAATATACAGTAATGGTCATCATTAAGTTTTGAACACTTTCCCACTTGCAGATACATTTCTACATATCTGCAGTAGACGACTTTTACAACGATGTTTTAAATTAATTAAATAGTTGTCATTTTAGTACGAGTCGTCTGCTGCAGATTTGTCTTTAATAGGAAAGGGTTTACAAACAGAATACTGATATATGAGAAAACCCAAAACAAAATGAAAACAAGAGCAATGTGGAGCGAATGATCCTCTTTTTTTTTGTAGTCGAAATAGGGCATTTCTGAATAATTATTTAAGTCAGGGTTATGGGACTTAGTATAACCATGCTTGTTGTTTGTAAGAACATGTTTGTCAAGTTTCATTTGAAAATGTTAAACATTTTTGATTTATGGTAAGGTTAAAGTTTTGTGATAACGCAGACGACATCAAGGGCATCACAATAGCCCGACTTTTTTTATTCCAAAAACAGACGAGCTAACAATACATGAGGGAATAGGAAAGATTGTGTAAAATAATTAATTTCTCTAATGTTTACTAGACGGTCGGTTTCAATACGTAGAGGATAGTGGTTCGTTTCTACATACTTTCACATACTTTATTGCTATCCTACGAGTGAAAATAACTTTTTTGGTGTGCACAATTGAAAATATAACAAAATCTTTCATCTAAATCAACAATTGTTGTTTTATTCATTATAGCTTTATTTTACTGTTGACTTAAAGAAACAACAATCCATTTCATAAAATATCAAAAACGTTTGGTCTGTATTTTTTAGCTCTATTTGATATGATTAATGTTTTAAAATGTATCTTTGCATGCTATCGACAGATTACAACAACTCTTGATGACCTGTGCAAACAGTTCTGTGATCAAAACTGTGAGACTCAATATTCTATTTAGACGAAAATCGTATATTTCATAAGTGTTGCAGTCAACAACTTTAAAAGTGCAAAGAGTTAGTTATTTAACTTATTTATTTTACATAGATTGCGAAACAATCTTTAAACTTATATTAATCACGTTCGATGTCTGCTTCCTGGATACTTAACCAGTACTTGCGCAGTTTGTGTGGAAAAATCCTCGAGCCAGAATGCGCTCATCACAGGATTCGAACCCGGGACCTTTGATACAAGAGGGCGACGCTTTACCTCTGTACCACTAGTGCGGATCTTACTACTCATCTTATTATACATTTCCCCGATAAGGATTACACAGACATGTTAAGACAAAATCAAAATATTTTCTATTCACCCTCTTACTTCAATCGTTCATGTTTGGCTTTGGTAAATGGTTAAATATACTTACAGCTACTTCGGGGTTGCATTTCACGATGTTCTTCAATGCGGGGGTCATAAAGTATAAGCTTGTTCCTCTGGTTTCCTCCACAAATTTCAACATGTAAGTAGCAGGATCCAGCTTCTTCAGATCATACATCTTCCTGTTAAATATAAACAACATACATCAACATAAAACTCCCTGTTCTATACCTATCCTTTCACTGATACTGATGACTTCAGATGCTTTTGCAGCAGATCATCTTTGAAAATGAGTTTTGAAATATTGTAACAATATTGAGCAATTCCTCCATCTTAATGTTTTAACTTAAGTTTTATTAACTTGTCTACTTTGAGTTGTCTGCATCAGGAAAAGAATTACATTGATCTAAAAATGTCAATTAACGAAAAATGTTGAAAACATTGCGGCAAAAGCAGAAATTGCTAATTATGACCAATTTCTTCTTTAGCCATAATGTTTTCAAAAGTCATCTGCTGCAGAGGCGTCAGACAGGGTCTATAGATTTGAAAGGGTTAAACTGTACTTTCAGATATTTCCGAGCTGTTATACAAACACTGGAAAACACAGTGACAAAAGAAATAAAACTCATTTATGGAGGTTTTTACTTTTTTGCCAAGAAGTTTTCATTGAAGCCAAATGCAGATTTCTGTATATTGAAAGAGTTTAAAACAAGTTCTTACCGTAAGGTAGCCCAGGCATTACAAGTTGCTTCCACTTCCTCATAACGGGCCCATTTACCCATCATCTTCTTCTGATACCAGGATGGGATTGAACTGTACAAATAGAACAAGAAAACATTCTCAATAGACTATACTAACAATATACTTAGTAGTTAGAAACAAACTACGGATAAATCTTCCAAACATTGTCTAAACTTTAACCCTTTCCCACATACAACAAATATGCAGCAGATGACTGAAAGCATTTGGTCAAAAAGATGCAAATTTTCTATGAATGAAAGAACAAAATTATTGTTTTAAGCTTAAAACATTGTGGCAAGAGAAGAAATTGCTCAGCATTAGCAATTTCTCCGTTTGCCACCACGTTTTTAAAAATGCAGTCTACTGCAGAGGCGTCAGAAAGCGACTGTATGTGGTAAAGGGCTAAATATCACCTTCAGACACTTTCACATTGAGAGAATCAGTTAACCTTTTACCTCATAAAACAAATCTTCTGCAGATGCCTTAGAAAAGCAGATGTGACAAAATATTTCTACATGTGGGAAAGGGATTAAAGTGTTTAAAATCTAGACAAAAGTAAGAGAAATTCCACTGATTGAAATCGAACTATCATGTTTCTATATTTTTTAGACATTACATATTCTACCCTAGTTGATATTGGACCAGACCGCCCTTATAATTTGTGTTATCAACAGTATTTCATCTGTATATCAAAACCGTTGTTTTCTTGGTAAATTACCAATAATATCCGTCTTAATTATCAGGAAAACCATGAAACAATCTTGATGCTATCCCAGCAACCGTGAATTCTAAGGAAAGAAGCCATTACTACCTTTTTAAAAGTGTTTGGTATATATCGGGTAAACATTTATATTGTATCAAGAACACCAAGGTAAGACTTTACGTTTTTGAAATCCTCATGTTTGGTTGTTTAAAGTTGGAGAAATCTTTCTCTACGACTGTTTTCATGTTGTGATCCGTAATCTCAGTGTCCCACTCTATCTCCATGACACTGACGCTGACGTCACATCGTAAAGGCTTAGAGTAGGGGGGCTTATCAGGATCGGCCTCAGTCTCGGCCTTTTGTTCCGTCTTCGGTGCATCTCCATTTTCAGCTCCTTCCTCTTTCACCTCCATTGGCTCAGCTTCAGTCTCTGTGTAAATACAATATGTATTTTTAAAGCCTTTTTCGTGACAACTTTATGAAAAAAGAATTTTGTGAAGATTTTCTCAAAATTAGCCCATTTTCTTTTTCAATTTTGTGTAACATAATCAACTACCAATTCCTAGATGCTGCATGATTTTACCTCATAAAAGTCTCATTATAAAGGATATATATCAAACCGATACTCAAGCAGTTATTAAAGACCAGATTTGTTGAACAAAAAACTAAATTAATGTAACCTGCCGAACACCCTTCTTCCATCCAGTTTAATCCATTCCCAACTGTAGACGCATAATGCAGGGGTTTCATTTTGTTTTGGAGTAGCAGGATAATAATTAAAAGGCGGGTCTTGGGATCCGCCTCCAGTAGGGTAAAAAAAAAAAATCTGTTTAACCGGGTCATTTTAAAACCCCTGATAATGACGCATCTGCATCAGACAACTTTTGATAACATAATTGCAAAAGGAGAAATTGCCCATGATGAACTCTTGCTTGATTTGCTGTATGTTGGCGCAAGGGTTAAGTTTTGTCATAAATGTATTTTATGATTTCTCCCAACACATAATGAGGTTATGTGTTAATCCTTTCTCTCATACAGACACTTTCTGATACCTACCTTCACAGCAGACCTTTGAAAACAAAACGAGAAATTGCTAATCATGAGCAATTTCTCCTCTTTTCACAATGTTTTTAACTCGTAAGTCAATAACGATGCTTTCTTTTACAGACAAAATGTTTTCGAAGTCTTCTGCTTCAGAGTTCTTGTATGTGGGAAAGGGTCAAGACACTCTGCTGTCTGTCAAGAGGTGCTGTGCTCAAAGTATAAACAAGATGTCTTACCGGTCTTGATCTCCTCTTCTTTTTCAGAAGGCAGAGCTCCGAGTTTTCTGATGACTGCATAAAAACCAGCGGCTGTGTCATTATCATGGGGCAATACACGAATGCTACAAGCACAAAGATATTTCTTATCAAGTTTTAATTTTTCATCAGTTAGATTATACGGTGTCGGGGTTCGACATTAACGCACGACCGAACGACATTCACTAGTAGTTCATTGGTCCGGTCTAGCTACATTAGCATCTGGCAAGACCGACTGGTCGTGTTCTAATTCCGTCAATATCTGCCTAAATTTGTTGTCAAACAAATCAAAGGATCCGATAGATTTACGGTCGAAAATATTGACTGCCGATTCTTTTCTCTCGAATGTTTATTTGAAAATCCGTGTCTTTTCGGACATTTCAATATCGGCTGCGAAATCCAATGTAAACATACTGGAAATTGTTCTAAACTATTGTCGTAATTTTTGGGATCCCAATTAAAGAATCGTTAGCAGCCGATATTGAAATGTCCGAAAAGTTGCGAATTCTCTTTTAAACATTCGTTGTAAAAATCAATTTCAATTTGTAATCTTGTTTTTTCTCTGCATGTTTACGCAACATTAGTCTTATTTATAGTAAATTAAAGTGTTTGATTCAAGTATAAACACGAATGCTAGCTTTATATTTAGCCGATTCATTGATTTGGCATCTCAAAATTTACGACAATAGTTTAGACCAATTTCCGGTATATTTACATTGTTTACCGTAGCAGCTGATCATAAAATCTTCATATTGTCGAAGAAACTGTTTCAATTCAGATTTTCTTCCAATAAAAATGATGACAGCGGTAGTATCAATAAAAGAAAAGGTAAGGAAGAGTCCAAGAAGCTGTATGAGCAGATAAAACGAAAACGAGTATTTTGTAGTAAATGGAAAGATGAGTTTAAATGGCTCGATTATGAAGCTGAAAAAAAACGTTATGTATTGCAAAGTTTGCAGAGACTATGAACAATGTGGGCCATTCATTGACGGAACAAATAATTTCCGAATTGATAACATTATGTGGGAAAGGGTTAATATTTATTATTATATGATGTTCTAACTTCAGAAAAATTATAAGAATCAGAAGAAAGTACTGTATCATTTGTGTTCTAAAAAAGTTAATGTTGAACCCTGGGTGTGTTTAAAAAAACCTTCGATAGCATATTTAACATATATTTCCAGCAAGCTTTCGACTTTAACCTTTCCCTCACAAAGACATCTCTCGTTGTCTAAGTTTGTGGGAAAACAATTGTTTTTCCCTCGAAAACAATATTGTCTGCCTGTGTATCAAAAGAATACTTCAAATTCCAGTTATTTATTTAAATATTATGG
This sequence comes from Serripes groenlandicus, assembly GCA_031761405.1. Lineage (NCBI taxonomy): Eukaryota > Metazoa > Mollusca > Bivalvia > Cardiida > Cardiidae > Serripes > Serripes groenlandicus. Next base: position 47,956,107 of record JASEVX010000010.1, on the reverse strand, counting down.
ATTCAAATTAGATTAATATAATTGCTAAGTTAATTATGAAATAATGCTTTATCTTTCTTCAATTCCAACGATGAAGGTCGAGTAAGTTACAATTAGAATTTAGATTAGCGGGCTTACCATTTATCCAAGTTGATCATGGGCGCATCTTCAGCCGAGGGTGGGAACATTGAGGCTTCAGTTTCCTTCTGGAACCAGGCAGGACTTGCTTCAAAGGTTTCATAGAAAACCCCTCCTTGGCTCATTATCTTTAACGACAAATTAAAACAAAGTCAGATACTTGTGTACATGTGAAACCCCTTTCACTGATGCAGATAACTTTGAATACAACTGCAGCAGACTGAGTAATTGCTTAAGCCTTTCCCACATTCAATAAATCTGCAGTAAACATCTTTGTAATCATCTGTGGGAAAGATGGTATAACTAAATATAACAGTTTAATGTAAGAATAGAGTTGAAAATGTTTTAGCAAACAGGGAAATTGCTCATTATGAGCAATTTATCCTTTTACCACAATATGTTTTAAAGCCGTCTGCTGTCGAGGCATCAGAAAGTGTCTATCTGTGGAAAAGGGTTAACACAAACAATTGGTCTTTTTCCCCATAGAGCTAGTATAGCCTTTCCCACATATGCAGCAGATGAATTTTAAAAACATTGTAGCAGAAGAATTAATTGTTCATATCACTTTTCTACAATAGATTTTCCTCTCAAAATGTTTTTCAAGTCGTCTGCTGCAGATTAATCGAATGTGAGAAAGATTTAAAGAAAGAAGATTTCTAAAATTGTAATAAACATCATAATATGGCAAATCACAAAATGCGTATATCAACTGAAATGTTGAGTTACTTTCATCATAATGAAGAATACTAACAAATTTAAATTAGAGGATTGTATAAACTATTTTGCTGTTTGTAGATCAGCAATGAAGAAAACTAAAATGTTAAAATTAGAGGATTGTATCAACTATTTTTCTGTTTGTAGATCAGCTTCAGAAAAAAAATTCACACTGGACCAACATGCTCTGAAAAAGGAGTCTGTAGTTTACCCAGTACAAGGCTTACCCAATATGTGGACCTAAAATACCATACTTTGGAATATACTAGTATGATTTATATAAAAATTCTCACAAGCATTTCATAGAGTGAAAGGAGGAGGTTGTTTAACAGGGGCTATACAATGATGATGTATAACACACTTGGGTAAGGGACTAGGTTAAAGGGTTTAATTCTCTAATGTAACATCCTATTTGTAGAAACCTTCCAACATGAAGTAGATACAATATACTTGTCAACTTCACGTGTATTTTCATAGACCATGAAACACTTAAGGGTTCATAGAGCACCTCAGCAATCACAGTGTCAGCCTTCCCTGTTCTCAAAACACATGAGGGCGCGTCTTGGATTAATATACACTGAATGGGTGGGTGTTTTATTTCTGGCTACAACATGTTTTGTTTTAAACACAATTATCTTATATTTCTCTTTCCCTTGCATTCAACAAGTGGTCTAATGTGACCAGCTTACCAACCTATTGCCTGTATGTTCAGTATTCTGAACCGATTAATGAAGATCTAGGTCACTTTTCAGGAGGTACAGCTAGAACATCTTGTAACATTTACATGTGAGATAGTCCATGAACAAATTCTAGTAAACATGAGCATTATGCATAGGTTTCATTTTTAATGATGACTTGCATGAACTTTGCCAACATCAAATTTGTGTTGAGCTAATAGCACTTTTTTTTTAATCAAATAGACAAGACTTACTTAGAAGACAAAAGAGGAATTTAGTTTCATTTCATAATTCCTTTGAATTATGTAGCATCAGTCGCACTTTTTTAAAGTTTTTTCCTCCACTACATCAATTTTATTTACATGTTTAAACATGTTTATGTATCTATAATATTACCTCTTTTTATACAAGAGTTTTGTGTGGAACAAATGGTTCATCTGCCAATAACCAGTAAAGCATGACATAGTCAGACAGAGAAATGGTCTTCAAGTGTCACACAAGGCAGGCAAAACACACAAAAAGATGACCATTTAAACTAGTAGTTAACCAAAAGGGCGTTTCATCTATTTCCCTGTTGTTATTATCTTACATAGAACTCTAAACAGACATGACAGAAAACTGTTCTGGTTAAGTCACTATAATGCTTGACAAATCATTCAATAAGTAGCAAATTGCAAATAAAGCTCAAACTGCACCATGCATCGTCTTTATCCACAAAGCTACTAACTTCCTTACAATACAATCCTATAGATATAAACTGGCAGGAACAGTTCTGTTATGTCTTATCAATAGGAGAGGGTCAGGGAGATTATACACCTTTACTGTGCTGAATGGTATTAACTTTCAAATCAAACAATTTTCTTTGAAACAATTCTAAAGTTGTCAGCTCTGAAGTAAATTTCTCTTATCTTGAGCAATTTCACATTTTCCCAACTATGTTTTCAAAAGTTGTCTGCTAGTTACCGCCTCAAATAATGGCCTGTGTAAGCTAAATGGTGAATTATATTAATCCTTTCGCAGCAGACACAATGTGTATTGGACACTTTTAACCTACCGTAATCCTTTCCAACATACAGGCACAGTGTGATGCATCTGCAGCAGACAATTTTGAAAACACAGTGGTAAAAGGAGAATTTGTTCGCAATGGACATTTTCTCCTTTTTGCCAAAATGTCTTAAACTAATTTCAATAAATTAACTTGATTTTTTTTTTTAAATTTCCCATTTTCAATGTCAATTTATCTACTGCACATTGTTGAATATTGGAAAGGTAAAGGTAGAAAATAGAAGTGAGTGTTAATTTTGAAATTTCAATACATAAATTCAGCACATCCTTATCATAGAACACACTAAAACACAAAACTTGTTGGAAAGTCATAACAAGTATCCCTTTCCCACATGCAGATGCATTTTGTCAACTCTATAGCAGACCTTTAAAAAACACTGACAGAAGGAGTTCTCATTTTGCCACATTGTTTTCTTCTTCTCTATTCAATTGCAGAGGTTTTCCATATATTTGCCTCAATGTTTTCAGTTGTAAACTGCCGATTGGTTACATATGGGAAAGGATAATAATCACAATGATAAGCAATGTGATTATTGCTTTTTAATTACCTCATTCTATACAACTAGTATAAAATTGAGATTTCCATCATTTCCTTACATATTTTCAATGTGCAAAATGTATTCTTTGATGAATAGGGACATCACTAAAAATAGTTATCACAACTACTTCAGTATATCCAATTGGTCATACAGAATCAATTTGATCAGCCCTTGCTCTATTCCTTAATGCAATGAAAGAGATATGGATATGGGGCAATTATATTCACTTCTAAGAAGTCTTTACAAATGAGCAGCACTCCCAAGTAAAACCAAACTTAATGCTTTTGTGACTGGTATATGTCTAGATCAAGCTGCAGATCTGCAGCTTTATCTTGATCTACACTAGTTACCAACAAATCGTTGAAGGTTTAGATCAACTTTTGCCCATTTGGAACAAATAATAATATATATGTATGCCAAAGATGCAAAAGCAGATCCCTTGACACTAGTCATAAGTACCCAGTATGCCAACAAAGGTTGGTCTTCTTGAAGCATGACTCAATTGATGATTTACTTCTTTTTTTAAATTATTATTCAAGTGATTCAAATGAGAAAACACTGGCAAAAGAACACATTGCTCATAACAAGCCATTTCTAATGTTGCCACAAGGTTTTAGACCCAGTTCAATAATAATAATAATAATTCTTTCATTTTATGCAGATTTGCTGTCTATTAGAAAGGGTTGAAGCCCATATCCAGTTCTCTCTAATGAGGTGTGTTTCCAACAAGTTTGCGTTTAAGAACACTAATTAGGCAAATCTTACCCCTCTGGCCAACACCATCATGTTGAGATAATCCGGTCCAGTATTTGATGTCGTTTACAACTACTTTATCATTTACAGAGTGCGATTGACACACAAGGGGACTATTTTGGACATTTTACACAATGGGGCCATTTGGAACACGTTATCCGTTTGCGGAGGCATTCGGACATGTAATCTCTATTTGCCCAGGGACATTCAATTGTTCGGAGACAAAAATAGGAATTTCTTCTCCATTCTTTGTTGATCTCTACGCAGAGCAACTCAACGACCATATCTTAATATACAAGTCATTAAATGCAACATGTATCATATCTTTGTTTCTATAAATGGGGTTTGGTAGATAGCTTTGTATGTATGTGTATTTCGTAAAATGATCACCAAAAACCCATCAAGGAAAGAACATTAAATTTACGAAGAATCTTATAAACCATCAATACACTATTGTTTCATTCAAACAATAGTGCCAAGGAAAATCATTCCATATTATTTCAGAGGGCACAATATGAAATGTAATCTTTCATCTTCAAGCACTCACCTGTATTTGCCTGTAACCATAGATACAGTTTTAAGTAATTACGACATGATGAGGACCAATTGTTTTGTATTCAGCAAATTCAAAAATTAACTTGCAATATTTTCTCGCCCTTTCTAGCGGGTTGCGAGTTCAAGCTATCCTGCAGGAAAGCAAAACTTTCATCATATCATTTATTTCAAGGTACATTCAACAAATTAGCATCCATAATGAAATACCCCATATAGTTGTGTAACATCTGTTTACAATCATATCCAACAATATTGGATGGAATTCAATTAATGGACTAGTCTAATCATGTTAAAAAAAAAATTGGGCCCTTTAATCTTCCTTCCTTCTTGATAATATTTCATTAAGGAGTTTGCAATTTTTGAATGAAATTCAGCTGACGAGATAAACACCTTTATATTAAGGGGTTGTAGCAAAATGAATTAGGACTCTCGATATACAATGGGTCGCTTTGACAGAGGTTATTCTTAGGACCAGGTCATAAAACTTGTATTTTAGGTCAGTCACAGTCAGTAGTCATCAGGTAGAGTCTTATAACTGTCTTTATCTTTGATTGGCATCTACAACAAACTGTAGTAACACAGATGTCAATCATTCCAAATAATATCAATTTCTTGGAAAAATACATGTTTTTAAAATGGGGAGCATTTCACAGACTCCTAAATGTTGAACCTATGAAGATGCAATGTCTTTGTGAATCCACATTACAGTAGTTTGTATTCGACAGTCTTAATTTGTAAAGACTGAAGACTTCAAATGGATATTGCTATAATAATATATATTCCCATTTACTGAAGCTTGTGAACATACTCCTGACCATTTTAAAACATATTTTGTGGGTTCTTACAAAATTTATTATAACTACATTTTGTTACAAAATGCATTTACAGCTGTGTTGCATGAAGCCAAATATGTTAAATTGCGGACAGTCATTCTAATGGTGTTACTACTTTTTGTTTAGAAGGCTTTACAAAAGATAATCTTTAGTCCTCGCAGGTTTACCTCTGACGGCTGCGCGAAGCCCACATTCATGTCTTACAGTGGAGAGGTACTAAAAAATAAACAATAAGAATGAATTTAAATAGGTAGGATTTCTTCACAATGTGTTCCTTGCTGACCCTATAAGTTGCATTTCCTGCTTTTTTACATATCATTGTATTACTTAATAACACAATAGTATAGTATTTCTTTTCCAGAAGGAAATTTTCAAGCCAATATGAACTCTAAATTAAAATCAGCAAGGAACAATGACTTCTAAAAAAATCCCATAAAAAATTCTTGAATTTTTTCCTTTTCCAATTCCACTATAGAAGCTTATTTTTAATGGGAAAAAAATCCGAAAAAAGTAATAAGTGAACATTATTATACTCTCAAATCCAAGATATTCATCAAATAATGCTTTACTTGCTTGTAGGCCTACATATAAGTTTGATTCCAACATTCAGTGAAAATGGGGAGTCGAGCCACAATGGCATTTTCCTATCATGAGCATGATAAATTCATATCATTAGGCGATCTAACACTAGTTTTTCATAAGTAGGGCTTTACTTCCATAGAAATGTGATCTACAATCTCGAAGTCTATTTCAACATCACATTTTTTCTTTTCTTTATGAAGACCGTATTCCATTCTTCATACTCATTAAATCCATGTTGTGCTCCTTTATAAGTTCAATTCAATATAATGGACAAGACTGTACATAACTAGTCACTTCTCACAGCTGCACTGCCTTTTAATGCAAATTGGAAAGACCTCTGCATTGCTGTTCAATCTATGATGTTAAGATAAAGGCCATGATATTTCTGCTAAAATTAATCCAGAATATCGTCTTACTATTCAGTATGCTCGTCACATACAGGTTCTTCATATTTCTACACTGCACTTCCATCTTCTTCATTTATGACCAATTGGTTGTTGGGCATGTTCAACAATCAACGTATTTTGAGCTATATTTCAAATCCGTTGACCATGTGTAAATATTAATCTTCCACGACGCTGATATATTCCACGATAATTGTATTCCTCCGCTGGCTGAACCATCTGACCATATTTTTACAACAGGAACTTTTGGATACAGGAAAAGCACTTTTCTCTTAAGTGACTGGATTGTTTGAAACACTTTTATCAGTACACAAACAGTAGATACAACTCATACAGCATCACTGTTTGACAAAATATATAGATCCAATTCCTTATCTATTCAGATTTAATATGCTTTTATAATGTGAAAGACATCCCAGGTATAATGGAGATTTAATATAGTCCCTCTCTACAATGAGCGTAGAGCAATCCTATTTATCATTTGGCACATTCTTTTTTGTCAAGGACGGTCATTGAATAGGGGAGAATATGTGGATAAAGACGGAAAAGAACAATTAATGGGGACCACTTTCTCTTGTGACATTAAGCAGGGACAATTGTAAGTCTTTATTATTTTAGTGCAATGAAATGGATCTGATAGAAATAAGTCCCTACAAATAAAAAATTTGTACCACAGGTATAAGTATACCATTCACCGTGGTTTAATCTGCTTTTAAAAGAGTATCAACCCTTTTATCCCCAATACAAGAAATCAACAGCAGACGACTTTGATATTATCTAGGCCAAAATACGGAAAATCTCTACAAATCAAAGTATAATTACTGGATCAAGCAGAAAACATTATGACAGAAAAGAGAAATGGCTCATTATGAGCAATTTCTCCTTCTACCACATTGTTTTCAAAAGTCGTCTGCTGCATGTGCGTTTAAATGCACCTGTAAGTGGGAAAGAGTTAACAAAGTTTTACCTTCCAAGTGTCCATTCCAGGGCGGGTAATCAGACCTTTCAGACGACTCCTAACATCAACCAGCTCAAGTACCTCTGAAGAATAAAGCAGGATCATTAAGGATACATAAGACCCAATTTCTTCTTTTGTCGCAATGTTTTCAAAAAGCCGTCTGCTGCAGAGGCATCAGAAAGCATGTTTATGTGGGAAAGGGTTAAGGTATTGAAACAGAATCCAAAAAAACAACTAAATCATTTGCTATAACATAGCTGTATGATAAAATAAATTTATAAACCAAGCAAAAAGTAGTCTAGCCGTTTTAATCTAGACTCCAATTATCTTAAAAATTTGAGATTCAGACATAAATTTGAAAGAATGGATTTTTTATGCTTTATTAGCCTCCTATAATAGGGAAATCCCATGATTAAGCAATGCTTTCGTTAAACATTGCAACCATATGAGGTAAATAAACGTCATACGGACAGTTTACAACAATATTTGAATTGAATATAGCTAACCACCTATTATCAAGACGCTATCAAGGGAAATATTAGGTCTGATAATCCAAGTCCACTTTTCAGACTTTAAAGGATTGGTAATAGGAGAAATCTTTCTTTTGAGCAATTTCTGATATTTTTTCCAAAATGTCTTGATTGTCTTCAACTGCAATGGGTATGATTGATTGATTCAAGGTTAAACACCGTTTTCAATTATATCACGGCAACCTGTTGACAACCTAACCATTTGTTTGTTTTTAGCACCACCTTTTTACAGCAACCGACTACCTTCCCACATAGACAACTTTAGCCCATTGGTGGAAAACAAATACTAGTCAAAATTACTTTGTAAAGAAACTGAAAGTTTTCTATTAATTCAAGTAATTTACCTGGAGCCTCTTTAAACAGACCAGCGACGACAGCCTCATTTTCTATCGGGTTCAGGGAAGAGGTACTGTAAACTAACAGACCATCAATCTCCAATAACTCAAGACCTCTTTTCAACTGATTCTTCAGTTGTCTGGAAATTAAATAGTAAAATATTACTGCCTAAAACTTGCTTAAAAGAAAGCATTAATGCATTTCCTGCATACAACACACTTTGATAACATCTACACAAATATATGGAAAATCTTTTTAAATAAAAGTACTTGTTGATTAGAGCTGAAAACATTTCACCAAGTGAGAAATTGCTCTTCTCCATTTCCCAAGAGGTTGTCAGTCGTCTTCTTCAAATGTGTTGAAATGCAATTTTCAAGTGGGAAAGGGTTAAGTTTGTTCACCTTGAACACTGGTATTATGAATATCAGCAGTCAGAAATGAGGTGGAAGTACATAAATCATCCCAGTTTGAATGTCTCATGGCTGGTAGTCTTAAAATAATTAGGTCTACAGATGGACACATGGTGGAACCAATTAAGCCAACCTCAAATTTGTTGGCTGGAGTTTTAAGAATGTTTCTGCAGTAAGATTTCTTGTTTAAGAGTGGGCAGACAAATTAATTCTTAGTGTTTTGAAAAGCTAATTATTTCTCGAAAATACCAAGCAAAAATTTACTAGGAAATAAGGGATTTTTTTTTTAAAAAACTTACTTGTGTTGTTTCTGTGCTTTTTGAACAGTCCATTGTTGGCGCAGATCAAAGGATGTTCTCATTGTACCATCATTACTGAAATGTAAAATATCACATTAATCATCAAGTCTGAATTCATTATCGAGACAGGTTTGAAAAAAAGAAAAAGAAAATCCTCATGTTTCTACAACGTTGACACAGGAAATCTGTATCAGATGAGGATTCAAAAGATCTGTTTTGCCATTTGTTTTCTACCAATACTTACTCCTACCTACAAAGAATCTGCAGGAGACGACTTTAAAAACGTCTAGATAAATATATTACGTCAAATCTCTATAACAATAAACTGTTTTGTTTGAGTTGAAAACATTGTGACAAAAGAAGATGCTCATAATGAGCACCAGAAAATGAAAATGCCTATGGATAGACCAGTACAGAAGAACATTGCATAAAAGCATAAAATATTGTAAGTTATTACTAGCACAAGTCATTTCTCAATTATATAACACCTCAGCGATTATTTTCCAACTCGAGCAGTGATAGAATAAATGAGCGACGCTACAGAAAAACAAACCCCATGACATTTCCGGGCTGTGATGGTCTTTTCAGCCAGAGCTATCAAGCAGTCTGATCTGGATCTGCGTTGTTCGCTTATAAGTGGAAGGAGCATTCAATAAGTCTCCGACATACAATGCACACTTAGGCTTATGTTTTCAAAAGTATGTAAAAAACAAATAAGGGCAGAATGGGCCAGAACAGGTCTAGTCTGAAAGTTGCTGTCTATTGCAAGTCTGTTGAATAAATGTCAATTTCAATTTACCTTGTGTTTGGGTCCAAAAAGATTCTGTTGTATGCAATTTTGCTGTCTGGAGAATGCTGTTTAATAGAAGAAGGAACATTGTATGAATTAGCCAGCTCAAATGAAAACGGGGCATTGCTATTTGTGCACATCATATGCAAGCATAACCACTGAAACTCTGTGGGAAATGAGCAATTTCTCTTTTTCTCACAATTTTTAATATTGTTCAACCCCACGCTTTGAAGTCATTGATATTTCAATTTAAGTATTTAACCAAGTATTGAGGCCAAGGGCCCATAAAACAACATATATACAATTCATTATGTGTACAAAATTCACATGTTGTTATCATAGTTAGAAGTATGTTTTGTTAAAATAGATTAATTTGATTAAAATGCATGTATTTATTTATTTTCTAAATGAAACCTTTTCCAGATATCTAGATGACGAGATCCGACAAATCCATTGCCCGGAGCCCGTGGGCTACCAAAATAATTGCTCGGGCTACTGTCATTTTCAAATGAAAGCCCGGCGGGCTACTGTTTATTCCCGTGTCTGGTAGCCCGGCTTAATTACTTACACACATGTCGTGTATAAACAGTGACTGTATGTTACATGCGAAAACCACTCGCTGTGACCATAAACAAATCAATATAAGTAGGCGGAGTTACCCACCCAGATCGAATGGTTTCAGCCAACCGAATCGCGTCAGTAATAGTCAATTAACGTGATATATATACCCATTACGGCGGTCCAATAATTAGTGACCATTGTTCCCTTGGGCTATGTGTTAATTCATGAATGATTGCGAATAACCAATGAAATTCAAATATTCCCTTAAATGTATTTTGATCCATATTTCTACTTTCGGTATGCGATGTTTGCAAACTGGTGCAGACCGGTTCAGAAAGGCGGAGAAGAAGATTGTCGCCATGCAGAAGTTAATAAAATAAATTCGATCCAAATATTAAAGACAATACAATACGACCACTTCTAGATCTTATCTTCCCGTTAATCAAATATGAAACACCTTCATAATCGACATAGTATTCGTAATATCAAAGAAAATGTTTGGGATGAAATCTATAATGAATAATAAATGCCCAATCACGGCTTTGTTTACCAAAATTAATTAGCATAACCGGCGGGAAAAAAAGTCATATGACTTAATAATTGCGTGGGTCAATGACGTTTACGACCCCGATGTTTACATTCAACGCTGTTTACCGATTTCAAATTCTCAGTAGGGAACCATGATTAACATTGCGCAATTATCAAAATGGCGGCTATGTTGTGAATAATACGGTAACGCATGAAACAAATTTAACGTGTTTCATGTGTTACGGTATTATTCGCGTCATTGTTTTTGACAATATTTTATAATTTAACCCTTTCCCTCATACAACAATTCTGCAGCAGACGACTTTGAACATATTTTGTCAATAAAAAAAATCTAATGGATAACCTATGACTAAAGTGGAAAACATTGTAGTAAAAGGAGATATTGCTTGTTTTGATCAATTTCTTCTGTTGTCACTATGTTTTCAAAAAGCTGTCTGCTGCAGAGATGTCAGAGAGCGTCTATATGAGGGAAAGGGTTAATAACTTCATTGAACCTGATAAATTTCTTCGCGTCATTGTTTTTGACAATATTTTATAATTTAACCCTTTCCCTCATACAACAATTCTGCAGCAGACGACTTTGAACATATTTTGTCAATAAAAAAAATCTAATGGATAACCTATGACTAAAGTGGAAAACATTGTAGTAAAAGGAGATATTGCTTGTTTTGATCAATTTCTTCTGTTGTCACTATGTTTTCAAAAAGCTGTCTGCTGCAGAGATGTCAGAGAGCGTCTATATGAGGGAAAGGATTAATAACTTCATTGAACCTGATAAATTTGACTTGGTTAATAAAATTGAATCTTATTTAATATGTCGTTCTTTGTAAAACTGACACTCGTATCGTATGCCCTGTTTCGGTGAGGGACCTAAATCGGTGACCTCCAATTTGAAGAGTTTATACTACATCATTTGATTTTTTGGTCTCAAGTTTAAAAATTTCTGTCACTAGCTTTTAAATCTTTTGTAAATATGGATAAAATACATACATTTTATGCAGAATATTTCAAATAACCTAGTGAAAAATAATCTTGAAAAACTTTAGTACCAATTTTCTCCTATCTGTTAAGCTCCACCAAAAAGTCACTTTTCCAAATTTCATTTTTTTTAACTGAATGCTGCACTTTAGGTCTTTTGCAACACAGTCATGTTATTTGAAATTGAATTGGTCACTACCCTTAAATCATGTACATGGTGTGCTCTTAATATTATGTTTGTACAGAAGTAGAAAACAAAAATAATCATAAAACACTCATTGGCATCCGCGATATTTCGGGCTACCAGCTTCCAAATCTGGTAGCCCAGTGGGCTACCAAACAATTCTGAAATTTGTCGGACACTGCAGACAATATCAAAAGCAAACTATTCAACATATTTGTGAGGTGGTAAGTAGTCATTAGAATGTGTGTTATCAGATACAGGTTTTAATAAGTCAAAACTTGAGGCATTGATCCAAGCCTAGTCTCATAAGAATCCACACAATATTTCAGAAGACTGCAAGTCTGAAGTCTTTGTACGAGTTTGTATGAAATTGATGTTCATAATTTGAAGTATGGTTGCTTTTCCTGAATGGACTCTTTATTGATGAATTACCTCTTCAGTAGTATAAATGTCTGGGAACTGATGGGGTTCATAGTGGGTGAACATGGTGTTTGGTCCACGGGTCCATCGGAAATTCATCTTGGCATTCATGGCATCATTACACACCACAAAACCCTCTGAAAATACAGACATTGAAATAAGTCCGAGAGCCCTAGATAAGGAGCGTTTTGCATGTTTAGTGTCACACAAAATTGCAAGCATTTTGAGTTATGAAATAAACACCTTATCTTTTGGTTTATAAACATAAGACTTGGTTAAAGATATTAAAGTGAAGAGAGCTCTTAAGATGGTATTATCCCCCCCTCTCCCCACATGTTAAAATCATTAGCTAAAAATATTGTGAAATTGTTTGTTATATGACATATGGAACAAGATTTTACCTGCAGGTTTCTTTGGGTTAACGTGAAGTGACTCTAATATCTGACAAGTCTGAAATCCTGGAATACTGTTGAACTCTAAAACCTGTAAACACATAGATAATAAAGATTAATGTATGCGAAACGAAGAGAGCAGCAAAGAAATGGCAACGCTTGTCTACCTTTTTCCAAGTTGAAAAGGGGGCATTCCTGATTAGTTATTAATGCCAGAAGTATGTGACTTGGTATAGACATGATTATTGTTCCTAGGAACATGTGTACTAAGTTTCATATTTAAATGTTGAACTGGTTTTTTTTTTAAGTAATGAGGTACAGATAAAGTTTTGTGACAACACACATGACAACGCCAAGGGTATAACAATATCCAGACTTTTTTTCTTTGAAAAACAGACAAGCTAATAAAATGACAAAAGATTAATCAAACTCGCACATCATTGTTTGTACATATATATATATATATATATATAAAACACTAAATTTATAATTCAACCTTTCTCTAATAGCTTTTATATATATAACAGCAGACGATGCTTTTTATTTCTCCTGCTTCAGTGTTTTCAGTTATTTTCTTTAACAATAAAGTACTTTCACTTGACTGAAATATTTAACTGTTGTCTTTAAACAAAAAAGATATTTTTTTTTTATCATTTTACAAGTTTAGTTAGGAGCATTGAAACAACATGGGACAATGTGTATACATACCTTATGGTTAGGGCTTATTTCCACCAATAAGGGTGCAATCATCCCAGTGATGTCCTGTCTGAAGACAAAGTTCTGAAAATACAAAGAATTTCGTATTCCAGTTTGCCTTTAATATCTTCTTTTCTTATTTAACATTTTTTTCTTACACAAACACCTTGCTTAAGACTTTTCCACATATAAAAAAAAATCTGCAACAGATGGATTTGAAGACATCTTGGTTAACTTAAGAAACATTTTTGTGGTTGTCTTATGAAGTGGAGCAGATCTGTTTTGTTTAATTGGGGTTTAACGTCATTTTCACTATTATTTCAGTTATAATATCATAAACAAAAGTTCACTTAATCATGCTCCCTGGGTAAACAAACAAGTAGTAGGCTAGGAAAGGCGCCTTGCGCAAAGGCACTCAACCATGAGTGTTGTGCTACAACTGGGGATTGAACCTGGGATGCTCAGTTCCAAATTCCTGAAGCTAACCATGGTAGATTATTCGGAGCAGATCTGGTTGAACCATTTTGGTAGAGGCTTACTTAACCCTTTCCCTCATATAGATGCTTTCTGACGCCTCTTTGAAAACATAGTGACAAAAGAAGAAATTGCTCAAAACCAGCAATTTCTCCTTTTGCCACAATGTTTTAATCATAGGTTATCCATTCAGTTATAGAGATTTTCCATTTTTTGACAAAATATGTTCAAAGTCGTCTGCAGCAGAATTGTCATATGAGGGAAGGGTTATTGAACACAAACAAACCTGTGAATTAATTTTGAAATTGGGTCAGTGGGTCAGAAAGAGAAATTGTTTGAAAATACTTACTGATCTCTCTTCTTGAAATACAAAGTCACAGAAGTTTTTCAGTTTTGGGGTAGTCTGTATTTTCTCCAAGCTTACATTGCACTTCCAAGCCATTTCCTTTGGTACCCTATTCAAATTAAAAAGAAATGACATTATAACAGTGTCTACTATTTAAAATTTAGATCGAATGCATGAAAATCTTAAAGTATTTCACTACTGTGCCTTGTTTTGTTATGTGCTTGCATAAACTTTACCTAAAATCTGAAATTTCCAAATACCAAACAATATACTTTCGTATTTATACTAGTACTTTTTTTGTTTTGTTTAAACATCATTATTTATGATGGATTGATTAACTGGGGGTGAAACGCCATTAACAAAAACAATTCAAAGTTACTATTGCCATGTTTCTTTTACTTTTATGATTCATCACTTTCCAAGCAGCGTTTATCGCATCGACTTTTGTCAAACATCAGAAAGATTGTTGGCAGAGCTCATTATTTAAAAAGAGACATGTAAAACTTACCAGGGTAAGGGAGATACTTTAAATTTTTCCTCTTCAATTTCTTCATCTAGAACTTGCGGTAGGACAGTTGTTTTCATAAAGTCACGCAATACTTCTGCTTGTCTGAAATAAAAAAAACACATTCTATAATGTTAGGGTTAATAGCACTTTGTTGACCCGTTACAATATTGAAAAGATATTAGAAATAATATTATTTCTTTTATATTCCCTATATTGAGGAGAACACTAAAATAGATATCTTTGAAAAAAGAAAATGCTCATTTTAAGCCGTTAATGAGCCGGTTCACAATTACATTTTCTGTTCTAAACTACCTCTTCTCCGAAAATAAAAGATACACAACAGTTTATTATTTTCATTAACAGTAATTAAAGTAACATTAACTCCTTCCCACATACAATTCTGCAGCAGACGATTTCAAAAGCACCTCTGAGATACGGAAAAACTCTAAAAAATTGTATAACTATTGAACACAGATGAACACATTGTTTGCAAAAGGAGAAATTGTTCATTATGAGCAATTTCTTCATTTGCAACAATATATTTAAGTGTCATACGCTGCAGATGCATCAAAATTGGTCTACAAGTGGGAAAGGGTTAAAGTTTAATCTTTTTTCGTAAACACATGTGTTGACTGTGGCAATACCTAGATTATCAAGATATATTACTTACCCTACGGTATTACTTTTTCCTTCAAGACCATTGTGATATTTTCTGTGATCTTCTCCAATGCGGAACACCATTGGGCACGGTGACAGCAAGGTTTCCATGAACACCTGCCATTCGCTCTCTGGTACAAGTTCTATTCCCTGTCATATACAAACAACCAAAACTGTGACCAATGACAATTATCATTAACTGTCCACGCTGGATTTTATTTATACCTCAGATGTGTCGCAATTGGGGGTACAAGATTTGGAAAATTAACAAAGACCACAAACACAAAGAATAGTTCAAAGTCTATAAACGTATATAGTTACCTCCCTTTAATAAGTTAAGAAACGTA
Source organism: Serripes groenlandicus (assembly GCA_031761405.1). Lineage (NCBI taxonomy): Eukaryota > Metazoa > Mollusca > Bivalvia > Cardiida > Cardiidae > Serripes > Serripes groenlandicus. Next base: position 47,940,433 of record JASEVX010000010.1, on the reverse strand, counting down.
TACATGTATCTTGAGACCACTAATGAACCAAACGACTGACTGGGTTCATATAAAAATGGCTGCAATCCCTTTTCGAAAAGGTGTGCTGAAGTTCGGGGGTCTCATGGCTTGAGATATCACAAATGGCGTGTATCGTAAATCATTTTACGAGGGGAATGGGTAAAAAGCGAAAAGTATGAGTTAATGTCCAAATTCTACTACAAAGAACAGGGCCATGATGGCCCTATATTGCTTACCTGATTTAATAGAACTTCAATAGTTTTCAAAGTTTTAACTCTATACATATAAGGAAAACAAGCAACCCCCCCCCCCCCCCCCCCCCCCCTTGTGGCCATGTTTTTTAACGGATCAGAATAAATTGAACAACCTTGGCAGAGGGTCACACAAGGAACATTTGTGCAAAATTATTTTTCAACAGATCATAAATATTTGATAGAGGGTGCCCAAGGAATATTTGTGAAAAATAATTTTCAATTTCGGGCCAGTACGTCTGGACAAGATTTTTAAAGTTTAGAAAATATTCCCCTTTTCTGATTCCACAGCAACTAAAGTTGGAATAAAATTCTTTGAACACCTTTCCCTAATACGACAATTCTGCAGCAGATGACTTTGAACATATTTTGTCAAAAAAGAGAAAATCTCTATAATTGAATTAATTGAACCTATGATTAAAAGACTGACTGTAAAAAGTCTGAACGTGTTATTGATAAATTATATTTACATGTGATTCACTCTCATTTCAGCATGAATGGGAACACTGAAGCAGAGCTTGTTTTTTTCAGTCTTAAATCCTCATTTTGGCCTTCTAACCCTATTGTGTGGGTACTCAAAAGAACTAGTCTTACTGAAAATGGTTCTTTTGAATATTCACACTATAGGGCTTAACTGATATAAAGAGAGAGAGAGATATTGTCTGACAAAGTGACTGGTTACAGCGATTTTTTTACCTAAATTGTGAATGGGTCCGGTACCAGGGAAATTGTGAAAAATAGTGTTGTTGTTTCCATAAAATTGTGAATTTAAATATTACAGCTATGTAACTTAATAATAAGCCGCTGTCTGTGTTAAGGCTTGCATTACTAGCTACGATCACTGAATCGTCAGTTTGAGTAGCAGGGGATACGGTTTGAGATTCAGATGTAGGAGATACGGACCCTAATTCTAGTTGGATTTAGACAGTTAAAACTGTTTCCATGCATGGCCCTGGTGAATGTTCTGTACGCTGCTCAGTATCATGGCTAGTGTCCAATTGTGCCTTACCAAATAATTGATCGTTTTATAGCCTTTTTAGGTGCTGATGGTAGTTTTTTCTGATAATATTTATTATATCTCGACATTGTCAAATCGTTTTTATCGTAATCATCTAGACGCTTTAGTTATAAATGCATGCGTCTTCAAAAAGTAATTTTGTTCTCATTTATCCGCTGTTAACATCATAGGCAGCTATTGCAACGATTAAATAAATCATATTTAACATTAAATTGAGTCTAGAAAATATGCAGTTACCATTTAAATACATGAAAATCCAATTCACATCAGCGAAAAATTTCGTCGGACGCCATGTTTTTTCTTAAAAACACGTGGTTAAGTCGACAAGACGAAATGGGTAAAAAATAAATAAACGAAATATCACCCAACTCCCAATACTTATTGTACGAATAAGAAATAGAATTATTTCGTTAAATATTTGTTTCCGATAAATAATTGCGACACCTGAATGGATATACGGCACTGAGAAATGTTGCGATTTGTTTTAAAATGTAAACAACAGCGACGGGCCGAGAATGTTTTTGATTTTGTCAGAAAAGCTAGTTACAAAGTTAAAATTAGGCTAGTCGGCCAGAATTGTGAATTGTCGGACCCTTTTGGCCAGAATTGTGAATGGGTCCGTCGGACCCTTTGGAAAATTGTGAAGAGCCGTTTGTAATTGTGAATGGGTCCGTTAAACGGTACCAGCTAAAGAAGGAAAAAAATCGCTGGGTTATCAACTGAAGTTAAATCAGTAAATCCATGAAGTTGCATTACCATTGAATTATTATCACCAAACATGAACTATTAATATTTCAAATGCATACCTTGTAATATTTAATAAAAGTTGACATTTGGGTATCTGAATTTGCCATGGTTACAGATGGTTTTGCTGGTGGTTCCTGAAAAGAAATCAGAACTGTTTACTAGTCATCACTTTAAAAAAAAAAAAATTCAAATATTTTCAAAATACACAGAAACTCAAGTTTATAACTAAAACATATTATGCTCATCCTCTACAGAATACAATGTGATGAAAAATATATTATGAGATGTAACTATGATCAAAGTTTGAAAGTTGTTTGATTGATTGGGGTTTAACACTGTTTTTAACAATTTCTCAGTTATATCACGGCGGCCGATACACCTATTCATGCATTTCCTGGTTTTCTCACACCAGTACTCCACACAAAAATCTTCCCAAGCAACTTGCTGCATTTCCACATAGACTTAGCCCATTGGTGGAAGACGAATGCCGCATTGACTTTTGTCAATTTAAGTTTGAAAGGAATCAGGGTGTAACTATCTCTCTGATGACGATGACATCAATTGATGCAAGACATTTATGGCATAAAGGGAAATATCATATTATAGATAGTGATTTATATAATATATAAAACAATATATATAATATACAATATAGTCACAGATCTGTGCATTGGACTTAAACCACATTAGACTTTCATCTAGAGAAAGATTGTGTCCGTATCATAAATGTTTAAGAATAATTTATGATGTAACTGTAAGGACAAGAAAATATTTCAGGAATTATGTACCATTTTTTGTTTATAAATTTGAATATCAATATATAAGTTAAATTTTCTGTGTTCAACAAAACCAATATTTCAAACAGTCATTATGATTTTGTAACAGTTTATGCTGAAGTTCGGGGGTCTCATGGCTTGAGATATCACAAATGGCGTGTATCGTAAATCATTTTACGAGGGGAATGGGTAAAAAGCGAATGCCGCATGCCGCATTGACTTTTGTCAATTTAAGTTTGAAAGGAATCAGGGTGTAACTATCTCTCTGATGACGATGACATCAATTGATGCTCAAGACATTTGTGGCATAAAGGGAAATATCATATTATAGATAGTGATTTATATAGTGTTGGGCCGATGATCGATTATAATCGAAAGTTGATCGGTTATGCATCACATTGGCGATAATCGATTGCATTTAACCACAATCGATTATCAATCGGTTCACCTTTTTTCTTAATCTATGCTTGATTAATATTCGCTTCCACAAGGGAGATTACTCTCGCAGTCATGTTTGAAAACTCATGTTTGGTGGGCTAGCATGTAAATACAACAACTTGAATGAATGAATGCATGGTGTTTTAAGGCCCGTCGACAACTAAGGTCATTTTGGGCGCTTAATAATTTACTTAATGTAAATGGTGAAATAATCAAACATGATGTATGCGATACCTAAAATATATATAAAATAACATGTAAGCCAATGTAAAATAAGATATAGGCAAAAAATCCCAACATAACTATGTAATGCTTAACATGAAGATAAATAATATCTAAGGAAATGTGGAACATGATCTGTAAAAGTAATGCATGTGCAAAAGCACGATTTAAGAAATAATCATATCTTATTAAAAATATTAATTTCCCTAAGGAAATCAAATAAAAGTGCCGGTTTGACAGACTCAAAGAGCTGACGCATACTTTGAGCCTTGAAAAATCTATCACGTATTGGGGCGAAATCAGCACATTCCAGAAGAATGTGTTGTACTGAAAGTTGTGTATAACATGGAATACATTGAGGTGCTTCCTCACCTTTCAGTAAGTATGCATGAGTTAACCATGTGTGTCCAATGCGTAAACGAGCAAGAACAATTTCTTCTCGGCGAATGGATCGTAAAGCTTGCAGCCACTCACCAAGTACTGGCTTGATTGAGTGGAGTTTAGTATTCACTTGCTCATTCCAATCACTTTGCCAATCATCGTATAGTAAAACGTTTATTAAAGGTTTAAAATCAAAATGAGGTATTTTAAATGGCAAGATATCTTGTGAAAGAGCAGATTTTGCTGCCAAGTCAGCTTGTTCATTACCGCGAATGCCCATATGACTGGGGATCCAGCAAAATACTACATTTGATGTAGCACATATATATGATAGTTTAGACAGAAGATTAACAACAAGAGGATTTTTAATTTTCTCATTCTGAAGTGCCTGCATAGCAGACAATGAGTCGGTAAATATAATGTACCGCCAATAACCTTCTGATTTAATAAAGTCCAAAGCTAAATCTATTGCCTTTAACTCGGCGGAAAAAATAGAAGAATTATCTGGTAGTCGAATTGTTATTACATCGCCATCAGGAACTGCGACAGCAGCTGCCCTTTTGCCATCCTTAGAACCATCCGTATAAATACGCTCAAAGTTATAATATGTATTTTTAATTTCAATATACTTGGATTTAAAAACAATAGGATCTGTGCAAGCCTTTTTATCGGTCGCAAGATCATAAATGAAGGATGGACTATCTAGAGTCCAAGGAGCATCTGAAATCTTATGAGGGAAAGGGTTAAAAAAGTCCTCAGTGATAGGTAAATTTTAAATGTAAACAAATTATATATTACAGATAGAGTGGAAGAACAAATGGAAGTGGTTCCAGAGTTAGAATTGCCAGAAGATATGGATGTTGATTGTGATCGGTGTGTTGAGGAAATGATTCTGGATGATGAAGATAATGGACGAGAAGGTGCGAAGATTAGGAAGAAGGAGAGGACAATGAAAGTGAGGACGAAGAAGGAGAAGAAGAGAATGACAGAGTTGATGACGATGATGGTGAATGTGTTGGTGATAAAGAATTAGAAGAGACTGACGATGAAAATGAACAGTTAATGAGTCTATTACATTTGGATATTTTTAAATAAATCTAAAAACTAATAATTTGTGTTTCTTTTCACTTCATTTTCATGAAACTATGAGATCGAAAAAAAGTATTATTTTGGCAATTAAATGATACAACCTAGTAAAGACAAGACATTAAGCCGGTATATTTTGTTTATCAAACATAAATAATAAGAAGCATTCCGAACATTGAGGCTTGTTATATACAATACTGTATGAACCGATTATATAATCGATGTCTAATCGAATGAGGCAAAGCGATTGTAACCGATAATCGATTGTAAAAATGGAACCGATGGCCCAACACTAGATTTATATAATATATAAAACAATATATATAATAAACAATATAGTCACATATCTGTGCATTGGACTTAAACCACATTAGACTTTCATCTAGAGAAAGATTGTGTCCGTATCATAAATGTTTAAGAATAATTTATGATGTAACTGTAAGGACAAGAAAATATTTCAGGAATTATGTACCATTTTTTGTTTATAAATTTGAATATCAATATATAAGTTAAATTTTCTGTGTTCAACAAAACCAATATTTCAAACAGTCATTATGATTTTGTAACAGTTTATGCTGAAGTTCGGGGATCTCATGGCTTGAGATATCACAAATGGCGTGTATCGTAAATCATTTTACGAGGGGAATGGGTAAAAAGCGAATGCCGCATGCCGCATTGACTTTTGTCAATTTAAGTTTGAAAGGAATCAGGGTGTAACTATCTCTCTGATGACGATGACATCAATTGATGCTCAAGACATTTGTGGCATAAAGGGAAATATCATATTATAGATAGTGATTTATATAATATATAAAACAATATATATAATATACAATATAGTCACATATCTGTGCATTGGACTTAAACCACATTAGACTTTCATCTAGAGAAAGATTGTGTCCGTATCATAAATGTTTAAGAATAATTTATGATGTAACTGTAAGGACAAGAAAATATTTCAGGAATTATGTACCGTTTTTTGTTTATAAATTTGAATATCAATATATAAGTTAAATTTTCTGTGTTCAACAAAACCAATATTTCAAACAGTCATTATGATTTTGTAACAGTTTATAAAAAGTTGTGGGAACTGGAGACTGCTCATAATTAGCAATTTCTTGTTTTTTCATACAATGTTTAGAAAGAAAAACCAATAGAACAAGATAAATACAAATGATGTTTTTAATATACCATCATGTATGTACTTTGAGGATTAAAAGTGCGCCTTTTTCACTGGTTAGTTTCAAAGCTGTACTTTTTGTGAAAAAGTAAAAGCTGAAACTTTGAGGTTCAGCTTAACACAATTTTTAATTTAATTGAATAAATAAATTTGTATTCATTGTTCCTATGGTTTTTTCTATAATTTTGTATTAATTTTAGCAACAAAGATCATTCTGGTAGACACCGGGGTTTAGCAGCCAATCAATTATTTGAAAATAAACGAATACCGATTACAGTAGCTAACTTCCAAGGCTTTAAGATCTGATCTTTTTATAGAAATATATCAATATGATAGGATAGCTTTCGTTATAAAATAAAAAATAGACGCACTTATATATTCGTTGCAAATTAGTCGTATTTTGGCAAAAAAAAAATCGCTTAAAATAAACCGGTATGTCCGCCATTGTCTAAAATGCATGCAACCCGCAGAAGGAAGTTTAAAATTGTAATTTGTTATGCATGCGATTTAAAATCATCATTCGTGTATATATAAATGTATGTAACATAAAAACTTGATTCATATTGCACAATAATAGAAAGAAACATACCTTTCTTCTGGGTTTTATCGGCATGATTTCTATCTTGTTCTTGTCCCACGCGCTGATTTATTTAATCGATTTTGATTCGAAAGGGCTGAGTACACCAATACATTTGCCACACTTTTAAAAATCGACCAGTGGAGATCGAGAATTCGTGTTTGGAACCAGCTGCTAAAGATAGTGGGAAATCGATTTCTCGCCCGAAAAAGTTTAATCTGAAGCAGAAAAAAAATGGTACACTTCTATAAAAATCTTAAAATTGTAAATGAGATCATATGATATATATGTCTCTGGCATCATTGAATATTTGATTTTTTTTCTTTCTTGGTAACAGCACAACATATGATACCGCACACATACCAGGCAATTTTAAAGGTGCTTAACTCCAGATTATAGAAAGTATAGTCAAAGTTTAAACTGCTCAAAACTTGTTTTGAAATATTATAATCTTTATTCTGGGATAAAATTAGAGTAATAAGTTCACTTTCCATTACAATAAAAATCTAAATATTGATTGTGTATTCTTCATTTTTACTTGGAAAATGTATACACAGTGAGCAAATTTTACACATTTTCATGACTTTCAATTGACTATTTTTCCACATTTACTACCAACATAGTTTTGAACTATTTATTACTTACTTTGTTGTCACTATTAGTTTCAACATTTCAAAATTGTGATCTACATCTGGAGTTCAGCACCTTTTAATCTGCATTGGTTACTTCTTGGCAAGTTCTTGCGCAATTCAATTTGCCTAAGACTTGAGATCTGACGATATACCCCAGGACGTAGATATATCTACGTCCCTGATATAATGTAGAACGCACAGATTAAAACGTTTTGTTAAATGTACTTATCAAACGTTTTTGATGCGAAACTCATTCTTTGAAAAATAGGATTGTTATAGGTATGTTACATTCGCATTGACATGATCATAGATCTGCACGTGTTGACTGATTAAGTTCTAAATTGATCCTGAAATGGCATTTTTATTACATTCGCATTCCCGTTAATGTGTTAAGAATATCGTTCACATTTATGGTATCAGGAAGTTATGGCCCAAACATTTATGGCCTATATTTGGAAGTTATGGCCCATATATGAATTATATAGTGGTAGCTATAATACCCTGGAGGTGGTATTAACACCGTAACAGGTGATATTTATAAGGAGGTATGATAACATAAGACATTCTGTTTAAATTATGCATTTTATTAATGATAAATGATTAAGATGTGAACAAATAAATAATATATTTTATGATATTAAGGGAATAACTTTATCTAAAAAAATCACTGTTTGCAAGAAAATATAACATAATACATATTTATGGAGTAAAATAGTTAAGAGCACATTTTTCGATAAAATAAAACAACAAGAATGAATGTTTCACATTACCAAGGCTTTTATACTTATAAAATAATTACATAAATTACAGTCAAAAAACAAACTCAAATATAATTAAAGCATCAGTTGTGTTTAGACAAATTATTAAAATTAATTACACTGACCAAACAAAAAGATTGTTACTGGTTTTCTTTATTATCAGACTACTTTGATTGGTTTAATTAACAGATTATTACAGTAGTTGTGATATAACTACATTAATTAATAGATTGTTACATTTTTTTGGTGATCAAAGGTAACAGCATTTTTTTTTCATTTTCACTAATTACATAAATATAAATAAGGTAAATAAAATAAATTATATAAATGAAAATACATAATATTCAATTTTATAAGAAGTGACAATTAAAACAACTGAATTGAATGTATTAATTATTTTAATCTTATAAAAGTGCAATTTCATATAATACGCGATCTAATCAAACGTTATTGACAGTCATCTGTTAGGTGTTAATACCACCTCGAGGGTATTATAGCTCCCACTATATAATTCATATATGGGCCATAACTTCCAAATATGGGCCATACATGTACTGGGCCATAAATGTTTGGGCCATAACTTCCAGAAACCCTATTTATAGAGCAGTTTACATTGAAAACAAATGAGGAAAACGATTGCATCTTATAAATAGTAAGTATATTTTATTTTGAATCCGTAAGTTGATGTAAATAATGCATGTAAATTAATTTGGTATCAAGAATTTATGGCCCAAACACATATCGCCCACTGAATCTATGGATATGGCCCATATATGAAATATGTAGTGGTAGCTATATTTAAGTATATAGTACAAGTGCACAGCAGGCACACGTCTGTGACAATCCAAAGGTTCTATTTAGTGTTGTTTGGCCATTGACATTTGGTGCCCCGCTCACTTTCAAATAATTGGTCGAGAGCAAACTACCAGCAAAAATGGGTGGTAATGACAGGTTTCTAAGTTATAGTTTTAAAACAAGTCGTAGGTAGAACGTGTTAATAATGAACTCAAGACTGTGTTATTTTTACGAAATTTAATCTACACATTCTGTAGGTAATATTGAATGGTATTTCCAAAATTGTGTTATCTAATAGCATCAATGCAATGAAGAAATTATTGTGAAACTTGTCACTACTATCGACCGGCATCTACAAAATTAAAAGAAAGAAAATAAAATGCCAAAGCAACAACGAGAAAGAGTAAGCGTTTAAAAGCTGTCGATTTAATGATAACGATGTAGACTATTGATATATTTAGTTGTAAACTCCAGTTGTTGACGATTTCAATGAATGTGATCAAACACATTCGATGCAAAGCGTCGTTGTTGGTCGACTCAAGATCAACTCGTTCATTCTCATTGATTCGTGCTTTATTTTTGTCGAACCCGCTTGCGGTGAGCGATATATTCTATAGTAGCTATGTGTAGGTGTTGTAATTGCGTGTGTATATCCATTCCGAGCTCTAACTACATTATCGAATGTTCAAATGATGTGACATTCCCTTTGTAGTGTTTCGTGAAAGATTTCTGTACTCTGAATGCATTTGTATATTTTGACAGTTCGTAATATGTATAGAGCATTTCATTTCAATCACAAATAAAAATAAATTAAAACTATTTCAAATTTCGGCTGGATGACACTAAGTGACTTCTTACTATGAGGGTATTATATTCACTGTTAGTGTTAACCCTTTGCCACATATTCTGTTGTGTCCTAGTTTTGTGACCTTTAACATCGATTTTTGCACCTGGGATTTCGATATGAAGAAGCGAGTGGTCAAAATATTATTTTATTTTAGATAAGTTTAGTTAATAAGTATCAACATAAACAAAAATAAAAAATATGTCTCAAATATATGCCTGTTTATCAGGGAGACACTCAAAATCCCCTCACCCTGAAAATGATAGGGTAGTCAAAATCCCCTCAACCAAAATGTTAGGGTAGTCAAAATCCCCTCGACCGAAATGATAGGGTAGTAAAAATCCCCTCGATGGGATTAGCAGGGTAATCATAATGTATGACATAAGGAGACATCAAAGGTCTCTAAGGCTAAAATAACAGTGCACTAATAAGACAAATAACATAGTAAGTGATTTAAATCATTTTAAGGTTTAACATACATAACACAGTAAGTAATTTAATAATTTTAATAAATATTCAGCACACAGTTTGTAGGACATTTTATATTTTCACAGTTTAACTAACCACTTTCAACCATATTTAGACACTTATGTGTTTATCTTATTCGTATAAGTTGTCCAATCACTGACAATAATTCCTCAAGGGACTTATCAATATGGAATTGAATAAAGGGATTTATACAACATAATTACAAGAAGAAACATATGCTACATGCATAATAACAATATAGTATACATATTAATATCATATTAATAATGATTAACACAATCAATGGTTGTGACACAAACATGTTCATCAACTCCAAGATAAACTATCTGTCAGTGATATCTGTCAGTATTATGAATACCCATCAAGGGGATTTTGACTACCCTTTCATTTTGGACGAGGGGAATTTGACTACCCTATCATTTTGGTCGAGGGGATTTTGACTACAATGCCATTTTCAGAGTGAGGGGATTTTGACATACACTCGTTTATCAGGAGTATAAGGGTCGTGAACGTACAAATGCTTTCTCATCAGTTTGTGACCTAATTTCATATTGCCAAAATATTAAGGGAAGCAGTGCTTGCACTAACTTTTTGAAACAGGAAGTCCTGACTAACTGGGTCTGAATTTTGGAAGTCCTGCTCATAATTCTTGGAAGTCCCAGGTGGCACGCTGGCTTTTTTCCCATCTTGCACATTCTATTGTGTTTCCCTTTGTTTTTATTTTTAAATACATTATTGGAAAAGAAGCTAATTAATACAGAAAGTGGATATTGCTCCTTTGTCAACAATGTTATTGTTGGTTCTATCATAACACTTTTAAACCAGTAGGTTTTTATGTGATATAGAATGCTTTTTTCCAGTCATGTGTCAAAAGCTATCCAGCATAAAATTCATCAAAAGATTGGCATGGCCATGATTCATTACATTCACATTCAACATGAATTATGTTCTTAAATCACATTCAGTATGGCAAAAGGAATTATTTCTGTTAATGAGTTATTTATTTATTTTAAACACCAGTAAATAAAGTGTTCTGCAGTGAGACATATTACAAACACACATTAAGGGCACTAAACTTTCATAATAGTCAACTTTAAAACAAACAAGCAAATTCAGAGAATAATGGTCCCCCGCTTTGGGGGTCTTATTGGTTGGGTTGCAACGCTTCCTGAGATTTCGTGGTATTGATGGAAAGGGGTTGTCACAAGGAATACACATGTGAAATATGAAAGCAGTACCTATTACGGTTCAGAAGTTATGACCAAGGTTAAAGTTTTTGTGACAGCGTGACGGAGGGACTGACGAATGAGATTTAATGTCCCCGACGTTTTACTTCGTAAAGCGTGGTATTGATGGAAAGGTGTTGTCACAAGGAATACACATGTGAAATATGAAAGCAGTACCTATTACGGTTCAGAAGTTATGACCAAGGTTAAAGTTTTTGTGACAGCGTGACGGAGGGACTGACGGACTGACGAATGAGATTTAATGTCCCCGACGTTTTACTTCGTAAAGCGGGGGACAATAAGAATGAGTGTGAGTAATACATTCTTGAATGACATTTCCGATTTCCAAAACGCAGAAAATGCACGAAAACCCATTATAATTTACAATATGTATTTTCACCTCCAGACTTCAGTTTCTTTTATATTTTAAAAAATATAATGAACTAAAATGGGCTTATATGCAATTTATTTCATAGGCAAGTCCTTTTTGACAGCTGGCTGTGATTTTGATAGATCTTCATGTCAACTTTGTTTTTAAAAAATCGGCAATTAAAAAGTGTTTCCTATGGATTCAGGCAAACAAAATAATAATCTTTAAACAGTTAAATTAACATAGGGACATTCTTTTATCATATCCTAGTATGTTTTTACATGGGTTATTGAAATTAATTACCCCTACGCTGTTTATAATGAAAAATAGAATTGATTGGTGTGAAGTCGTAATCAAGTGTCAAATCTGGGGGTGGGGTACGCATTCTCGATCGTGATTGGCTTAAATCTACCAATTGATAACTCCCACTGTCCATAATTGACACTTCATAAAACACAATACACAGTGTCTTTAGATAATTACACACAATTTCTAGTGGACGTATATATATGTCCTGTGTTTTGATTGTCGGCGTATACCCTTAATTCCTGGACGTACTTGGACGTCTCCCTTGTCAATTTTGGGCGAATGGCGGACATAAGCCACGCCGGACATTCTCCCCTTCCTTAAAAAGTGCATAGGCGGACATTCTCCCCTTCGTCTTTTTCACATGGCGGACATTCTCCCCTTCGTCAGTTTGTGTATGGCGGACATTAGCCCCTTCACACGCGGACATTCTCCGCTTCATCATTTATAACATTGCTGACATTAGCCCCTTCAACAGTTTGCCTATACGTATATTCTCAGAGTTCTTGAACACTATTGGTTCTAACATTAGGCTTTCAAAGTAAATTAAGAATGTATAGATAAATGAAGTGAAATAGCTCTGACTGTTATCTTTCCCTGTGCTTATTTTATAGTATGTGCTATATTCCGTGTGCTTATTAGTCCCCTACCGGCGTGCCGAAGGGGACTATTAGGTTTGCACTCCGTCCATCTGTCAGTCAGTCTGTCAGTCAGTCCATCTGTCAGTCCATCTGTCAGTCAGTCCGACAAATCAGTTTTCCGCACTTTTTTTCTACATGCATTGAGATATTGAGCTGAAATTTTGTATATGGCTTTGTAATCATGTGTCACAGATCAAGTTCGCGTTTCATGGGATTTCGTCAATTTTTTTATGAGTTATGCCCCTTTTTGGACTTAGAATATTAATAAATCAGTTTTCCGCACTTTTTTTCTACATGCATTGAGATATTGAGCTGAAATTTTGTATATGGCTTTGTAATCATGTGTCACAGATCAAGTTCGCGTTTCATGGGATTTCTTCAATTTTTTTATGAGTTATGCCCCTTTTTGGACTTAGAATATTAATAAGTCAAAACGTGCAAACCGGTAGGGGATTATGGTATTGCTTGCAATCCTACAGTTACTTGTTCTTATTTGAAAATAAAGTATATTGTAAAAATGTGATTAGCTGTTGTTCTTCTTTATCATGTTTTTTTGTCTTTACTATTCGATAATTTTCATTGCGAGAAAAAAATATCAAAACGATTTCAGCAGAGCACTTATTGAGACAGAAGAAGTTATTGCTAAAAACTAGCAAGATCTTCCTTTTTCACACTAATTAGAATAGGGACTTCGTGTAGTCAATGTTGTCTTGGGTATCGTGTATGTGGAATTGGGGATTACAATGCAAATTGTTAAACACAAAAGAATTGCGGTTTTCATATTTTTAATGGAAATCCGAAAATTGTTCAATTAAGAAAATATATGTATAGGCAAACTGTTGAAGGGGCTAATATCCGCCATGTTATAAATGATGAAGGGGAGAATGTCCGCCATGCACAGCTGACGAAGGAGAGAATGTCCGCCATGTGAACAAGACGAAGGGGAGAATGTCCGCCTATGCACTTTTTGATGAAGGGGCGAATGTCCGGAGTGGCAAATGTCCGGTTACCATTTTGGGCGTACGGGATCGATTTTCGGGTGTAAAAACGCCCAATACGTCCATTAACGTGAGCGCTGGGGAAGTAACCGGAAGTAAAATGTAAATTTAGAAAATCGCTTCCATGATATTGACAAGTTATATTGACAAAAAATGTTGCTCAAAAATTTCTTATACATCACGAAACGAGTGCAAGGGCCGAATGTAGGAGAAAGAAGGATACAACAAAACTGCAGCAGACGACTTGAAAACATAGTGACAAAAATCTGAAAAATCTCCATTAAAGATAGCTTAATTGTTAAATAAAGTTGAAAACATTGCGGCCAAAGGAGAAAATTTCACCTTTGGCTACAATGTTTTCAAAAGTTGTCTGCTGGATTTGCGTCAAAATGCGTTTGCAGGTGGGAAAGGGTTAACTTAGTCATGACCCATACTAAGAAAAACAGATTTAGAGCAATAGATGGTCAGAGCAAATCTTGAAGCCTGATAAAACAGGATTGTAGCAATATTGGTTAACCTCAAAATGCTCTAAGAATAGCCCTTAAGTGATTATCTCTTGCCCAATTCCCCTGCATACAAACTAACTACCCCATTCTATTCTCGCAAAATTCCTGCCAACTGACATCAATGGATAAATTTTATTAATAGAGCTTGTCCAAACTATTATCTTTTAAATTAATGGATTTTTAAATAACTCAATGTTTGTCAATCACAAAGTCAATGAGATGTTGTGTCAAATGAAAGATCCAGAGCTGTAGCATAAGTATTAAGACGCAAAACATGCAATATTGAAAACTTAAGCTTAAAGGTAAAGGTCAAAAATGTGTAGAATAGAGCTTGTACAAGCTATAAGCCTATAACTACTAAATATTTCAGTGGATTTTAAAATAACCCGACATACTTATACACCTTGATAAAGACTGCCTCGGTGGTTTTGTGGTAGAGCAGGTTCAATCCCCGGCCAGGTCATACCAAAGACTTAAACAATGGTAGTTAAGGCTGCCCTTCTTGGTGTTCAGGGTTGCATGGTTAACATTATGACTGACTGACTGATGTCAGGATAAATGGACCAGTTGTACTGGTAACTTACCCAGGAAACGCAGTAACATAACTGATAAAATGTTGAAAATGGCACAAAACACCAAATAATCAATAGGGTTATAACCAAGTCCAGGCTATCATTCATAATGCTTAATCAATGGATTTTTCAAATAACTAAACACAATTGAGAGATAGTATATTGTGTGTAAGAGGCAGGACTGTTTCCCAAAGTTCAAGGTTAAAAATTATGTGTGATAGAGTGTGTATTGACTTGCTTCTATGGGTTTTATTTTAACCCTTTCCCACATACAACAAATCAGCTGTAAAGACTTGGAAAGTATCGAGTCAAAAGTGTGGAAAATCTCTATTTATAAGTGAAAGTTTAAATATTGATAATCATTGTGGCAAAAGGAGAAATTTCTAATTTTTCCTCAATGTTTTCAAATGTCTTCTGCAGTAGATGCTTCAAAATTCATCTGCAAGTGGGAAAGGGTTAAATTACAGGACATAATTGTTTATTTACATGCAAAACCAAGAACTGCAGCTTGAAGGTCAAAGACACATTCTTCCATATCAAATGTATAAGTTAGTATAACAAATGGTCAAAGCTATAACTTCTACAGTTGTCAATGAACACTGCATTATGACTTAACTCTGCTGCTTTGCTTAATTGAAAAGTTTCATGCAATGCATGAGACATGTCCCTGATAAAGAAAAAAAGATTAAAGCCATGACTTAGAACAGGTAATTTGTAGATATTTAATCTATTGAAATGATTGAAACCAATTCCTCTTCTTTTTCAGTGGAGACAAAAGCGCTACCAACAAAAGAAGGAGCAAAGGCTT
This sequence comes from Serripes groenlandicus, assembly GCA_031761405.1. Classification (NCBI taxonomy): domain Eukaryota; kingdom Metazoa; phylum Mollusca; class Bivalvia; order Cardiida; family Cardiidae; genus Serripes; species Serripes groenlandicus. The sequence continues at coordinate 47,924,812 of JASEVX010000010.1, read as the reverse complement.
TCACAACAAGTCAAGGCACCCATTGTTGTTGTGACATCCGAAAATGCAGAGGAAGTGATGTCTAACTTTATTAAGTTCTACAAGGTTAAGCTTTAACACTTTCCCACATATAACAAATCTGCAGCAGACGACTTTGAACATATTTTGTCAACAAATAGAAAATCTCTTTAATTGAATGGATAACCTATGACTAAAAGTGGAAAACATTGTAGCAAAAGGAGAAATTGCTTGTGTTTGAGCAATTTCTTCTTTTGTCACTATGTTTTCAAAAAGCCGTCTGCTGCAGAGGCATCAAAAAGCATCTATATAGGGAAAGGGTTAACACTGTCTACTATAGTAGTTTTACAATTTCCCATATCGTGCATCTGATGAGGCAGATATTTTTGAGAGGGCTTTACCCCTTAGGTTAGAAAAGACATGTCTGCTTCAAAGGCATTTTTACACCCACCCTTTGAAAGTTTCCAAAATGTAGAAATATTTTTAAGCATCTGCAGCAGATGACTTTTGAAAATATTATTGCAAGAGGAGAAATTGCTTTAAAGGTTTGATCGGTTTCTCCTTTTGTCACTATGTTATCAAATCTTTTTTGCTCATATATTTCACATTGATTACAGCAACGAAACAGAGGCATAGATAAGGAGGAGTTAGCTTGCCTTTTCTACTTTCTTATTATCTACCTGAAACCTATGTTGTGGGTACTAACAATATTTCTTTGCCTGTAATTGATGGGGTTTTAAATTGTTTTCACTATTTCTTATGGGTAAATCGTGGTAACGCTAAAGTTTCTACCAGTCAGTGACACCTCTTTTGAGTACCCACAACATAGGTTCAAAGGGCTAAATAAGGATATTTAAAAAGTAATGAAATAAACATAATCTAAGTAGAGCTCAAGATAAGGTTCCTTTTGCATGTTCTGAAATCCTTATTTGACCTCCAAAACCTATGTTTTTGAATCTTCTCAGGTTTTTTAAAAAGGTTTTAATGTATGCTAACAGAGGTATCGAGGAAGCAAGATCTGTTTACTCTTCCTTATCTAGTCATCTGTCTAAGGCTTGAATTTATTCTCTCTTCACAGACTAACAAAATTGTACCAGAAGAAGAATGGGATGAATTCTTTCGCTGTATGTTAACCCCTTTACCGTTCACCTTCCGATTTGGTGAAAGTCACAGAAAGTTCAATAATGTACTTGATGTAAAGCCTAGATGTACTGGGTAAGGCATAACCTTGTTGTACCGACATATTTATTGATGTAAAGCTTAGATGTACTGAGTAAAGTGTTACCTTGTTGAACTGACATATTTATTGATGTAAAGCCTAGATGTACTGGGTAAAGTGTTACCTTGTTGTACTGACACATATTTATTTATGTAAAGCCTACATGTACTGGGTAATTCATTACCTTGTACTGACACATCTTTATTGATGTAAAGCCTAGATGTACTAGGTAATTCATTACCATGTTGTATCTACACATATTTATTGATGTAAAGCCTGGATGTACTGGGTAAGGCATTACTTTGCTATACTGACACATCTTTATTTATGTAAAGCCTAGATGTACTGGGTAATTCATTACCTTGTACTGACACATCTTTATTGATGTAAAACCTAGATGTACTAGGTAATTCATTACCATGTTGTATCTACACATATGTATTGATGTAAAGCCTAGATGTACTGGGTAAGGCATTACTTGGCTATACTGACACATCTTTATTTATGTAAAGCCTAGATGTACTGGGTAATTCATTACCTTGTACTGACACATATTCATTGATGTAAAGCCTACATGTACTCGGTAAGGCATTATCTTGTTGTACTGAAACATATTTATTTGTTTGAAACTATTACCTGATACAGCTTATGCCTCTAAAGCAGTTGACATTATGTAAGCAATGTTGAAAAAGAAGAAAATGTTCAATGAGAGCATTTCCCATTTGTCTCTTCTATTTTTAGCTCACCAGAGCACGTAGTGCTCAAGGTGAGTTATTGTAATCGCCTTTTGTCCGTCGTTCGTCGTCAACATTTGCTTGTTACTACTTTAGAGGCAACATTTTGCATCCAATCTTTATGAAAGTTTATCAGAACATATATCTCCATCAACTCTAGGCCAAGTTCGAAACTGGGTCATGTCGGGTCAAAAACTAGGTCACTAGGCCAAATTGAAAAAAAATCTTGTTAACACTCTAGAAGCCGCATTTTTGGCTTGAGCATGTTGAAACTTTGTCAGAATGTTTGTGTTAGTGATATCAAGTTCGAATATAGGTCATGTCGGGTCAAAAAAATAGGTCACTAGGCCAAATTGATGGAAAATATTGTTAACACTCTGGAAGCCACATTTTAAAGTAAAACAAGTTATGTTTTATATATCCACGAACCGGTCCTACATCAAGGTTGCCATCGCTGACTCGAATGGTTTTGGATTATGTTATGTTCTTTAACTGTGAGTCTATTGCATGTTACCGATTATCGAGTTAAAGAAGCTGATGTTATTGTTAACCCAACAATTGCTCCTATTCTAGGGGAGATGGAGCGTCCATGTTTTGTTTACTAACGGTGCCCGGGTAATGCATATGTAAAACATCTAACCGGTCTGAAACGGCACGTACGCGCGAGAATCGCTTTGTTTATACACGTTTTCTCGCCGTTTACGCCCGGTTTTTGCAATGTTTCTGTATCCCTTAAGCGGGCGTAAAACATAGATTTTATGCAATAATACAGGTTTGTGTACTGAATTCAAAGATTTTAAAGTATAAAAATACCACATATATATATTATCTTAAGATCTTAATGTGTGTTGTAATATTGCACTGGACACAAATCTTTGTTTATTTTTGTCACAGTCAGGAAGAAGTTCTGAGGGATTTCTTCAAGGAGTTCATCCTGCCAACCACCGAAGGTGCGGAGGTCCGTAATGTACCAGTCAAGATTGAACCTGTATCAATGTATGGAAATTCAGATACCAAGTTTTAATACTTAACCCTTTCCCACATTGCAGACACATTTTTAGGCATCTGCAGCAGATGACTTTTGACAAACATTTTAGCTAAAGGAGAAATTGCCCATAATGAGCAATTTTTCCTTTTGCCAAAAAGTGTTCAACCCTATTAAATAATTAAATGTTCATTTATTAAAAAGTGCCTGTTTTTGTCAGGATGTTTTTGAAGTCTTCTGCTGCAAAATTGTTGTAAGTGGGAAATGGTTAAATTGTTCCATTCAGTTTAATAAAAGAAAATCTGTCATTTTTCACTATTTGCTTACATTTAAAAGTGTTTTGCCAAGCTTATAAGTTTTCGTCTAGAGAATTGGTAGTAGTCAAGCCTCGACCTCTCAATCTGTAATAGAGTTGTCAGTTGCAAATACATCAAAAGGCATCTGCATGTTGGAAAGGGTCAATTTAAGTGAATTTTGTTATGGTTAAGTTATTTTTTATACGCCCGTTTTGAAAAAAACATTGTATTGGCTCTCTAAATTTGCCTAATGTACAACCAATTATCACTATACTTTATTGTCTCAAAAAAACAGGACGGGCGTATTTTGTGACATTTGGCGCTCTTGTTTTCTTTAAATTGACTTTATATAAATAAGTTTGTAACATGTACTGGGTCTTTCACAGAGTTAAGCCACAGTGGATCACCAATCCAGGGACTTACTGTGTTGTATGTCGGCTTAACTTTGCAAAAAGGAAACCACTCTACCAACGTCGCTATAAAAGCCGGCTTGTACAGCAAGGCCATAGAAGTGGTATTTGTACCTATACCCCCATTCCTGTTACAAATTTTCTAATGAATATTCAAATAAGAATGTTTTCCCTATACAATGTATATTTATAAATGTTCTTACATTCGTAAAATATTAAATTTAATTCAGGTTCGCAAAGGAATTAGTATGGAAGTGTAATGTAGACCATAGAGGTTCTCTTGGAAATCTCAAAATGAAGAAGTTCAGAACATTCCTGTTTCATGAAGAAAGAGGAGTATGTATATTTATATGAACTTAAGTTCTCCTTTATAGCTCGACTATTCGAAGAATATGAGAGCTATTACAGTCACTTGTGCATTGGCGTTGCAACTTTGGTTAAAGTTTTGCATGCAAGGCTTTTTCTCAAAAACCACAGATGCTTTTGCTTTGAAACTTCACACACATATTGGACATCATCAAATGACCTTGCAGGACAAGTCCCAAAACTCTAGATCATATTTTGACACAATTATCCCCCTTTCTGGACTTAGAAATGTTGGTTAAAGTTTTGCATGCAAGGCTTTTTCTCACAAACCACAATGTTATTGCTTTGAAACTTCACACACTAAATTTGACATCATCAAATGACCTTGCAGAACTAGTCCCAAAACTCTACATCAGTTTTGACACTATTATGGCCCTTGTTTGACTTGGACAATTAGGTTAAAGTCTGGCATGCATGGTACTATCATGCACATATCTCATTAACCACTGTTTACTATAGAATCAAATGGCAATGCTGTTTTATGGACAGCTCGTGTTTATGACTAGAAGCTGTATTGGCTTAACATAGTCAGAGTATTGGTAACCTGGCTGTCCTTCAAACTAACTTTCATTTCATTCAGATTTAAATGAAAAAACAAGTTTCCATTTTAAAATGATTAGTTGTGTATGCATTTTATATTTCAAGTAAGACTTATTTTACTTGTTTCTTTCCATATCCACACTAGGCAGTATTTGAAAACATTGTGGGAAAATGGCAAAATAATAAATTGCACTGAAGAAGCAATTCCTCATTCACCTATGATGCTTTCAATTCTGTATCTAATAATATGTGTACATTATTTCTGCATATGCCTTCAAAGAAGATACTTCTTAGAATATGATTTCAATGTTATGGGTTAAGTTGATTAATCAAAGAAAAGATTCAAACTGTTGTTGCCACTGCAGTATTCAAATTTTTAGTTTACAAAAAGAAGCCATATTTTCTTATCTTACAATTTTTTTTAGTTCAACATTTAATTCAACATTTCAAATAATATCTTTAAACTAAGAGATATTTTCAATTAATTCTGAACTGACACTATTAAATTGAAAACAAAACATGAACGAGTCGACATTTTACATTTCAGAACAACTTGTTCAAGCAGGACCTTTCAGCTATGGTGGGTGTCTGGCTTGTTGACATTCTCCCAAATCACAAGGTCAGTAATCATTGCTGCTTTAACACTTTCCCACATCAAATCTGCAGCAGACTACTTTGAAATCATCTAGAGAAATTATGATAGGTTAAGAATTCAGTTGAAAACATTGTGGCAAAAAGAGAACTTGCTCATTATGAGCAATTTCTTCTTTTGCTACAATGTATATTTCAAAAGTTGTCTGCTGCAGAGGCATCAGAAAGTGTCTGCAGCAGATGACTTTGAAGATATATAGGTAAAGGTATGAATAAACTCATCAAATAAAGTTACAATTATTGAATAAAGTTGCAACATTATGACAAAAGGAGAAATTGTTAATTATACCCCCTACAAAGAAGAGGGGGTATATAGGAGTCACTGTGTTGGGCTGTCTGTCTGTCGGTCGAAAGTCATATTTTGTATATGGCCTATTTCTTACAAACCACTGGGTGGAATTCAATAACATTTTACATGAAGCTTCTATACCAAGAGGAGATGTGCATATCCTAAAGGGGTTACAATTGCACGTTAGTTTACAGAGTTATGGCCCTTTTCCTTATTAAGTTATGGTGTAGGTCAAGGTGCTGTTTAGGGGGTATTTATCATCTTCAGTGATAGTTCTAGTTATAAACAATTTCTGCTTTGGCCTCAATGTTTCAAAAGTCATCTGAAACAGATGTGTCAAAACGCATCCGAAGGTGGTAAAGGGTTGAGCCCTAAATTATGAATATTGGTTACAAATATAAGGGAATTGTGGATGTTCTATCTTACCCAAATTAGATTATGTGACCAGTACTCCCATTAAAAATGATTATAATTATTACTGCATGAGATGAGTCTTGATGCATATGCAACAGACAGCCTAAAAAACATTGTGGAAAAGAGATGCTTATTCTTTCATTAAAACATTGATTTTGCCTTTTGTTAATTCACTCATTTTATACCTACCTTTTCATGTATGTACATGTTTATTGTGTTTATTTCGACGATGAACCATATGTGTTCAAGTCATTGAATAAAGCTTCTGTTTTGTTCTGTTCTTATAAATTTCTTCTTTCATACAATATTTTATATGTTTTATAATTACATGATTTCAAGCTTTTCTTACCTGACAAAGAAAACTTTTGACAAAATGAATTAGCAAACATTAACCCTTTCCCTCATACGACAATTCTGCAGCAGACGACTTTGAACATATTTTGTCAAAATATAGAAAATCTCTTTTAATTGAACGGATAACCTATGACTAAAAGTGAAAAAACATTGTGGCAAAAGTTGAAATTGCTTGTTTTGAGCAATTTCTTCTTTTGTCACTATGTTTTTAAAAAGCTGTCTGCTGTAGAGGCGTCAGAAAGTGTCTATATGAGGGAAAGGATTAATCAATTTGTACTAATATTCATGTAAATAAGTTACAGTAGGACAATTATACTAGACAAATGTGATGTTTCTCTGTTTACAGATATTAGAACTGTGTAGTTCACCGGGCTACCAATCGTCTCAAATTGCAGAGAAATTGCATGCTGACTCTTCAACACCTGCAGGTAGTTACAATAACCCTTTCCCACTTACAACAAATAGCAGCAGACAACTTTGAAAACATTCAGGCATTTAAGTATAAATGAATTAATTATAACAAGAGGGCCATGGTTGCCCTGGATTGCTCACCTGAGTTATGCCAACATATGAAAACAAACTCGCCAGAAAAATTATGGAAATCTCTTAAAATGAAAGTATGATTATTTAATAGTGTTGAAAACTGAAGAAACTGCTCATAATTAAAATGTTATCTATTTGCCACAATTTTTTCAAAAGTTATTTGCTACAGAGGTGTCCGAAAACATCTGCATGTTGGAAAAGGTTAACTATTTTTGTAAAATTATGTCTAACGAAGTATACCCATGTCTATGACTTGTATGCTAAAATGTAATTTTTGTTTTTCTTATTGTTATATAGAGGGGTTTGTTATGTGTAACAATATAGAGACTCCCTCATCAAACAGACTGAACTACCGATGGACTCTAGGTCCCAACACAATCTTTATACATGAAAAAGTGGAGACCTTTCCAGATTTATATACAACACAAGAGGTAAACTATTTCTTTGACATTTACCCTTTCCTTCATACGACAAATGTGCAGCAGACGACTTTGAACATATTTTGTCAACAAATAGAAAATCTCTTTAATTGAATGGATAACCTATGACTTAAAGTGGAAAACATTGTGGCAAAAGGAGAAATTGCTTGTTTTGAGCAATTTCTTCCTTTGTCACTGTGTTTTCAAAAAGCTGTCTGCTGCAGAGGCGTCAGAAAATGTCTATATGAGGGAAAGGATTAAGATTTCAAACACTTCTAAGATGTGTTTTTTACATGCTTAGATTCAGTTCTTGATGTGAGATAAGGCGTCTTTGGTTCAATCCTGTTTGTGGCGACATGATGGAGTGTCCTTTGGTAAGCCATATTACCCATTCTGGGTCTTGATAGTCTCGGTGCCCTGCTATTACAGAAACTTTTAATATTTACACATAGCTTTAACCCTTTCCCTCAAAGTGAAGCTTTCTGACACCTCTGCAGCAGATGACTTTTGAAAACCTTGTGGAAAAAGGAGAAATTGCTCACAATGAGCAACTTCTCCATTTGCCACAATACTTTCATCTATATTAAAAAATTACCCTACCATTTAAAGAGATTTTCCAATATTTACCAAGATGTTTTCAAAGTCATCTGCTGCAGGTTTCTTGTATGTGGGAAAAGTTTAACATGGATGCCTAGAATTCTGAATTTAAAACCTGAAAGTTGTGAGAAAATTGAGTGAAGAAGAGAAAATCTTTTATTGTAGACTACTTCTTATTTTAAAAACATATTGAGAGCATGTCTTTGCAAGCCATGCTGATTTTAGCAAAGACTCATTTCGTCTCCGTACTCTTTTCCCACCCACATACAATTAATCTGCAGCAGACATTTTTGAAAACATCCATGCAAAAATATTGAAAATCTGTATAAATAATTGATTGATATATAATTTTTAAAAGAGTTTAAATCGTTGTGGCAAATGGAGAAACAGCTCATAATGAGAGCATGTCTTTGTGAGCCATGTTGATTTTAGCAAAGACTCATTTTGTCTCCTTACTCCTTTACAACATACAACTAATCTGCAGCAGACAACTTTGAAAACATCTATGCAAAAATATGGAAGATCAGTATAAATCATTGACTGATGTCTAATTTTTTTAAAAAGAGTTTTAAACCTTGTGACAAGTGCTCATTATGAGCAGTTTCTCCTTTTGCCATTATGTTTCCAAAAGTCATCTGCTGCAGGTAGGTCAAACGTGTCTGTCATTGGAAAAGGGTTAAATGAATTTAAACGAAACATGTATGAAGACGGAATACATTTTAATTTTCTATTTTTTCCAGCACCTCCCTGACAGTAAAGTCGACTATGATCTTGTTTTCCTAGATTCCCCATCTACGTATGTACAATTATTTGATTATTGCTCGTAGTACATGTGGTGACCTTGTTTAGTGCTTTTACCTGTCATTGGATATGGTTTGAATTCGTTTTGAAAATATATGAGATTTTGTAAGAATGATATGAAAACATTTGTGGAAAGTAGTCTGCTGCTAAAACCATCCTAAGTTGGTTCTAAAATGAAAATGTTAACAAGAAATGTGCTTGTTAAAGACATTTATAAAGTTGCTTATTTACTAGTATGGCAGCTTAAACTCATCAATGAAGAATTGTTTTATTCTAATTGCCTAATACAACAATTTGTTGTTGACCTTTTATCAAATTCTAGTCAGACATACTTTAATAGCAACACAGCATTTAAGTTGTTATTTAATAACCACCTCAGTAATGAAGTGGTAGATTGTCAGCCTCAGCTGCGGTGGTCATGGGTTCGATCCCTGGATAGGTCATACCAAAGACTTTAAAATGGTGGGCGTATTAATTTAGCTGGTCAGGTTGGGTTAGTTTTGAATTCACAAAAATTATCTATTCTTTTTATTATGGTTTTGCATGGCTTACGGTCTTTGAATTAACCCTTTCCCTCATACGGCAATTCTGCAGCAGACGACTTTGAAAGTATTTTGTCGATAAATAGAAAATCTCCATAATTGAATGGATAACCTATGACAAAAAGTGGAAAACATTGTGGCAAAAGGAGAAATTGCACGTTTTGTGCAATTTCTTCTTTTGTCACTATGTTTTCAAAAAAACGTCTGCTGCAAAGGCGTCAGAAAGCGTCTATATGAGGGAAAGGGTTAAGGACTGTTCTTGGAAAAAATGTCTAGGGGTTGAGGAACTACAAGCTATTTTTATTTGGTGGGTGGGGTATTTTTGAATTAAAATTAAAATTAGTGCCTAAAAAATAATTAAAATTTGATAGGTGGTATCCTTAAAATTGGTGGTCTTTCCTTCCCCCCGACATTGTTTCCTGGAACAGCCCTAAGTAGACAGGGTCATTTACATTACGAATTGAGACTAACATTTAATATAAGAGTAACAAGACTTCTTCATACTTTGATTATTATTTGTTTCACAGAAAAGATGCACATTTTAGAAAATTCACTGATGCTAGAGGATCATGGGATGTATTGGCAGCTTATGAGACTCACAAGTAAGTTGTTATACAGTCAAACCTGTGCTAAAGACTACCTTGGAATAGCAATTTCCTTCTATAGCAACCATACGTATATATATATTACAGACCCCTGTGAACAGACCATATTGTTGTGTTCCTGTAAGTGGTCTTTATACACAGGTTCCACTGTCTTTCGATAGTGTCATGTTATTGGCAGAGGATTTCTATAAAACATATTGTCAGAGATCAAATTCTCCTTGTCCCATGAAGGTATCACGAGTTGTTCAGTGTCTAGGCAATAATTATTTGTATGAGGGAAATGGTTACCAGTAGACGTTATATTTGTTATAAACAAGGATTGATGTTCAGAAATCATTGACATCAAGGGAGGTTTTCATCAGAAAAGATTAACCCTTGCCCACATTTTGATGTCTCTGCAGACAACAAATTTGAAAACATTCTGGCAAAAGGAGAAACTGCTCATGAAATTTCTCCTTTTGCCAAAATGTTTTCAATATTATTCAATAACTTTTCTTTCATTTGTAGAAATTGTCCATATTCATGACTAAATGTTTTCACAGTCTTCTGCTGCAGATTGGTTGTATTTGAAAAAGGGTTAAAAAAAATATTTCAAATGATTTGCATTATTTGTAGGAATAATTAAAAAATCAATTAATTTAAGAATAGCATGAACTGTTGGTTTTGTATGCTGAGTGTCTGGATCGGACACTTATCATGCAAGAACTTGTACTGACCTCATTCTATTGTAGCAGTTCTTGTGAGTTTCTTAGTGTTGGAAGCAAAGGTTATTAATGTATGATGTTTTATGACACATCAACAGCTTAAGTCATTTAACATGCATGAATATTGAAAAATATGTATTCAATGACAAACAAAAATCTTTATTAGAAATGAGAGGTAATGGTGTTATTTTAAACAAGCATTATTCTATAATGAAATTGTATCATTGCTAGGACCTTGAAGACGATGTTGCGCCGAGCTGCTGAGTTGCTGGCTGTGAATGGTAAACTAGTGTATAAAACCATATCTCACAACCCCGTGGAGAATGAAGCAGTGGTAGCTGCAATCCTGAGACAAGCTGAAGGTTGGTTAACCCTTTCCCACATACAGACACATTTTGACACATTAACAGCGAACAACTTTTGGAGTGAAACAAATTGTAGCAAAAGGAGAAATTTATGGAACATTTTTGTTTTGCCAAAATGTTTTCAGCTATGAATATATGACACTTTCATTTGAAGAAATGATCAATAAATTTCTCTAGGTGTGTTGAAAGTCGTCGGCTGCAGATCCGTTAACATGCATCTGTTAAAGAGCTTAAAAGGGAGGTAATCCTTACCGAAATGACATATTTGTCTTCGTTTCTGTCATTCACTATTCCATTTTCTCTATATGTCTTGTTTGTTTGTTTTGTTTTGTATGTTAAATTAATGGCTTTAACATCTTGCCAGCGTTTGTATTTGTAAATTGTTTTTGTAATGCTGTAAATTTGACACCTAACTAATGAATATTTATGTGTTTTTCGATGTATATATGTTCATTTGTTAAATCGTCATATCAATATGTTTACGGCGATGTAACATAACTTTATATGCCGAAATAAACAAACTTGAAACTTAAAACTTGTCTATAATCATTAAGTAACAAGGCACCGACACAGAACAAATCGAGGGCTTGGCGTGTAACAGTTGTAACTAAAAACCTATTTTGAAAACTCTGGTTTAGGGGCAATTTTGATCCCTTTGTAAACAATGCAAATTTAGGTGCCATTGCTCAGAACGAGCAATGGCACCTAAATTTCCATTATTTACCAAGAAAAATGATTTAATGCTTATAAAGACTTTATGGTGAGGTGATTAACCTTGGTAAAAAAATACAAATTTTAGTTACAACTGTTTCACGCCAAGCCCTCGAAATGTGATCTGTGAAAAATGTCTTCTCTTCCCGCTGTCTTGATTGATGAAGAAGCGATTATAGATTTTATATTCCATCAACATTAATTCATTTTGAGTTGGCATTATCGAGTTACTGTATTCTATTGGTCAGTATTGACATTCTCTGCTTGCTTATGTGATAAGATATTCAAATTCCACCAACCTTACTTAGCAACAAGTTATACTTAAATACTTAAATACTTCAAAGCATATTTCATCAATTTTGTTTCCCTTATAAAAATGCCAAAATATTTCATTTCTTAAAAGGTATTGTTAGTCAGCAAGGTAACTATTTATGTCTGTATAGTCATTTAGTTAAATACATTCCACCATTCATGTTTTACAAAATATTAGGGAAACAAAAATGATGAAATATGATTTCAAGTATTTAAGGTTGGAAGAATTTTACCCTGTATTACTTTCTACTCCATCAAACTATATTTACTATTTTACAGGGTCTCTTGAGCTTGTAGATGTCAGTAACCGATTGGAAGGATTTAAAACTCGCCCTGGAATGGAAACTTGGAAGGTATTGCTTTAATTATGGGAGGTTTTTAATATGTTTAAGGGGTTTGTCAAAGTACCCATTTGCTGTATGTTGTTTTCAATCTGATGTATATATTTTTTAACTCAAACTGAGTTCAAAGGTAGAGAAAAGTTGCGCTGCTAATCAGACATCTGTACTTTTAACCTTGTACAAATAGAGTTGATGAAGTTGTTGAATTATACATGCAAAGTTATGGAGCTTTTGTGTTAAAACCTGTTACAATGTATTTACTGAGAACAAGTCTGACTGAAAAGAGTTATGACATCTTCTTATGAGCTTATGAGTACTCGCCCTAGGAGAAGAAACATCAGGGAAAACAGTACACTATGCATATGATGGTTGGCTGTGTAAAAGCCCTATTACTGGGCAACACAGTGAAAGACCTACCACATGCTTTTATAGGATGTTCGGCAGAAGAGCAGATCTCACAGGCTGGACATATCTGTGCAATGTACCAACATCACAGAATGGCTATTCTCCAATCAATGGTTCAGACAGCTAGCAGTTTAAAGGAAATTCATTGGACACCCTGCGCTTGACCATTGTCTATAATATTGGATTTGAAAGGATTGCATTGTCAGAATGACTTCAGGTTCTCTTTTGATAGTAAGGATAAAGAGGTGAATGCAGTGTCTTAATCTAGAATTAAAAAACAAGGGGGGAATTTTATTAACAAATTGAGGTATTTTTCCTTCTTTGTCTATGTAAAAAAAATCCCCCCTTTCATACAAATTTACTCCTAAATTGGACATTGTGGATGTTATAAGACCTTTTTTAGAGGTGCAGAACAATGCGAGTGTCAATGTATGAACTCTCAATATATGTTGGGTTCCTGATTTATCATACCCCTGAAGATGACGCAGTGAACAATTCTGTGTACTTATAGAAAATTATTCAGGAATACAAAATAGATACTCAAAATTGAATATCCCAACTATCAAGTCTTAACTTATTGTTGTTTATTTTCTAGTACATCCTGTATGTATAGTCATCAGTGTCAAGTTTTGGATTGGGAAAGGTAATCTGGTAACTGTTTGCTTTAGTCTGTATAAATTTGATTGTTGCATGATGGGATACATAACAAAGTCAGTTGGCTATTTACTTTTATGTAAACTGCCCTTGTTATGAATTCATCTTGTGACAGTTTGATGTACATGGACCATAGTAAATCAATTTTGTTTCTCAAAATTTTAAATTAACCCTTTCAGATACAGAGGCTTTTTGACGCTTCTGCAGCAGTCGAGGTTTAAAAAGCATTGTGACAAAAGGGAAAATTGCCCATAATGAGCAATTTCTAATTTTGCCGCTATGTATTCAACTTTATTCAATAATAGTTCTTTCATTTATAGAGAGTTTTCGTCAGTATTACTTAATGTTTTTGAAGTTTTCTGCTGCAGATTTGTTATATGAGGGTAAGGGTTATATGAAAACCCTGACTTTAATTCCTGTATAAAAACACAAAAATATCTTGGAATATAATTTAGTTTTTTAACATTGATTATTCTCACTTTGTACTGCTTGTTTCGTCGTTGGAAAAATTGGGGCTTGTGAAATCAACAATATAAATGCCTACACATAGGCAAAACTATAAAGACCGACCATGTCCCACCTGCCTTAATGGATGTTAAGTGACAAGTTTTTCACACAGACTGGACATTATATCTGTGCAATGTATCAACAACACAGATCGAGTTTCAGACTGGACATCATATCTGTGCAATGTATTAACAACACAGATGGAAGTTTCAGGCTGGGCATGATTTCTGTGCAATGTATCAACAACACAGATGGAGTTCCACACTGGACATGATTTCTGTGTAATATATTAACAACACAGACCGAAGTTCCAGGCTGGCCATGATTTCTGTGCAATGTATTAACAACACAGTTGGATTTCCTGCAATCTATGGTTGGATCAACAGCATTTACTTGGAATCTTTTAACCAGAAAACAACATGAAGCTTAATATATAGAGGCTGGAAATGTTTGAAGACACAAGAGATGTTTTTTTTTTTCAAGTGGTAAAATACTGAAGTGGTAAATTCAAGTGAAGATACTTATACAAGGCAGTATTTTTACGCTGATTTTCTGTGACAAAACTCCAGGCAGGGTGATAACGTCGGTTGTTAAATACTGAATTGATGTATCACAATCTGCTCTGGGGCTCAACAAGAAAGATGTACCACCATTCTTCTGGAATTATATTGAGGGTTCCGGACTCATCCTACCCTAACTGGCAACATAAGGCTTAAAGGATAATAAAAAAGTACTTGTTACAAAGTTACTTATATTTTTTTGTTATTTTTTGTTTATTTTCTAGTAGATCCTGTATATGTCGTCATGAAAATCGACTTAGCAAGTGTCAAAGGTAAATTTGCCTATCTTTGTTAACATTTTACAGTTAAAAGTGTCATGAAAACATTTTATCACTAATGGGTTTACGCATTTATGTCTGCTGTTTGTTGTTACAGTAAGTTAATTGTTTTTGAAAAGTGAGGGGAGACGGGGGAATATAGGGTTGTCTGTAACAACATTTTGTGTTGCACATATCTCCAACATTATAAACCAGAAGAGTCACCACACATTACAGGAATGTTCACCAGCATGGTATGTTGTGCACCTGGGGATGTGATTGTTGTCTTTGCCAAATATGTTATTGCCCTTGAATTACTTAAAATAGTATTGCAAATCTTTTTTATATCCTCTTTCTTTTGAACTATTAACAATTATCCTAGGTTTAAAAATTATTTATTGTAGAATCTACAAGACAATTTTTGGGGAGGAAATTATTGCAAATCTTTTTTGTGTCATTTTGCATTTGAACTATAAACATTTATGCCAACTCCTAGATAGAACCTCATTTTGTAAATGACTTTGTATGACGTTTTTTGGAAAGAAATTTATCATTTTGTTAAAACCTCATATGCATTTCACGGGGTATGAAACAATAAAAAAAAAATGCTGTACCCATGCTGCAATAGTTTGTAGCCTTTCTCTATCAAAATGTTTTATCCCATTTAAACTTTTCTCACAAACAGATGCTTTCTGACTCGTCTGCAGCAGACACCTTTTAAAAACATTGTGGCAATTCCTCCTTTTTCCACAATGTAAAATCATTGAGGCCAAAGGAGAAATTGCTCATCAATGTTTTCAAAAGTCATCTGCTGCTATTGTGTCAAAATGCGTCTGCAGGTAGGGAAGTGTTAATGTGTTGCCACCTTTATTAATGATGTGGTACATACATTTTAAAAACATCTTATGAAGCTTATTTTACCCTTTCCCTCATATAGACGCTTTCAGACGCCTCTGCAGCAGACAGCTTTTTGAAAACATAGTGACAAAAGAAGAAATTGCTCAAAACAAGCAATTTCTCTTTTTGCCACAATGTTTTCCACTTTTAGTCATAGGTTATCCATTCAATTATAGAGATTTTTTATTTTTTGACAAAATATGTTCAAAGTCATCTGCTGCAGAATTGTCGTATGAGGGAAAGGGTTAAATTGCAAAATGAAATATGGTTATCTTCTGTGTTCTCTGTTTTAGAAGCATTTGTATTTACACCATGTATAAACCTTTCTCAAATGCAAATACATGTTGATGCGTCTGCAGCATATGCAGCCCAGATGCTTTCAAAGTCGTCTGCTACAGTTCATATAGAATTTTTCTAATACATCTGCAGCAGACGAGTTTTGAAGAAATTGTGTTTTGGCAAAATGAGATTTCTCCTTTTGCCACAATATTTTTAAACTTTTTTCAGTAATTATACCTTCCTTTATAGTTATTCTATATTTCTGTATAGAGGATTTCAAAGTTGTCTGCTACATATTTGTTTTATGTGGCAAAGGAATAAGCATTCATCTCTTCCTTGTGGTATCAGGATCTTAACCCTTTTCCTCATATAGACGCTTTCTGACGCCTCTGCAGCAGACGGCTTTTTGAAAACATAGTGACAAAAGAAGAAATTGCACAAAACGTGCAATTTCTCCTTTTGCCACAATGTTTTTCACTTTTTGTCAATAGGTTATCCATTCAATTATGGCGATATTCTATTTTTGGACAAAATACGTTCAAAGTCGTCTGCTGCAGAATTGCTGTATGAGGGAAAGGGTTAAAGTTGTATGTGGAACCTTATATCTATCATGTCATTTGGAGCATCACTTAGCAATGGTCCCTGGCCAGTAACCTTTGGGTTGGATCAGTTTTATATGCTATAACAATACATTAAGTATTTTGGGACTAGAGAATTTTAAAAGTTAATTTCCATGCCTGTGTGCCAAATTGTATTACTTTTGATTGTCACTTTTGGGCTATGCATGTTTGTGTTGCCTCTATTTGCAGGGTAACACATAGGAAACATGTCCCAATTGTCTGTCGTGTCTTTAACTTACAGACATATTGGAAGGTGACACATATGACCCTTCAAACAGTCTGCTATGCTATAACAGAGGTTTATTGACCCTTTCCCTAATACAACGAATCTGGAACAGATGGCGTCAGAAAAACAAGCAAAGTTATGGATTTTTTTTTTATAAATGAAATTATAATTATGGAATAGAGTGGTAAATATTGTGACAAAAGGATAAATTGTTCATCTTTTGCCACATTGTTTTCAAAAGTTTTCTTCAACGAATGCCTCAATATGTGTTTGTAAGTGGAAAAGGGTTAGTAGTGTTTGGCGTATTGCTAGTTTGTATTACACATGGGCCATTTATTACAATTCTAGTTGAGTAATCCAGGAATGGTGTTCTATCAAGACTACACCACCTGTCCAGCTTGGTTCAAGAAGGATCATGAACGATCCCTGTTTCCCCCAACCTCTGAGGAGATGGAAAAGTTTCAACTCAATAAATGGTGAGTGGATGCAGACCTGTGTTCTGTCTTTATATGTTATTAAAACCTTTCCAACATAGAACAAATCTGCAGCAGATGACTTAATTTATGGAAACTCTAATACGCAAAGTTTTATTATTGAAAGGAATCTGCTGTGGTCGAGTGGTTAGCGTCGGGGATTTCGAAACTGGGTGTCCCGGGTTCGAGCCCCAGTCGCGGCACTACGGTCATGGTGGAGTGCCCTTAGGCAAGGCACATTTTCTAGCCTAGTACTGGTTTGTTTACCCAGGGATCATGAATAATTAAATTTAATTGCGCGCTAAATGACCTTAGCTGTCGATGCGCCATAAAACAATATACATTCATTCATTTATTATTGAAAAGAGTTGAAAATATTTTGGCAAAGGGAGAAATTGCTCATCATGAGCAATTTTTCCTTTTGCCAAAATGTTTCCAAAAGTTGTCTACTGCAGATGTGTCAGAATGCCTCTACAGGTGGGAAAGGGTTAATTAAACATTTACAGCAGGTGACTATTGAAACAATGTGGAATACAGAAATATCTCGTTTTTATATCAAATTATATATTGTTAATAAGTCTATTAATACCCTACAGCTCTCGATAAGTGGCATTTTTCATGTTCTAAAATCCTTATTTGGCATTCAAACCCTATATTGTGGTTACTCAAAAGAATCGTCTCAATGAGACAATTATTTTAATACCCACAACATAGGATTTGGTTGAGTAATAAGAGAAATATTGTGGGTAAAAGACCTGTTCACTCCCTCTTATCTAGTCCTCTGATCCTATTTCAGCATGCGCATATTGCCACATGATAACAACACAAGTGGTGCTTTCTATGCTGTGTTGACAAAGACCTCGCCATTACCAGAGCTATCAGATAAGGAAACAGAATCTGAAGAAACTGTAATGGAAACAGGCACTGTTGCTGATAGTAAAAAGAAAGTTGGAGGGAGTAAAGAAGGTAATGTTTCAGAGGAGAAAGTCTTAACACCCTTCCCTCATACCACGAATCAGCAGCAGACGACTTTGAAAACGTACCTGAAAACTCTTGGGAACTCCCTATAGATGAAAGTACAATAATGACATTAATACAAAGCAATTTATTCTTTTGTCGCCATGTTTTCAAAAAGCTGTATGAAGTCAAAAGGTCTATATATGAGGGAAAGGGTTAACACCATTTCCACCATGCAACAAATCTGCCAAAGGCAACCTTTGAAAATATCTACGTACAAATATAGAAAATCTGGCTGGTCTCCGGATTAATAGACCAGTAGTACGAGTAACTTACCAAGAAAAAGCTGTTATACAACAGAAAAATTGTTCAAAGCGGCGTAAAACGCCAAACAATAAATAAATAGAAAATCTCAATAAATTAAAGTGTAAATACTGAATACAGTTGAAACATTGTGGCAATAGAAATTTGTTACAATGTTTTGAAAAGACAGCTGCTGATGCATCGAAATGAGTCCGCAGATTGGAAAGGGGGGTTAAGACATGCGATAATGACTTGTTCCTTGTTTGTGCGTAGGACTTGCATCTGCATGAGTTGAGCTGCAAAAGCTCAGTCTGTAATAATATGGACTATTGGTCCATGAGTTCAATTTCCCGTGAGAGTAATAGTAATCTTTGTGACTAGGATCAATTGTCTTCAAAAAATGACCTTAACCCTTTCCCTCATATAGACGCTTTCTGACGCCTCTGCAGCAGACGGCTTTTTGAAAACATAGTGACAAAAGAAGAAATTGCACAAAACGTGCAATTTCTCCTTTTGCCACAATGTTTTCCACTTTTTGTCATAGGTTATCCATTCAATTATGGAGATTTTCTTTGTTTTAACAAAAAACGTTTAAAGTTGTCTGCTGCAGAATTGTCGTATGAGGGAAAGGGTCAAAGTCTATGTGGGAAGTTGGCCAGTTACCTGGGAAGAATGTTGCCTGGAGCACTGGTGCATGGTTAGGTGCACTTCCTTCCACGCCGTAAATAAAATAATATTGAAATCAATTCATCAAACAACATCTGCCTGATGACTTCATGTTAACAACTTAAATCATTTTGAGGCAGTAGATATTTTCAAATATGTCTGCTGCAGATTTGTATTAAGTGGGAAATGGTTTACCCCAAAAGTTAGCATGATGTGTTTGAAATACTGTATATATTTGTGTTATTTCAACAAAATTTAAATGAAATATCTGCATTTTTTTCTCAAAACTGCTTAATTAAGTTAAGCTTGGCATAGTTGCAACATATAAGCAGGCCACACATGTCTTTATTAGAACACCCTTGATCATCTAGAAATTGCATCTAAGATCTTTAAACATAGACAAACAGTAAACTTGTCTTAGACTGCATGTACACAATGTCACCTGAGGGATCAGTATGCATATGTCATAAGACCTGCGTTTTTTGTGTGATATGGCCAAAGATCCAGATAAGGAGGGGTATTCAGCTCTTTTTCTCACAATTTCTCTCTTATTATTAAAGCAAATCCTATGTTGTGGGTACTCAATAGAATCGTCTCAATGAGACGATTCTTTTGAGTACCAACAACATAGGGTGAGAGGATCAAATAAGGATTTTATAACATGCAAAACGCCCCTGATATAGAGCTCTGATATGGCTCATTTGTTTAAATTTTCACACATGCACTAAATCTGCAGTTGATAACATGGTGGCAAAATTCCTATGTTGCAAATGCATCTAAATGAGTCTACAAATGGTCTACAGATGGTAAAGGGTTAAACTAGAGAAGCCTTTGATCAGACTGGTTGGTTTTCCAGTATCATATAAGATTATAGCCAACTTGCAGGATTGCTAGATATTTATAGTGCAATTTTGTCTTTCCCATAGGGAATTAATTTGAAGCAGGCAAATTTGAAGGAATCTAAAGGATAACTTGGGAAAACTCTTTAAATACAAGTACAATTTTAGACTGTGGTAAAAAACATTGTGAGAAAAGGTAAAAGTGCTCATTACCATACAATTTGAGACTATAGTAGAAAACATTGTGAGAAATTGTAAAATTGCTCCTTTCCACAATGTTTTCAAAATACATGTATATCTGATGCAGATTCACTAAATGTAGCTGCAGGTGGAAACGTATTAACCCTTTCCCTCATATAAACGCTTTCTGACGCCTCTGCAGCAGATGGCTTTTTGAAAACATAGTGACAAAAGAAGAAATTGCACAAAACGTGCAATTTCTCCTTTTGCCACAATGTTTTCCACTTTTTGTCATAGGTTATCCATTCAATTATAGAGATTTTCTATTTTTTGTCAATCTATGTTCAAAGTCGTCTGCTGCAGAATTGTCGTATGAGGGAAAGGGTTAAACGCTTTTCACAGGTGTCAGAAAGCTTGTGTCTGTGGGAAAGTGCTAAGATATAACTTATGTAAAGGTGAAGTTAATATTGACAAAAGAAAAACTTTTGTAGACAAAATGGCAGAGAAAAAGAAAGAGGAACAGAGAAAACAGAAGCAGAAAGAGGAACAGAGAAAAAAGCAAAAGAAGAAGCCTTTAGAGTTTGAGACGTTTATGACAGTCACCGAGATTGACTGGGAAACTGAGGTCATAGACACCGATTTGACGACCTACAAGGAAACAGAAACAACAAAATATAGACAACCTGGGTTAAAACTTGCCAAATCGTAAGTATCCCTGCACAATACTGACCTGATCCTGACCTTTGTGCAAAGATGAAGTTCATCTTATATTTCGCTCATCTGTTTTTCGAAGAAAAAAGGTTGGGCTATTATGATACCCTTCGGGTCGTCACAAAACTTTAATCTTACCTCATAACTCTGAAACTGTTCCTCATTTTCAAATGAACTTAGTACACATGTTCCTAGGAACAATACGGATGTCAATACAAAGTCACTTAACTCTTGCTTTAATAACTATTCAGTTATGCCCCTTTTCCGACTTAGACAAAAAAAAAAACACCAGATGAGCGATGGCGTTCTTTCCACGATGCTCTTGTTATGACCCCCATCCCAAAATAGAATATGGCGGGGTATAGTGTGACCATTGATTGTAAACATGTATATCCATTCACAACAACATTTTCTTTAGCACTTTTATTTGTTTCTCATACAAAGGTTCAGTGTCAAGGGTTTCACCAACACAAATCAAAGGTCAAGATCACATTTGCTATTACATGTCATAGCCCTCACACTTGGTTAATTGGTGAAGTTTTAGGCCATACTTACTATAAATAGTGTATACAAAACAATATCACCTATTATTTTCAGCTTTGCTCAGAATTCCTTCAAAAACTAGGGGGGGGTTAATGTTAAGGGAATTCACCAAACAAGGTCAAAAGGCAAGGTCACAGTTATTGATAGCCTTCCATGTCATCACTCTAGCACTTACTTTCATTTATTGGTGAAGAAACCAAATCCTCTTCCAAGCAATTTTGTTTTTATGTAGACTTTTTGATAATTCATGCATCCATGTACATAGCCTATATATACCTATAACTTCATGAACTTTTAAGGCTTGGTGCATTCGTGTCTTATACATGTTTATTTGTTTTTTTGGAAAATTTATAATGATGAGACAATTTAATTTTAATGAATATATTTTTACGCCGTACTAACATTTGTTTTGCACGATGGTCAGTTTCTGGTTAATATTGTAAGTTTATATGAAATATTTTCCCTTATAAAAAAATAACAACCAAAAAACCTATTCTTTTGTCTGAGCATCATCAATATACCCCACTTAAATTTTTTATCAAAGCATAATTAATACATTGTTAAAAGAAGTAATTACATGAAAATAGGAAACTTTTCTTTTACCAAGGTATTTGTCAAAGAGTGAACTATTCAGCAAGTAAACAGCAACATGATTTTTTATCAAACTTTGATGCTTACTTAAATAACATGCAGATAGTTGATATATTAACTATTTACTTGTCTATTTTGGTTAGTAATAGTTGTTTATCTATTTGTTTGACCCTTTCCCACATACAAGAAATCTGTTTAATCATTGAATGGAGTTGAAAAGATAGTGGCAAAAGGAGAAAATGCTCATTTTGAGCAATTTCTCTGTTTGCCACAATGTTTTCAAAATTTGTCTGCCGCAGAGGAGTCAGAAAACGTCTATATATGGGAATATTGACAAATCTGTAGAACGAATCCATGAATTTGAACCTATTTTGATCCTTTCAGTATGTTGCATCTTATTTCAATGAAACATACAGGTGCAAAATGCCCTAAAGCATGAAAATTATGTTTAGCGTCATTTTGACCCTCAGAATTAATTTGGTGTTCTACATGATACATCAGGGGTACTGGGCCGAGTCTACACATCTTGCAGAACGGAAGGTTGGACAGCACGCATTAAATTCAACAAATCCTTTCTTCATCCTTTCTTCACTGTTATTTGTCACGGTCTTATCAAAATGTCAAAAACATGTGTCACACTTAGTTTTAGTGCATGCGTTTTCTTCACAAACATTACCAACAACACAATAGTTATGATCAATAACAACATTAAATCTGTATTTCAGGTCCGGTATATTCCTATTTAACTCCCTTTTTGCAAATCTACCTCGCCGATAATGTTTATTTTTTATCATTCTCCCATGTTGGATTTCCGATGTGACGGCACGGCACGCGTGGAAATACCTTGTAGTTACTTTATTTACTATCTGCATGTGGAAAAGCATTAACATGTAGAATTGATATTGGTATACAATGAGTTTGTTTGCTTGATTCTTTTTCCAGAAGTTCAAAGTCCTGGTATGGCGATAAATCAGACTTTTTGTTCTCACGTTATGAAGATGTAGATTTGGAATCGCCAGCATGGCACTTTCTCAGGTAGGCAAATCATTATAATACGATTATTGTTTTGTGTCAGGTACGTGAATCACTACCCATTAAAATCTCCATAAATCATAAAAAAGGTTAATAAGAGTGATCTCATTTCCTCTAATTTAGTAAAAAGGAATAGATTTTGTTTTGGACAATCTTTTATAACATTTCAGGACAAGGAAAATTTCTCAATTTGAGCAACAGAACACTTTCAGTTCACAGTTGATATAACCATAACAGCTGATCCCATAGTTTCAAAATCCATTAACCCTTTCCAACATACAACACTTCTGCAGCAGACAACTTTGAAAACATACACGAAATTGTTTGGAAACTCCCTTTAAATGAAAGTACAATAATTAAATAAGAGTTGAAAACATGGTGACAAAAGGAGAAATTGCTCGTTTTGAGCAATTTCTTCTTTTGTCGCCATGTTTTCAAAAAGCTGTCTGATGCAGAGGCGTCAAAAAGCGTCTATATGAGGGAAAGAGTTAATCAGTTAGAGGGGCAAATTGTGACATTTGTATGACATAAATGAAATGGCATTATATACAAACATATCAATTATAACTGTCAGAGCAACAAGAGTGCCTGGAGGTGTGCATGTGTCATGTTCCGAGAACAAGCTGCTATATTGTAGTTTTCAACCGTTTTCCACATTATTTCAGTTGTATTACTTGAATAGGTTCCGGATGCTAACCACTTGGCCAAAGCAGATTCCTCCTTCCGAGAACAAATTCATATAATCAAATAACCGTATCCCACATCAAACAAATCTGAAGCAGACCACTTTGAAAACATGTAATCAAAAGTATTAATAACTGTGAATGAATGTATAATTATTAAATAAAGTCTTAAATATTGTGGCAAAAGGAAAGATCAATCATTCTTATCAGCAGCTCAATCTTCTTCTTATTCAACAATGTTTTAAATCTGCTGCAAATGAGTCAACCCATTACTTCACATGACTTTTCATCAAAGGTCGTCAATCATCAGACAAACAATTTCAACAATCTAGAAAACTGAAATATTTATATTGGAAAAAGAGTTGAAAATATTGCAATAATAATGAAATTTCTTGTTTTGAGCAATGTTTTCAAAAGTCGTCTGCAACAGCAGGCGTCAAATGTCGTCAGTGTGAAGTATGGGTTAATTTGCTGCAAATGAGTCAAAATGTGTCTGCATGTTGGAGAGGTTTAACCCTTTCCCTCATACGACAATTCTGCAGTAGACGACTTTGAACATATTTTGTCAAATAATGGAAAATCTCTAGAATTGAATGGATAACCTATGACTAAAAGTGGAAAACATTGTGACAAAAGGAGAAATTGCACGTTTTGTGCAATTTCTTCTTTTGTTACTATTTTTTCAAAAAGCCGTCTGCTGCAGAAGCGTCAGAAAGCGTCTATATGAGGGAAAGGGTTAAGTAAAGGTATGGTTGACAGACAGTGTAACTCTACCTAGAGAAGGTGGCTAACGTTGTCCATATTTTACACTTCAGTAATAGTTTTGGCCTTAAGGTGGACGATCCAGAAGGATGTTTAATGGCTTGGACACATTATTTGAAAGGGACCCAATATTTCTACACTGTACCTCTTGTTAAAAAGATTGTGCTATGTAACCAACCTCATTTTGTAAGTATGATTTGAGACCATAGATACCATCCTTGCCATATTTGCATGATCCAGTACTGTTCGAGATCAACCTATGCATCATCCATGTACAGTCAAACCTGTGTTTAAAGACCACCCATGGGAAGTGAACAATCTGGTCTCTGGTCACAGGTGATCTTTAATTACAGGGTCATATAATGATATATACAGAAAATGATAACTTGGGAACCTAAAAGTATGGTCGCTACAGACAGGGAATTGCTATTCCAAGGTGATCTTAAGCACACATTTGTCTGAAGTTTGATCAGGCTCTGCTCTGTTTGCTTATAAGTCGTAAAAGTTTTCAAGAAACTTAATCTTCACCTGTTATAAATATGCTATGGTTGGTTTTTCCCGAGTACTGCTTATTTATAAAATGATAACTCTGAATCCTTTCCTTTCATAACTCTTTCCTGCAGACAACAGATCTGCAGTAGACGACCTTAAAAACATCAAGGCAATCATAAGAAAAATATCTATAAATGAAAATAATATTATTAGAGAGAGTTGAAAACCTTGTGGTAAAAGGAGAAATTGCTAATTATGAGTGTTTTCAAAATGTCTTCTGCTGCAGATGCATGGATAGATAAAATTTATCTAGGATTCTAATCTGCATCCTAAACATCTCACCTATGTATATGAATTCTGTTAATTGGATACATTAATTAACCCTTTCCCTCATATAAACGCTTTCTGATGCCCTGCAGCAGACGGCTATTTGAAAACATAGTGACAAAAGAAGAAATTGCACAAAACGTGCAATTTCTCCCTTTGCCACAATAATTTCCACTTTTAGTCATAGGTTATCCATTCAATTATAAAGATTTTCTATTTTTTGGCAAAACATGTTCAAAATCGTCTTCTGCAGAATTGTCATATTCATGAGGGAAAGGGTTAAAGTGTGTTTCCTCAATAAATCAGAGCTTAGATTTCGTTATTATTATAGATGTATATAGTTTTATCACATAAATACCCTTATTTTCAAGTTGAGAACAAATCACGGAACAACGATATCCAACATGTGTGATAACAAAAACACGTCATACACGCGACTACTGATGACGTCATTTTGACCTTTATCTTTATTATGTTTATTTTTAAGTTGTTAAATTTTACACATTGAAAAATGCAATAATATGTTATTTTGAATAAATAACGAGTCTTAATTGTTTAAAACATTGTTGTTTTTTTTCTTCTTATTCAAAAATGATGAGGACTACTTTTTTATGCGGTGAATCACAAGTTCTCATGAAGAATAGGTTATTCCGTCTTTGTTTTGATGTTGTCAATATTTTTCATTAAAACACACTGTTTAGGTGATAAAAAGAATCCATCACTTTTTTTTCTTTGGAGAAGATTTCTTAAATTCGTCTCGAAAAAGAGAGTTATTAACCTCGCCAAGAGGCTCGGTTAATAACCGTCTTTTTCTAGACTCATTTAAGAAATCTTGATCTCAAAAGAAAACTCATGATGGATCCTATATATCTTATCCTCGTGACTACCCTTATGAAAAGATAAACATTGGTAAGATAATAAGCAGTAGAATAATCTAGCCTGGTGTCTTTTTGACAGCTCTTGTTTATTACAGTGTGCGTGTGGAGAAATTGGTCATAATGAGCAATTTCTCCTTTGGCTAGAATGTATTTCACTCTAATTATTATATTTTGATTAAAAATTTTGTTGTATGTGAGAAAGGATTAATATATCCTATGATTTAAACTTATTAATTTTACCAAATATAGATAACATCTTCTGCTAAAAAATACTTGTATTTATACATAATATATAGGGAATATTAAACCTGATATCGCTACTGTCACATAATATTATTATATCCCTTTCCCTCATATAGACGCTTTCTGACGCCTCTGCAGCAGACAGCTTTTTGAAAACATAGTGACAAAAGAAGTAATTGCACAAAACGTGCAATTTCTTCTTTTGCCACAATGTTTTCAACTTTTAGTCATAGGTTATCCATCCAATTATAGAGATTTTCTATGTTTTGACAAAATACGTTCAAAGTCGTCTGCTGCAGAATTGTTGTATGAGGGAAAGGGATAACCTAAGACAGAAAAAATATACAAAATTCTATATTGTAGATAAAGAAATAACTAAATTTACACATAAAAAAAATTATAAATGTGTTTAGCACGTCCCACTACCTCATTTTGATGACGTGAATTCATACTTCAATGACGTCACAACGATTTCAGTGACGTACTATTACCATTTTTTGTACTAGGTCAAATACAGAATTTTAATCTGTGGTGTTTGAACTGCGCATGACCATCTGCATGTATTTGTGCAGATATAAAGTAAAATAAGATATACCCTGATAGTGAAGTAATCAATCAATATATCAACTAAAGCTATAGTTATGATTGTATTTCATATTTTACAGCAAAAGACAGCTGGTTTTGCAGCCGGACTTTTCCTGATTCAAGCTACAGAGGTAGAGGGAACTGATAGGCCTGTTCAGGTTAGTGTTCTGAGATCTGTTGTGGGGTGTGTCAAATCATTTTTATGCTTGTAACCCTTTCCCACATACAGAAGCTTTCTGGCACCTTTGCTGCAAACGACATTTGCTGCAGACGACATTTGAAAATATTGTGACAAAAGGTGAAATTGCTCAAAATTAGCAATGTCTACATTTGCCACAATGTTTTCAACTCTTTACAACTATCAAACTTTCCCGTATAGAGACATTCCATAATTTTGCTTGGATGTTTTCAAAGATGTCTGCTGCAGATGTGTTGTATATGGGAAAGGGTTAACTCTTCTATGACTTTTTATACATCTTTGGCAGATGAATTTACCTTTCCCACATACAACACATCTGCAGCAGACATTTAAGATCTAGGTAAAAAATATTAAAAATATATTTAAACAACAGTTTTATTATTGGAAAAAACCGAAAACATTGTGGCCAAAGGCATAATTGTTCATGATGTCACAATATTTCCAAAAGATCTGCTGCAGATGTGTTAAAATTGAATAATTGATAAAGGAATAAGGGGAAATGGGTTATTTAAGTCATAAGAAATTGCAAATGTTGACACTATTACTGGTTTTCTCATAAACCAGCTTCAAAATAATTGAACTTTTCAATAGATAAAAGGTTTTGTGAAGTTTCAATCCAGACATGCATTTCCAGGGTCTGATCAGTGTTTCTAATACATTCCCAAAGTCTGATCATTGTTTCTGATACATTCACAAAGTCTGGTCATTGTTTCTAATTCATTCTCAAAGTCTGATCAATGTTTCTGATACATTCACAAAGTCTGATCAGTGTTTAAACTACATTCTCAATGTAAGATCACTGTTTCTAATACATTCACAAAGTCTGATCAGTGTTTCTAATACATTCACAAAGTCTGATCAGTGTTTAGACTACATTCTCAACGTCTGATCAGTGTTTCTGATACATTCACAAAGTCTGATCAGTGTTTAAACTACATTCTCAATGTCTGGTCAGTGTTTCAAAGACTGGTCAGTAATAGATGGTCGTTTAACCTTTCCCACATACAATAAATCTGCAGCAGACAAATTTGCACACATCTAGGTAAAAAGATGGAAAAGTGTAATTATTGAAGAGTTGAAAACATTGTTTTTAAAAGTCATCTGATGCAGATGCCTCAAATCACATCTGTAAATGTTAACCCTTTCCCTCATACAACATTTCTGCAGCAGACGATAACCAGTGACAAAAAGTGGAAAACATTGTGGCAAAAGGAGAAATTGCACGTTCTGTTTTCAAAAAGCCGTCTGCTGCAGAGGCGTCAGAAAGCGTCTATATGAGGTAAAGGGTTAAAGTGTAAATGACTGTTCACAAATGCCGTCCTTTCCTATGTCAAGGCTGAGTTAAAATTGATTCCACATGTTAATTCCTTATTCCGTAAGATTCAATGAGTTTGGGGGTAAAATGAGGAACTAATTTTAAGCCAATCCCACACCATTTAGACACTTCTTTAAAATGCCTTTGCCGAAGACGACTTTATAAAACATTAAGACAAAAGAAGAAATTGCTCAAAATAAACAGTTATTACTTTTGCCACAATGCTTTCAACTCTTCTCAGTAATTACTAGGGCTGTAGCGATAGTTCAAACTATCGATATATTGCAATAGTGACAAGGGCAATAGTAATGCATCGATTGTAAAACTGAAGATCAATAACTATCGCAATAGTGGTTGGAACTATCAATAGTATTGGTTCATGTACATGAGTACATTGAATCTAAATATGCAGATATGCTTTTATTTCTTAGAAAAGACCATGTTACTTGTCTGTTAACAAATTTTGTTGCCTGAAAAGTAATAACTGTTCTTATTTATGTGTAAGCTGGAAAATTAAGTTCTTTTTGAGAGCAAAGGGTTTCTTTTTAAGTTTTTAAAATAAAATGCTCTTTTTGATACTTTTATTCCTTGTAATTAGACTTCAGAAAAGTTATTTGTTTAAAGTTCAATAAAAGCAATAGTATTGCAATGCATCACAATATTAGTTGTGCAATAGTTTAACTATTGCAATGGTACTTTCTGAAAATCAATACTATCGCAATAGTGATTTTTGGGCTCAATAGTCACCCCTAGTAATTACACACATTTTGTCTGCTACAAATTTGTGTTAAGTGGGGAAGTGTTAATTAGCTTAATAACAGCCATAATACAATCAAACCTGTGCTAAAGACCATTTTTGTCTAGGGCAACCAGACTTTTAATTTTCTAATTACTTATTTTCTGCATAAAAGAACTTGCAATTAAAGACCTCCTTTGAACAAAGACCATATTGTTCTGTTCCCATTGGTGGTCTCTACACACAGGTTGGCCTGTACTTT
This sequence comes from Serripes groenlandicus, assembly GCA_031761405.1. Taxonomy (NCBI): domain Eukaryota; kingdom Metazoa; phylum Mollusca; class Bivalvia; order Cardiida; family Cardiidae; genus Serripes; species Serripes groenlandicus. The sequence continues at coordinate 47,895,435 of JASEVX010000010.1, read as the reverse complement.
GATGAGTTTCTGTATAAATGCTTACTCACTATTTTCAGCCCCAGTTGCCTATGGTTTTAAATGTGAAGAAGCGAGTAGTACAGGCGACAAAGAGTGATCTGATCACACTTCTATCGGAAGAGACTGTCCATATGTCCGCCTTGTCAGAGACTGCACAGCAGGAATTAAAATCCCTTGGTACAGAAATTTTATTGGATTTCAATATTATTATCACACTTCAACTATTTATGCTATAAAACCTTTCTATCATACAGGAACTATTGTATGCCTTTTACCACAATGTTTTTAGCTCAGTCCTGAGCTTTGCTCAAGATGAGTAATTGTGATTGCCTTTTGTCCGGCGTGTGTCGTGCGTCAACTTCTTCTTCTCAGTAACCAGTAGGTCAATTGGGATGAAACTTCACAGAAAGCATCCTCTCAATGACCCTACCAGCTTTCCTTCAGATTTTTGTGATCCATGCAGAATTATGGTTTCCATGGCAACAAAATGAAAAAAACTTCAAAATACTTTTTCTCCAAAACTGGTTGGCAGATTTTCAAATAATTTTGTAGAAATGTTCCTTGGATGACCCTCTATCAGATTCCTTCAAGCCATGTTGATTGGGGTAGAAAAACATGACTGCCAGGGGGGCGGGCCTATTTTGCCTTATATGGCTATAGTGAAAACTTAAAAAATCTTCTCCTCCAAAAGTGTCAGGCCGATTTTCAAATAATTTTGTAGAAATATGTTCCTTGGATGACCATCTATCAGATTCCTTCAAGCCATGTTGATTGGTTGAAAAATATGGCCACAAGGGGACGGCTATTTTGCCTTTTATGGCTATAGTGAAAACTTAAAATATCCTCTCCTCGAAAGTGTCTGGCCGATTTTCAAATAATTTTGCAGAAACATTCCTTGGGTGACTCTCTACAAGATTCTTTTAAGCCATGGTGGTTGGTAAAAAAGATTGCGACCAGGGGGCAGGGCTGTTTGGAGATTTGATTTTTGCCTCATGGCCGTGGAGCGATACTGGCCCTCTTGGCCCTCTTGTTTTCCATATTTCTGCCTAAATGATATCAAATTTTTCTTCTGCAGAAATTTTGTATGTGAGAAAGTGTTAACTTGTTGTATTTTTCCATTACAGATGATAAGGGGCCAATTTATTTCATCTATGAACCAAGTGGACTGTAAGTGTTGAAATTTATAGATTAACCCTTTCCCTCTTGCAGACGCATTCTGATACATCTATCGTTGATGACTAACAAAAACATTGTGGCAAAAGGAGAAACTGCTCATTATGAGCAATTTCTCCTTTTGCCACTATGTTTTCATCTTTATTCGATCAATATACTTTCGTTTATAAAGATGTTGCCTATTTTTGCAGATGTGTTTTCAAAGTTTTCTGCTTGAAAACTGCTTTAGATTTGTTGTATGTGGAAAAGGGTTAAACATATTGGCAGTAAACTTTTTACATAGATGACCTCTATGGAACATATGGAAGATATTTAATGAACCCTTTCCCACATGTAGACGCTTTCTGGAGCTTCTGCAGCAGACAGCTTTGGAAAATATTGTGGCAAAAGGAGAAATTTCTTTCTTTTGCCACAATGTTCTAAACTTGTTTCCGTAATTCACTAATTGTACCTTCATTTATAGAGATTTTTTAGATATTTTCAAAGTTGTCTGCTGTACATTTTCTGTATGTGGGAAAGGGTTAACCATTGTTCCTGTTAATGGTTGACCTTTTATTATTATCGATATTGATCGATTGGTGTTGTACGCCGCTTTCAACTTTTTTCAGCTTTTCAGCTTTTCAGCTTTTTTCAGCTCCACTGGCTGAAAGCCAGTCGAGCTTATGTCATGGCAAATTGTCTGTCGTGCGTGCGTGCGTGCGTTCGTCCGTCCGTCCGTTAACTTTTTGCTTCAAACGACTTCTCCTCCTTAATCACTTGGCCAATTGGGATGAAACTTCATAGGAAGCATCCTCTCAATGTCCACTCCTAAATTCCTTCAATTGTTTTTGAACCATGCAAAATTCTTCTCCTCCGAAAGTGTCAGGCCGATTTACAAATAATTTTATAGAACTGTTCCTTGGGTGACCCTCCTTAAGATTCCTTCAAGCCAAGTTGATTGGTCGAAAAACATGGCCGCCACGGGGTGGGGCTATTTTGCCTTATATGGCTATAGTGAAAACTTAAAAAGATCTTCTTCTCCGAATGACTGGCTGTTTTTAAAATAACTGTGTAGAAATGTTCCCAGGGTTGATTGGTCGAAAACTATGGCCACCAGGGGGCGGGGCTGTTAGAGATTTAATTTTTGCCTAATGGCCGTGGAACGATACTGGCCCTCTTGGGCCTCTTGTTCAGTTATATCACAGCATTTCCTGGGTAAATTACCAGTACTACTGGTCCATTTCTCCTGACACCAGCCAGTTAGTTGAAATGCTAACCCGCAACCCTTTTCAAAATCTTTGGTATGACCTGGTCGGGGAACAAACCCTCGACCACCTGTGGCAGACTACCATTACACCACCGAGGCGGTAGAAGGAAGGAAGCCTGTGATTTATTTTGTGGACATTTGAATGACACCAGTCACAATGTCTTTTGTCATTCATTAGAAAGCGATTAGCCGAACTGGGATTCAAACTTGCAACCAATGGATCCACAGCTTTCATCTTTACATACTGAGCTGAAATTGCCCTTACCTGAAAGATTTTTTTTGTATTGTTCTAAATAAAATGCAATACTAAATGCTTAATAGCCTTTAACCTTAAAGCAAACATTTTTCACACACAGATAAATGCTTGCCCATCTATCATTGTCATTTTTTCAAATTGACCTATTCCTTGATTGGAAATTTTTATACCCCTGCAAGTGATAATATTTTAGAGAAGAAACGTTTGCATTTGATGCAGAGGCATCACAAGTTGAGACTAAGAGGAACCATTCTCCAAACAAATAATCTGCAGCAGATGAATTTTAAACCAGATATGGAAAATCTCTTTCTTCACTTTTATTTAGAGTTTTAAATATTGCTGCAAAAAGCTCATTATGGTCAATGGCTTCCTTTTGCCACATTGTTTTCTACATTTTGCTGCTGCAGATGCGTCAAAATCTGTCTGCAAGTTAGAGAGGGTTAACTAAATATGATGACATAAGCTATTTATCCACAGGAATCCTGATCCAAAATGTCCAATGGTGCTAATGAGACATAAACTGAGGGTCTATATCCAGGACAATGCATACAATACCATAGAGAATACCAACAACCTCAGGCTGTGTGGGGTCGATACAATACAAGGTATGTCTTTAATCCTTTCCCTCATATAGACGCTTTCTGACCCCTCTGCAGCAGACAGCTTTTTGAAAACATAGTGACAAAAGAAGAAATTGCACAAAACATGCAATTTCTCCTTTTGACACAATGTTTTCCACTTTTTGTCAGAGGTTATCCATTCAATTATGGAGATTTTCTATTCTTTGACAACGTTTGTTCAAAGTCGTCTGCTGCAGAATTGCTATATTTGGGAAAGGGTTAACATTTAGTAAATTGACATAAACCCTTCCTACATAGAACAAATCTGTAGCAGAAGACTAGGCAAAAACACATAACATTTCCATAAATGTATGTATAACTATTGAAAAAGGTTGAAAAAGGTTGAAAACATTGTGCCAAAAGGAGAAATTGTTAGTTTTTCAGCAATTTCTACTAATGTCACAATGTTTTCAAAATTGAACTGCTGTAATCGTGTGAAAATGCATCCTGGTACACACATCTTTAAATGTTTCTGCAGAATACAACTTTTGAAAACAACAATTTTCTCCTTTTCCATCAATAAGTTTTCATTTCTCTATTTCAACTATAGACACAACTATTGAAATAGATAGACTAACATTCTGGAAAGAATAAGAGTATATTTCAAAACAAAACATAGATACAAAGATTATTTTTCCTTTTGCCACAATGTTTTTAATTCTATTCAATAATCATACATTCATTTATAGACATGTCCTCTGCTGCATAATTGTTGTCTATAGGTGGGAAAGGGTTAAAGTCGTTTCATGCACAAAAAATTGTATGTAGGAAAGGGTTAATGCTCCTGATCTGTTATTAATAGATGAAGAACATGAATTAGAAGAACACGGAGAACATGAGTCCGCCGAACATGAACTGCATGATAATGAACCCAACAATCAGGAAGCACAGGTTGATGAACCCAACAATCAGGAACTTATGGAAGATGATCTGTTAGATGACGAAGAGATGGAAGGGGAAGTGGTAGACGCTGAAGAGATGGAGGACGAACTCATGGGAGATGAGGTGGAGGATGAAGAAACATGAACTGAACATAGCTGTATTGACTTATAATTCATGAATTGATAAGTTGGAAGAAACATGAATTGAACATAGCATTATTGACTTCAAATTCATGATCAGTTGGATGCACAATAACCCTAGCAGACGACTTTTGAAAACAATTTCTCCTTTCATCACAATCTTTTCTTCTGTATTCCATTATTTGACTTTCAGTTTATATTTATAAAGATTTTCGAAAGCATTGGTGAAAAATAGAAATTACTCATTTTGATTAATTTCTCCTTTTTTCCACATTGTGTTCATATGTGTTGCAAAGATGTCAAGGTTAATCAGGTTAACATTTAAATATTCATTAACCGTACATGTTGTATCAATATTTGGAGTAATTGTGAACATTTTTCAATACATGTAATGGTAAAAATAATTTATCTCCATCTTATTTATTTTTTCGAAAAACATGATATTAAGTACCCTCTGCTTTGAAAACAGCTCTGGTAAAAAGTATAATGTCCGAAAAAGGGGAAATATTGTTTATATACAGAGTTGAAAATGATGCGCTTTTTGAGCAAATTATATGTCTCCTGTGATGTTTTCAAAAAATTGATTGTTGCAGATGTGGACTTCCTTCAAGCCATGTTGATTGGTCGAAAATCATGGCCACCAGGGGATGGGCTGTTTTGCCTTATTGGCTTTAATAAAAAAAAAAACATGTTCTCCTCCGAAAGTATCTCGGCATTTTCCAAATAATTTTTTAGAAATAATCCTAGGATGACCAATCTCTATCAGATTCCTTCAGGCCATATTGATTGGTTGAGAAACGTGGCCGTCAGGAGCGAGGCTGTGATGCCTTATATGGCTATTGTCAAACTTTAAAAATCTTCTCTGAAAGTATCTGGGCAATTTCCAAATAATACTCTATAAGAAATGTTCATTGGGTGACCCCTACAAGATTACTTCAAGCCATGTTGATTGGTAAATTTTTAGATCACCTAGAGCCAAAGGCTCAAGGTGAGCTATTCTGATCACTCTGTGTCCGTCGTCCGTCGTTAACTTTTAGCTTTAAACATCATCTCCTGAGCCGCAAGAACAATTTCCACCAAACATCACAGGAATGTTCCTTTGGTGGTCCTCTTTCAAAATTGTTCAAAGATTTAAATTCCATTGAGAACTTTGGTTGCTGCGGCATCAAAAAGGGGACAAAATGTCTAAACTTTAAAAATCTTCTCCTCCGAATCTGCCTGTCCGATTCAAATATAATTTTGTAGAAATGTTCCTTGGGTGACCCTCTATAAAAATTGTTCAAGCCATACTGATTGGTCGAAAAACATGGCAGTCAGGCGGCATCAGAAAAGGGGCAAAATGACAAAATTTGAAAATTCCATTTTTAGCTCTACTGGCAAAAGGCCAGAAGGGCTTATGTCGTGGTGATTTGTCCGTCGTCCGTCCGTCCGTAAACAATTTCTTGTTAACAAGATACAGTCTTCACTTTTGATTGTATCTCAACCAAACTTATACAGAAGTTAGATATCCATGAGAGCTCAGTTCCTTTCGAAAACCAGCCAGAGATCCGCCCATGCATGACTGGATTATGGCCCTTGAAATGGTCAAAATTGCTATGAAAGAGCTTGTTAACACGATACAGTCTTCACTTTTGATTGTATCTCAACCAAACTTATACAGTAGTTAGATATCCATGAGAGCTCGGTTCCTTTCGAAAACCAGCCAGATCTGCCCATGCATGACTGGATTATGGCCCTTGAAATGGTCAAAATTGCTATAATGGAGCTTGTTAACACAAGTCTTTATTTTTTATTGTATCTCAACCAAACTTATACAGTAGTTAGATATCCATGAGAGCTTGATTCCTTTCGAAAACAAGCCAGATCCGCCCCATGCATGACTGAATTATGGCCCTTGAAATTGTCAAAATTGCTATAATAGGGCTTGTTAACATGATACAGTCCTTATTTTGTATTGTATCTCAATCAAACTTATACAGTAGTTAGATATCCATGAGAGTTTGGTTCATTTCTAAAAAACGGCCAGATCTACCCATGCATGGCTGGATTATGGCCCTTGAAATTGTCAAAATTGCTATAATACAGCTTGTGAACACAATAGAGCTTCCATTTACTATCTGATCTTCACCAAACTTAGATGGTATTTGAATATTGATGACATATTGGTTCCTTTTGAAACAAGCCAGATCAATGCCAGTAGAGCATAGGCCCTCATGGGCCTCTTGTTATTAAAGTGTTTGTCTGATTTTAAGAAAATATAATACGAATCTTACTTTAATGATCCTCTGTTTAATTTGTTTAAGCCGTTTTGATTGGTTACACAATCATAGCAACCAGGCGTCATCACAAAAGGGGTAAATTGAACTTTTAGCTACACATGACAACCAACTCCTACCATTCCAATAGACCAACTTCCACAAAACATCACAGGAATGTTCCTTTGGTGGTCCTCTTTCAAATTTGTTCAAACATTTAAATTCCATTGAGAACTTTGGTTGCTGCGGCATCAGAAAGGGGACAAATGTCCAAACTTTAAAAATCTTCTCCTCCAAATCTGCCTGTCGGATTCAAATATAATTTGTTAGAAATGTTCCTTGGGTGACCCTCTATAAAAATTGTTCAAGCCATACTGATTGGTCGAAAAACATAGCAGTCAGGCAGCATCAGAAAAGGGGCAAAATGACAACATTTGAAAATTCCATTTATATAATTTGGTAGAAATGTTCCTTGGGTGACCCTGTATAAAAATTGTTCAAGCCATACTGATTGGTTGAAAAACATGGCAGTCAGGCGGCATCAGAAAAGGGGCAAAATTTGAAAATTACATTTTTATGCAAGTGTTTGTCTGATTTTAAGAAAATATAATACGAATCTTACTGTAATGATCCTCTATTTAATTTGTTTAAGCCGTTTTGATTGGTTACACAATCATATCAACCAGGCGTCGTCACAAAAGGGGTAAATTGAACCTTTAGCTACAAATGACAACCAACTCCTACCATTCCAATAGACCAATTTCCACAAAACATCACAGGAATGTTCCTTTGGTGGTCCTCTTTCAAAATTGTTCAAAGATTTAAATTCCATTGAGAACTTTGGTTGCTGCAGCATCAGAAAGTGAGAAAAATTTCCAAATTTTAAAATCCTTTTCCTCCATAATCTGCTTGTGCGATTGCAAGATAATTTGGTAGAAATGTTCCTTAAGTGACACTCTAAATAAACTGTTGAAGTCATATTGATTTCGTTGAAAAACAGGGCAGCAAGGCGGCATCAGGAAAGGTGCAAAATGACAAAAACTTTATAATTCCATTCTTATTAAAGTTCTTGTTATATTTCAAGATATAAATGGCCTTTACTGATAAGCTGTTTCTTGAGAAGTGTCCACTCCTTGCAGTTTCATTTGCACTCTTTGATCAAATTTTCCCAGATATTTGCAGTTAAATATTTGCTACTAATTTACTATCAATTAGGTGATCGATTTATGGCCATCTTGGCCCTCTTATTTTTTATTGTGGTTGGAATGACAAATCACGTTGCATTATTCAGGTGCGCGATCCAGGGCTATCATACGAGTGTACCGCAAGTTATTAAGTATTTAATTGAGTCGACGGTTTTTTTGACAAACAATGGTACATGGCGTTTTTGCGTCGCCTGTCTTTGGAGGGTGACACTTTGGGATAAAATGTCTGCCTGTCCGAGTTGATTAACGGGTTATAATGCAGGCGATATATATGTTCCTACAAATACACATGAATTTAGCAAAACCTGTAGTGTCTGGCATCCATCCTCTGCACAGGGGCGTATTTCAAGATACAGACTTCGCCTCGGCTTTTGTCACTGATAGGCCTGACCCAAGTACAGCATCGACCGATAAAAGAGGCAAATCTGTTGATATTGATACTGAACCCAATGATGCTTACAGTACCCATAAGCCAGATCAACCACTATTAGAAGAAACACACACCACTGGGGCAAGGGTGATTGAACAACGGGTCGCAGATGTTATTGTGGACAACCATTTAACAACAGTAGATCTAAATACCCAATTGAGTCGTGAATCGGGAGGATGCACGTGTTCCGGGTGATGGACATTGCTTGTTACATGCTGTAACCATAGGTCTTTCCGATGAAGGAAAAGAAAAGATAAACACTGAAAGGCTGTTTACAATGCTTGTGACTGATAACAGGCCATGTTGGTTATTATATACACTTCTCTAATGACCGTGATGTCACTGATGATGTCGATCACAGATTCATTAGATTCACAGAGTACAAAAACGACAGTGTCCAATCTAGGAGGGGGGATCGTGCTAGTTATCACATTGTTGTTAATAATTACCCCTAAATTTGTATGGAAGTTTTTTTTTTGTTTTAACATAGACAAAGAACGAAAAATGTCTCAATTGTTCGATGAAATCCCCCCATTAAGTCAAAATAGAGAAGATCTTTACAAATACAGGAACAATTATTGAACAAAGTTGTGGTCATAGGATAAATTGCTCATTATGTTTTCAAAAGTCATCTTCTTCAGGGGCATCAGACAGCGGCTATAATTATGTGGGAATCGTTACGGTAGTTTTCCAGATTTTCTTCTTTTCAAATTGGTTTGCTGCAGATTTGTTGGATTTGAGAAATGCATAAAAGTACACACAAAAACAAGTATTCAAAGACAATTGTTTGACCATATTCCATTTCAAATAGTTCTTAATCTTTTTGTAGTAGGGTGATATGCAACAATGATAAAACATACTTTCTTTAACACAGACAAATATTGACACCTACATCAGGCAAGCTCTGAAGGCAATATGACGATAAACTGCTTCTTTTCTCATGATATTATAAATTATTACTTATAAATTTCTAAGTTTTGACAGGTTTTGCAATAAAAATTGTTTATCAAAGTATAGTCAATCAAAGCGCTGAAAGCGCTGATGGTATAGGGGGCATATGTAAGTTGAAAACATATGGCATAGATCATATGGACAAACATTGTTGAAACAATGAAACAATGACCTTTAAACAAACCAAACCAAAAATGTTTGAAGCAACACATTTTGCCTGCCAATAACATATACCTCATTTGTCAAAGTTTTACCCTTTTCTTGTATAAAAAAAATATCGAAGGACAAAAGATTGACAAAAAAAACCCGAGCAGCTACCCTTAATTAAAATATTTCTAGTTCAGAAATCACTAAAGATCCATAATGTATATTGTAATCATGCTGATAAATGAAAGACGATCGAAAGCATGATAGAGTTATGTTTCTTTTGCACTGCACAATTGCAGCTCTGAGTTTCCTATACACCAAGTCTTAAATTGATATATTGGACATATATTGAGACAATAACCGAAGAAATGAAAAAATTGAGTTTACACATAAAAAACAGATTAGATTTGACGAAGTACAAAGCTTGGGGAAGCACTCATTAACGAAAAAGGGAATTTCACGGAACGCATGTGTTGCATATAATAAGTGAGAACATTGAAAGACAAAAATATACACACTCCAAACGCAGCATGCTAAATTTATGGTTATGGTAAACTGCAAATCTGTAGGTCATAAGTTACCTACAAACCAAGTTTGAAATTGATACAATGATCGTTTTCGTTATCTAGGTTATAGAAACAAATTGATTCATGTTTCAAAGCATTGTTTGAAAAGGAGGAATTGCTCATTGTCAGCAATTGCTCCGTTTGTAAATATACTTTCAACATTTGTTTGTAACTAAGTAGCTATAACGGGAACGGTTCAACCCTTTCCCGCTTACAGTCGCTTTTTGACGCATGTGCAGCAGACGGCTGCAGAATTGTTTATCATGACCCATTCCTCTTTTTCCACAAAGGTTTCAACTATATATTTTTCCCCTTGATGTAAGGCAAAATTAATTTGAAACGTGTTTGAAAGAATTGTGTGAAAAGGAGGAATTGCTCATTGTCAGCAATAGCTCCATTTTCAACAATATTTTTTAAATATTCGAACTGTTATAGTATCACGGAAAGGGTTCCGCTTCCATGGGAAGGATGTAACCATTTTCCGCCTACAGACGCATGTGCAGCAGACGACAATCGAAAACATTGTGACAAAAGGGGAAATTGCTTTTCGTAGGCAATTTCTACTTTTGCCACAATGGTTTCAACTCCTTTCAATAATTGTATTTACAGTGCTTTGCACATTTCTCTATAAGTCGACTGTTGTAAACTAATGGGGTCACAGAACGGTCGACGTTACCTCACACTACTGACATTGAGGTCAACCATAGTTCAGAGTGTGTTTCATTCATAGAAACTATTTTGTCTCATAAATTTATGCAAGCGGAGGGTTTCGTGATTCGGTCGAACCAATGAAATCGTTGAAAAGGCAGATTATAACCAATCAAAACTCGATTTTGGTGTAGGTATACACATGTGGACTGCGGTTGCAGCTTTAATCCGACTTTTCGAAAGCAGCTTCGCTATGGGATAGTGGCGAAACGCCCCTATCCCAAAAATGATATATCGGGTCACATTCTTTTTTTATATATATATTAAATGTCCTGACAAACGTATTTGAAATGAAATAACATTGAATCAGAATACATCGCTAGATAATCCTTTTCCTAACCGTCTAGCATCGGGTTATCCCCGAGTTGATCATGTCAAAATCCGAACCAATTTACATTTATGGAAAACATCCCCGAGATTGTGATCAGACCGCGCTGCTTAAAACGTGTTTTTGTAGAAATGTAGCCAAGGTTTTATATGACAGGGTTAACAAATATGGAGCTGAAAATATTTTTTCTTAATACATTTAATATCAATGTACATTTAAATCATTATGTGAGAATTTGTTTTTGATTTACAATGAAACTTTTATCAGAAATAATCTGATTTATGGTGCTTAACTCTTTCCCTCATACGGCAATTCTGCAGCAGACGACTTTGTCAAACGTATTTTGTCAAAAAATAGAAAATCTCCATAATTGAATGGATAACCTAAAAGTGGAAAACATTGTGGCAAAAGGAGATATTGCACGTTTTGTGCAATTTCTTCTTTTATCACTATGTTTTCAAAACGCCGTCTGCTGCAGAGGCGTCAGAAAGCGTCTATATGAGGGAAAGGGTTAAAACACGTTTTTGTTAAATGTTTATAACTTATTGAACTTACATTTAGTTCAAAGTAAAAAGGTTTAGTTAAATAGTATATATTGCGAACTGTTTCAACAATTTATATCATTTTACAAGTTACCTTAATAGTCATTGCTTCATAGACTACTTTTAAACCTTTCCCTCATACGACTATTCTGCAGCAGACGACTTTGAACATATTTTGTCAAAATATAGACAATCTCTAATTAAATGGATAACCTATGACTAAAAGTGGAAAACATTGTGGCAAAAGGAGAAATTGCTTGTTTTGAGCAATTTCTTCTTTTGTCACTATGTTTTCAAAAAGCCGTCTGCTGCAGAGGCGTCAGAAAGCGTCTATATGAGAGAAAGGGTTAAGTAATGTATAAAGGGAGGAGGTATAACATGCAGTAGGAAAAAAAGCAACTGTTTGTAATAAATGTTCCTGGTTCACTTCCTGTCACTATCAATATACAAGATACATGCCTACAGATAAAATTATCCACATTGCTTTGACATATTTCCTCCATAACTTTATCGTGATGATGAGGTATTTAATTAGTCAAATGGAAAAGGTGATTACCTTACTGCTTTCTTGTAATGTTGTAGTGATGTTCACCTTTTATTGCAATACATTTTAAGTCGAGTGTAACATCGGGTATTAAGATGTCGTCTGCATGAAGTATTTGGTTAACTTATCTCTTTTCATTAGATTTCTTTAAAATTGAAGTAGGTTTCTTCCTTCCTATTTTCATAGTCAATAAAAACAACTCGCAGTTTAAATTCTATTTGATGTGTAGTTGATGACCATGTTATTTTTTCAAAACCTGTATATAATCAATCTTGTGTTTAACAAGGTCCCTCATACGACAATTCTGCAGCAGACGACTTTGAACGTATTTTGTCAAAACATAGAAAATCTCCATAATTGAATACCTATGACAAAAAGTGGAAAACATTGTGGCAAAAGGAGAAATTGCACGTTTTGTGCAATTTCTTTTTTTGTCACTATGTTTTCAAAAAGCCGTCTGCTGCAGAGGCGTCAGAAAGCGTCTATATGAGGGAAAGGGTTAAACTGTATATGTGCTTGTGCCATTATTGTTACGGGTAAGTTTTCAGTATCTCCTGATCACTCACTGTAACAATAACAAATACTACAGTGACAATTCACTATTTTGAAATACTATAATGACGCTTACGCATCATTGCTTGAACCCTACTGAAAACCCCGCCAAATGTCTGCTTTGTGAATACTTTATGCAAAAGAGGAGTAATATCTTGAAAACGAAAGGGGGACTTTGAATAGATAAGAAAACATTGTTGGAAAAGAGACATTTCTCGTCATTTTCCCCACTGTTTTCAAACATTAGTCTGCATGAATGACTTTAACAAAGCCATAGACACAAGTTAACTGGAAAAGAAGTAAGCAGAAACTTTACCTTTTAACCAGTATAATTTTTCAAATCAAACCTATACCAAACGTCTCTGAACTTTTCTTGTCCGGACCATAACTGTGTCATGCATAGAGATATTCTCAAATAACTTGGCACAAACATGCACCATATCAAGACGATGTGCCAAATGCAAAAAAAAAATCTGTAGATTCAAGGTCAAGGTCACAGTGATAAGAAATAGACTTTAATTGAACTTTTCTTGTCCGGACCATAACTTTGTCATGCATATAGATATTTTCAAATAACTTGGCACAAACATGCACCATATCAAGACGATGTGCCAAATGCAAAAAAAATTTATGTAGATTCAAGGTCAAGGTCATAGTGATAATAAATAGACTTTAATTGAACTTTTCTTGTCCGGACCATAACTGTGTCATGCATAGAGATATTTTCAAATAACTTGGCACAAATATGAACTATATCAATATGATGTGTCACATGCAAAACTTTTGTCTGTAGCTTCAAGGTCAAGGTCACAGTGACAACAAATAGACATCAGTTTAACTTTTCTTGTCCAGACAATAACTTTTGAGATATTTTCAAATAGCTTGGAACAGATATACACCATATCAAGACGCTCAAATTTAGCATCATGCTCAAACTAAAAATGCTTCGTAACCATGGCGACAAACTCCAAACATGGATTTTATTCTCATCGTTGGTTTGTAATTCCACCCTATTTTGCAATGAGCATATTTCATAAACTTGAAACTCAAGCATCTAACTTTAACAACAATATTTCTATTACATGCTCAAATTGAGTAAGTTTCATAACCTCGGGCCCTGGATCTAGTCTGTTTGCAAAAGCATAAACGTGTTACTATCAAGTAAAGGGTTAAGGCAGATCACTGATTATCAACCTGGCATTAGGGATCCTAAAATGTGGCTGCTTACAACAAAAGGTTGCTTAATATCTGTTATCTATTATATGTTCTTAATAAATGAGGCCATCAACACACGATTGACTGTATTGAACTGATATTTGTTAGATAAAATTGTGATATATTTAATTGACAAAGTAATTATGATTATTCATCAATAGAAATATTCCCTGTTACTTGAATTACTAGCTTTGATTAACTATTAACAGAAAGATTTGACAGATCTGTTAATTCTTAATCAAACACCTTCCATTATATAAAACCTGGTTTCATGGAATTTCCATGTCTTGTTATTATTATTGTTATAATTAATGGATGTAATGAATCAAATATCGCCATGGTTCCATCATCAAAAGCAAATACCATCAGTATAAAACAGTCATTGTGTATTTAAAAGCTTCTGAATGATAACACTGAGCTTCAAGATGCCATGCCACTCTCGCCATACAGTTATAATAAAGTTGGCAGTTCGTGTTTAATTCCTCATCCCACTGTTTACTATCATCTTTTGAGAATGCAAACACAATGAAATGTTATCTTATGGTAATTTTAGCCGCAGTAATACTATAAAACACTGTCCTTAAGATAAAAACGGTCATATTCCTTTAAAAATGTTTGGCTCCCGGCTCAAAATAAATTTGTACATAATATACAACGGGTACCATATATATATATACAACACAACACGTACCTTGTTCAATATAGGATATCATGTTGGATGAACCCTAGGAACTTTTAAACTGAGGACTAACGTACACAAAGTGGTAAATGATTTTGGTTATTATTGAACATGCTTAGTTATGATATTGTCATAATGTCTGTTTTACGCATTCGATGTAACATTTACGGTAGGCTATTCACATCAAAATCATTGTACCATGAAATAAACCCTTTACTCTCTCTGCATACGTTGATTGGGTTGATAATTTTAAAACTAATTTGGAAATCACTATTGAACATATCAGAACAATTGTTTCTCTGTGATTTTTTATGAAAGATGGATTCTGATACAAACATAGTCACTGGTAAACCAGGCATTTAGGATATTCAGTAAGAACTGTTATAGTATATATACATTTGATTCTAAGTAGAAAAACATCAATTTAATATTGTTCTATATGTATATTATACACACCTGCTGTGATAATAAATACGACTATGTGTCACAGTCTTTCAACTTGCATATATAGGCTAGTATAATTATAATATGTATTCGTTTGGGTGTATAAAACATGCAAAAAGCTCGTTTTAAACACATTGATGCATTTATATATAGAAAGTTGTACATGTATATTTAAAGGAACACCATCGCTAACGCAAAAAGAAATGTCAGTTTTTTAAAAATTATCAGCAAATGAATTATAATAGGTCATCTCACGTGAATACTTTATGTCTGAGCCGCACTGTTCGGTGGAGTTATTGTTATCACTCACCGTCCATACTCCTTCCACCCGTCTGTATGTATGTCCGTTCAGGTTTCTGAAAGAACTGGAATAATTTCAACAAACCTTCACAGGAATGTTCCTTCGGTAGTTCTCTTACGTGATTCTCTGTACAAGCCGTCTAGATTGGCACAAATTCATGGCCGACAGGTGTGTAGGATTTGTTGTTGCCCCATAAGTTTATGTCTATTATCCACACATGACTCCGTAACGGAGAGTCAATTAGACCCAGAATAACTAGATGCAGCTCACTAAAATATGAGCCGTTCCATTTTATGTGGACTCTGCGTAATGTTTCGTTCCAGATCAGCCTACGCATTCCGCGCTGGCTTATCTTGGCCGACACATTCCGTCTCGGTGGGGATAGAGATATAGATTATAGAGTAATGATTCCTGAAACAGAAAATCCACAGGAGGCGAAAAGTGTGTCTGGGTTAGCATGCGCGGAATGCTTAGGCTGATCCGGGTCGATACTTTACGACCACAGTGTTAGTTTTCTCGTGGAACGGCTCATTATATTGATATAAACTGCAATAGTAATACTTTTCTCCTTTGAAACCACTGCTTAGAGAGAAGGAAAATCTGTTTCATCTCTTTGTTTCCTTAAATGTCCGTATATACAGTAGACGGAACTAACGGTCATCAGAACAAACCTGGGTTAAACCATATCTCCATAGCTTGACTGCTTCGGGTAAATAGTCATTGCATAGTAGGCCTACAGTACGAATACTTCATAATAATAATTCTAACTTTAAGTTTGTCTTCTATTAAATGTTTATTAAATAAGGTGAGCGATATAGGACCATCGCTATCCTGTTCTTCATACTACTTATGTTACTTTTGAATGCATGATTAACGTACGTGGACATCGCACTTATTCAGTGATGAGGTATGACTGAGTGTGTCCAGACTGATATTTACACTGGCTTTTTTTTTGTGGCATATAAAGTTTTCTTCTCGTGGATGATTGATTGATTGATTGATTGGAGTTTAAACGCCTTTTCAACAATTTTTAAGTCATAACTCGGCGACTAGACCACCTACTCATGTCTTTCATGGCTTCCTTGCACCAGTAATCCACACAACAAACTTTCTACAGTGACTTTTATCGAACGTCAGAAAGAATGTTTTCGCCTCCTGTGGACACTTCGATCAACCGGCGTTTTAATGTAAAATGTATTTTTGGATATTTAGTAAAATGTGCCTCTGATTGGGATCTCGATAATTAACTACCTTCATGCTTTAATGGGATAAAGAACTGTTCGAGTATTGTCCCTGTTATTTCAAGTGTCATGATAAATACATAAAAAGGTATGTTCACTATTATTCTCTATGTAAACTAACCTTGTTGCTATTTCATCAATTTAAATATAAGTTTACACGGACCATTTCTTGTTGTTTATTCATCAATGAAAGATATGTTTAGACGGACAATTTATTGTTGTTTATTCGTCAATTGAAAGATAAGTTTACACGGACAATTTCTTGTTGTTTATTCGTCAATTGAAAGATAAGTTTACACGGACAATTTCTTGTTGTTTATTCATCTTTCGATATAAGAATGTACATACCAGACATGGACACTACCAGATGTGATCTATTTTAGAATTGTCTTGTTTTGAAAACAACCGAGGAAAAGTGTAACATCTAGGACGTTGGACGTATATAATTGAGACACTGTTCAATAGCTGCTATACATTACCAATATTTAAAACTCTTTTCAGATGCCAAATATGATCTAAGAATGGAATCCAAATAAAGCAAAGAAGTAATTAGATACACAGTCACTATGGCAACAAGAAACGCACATTCCTCGTCCATCCACGCCAGGTTACTGGCCCTGGCTTCTCTGAGTGTTGGATTCAGTATGATTAGCTCCGTGTTCGGTTTCTACTACGTAAAGTGTTTCCTGAACTATTATCACATACAGGAGAGCTGGTTCCAAATCGCACAGACGCTGTATTTAGTCTGGAACACAGTCAACGACCCATTGTTCGCTTATCTCCAGGACAGTTCAAGTTTTACCTTTACGAGAACCAGACGGGAGAGTGTACTGTATGCGTCGCCATTGTTTGCGTTGTCGTTTCTGGTACCATGGTTTCCATGGGGTAATCCAGAAACAATGCAATCATGGGTGACCGGTCTTCACTTGATTACAGCTTTGTGTTTCTGGGACACGATGTTTACCTATGTTGGATTAGCTTCATGTTGTTTATTTACAGAAATTTCATTGGATTACTCAGACAGAATCAAAGCTTTGCGATATGGCCAAATTGGAAGTTTAATCGGATCTCTCTCTGTGTTTTTCGTCCAGTATATGTCAAGTGGTTTAGAACACTTTCAAGCTTTCCAAACTACTTGCGTTTTTATATCAGTTATTAGCTGTATGTTAATGAGGTACTGTGGTAAACATGCTCATACGGAAAGGGAATTAAAGGGAGGTGATATAAACGGACAATCCATAGAAAAAGTGCAATTGCCACCATATCTGACTTTAACCAAGCAACTTTTAACTAATCGAGATTTACTTTCTTTTGTTCTGACAAACTTTTTCCAGGAATTTCATCGAACTTTTCTAAACAATTTTCTTGCCATTTTCTGTGATCAGCTCATCGGTAAAGGTGCCATACCGGAACTAGTTCGAAGTGCCTTCTACGGTGGGAGCTTTTTGGTCTCAAAGGTAACGAATATGATGCATGAGGCGAAGCTATTGTCTTATTGCTTCACTGCTTTGGCAATATTATAAATAGGTGTGAAGCCAATCGGGGCTTCAACTTTGAATTTGTCTTCAGAAGTTATATTATGCTGCCTTTAAGTTAGTAAGATGGACAGTAACGGCTTCGGCAAAACAGTCCGCATTAACAGACTCACAAGAGATACAGCATGTACATTTTTGCCCGATGCCACTCGATTGTAATTCGTTAGATAAGTGCATTATGCCAATATTCATTTTTTAGCTCTCTGTTTTTCGAAGAAAAAACGTCAAATTATTGTGATGCCCTTGGCGTCATCGCAACATTAACCTTACCTCATAACTAAAAAAATTGTTCAACAATTTTCAAATTAAAATTGGAACACATGTTTTTAGACACAATATGCATCGCCATACCAAGTCACATAACTCTGGCTTCTATAATTATTCAGTGATGCACCTTTTTCGATTAAGAAAAACAGACGTGCGTTGGCGTTCGCTCCACGGCGCGCTTGTCTTGTTGGTATTGTACTTCTGATTGTTTATTTGCTGTTTTTCCCAATAGACCTTTGTTAGGTATGTAACGTTCAGTTATTTCTTTATTTAAAGCTTTCCCAGATATAGGAGAATTCTGATGCAACTTGCAACAGAAGACTTCTGAAAAGATTGTGAAAAAACTAAAATTGCTCATGATGAGCAAATCCTTCTTTTGTCACAATGTTTTCAACACTAGTCAATAACCATACTTTTGTCTGCTGCATAAACGTTGTATGTGGGTGGGAAAGGTTAAAATAATAAACGATTTGTATAAACATAAAATGTACCGTGATCAGATACAAAAACCCACAGAATAGTTAAATTATACTTACTGATCTTATAAGTGTATTTTCTGTTTTCACAGGTTGTGTCTTTATTTGGTATAGAGGTCGTACACAAGTACGGTTACTTCAAGGTTATGAGATCAGCGTTTATCTTAAAGATTATCATGGGTTTCACATATTTACATATCGGACCAATAAACCACTGGTTCTTGATACTATTCCTTCTGATAGACGGGTAAGTCTTTTAAACCTTTCCCACATACAACAAATCTGCAGCAGACGACTTTAAACATATCTGGGCAAAACATAGAAAATAAGTAAACATGAAAGTAGTGTTATTGAGTGAGAGTTGAAATCATTGTGGCAAAAAGAAAAATTGCTCATTATGACTAATTTCATATTTTTGTCACAATGATTTTTAAAGTCGTCTGCTGCAGATGCATCAGAAAGCGCCTGCAATTTTGAATGGGTTAAAATGTGTGCCAAATAGTCCCTAAACAAATTTTTTGATTACGTAGAATTGAGTGTATACCATCACCAGGATGCATTGAATATATGACATTGAGTTTAAATTTATTGTAAATGTGTATAGGATGTACTGGAAATTATTGATTTGATAATGTTTAGTATTTTGACCTTGTTTGAAAGTGAAAGTAAAGAATGTGAAACACCGGTTTTGTCCGGGCCCGATTTGGTCCAAAATGACGGTAACCATTTTCACCCTATCTTGCATAATGCATGTTCCCCAATTTTCTTTGGATTGTTTTAAAGATTAGAGGTAACTTTTTTCAATGATATAGGGTGTTCTACATGAAAGTGTGACAACTGAGGGCTGAAACTAGTCGGTTTACATGGGGAAAAAGCAGGAACTTATTTGGGTATTGTGACCAGAAGAGCACATACATTAAATACTGCAGTGATTTGGTTAAAACCTATTATATAAGAGCTTTCTCTGATAAAGACGACTTTTGGGGCCTTTACAACGGACGAGTTTGAAATTATACGTTTTTCACTGTATCAAAACTCTCTTCCGGATGTCTTTAACTCTATAACATCTTGTTATTTAAACAGTTTAATAAATGTTGGACTCTTCGGAATTGAAAACGTTTGAAGAAAAATTAAGTAACAGGAATAACGTCACACGTAAAGACTTATGATCGTCTTCTGTTTATAAATAAGGCCCGCGAGAAAACCAACATTGTGGACTCTGCGTAAAGTATCAACCCGGATCAGTCTAAGTATGCCGCGCAGGCTAACCTGGATAGACACTTTTCGCCTCCTGTGGATTTTCTGTTTCAGGAATCATAACTCTATACCTCTATCCCCCTGAGACGGAATGTATCGGCCTGGATCAGTCTGCGCGGACTGCGCATGCTGATCTGGGTCGATACATTAAGCAGAGGCCATATTGTTCATTTTCTCGCTGGACGGCTCAATTATGACATCATTTTCACGGCTCATTTATGACATCATTTTCGTACTAAGAAAAGAAGAAAAAGTCGGTTTGTTCGCATTTTCAGGTGCACGGCTGACGGGATATATGCCTTTTTCAATTTACCCCTGTCCGATATTACAGATAGTGATGCCAGAAAATACAACCGTCGGTAAGTTTGATTTAAAAGTATTCACTCCCTTGCACGGGTAGTGTCAATTTGATTTAATTCATGCAGTGTATAAATTCTATGTGTAGTATAGTCTAGGTGAACTGTCGCGTTCACGCATTAGGTAGGTGAACACTATACACACTTTCTAAGCTAACTGGCCTTGAAATGTGTTCATCATGCAACAGCACAATTCACACAGACTATACATGTATCTTTAACACAAATATATAATCAACTATAATTGAAACCAGAGTATTTATATGTTTCTGTTGAAACATGTCGATCTATGTAGCATTTAGCAACTGCATGGTTCGAAATACCTCGTTCATCGAACATTTCAATATTGATAATGAGATGTAAAAAAAAAAAAACCTCAGAAAACCTGCAGAATGGTGCTCCGTTGATTTTAGAACCGGGTATATATATTCATTTATCCCTTTCCCTCATACGACAATTCTGCAGCAGACAACTTTGAACGTACTTTGTCAAAACATAGAAAATCTCCATAATTGAATGGATAACGTTGTGTGCAATTTCTTCTTTTGTCACTATGTTTTCAAAATGAAGAGGCGTCCGAAAGCGTTTATATGAGGGAAAGGGTTATAGTCGTTATTCTATTTTTTTTTTTTTTTTTTTTTTTTTTTCAGTCATCCAGTCACCTCCATGATCTACGGCACAAACGCTCTTATTGTTAAACCAGCTTTATCACTGTCTCCAATGTTTGTCGTCGCCATTTTGAATAGTTACGGGTACGAGAAACTAAAACGAGGCTTGCTGGCTCCCGATCAACAGGAGACGCTGAACAGTATCATGTTTAACATGCTGTGTCTGTTTCCTCTTGTTATAGGTTGTATACAAGTTTGTACCTGGTCGTTCTATACAATACGGAACACAAATTTGATCGACAAAGCATTACTTGCAGGTGCAGAACAGGGTCAAATGATTAACATTTGAGACACATCTTCCTATCAACCAGGGTGAGGGAAATGTCTCAAATGTAGATGTGGTCAATAGGACCACACATGTAATCGTCTCATTGAAAACTCCTGGACTGAATATAATCATTCCAATGAAAACTCTTAGACTGAATGTAATAATTCCCTATGAAAACTCATAGACTGAATGTAATCATTTCAATGAAAACTCATAGACTGAATGTAATTGTCCCGATGAAAACTAAATGTAATCATTCCAATGAAAACTCATAGACTGAATGTAATTGTCCCGATGAAAACTCATAGACTGAATGTAATTATCCCGATGAAAACTCGTAGATGAACTTTATGTCAACTGATTGATCAATGAGTTGACTAGTTTTACCCCTGTCCCTGTTACAGACAACTTTTGAGATGTCCTCATTATGGATGACTTTTAAAAACCGTTGTGGGGTAAGGACAAATTGTCAAAAAGAATCAATTTCTCATTTGCCCTCAATATTTTCAACTCTTTATCAAAATATCGCTTTAGTTTTCCAGACATATGATATTTCCTTGCCCGGATATTTCGGAATCAAAATATCGTATCAGATGCACTATTTTTATGACAACATCACTAAATGGTTCCTATCATTTTATCTTACTGTTAAACTCAAAAATAAATAATATGTGCCTTGGTAGCAAATCTGACTTCAAATGGCCGACACCTCAGGAAAACCAACCAGGTAGTGTTATTGTTCATGATTGTTAAATCAAATAGCATACATGGAGATTCTTTTTATTTTAATGACATTTGGTACACATGGTGAACATAAATTATGAATGTGTATGACATGATTTTGGATAATAGTCGTTGAGACATTCGTAGTAATGGCTGCCCTCCTTTGCGCACAGGGTTGCGGGGTTAGCATGCGACTCATAGGATAAATGGACCAGTAGTACTAGTAATTTACCCAGGAAATGATTTTGTGTTATAAAATATTTGACTTTGTATAACATTTATTGGTCATCCTCATAGGTGAATATCAATATATAGTAAAATGCTTTTTTTAGATTTTAAACGAGACTGGCACCTGTGGTCATCCTATGACGTTTTATCAACCTAGGATATATGAGGGTCCGTTATTATGTAAAATATATTTTGTTTATGGCTATATTTTTAATAAAGATAAAGGTGAAAATAGAGTCAGAAATTGCGGAGTTATTGCCTCTTCTATTGGTAAAATACAACCTAGCTTCAAAACTGTAAAAGTATACGCTACACTTGGAAGTTTTGCTCTAGTATCTGATTAGTCAGAACAATTTCATTCTCTAAATTGACCAATCAGAACAATGTCATTCTCTTAATTGACCAATCAGAGGTCTTATTGGGAGCATTGAGTTCATTTCCGAGCACAGAGAAACGATTCCAGAGTTTTGTAGTTTCAGGGCCTGATTGTTCAATTAACCCTTTCCCTCATCTGCAGCAGACGACTTTGAACATATTTTATCCAAAAATAGAAAATCTCTTTATCTGAATGGATAACCTATGACAAAAAGTGGAAAACATTGTGGCAAAAGGAGAAATTGCACGTTTTGTGCAATTAACCCTTTCCCTCATACAACAAATCTGCAGCAGACGACTTTGAACATATTTTATCCAAAAATAGAAAATCTCTTTATCTGAATGGATAACCTATGACAAAAAGTGGAAAACATTGTGGCAAAAGGAGAAATTGCACGTTTTGTGCAATTTCTTCTTTTGTCACTATGTTTTCAAAAAGCCGTCTGCTGCAGAGGCGTCAGAAAGCGTCTATATGAGGGAAAGGGTTAAGCAAACGAAAAAGCTTCTGTCCAATCATAAACCTGAGTATAAAGACTAAGCACAGATTATAGTTTTGGAGCTTTGAGTTCATTTCTTGCACGGTCTGATCACAGAGAACTTTGATTGACGTCGAAATGATAGCACTGATACAGTAGATGTATTTGTAAAAACCGCATTCAGTTTTGAATGTTTGCGTTGATGATGTACACTTCTGCCAAGGCGGGTGTCGTACTACCATTCTCCATTTAATCGATTGGCCGTTGGAACGATTTCTGTTTTGAGGCGGCAGATAGGTTTTGAGTTTCGGAAGGGGGCGTACCTTGCCATATTACTCCAGACCAAGTATAAGTCTTGGAGCACAGCGTTCATTTCTGAGCTTTGGGCCATACGTTCACACTAGTTCATAAATATTGAATTATGTAGACGCTTTGGGTTAAACATTATAATAATATTATGGTAACCATTCTTCGATATGTGTTTAACCCTTTACCATCTGCAGCAGACAACGTTCGAAAATATTGTGGCAAAAGGAGAAATAGCTAAGAATGAGCAATGTAACCGTTTGCCATAATGTTATTCAATTCTTTTCAACAATTATACTTTCACGTCTCGAGAAATAAAAATAAATTTTGCATAGATGGTAATAAAAAGGTTTGGAGCAGATTTAAAGTGTATGTTGGAACTCGGGCGTCTGAATTTTCATTTTATAAATTAATATACAATGATAATAATGCCATCTGAGTTTTCCTTTGAGAACCTTGGGAAACACCACACAAGAACATGTTATTATTAATAGCCTCTCTATATGGTATTATATAATTAACCATATAGAGAAACTATTTATTGAAACACAGTCCTGTGTTGGATTTTCAAAATTGTCTCAAACGAAAACAATACCGTCATTATTATGTATTGTATATGAACCATATATCGAGATTATTTTGTAGAAGATTATCACGGTATTGTGTGGATTTCTCAAATGAAAATTCAGACGCCTTAGGTGTGAAACGGTTAAAGAATCATTTAAAATTGTTTAATTGGTAAATGTTCTACTTACATCCTTTTAAGATAACCTAAGTTTATCCTGCTGGCAGACTTTAGAAAACACAGATGGAAAATAAGAAACTGTTCTTTACGATCCATATCTCTTTTGCTCACAAAAAATATGTTTTCATATCAGTTCAAAAGTTCCCCTTCAATTTTTTATATGTTCCACTTTTGGACTATGATAGTTCTTAATTTCCAACAACGTTTTGGAAAGTTGCAACAAACTTTGTTTCTAACAGAATTTTCTAACCTCTAAAGACCGACACCCCTCTAGACCGGCTGTATATTTCTGTGCCTTCGTCAGCTGTTGATCTAGAGAGGTTGCATTGAATATGAGCCGTTACACAAGAAAAGCATGCTAGAGCTATGTTTCTTTTTGCACTGCACATCTGTAGCTCTGAGTTCCCTATACACAAAGTCTTTAAATGATACATTGGACATCTATTGAGACAATAACCGAAGAAATGAAAAGATTAGTTTACACCTAAAAAACCAGATCGGATTTGTGTTCAAAATATTGTATCGATCTCCTAATCCCAGTGTATACATGTGACGACTTTAATCCGCGAAACAGAAACAAAGTTTTGACCCATAAATGCAAACCGTAACGGACAGACGGACGGATGGATGAACACAAAGACGGACAGACAGTCAGTCGCTCCGGACAAAGTACACAGCTTGGGGAAGCACTCATTAACGAACAATGGCATTTCACGTTACCTACAAACCAAGTTTGAAATGGATACAATGGAAATTAATTGAGACAATCGCTGAACTAAATAATGGTAAATGGAGTTAACTAAAATAAACAGACCAGAGTTATGTACCTAGTACTTTGCCGTTCTCCTGATCACACAGTATAAGTGTGACCACTTTGAACTAAGTCTGCCATACAGTTACAACGTGTTGACCAATACATGCAATCCATGACGGACGGACGAATGCACATTCAGGGGGCAGACAGCCGGCCGGACGCCGGATTATACCTCCAAGCTTTACAGACAGAGACAACTCATAAAGTATTGATTACAGAAGTCGTACAAGGTTAAGTTACAAAAACCTATTTAGACTACATTTCTAGTTTATTTGTCAACAGATACATCAAGGACTAGATTACACATTGACGGACGTTGAGTCTTCAATTAACGCAAATGCATATACATTATAAATTTTGTCCCAAAATCGCTAGAAGCGTCTCAATTATAAAATAAATAATGACCTTGCGGTTATAACTCGTGTGTATGTTGGCATTTTCGGCCAAATTTCTTTCCGACGTTTGACAAAAGTCAATGCGACATGCGTCATTCGTCTTTCACCAATGGGCTAAGTCTATGTGGAAAAGCAGCCAGTTGCTTGGGAAGATTGTTGTGTGGAGTACTGGTGTGAGAAAACCAGGAAATACATTTGTAGGTGAACTGGTCGCCTGATATTACTGAGGAAATGTTAAAAAAAGGCGTTAACCCCAACCAATCAATGTTGAAATTAACTTATCTCTAATTTATAGATTTAATTTCTATCTCCTATTTTGAATAGTGATGAAAACATTTTGGGGAAAAAACAAACTTGCTGGTTATCATTCATCTGTTAAGATGATTCAAATGTGTCTTAAAGGGGCAACGGTTAAAATAATAACCGTAGACAAATGTTTTCGTTATCTAGGTTATAGAACAAAATTGATTCATGTTTTAAAGCATTGTTTGGAAAGGAGGAATTGCTCATTGTCAGCAATTGCTCCGTTTTCAAATACACTTTCAACATTCGTATGTAACTAAGTAGCTATAACGGAAACGGTTCAACCCTTCCCGCTTACAGTCGCTTGTTGACGCATGTGCAGCAAATGGCTGCAAAATTGTGTATCGTGACTCATTTCCCCTTTTTCCACGAAGGTTTCAACTATATATTTTTCCCCTTCATGTAAGGCAACATTACTCGTTATCATTCATCTCTAGCATGTTATTCAAAATGTGTCGAGTAAAAGAATATCCATAGTAAAACGTTTAAATATGAAAAGAATTAATTTGAAACGTGTTTGAAAGCATTGTGTGAAAAGGAGAAATTGCTCATTGTCAGCGATAGCTCCATTTTAAACAATATTTTCAATATTCGAACTGTTATAGTATCAAGGAAAGGGTTCCGCTTCCACGGGAGGATATAACCATTTTCTCTTACATTCGAAAACATTTTGACAAAAGGAGAAATTTCTTATCGTAGGCAATTTCTACTTTTGCCATAATGATTTAAACTCCTTTTAATAATTTTATTTGCAGTGATTTGCACATTTCTCTATATTGAAGTCGACTGTTGTAAACTAATGGGGTCACAGCACGATCGACGTTACCTAACACCACTGACATTGAGGTCAATCATAGTTCAGAGTGTGTTTCACGCGTTGGAACTATTTTGACTCATTAATTAATACAAGCGGAGGGTTTTTCGTGATTCGGTCGAACCAATGAAATCGTTGAAAAGGCAGATTATAACCAATCAAATCTCGACTTTTCGAAAGCGGCCTGAGTATGGGATAGTGGCGCAACGCCCCTATCCCAATAAACAACATTAAGGACACTGCGTAATGTATCGACCCAGATCAGTCTGCGCAGGCTAATCCTAGCCGACACATTCCGTCCCAGGGGGATAAAGGTATAGAGTAATGATTCCTGAAACAGAAAATGTACAGGAGGCTAAACGCGTGTGTCCGGGTTAGCCTCCGCGGCATGCTAAGGCTGATCCGGGTCGATACTTTACGCAGAGTTCACACTGTTGGTTTTCTCGTGTGACGGCTCATATTGTCTAGGGGTTACAGATTCTACAGTTGTATGGGTCCACACACTTTACTAGTTATAACATCAACTCCGATATGGGTATTGTGGTCAGAACTTCCACATCGATTCTAGATATATCAAGTTCTTCAACCAGGAGAAACAGCAACACCTTACTGAAAGGCCGTATGTCTTTGCCTTCGTATATTGTCTAGGAGTTACAGATTCTACAGTTGTATGGGTCCGCATACTTTACTAGTTATAACATCGGCTCCGTTGTGGGTGTAGTGGTCAGAAGCTCCACATCGATTCTAGATATAGAACCCTGGCACGCTATTAACATTTCTGTCAAATTTCAACGTTAGTGTTGTGGTTTTAAGTCTGGTGTTGGTAAACTGATCGTTCCTATGACCAGTGTTAAGAGAAGATATTTGGCGCATAGTCCTTTATTTTAAATGTTGTAACGGACCGAAATGAAAACATAGATCAATTCTGGCTGACGTTGAATTTAAGAGCCGTTTATTAGTCGCCGGGCAGAAGCCCGCGACTTCTATTTTTAATAGCTTTTCGGAAATCACATGGGAGGGCGGCTTATTATTAGAAAGAAACAAATCTAGATGATTTGAACATATTACAATTGTGGTTGTTTACGAACACTAATAAATGACACATCTAAAATGAAATAAATATTCCGATTTTTTAATGTTTGCAGTTTTTTTTATTTCACTCGCATTTAAGTTTTTTGTCTTATTTACGAAGACAAAAGTGGTCCCTTCAAGACGTGAACCAACACCCCCTAATGCAGACTCTTATGTGTCATCATTGAGGTCAATTTCGGATTCTCCTTTTAATAGCAATTTTAACTTACTAAATGTTGTTTTCATGTTCAAAGAGATGTCTTGATTTGTGTAGAATTCATTTAATAATGTTAATCCATGAATATCTAAAGTAGGAACTGTTTCTAAGCTAAATATAGACCCTATTCTGTTGTGTAGTTTCGTGACCTTTAACATCGATTTTCGCGCATGCGCATTTCGATATGAAAAAGCGAGTGATATTATTTTATTTTAGACAAGTACAAGACGAATGAAGAGAAGCCGCAATATTTCGTTGTACATGTAGAAATAAGAAAAAAAGAACATTTTTAAATCCACAAACAATAGAACAATTTAAACTGTAGACGGTAATGCTGATATATTTCTCCTTTTGAAGACTTTTGTTTTCTTCAAATTACCTCCCTTTAAAGCAATACCAGGATATTTACCTTGTGATTCGAATAAGATTGACAAACATTGAAATTATATGAATGAATACTATTATTTAAATAAGTAACAACAGCAAAATTAAATTAAAGCCAGATAAATGTGTACACATTTCGTTAATTTGTTATAGATACCCTAATGTATAGATATGAATATAAACTTTATAAGCAAATGTTTTCATTTCAACTTTCCTAAAGTTTGAATAGACTAAGGAAAGTCAAGAATACATAAATAAATCAATGCAGTCTTTTCCGGCGACATTGATGCCTTGCATCAACTTTCTCTTGTATATAATAGAAAATACATTTTTTTTATAAAATAACGTGTCAGGCCCCTATGATTCTAGTCATTCAAATTCCCAAAAAGGGACAAATCTGATATGGTTAGGACACCCTTTTTTTCCTAGTTGCTAGTGTTACTGTGTCCATCAATGTTTGCAAAACGGACGATTCAAGATACGTTATATCAGTTAAGTGCGTATTTATACTTTGTGTCGGCTCAATTTCCAAAGAAACACCAAGTATATATATATATCGAGTTCATTTCAGCAAACCTTTTCAAGAAACCCGAGTGTCAAGAAAAGCACGTTTGACTAGGTCATGTAGGTGCATCTACATGTATATAAAATGCTGACGGTGTTTCTTTTAATTTTGGCATTTAACAAGATTGTAACGTTCCCCTGAGCATCATGGCTCTGAATGATAAGGTGTCCCATATACAAAACTTATAAGCAGTATAACTGAATAAACAAGTCAAGAGGCTTTAACAATGGAAGTAATTGCTACCCTTCGTGGCGCTCAAGGTTACGGGGTATGCATTGCGACTGGCTGGCTGGTGTCAGGATAAATAGACCAGTAGTACTGGTAACTTACGCTGTGATATAACTGAACAATTGTTGAAAGCGGCGAAAAACATAAAAAGAAGTCAGGTATGGGGCTTCTAGAGTATCCTAAATAGTTTCTTCAATTTGGCCTTGTGACCTAGTTTTCGACTCGATAAGACCCGTATTTGATTGTAGCCTAGATATGACCAAGACAAACATTCTGACAACGTTTCAACATGCTCAGTTCAAAATAGGGGCCACTAGATGTTTCTTTAACATTTTACCTAGTGACTTGACTTTTAAGTCGACATAGCCCGTTTTTGAATTTATACCGTAAAAACACTGCCAAATTTTCAACACGATGTAAAACGCGGATCATTTTTTGTTATAGAATTAGACTATGATGGTCACTTATATAACATTAGTACGTGTGGTGACGAAAATCCATCGATTTAATAATCAACGGTAGCAAACTTATGGATAATGAGTTGGTCAACCGCCTTGAAAGAAGTAAACAGTATCAAGGCTAACATTCAATATTGAATTCAGTTATGCTTCCTTGTGAAACTAACTTTTCATATACTATATTTACTTGTAAATATGTTACTATTATGTTTAAATTATTACTCTGTACCTAAAGTGACTTATAGGCCCAACGCGGCCAGGTGTGTTTATTGTATTAATATTTGTATGTAATTGTTATACACATATCACTCTAATAAAATATATCTTATCTTATCTTATGCTAATCCGTCCATCCATCATGATGTCATATTGACGTTAAAGTTCTCGAATACCCCTCCCGGGGAAAAGTTAATGACTGTGTGTAATAAATTGATGTACTTGTTACTGTGTGCTTTGCACCTACTAACAGTATCTGTCCTAGTTAAGATAGGAGAATATATCAAACATATGCTGTGGTTTACACTGACTGTTTATTTTCAGCGAAAATGATCAAACTCATAAAATGCTATATAATGTGGGAGGGATGCTATATAATTTGGGAGGGATACTCTTAATTTCAAGAAAAATACAACTGACGTTCATGGATTTGAAATACCCGTGTTTATTGAAATATAGCCATAAAATGGTACATCTTTTATAATATAACGGGCCCTTATATTTGTTTGTACAAATAAATGTAAATATATTAATTCCTACACATTCTTGCTACACTATTATCATCAACAGGCTGATTTCTAGGAACTGTATTAAGACTTTCCAACTTGCAGACGCGTTTTGACACATCTGCAGCAGTTGATTTTGGACATATTGTGACAAAATGAGAAAATGCTCAACTCTATCCAATAATTACAATTTCAGTTATATAGATTTGCGTAGATGTTTTCAAAGTCGTCTGCTACAGATAAGTAATGCATTAACGAATATGATCCAAAACAATATCTTGCACATCTAAAATCTATTTTTATAGCGTGTACTAAGCAAGCATAATTAAAATAACTTGTTTTTAAAGAAGCCGTTGGCTCCCCAAAGTTAACGTCATATCGACGGACCAAACAACCGACGCAATGATTCAAGACATTATACCCCTCCAGCCC
Organism: Serripes groenlandicus; assembly: GCA_031761405.1. Lineage (NCBI taxonomy): Eukaryota > Metazoa > Mollusca > Bivalvia > Cardiida > Cardiidae > Serripes > Serripes groenlandicus. The sequence continues at coordinate 47,864,927 of JASEVX010000010.1, read as the reverse complement.
GACACACCTTGTTTACAGGTGCATTTAAGGGGTATAATGTATACGACCACAATGAAGGGTATTTATTTGTCAATTCTAACCAATTTGTTTTACATAAAGATACATGGTCGCCTGTTAATGTTGACGTAGTAATGTTAACGCCTTAGATTAGTTAATGGAAATCAAGCAAACAAAAATGTTTTTTTATTGGGAAGTCTTGGTCAGAATCGGCCCAAATCGTTCCTATCGGCCTTTTGTGTTCCGTAGTGTATAGAACGACCAGGTACACACTTGTATACAACCTATGACAAGAGGAAACAGACACAGCATGTTAAACATGATACTGTTCAGCGTCTCCTGTTGATCGGGAGCCAGCAAGCCTCGTGTTAGTTTCTCGTACCCGTAACTATTCAAAATGGCGACGATAAACATTGGAGACAATGATAAAGCTGGTTTGACAATAAGAGCGTTTGTGCCGTAAATCATTGACGTGATTGGATGACTGAAAAATAAAAACAAATAGTACAACGACTATAAATGTAAATATATATATAGTAAATCATAATAAGTATATACATACGGAGAGAAACAAAAACGGAAATACGCATATTTCTGCTGCAATATATGCGTATTTGTCTATCAATTGACAATGCAAGAAAAATAAATGCAATTTTAGCAACGTACATGTTCCACCTCTAGGAGGATCGTCAGGAAAATATACCTGGTTCTAAAATCAAAACCATTCCATGCCGAAGGCAACATAATTTTGTGGGTTTTCAAGGCTTTTTTTGAAATATTGAAATGTTCTTTAAAAGAGGTAGATCGTTTATGTATAGACCGTACACGTTGTACTGGTGCACGATGAACACACTTTTAACTTAAGGTTACCTATCAATGTATGGCCGGGGCATTTAAAATTCCTCCGAAAACTGACTGTCGGAGTGCCCGTGTGAGGAAGGAAGGAAATCCTTTAAATCAAACTGAATAGACCAAACCGGCTTACCGTCGGTCGTTTGTCTTGGCATCACTGTCTGTAATATCGGACATAGGTAAATTGATGAAGCCACTTATCCCGTCAGCTGTGCACCTGGAAATGCGATAACAACCTATTTTAATTCTTATCTCAGAACGAAGAGGATGTCATGTGTCTATAAAAAGACAACAAGATTGTTCGAAGAAACACATTATATCAGAATTTTAAAGCATGACCGACAGACAGATAAACATACGGACGATGTGACGACGTAGAATTGATCCGGCACATGCAAAACAACGAACCTGGCCTTTGCCACCATTATAAACATTTCAAATATCTACTAAATACTGAAATATATCTGTTAATTGACATTCCATTTAAATATCGTATAGCACTTGCTCAATTTCGTTGCTCGAATCACAATTTTGACATCGAGAATGGTCGCCACAATAATATTGATCGTAAACAAAGAATATGCAAGTATTGTTTTCAAAAGTAAAACAAAAATATTGTTGAAAGTGAATTTCATGTTTTATTTCATTGCCCAAAGTATAATAAAATAAGAAATTTATTCCTATTCAACTAGTTTACAAACTACACTAACATAACTAACTTTTATACATTGCTCAATAACGACAATCTTTATGTTAATGGAACATTTATAAGGACATCACTCTCAGTTTTATAATGTTATTTAAATCAAATACTTTGTACTATTGGCCGGTGGCCTGAATACTTTCAATAAATATGTGTCATTGTCATTATGCAAAGGTAAGTGACATACAATTCATATAGTGTCAACCGAAAGTCCAAATACCTATAAGATTAGATGTATACATACGCTTCCTTTCGAATAATCCGTCAAACGATTTCGATAACATTCACGTTGACGCATCTGCAGCAGAAACAAACTTGCTCATACTACTTGAACCACTTTTATTACTCAGTAAGATTTCCTTCTCTGTCACGTATATGAAGGTACAAGTTGGCATTTCTTTAAACAGTATAGGTTCAGATCAGCCTGCATTCTGTCGAACCAGAACTTGATCTACACAAGTTAACAGAAGATTTTTGTAGGATTATGTCAAGTTATATGTTAAATTGACATTGACGTGTCATGCTTAAATATTTACCTTTAACTGTATAGATATTGCATATTTGAGCGAGATTTTATGGGCATATTCAAAAGTCTGATCAAAACCGTCTCGACTCAAGATATTGTGTAGTACAATCGTTACAGAAGCTTCCCGAGAAGGGTTATGACGAACGTATTTCGATACAGGTTTGCAATTAAATGGCGACATCTACAACGGACGATTTTTAGAAAATTTTGTGACAAAAGATGAGCGTTTATTCCTTTTGTCACAATGTTTTTAACTCTTAATTTGAAAAAATACTTTCATTTTTACATTGTTTCTGTTTTTTTGCCAAGATATGTTTAAAGTCGTCTACTGCGGATTTGTTGTATGTGGGAAAGGGTTAAGACTTACCCATCTATCAGAAGGAATAGTATCAGGTACCAGTGGTTTATTGGTCCGATATATAAATATATGGATCCCATGATAATCTTTAAGGTAAACGCTAATCTCATAACCTTGAAGTAACCGTACTTGTGTACGACCTCTATACCAAATATAGCCACAACCTGTGAAAACAAAATATACGCTTATAATATCAGTAAGTATAATTTAACTATTCTACTGATTTTATATCGTTTATGAAAAAGAGCATCTTTATCTAAGTTTACACTAATCGTTTAGGAATTAAAGAAATATTAAGTTTCAGTAAACTAACTTTTCATAACTTAGGGCCTACGTCAACAAACGTCTATTGAAACAAAACTAATAAACATTAAGAAGTCAAATACCAACAAGAAGAAAAATGAAAATGAATATTGGCATAATATGCCTTAAAACTAAAAGTGTAGCCTCCACTCCTTTCACACCTATTTATAATAGTGCAAAAGCAGTGAAGCAATAAGACAACACCTTCGCCTCATGCATTATATTCGTTACCTTTGAGACCAAAAAGCTTCCACCGTAGAAGGCACTTCGAACTAGTTCTGGTATGGCACCTTTACCAATGAGCTGATCACAGAACATGGCAAGAAAATTGTTTCGAAAAGCTCGATGAAAGTCCTGGAAAAAGTTCGTCACAACAAAAGAAAGTAAATATCGATTAGTTAAAAGTTGCTTGGTTAAAGTGAGATATGGTGGCAATTGCACTTTTTCTATATTTTCTTTTTTTATATCACCTCCCTTTAATTCCCTTTCCGTATGCGCGTGTTTACCACAGTACCTCATTAACAAACAGCTAATAACTGATATAAACACGCAAGTAGTTTGGAAAGCTTGAAAGTGTTCTAAACCACTTGACATATACTGGACGAAAAACACAGAGAGAGATCCAATTAAACTTCCAAGTTGGCCATATCGCAAAGCTTTGATCCTGTCTGAGTAGTCCAATGAAATTTCTGTATATAAACAACAAGATGCTAGTCCAACATAGGTACACATCGTGTCCCAGAAACACAAAGCTGTAATCAAGTGAATCCCGGTCACCCATGATTGCATTGTTTCTGGATTACCCCATGGAAACCATGGTACCAGAAACGACAACGCAAACAATGGCGACGCATACAGTACACTCTCCCGTCTGGTTCTCGTAAAGGTAAAACTTGAACTGTCCTGGAGATAAGCGAACAATGGGTCGTTGACTGTGTTCCAGACTAGATACAGCGTCTGTGCGATTTGGAACCAGCTCTCCTGTATGTGATAATAATTCAGGAAACACTTCACGTAATAGAAACCGAACACGGAGTTAATCATACTGTATCCAACACTCAGAGAAGCCAGGGCCAGTAACCTGGCATGGATTGACGAGGAACGTGCGTTTCTTGTTTTCATAGTGACTGTGTATTTAATATCTTCTTTGGTTTCTTTAGATTCCATTCTTAGATCATGTTTGGCATCTGAAAAAAGATTTTAACACTAGTAATGTATAGCAGCTATTGAACAGTGTCTCAATTATATACGTCCAATATCCTAGATGTTACATTTTTCCACTGTTGATTTCAAAAGCATCCAATTCTAAAATAGACCATATCTGGTATTGTCCGTGTTAATTCAGCAGGTGTGAATGAACAGATTCGCCAGAGTCTTCATTGTGCACGTTTGTATTAAGACAACAAATCGCGAAACGTGGCTCATATTGTTACTGACCCAACCCACCAGGACAGTCATGAACGCCGCTTTCAACAAAAGTTCAGTTATATCACGGTGTTTCCTAGGTAAATTACCAGTACTACTGGTCCATTTATCGTGACACCAGCTAGTCAGACGTAATGCTAATCCTGCAATCCTGAGCGCCAAGGAGGGCAGCCATTACTACCATTTTTAAAGTCTTTGGTATGAAACGACCGGGGCTCGAACACTTCACCTCCCGCGCGGATCTAAGGCGGATGCTCTACCACTACACCACCGAGGCGGTAAAGAACTGGTATGCGAAAATAATTGGATATTGCAACAGTTATTCTAAAAGTACGCTTTTCAAACTTTACATGTCATGCACATTAGGCAAACTGGTCCCGCTCTCTGCACCATGTGGTTCGACGTATCAAGATGGCTTGAACTAAAGGTGCAGGAAAGTTATCTAAGAAACAGTTCTGTGAAAATACTTCAAAACTACAGAGGAGATGCGTTTTAATGTTTAGGTTAAAGGGAAATTTGGGAAACTACTGTCCCACCTAAACCATTCATGCGTTTCGGTCGATCAAGATTGATCAAGATCAAGTTGAACGAATAATTTGTGTCCAGTGTCAGTGCAAATTTCTGCCAAATGCCTTTCAAAGCCGATTTAATCACTAGCATCTTCGGGAATGGCTAAATTGTCGAAAATGAAATTTTGAGAAAGCCCCTCAGACTCAGTCATGGAAACAAAGTGGCGATCCGCTAATGAACTCACCTAGCTATTCTATTATCGCTTCAGTGTAAACATGCAAAGACAAATGAGAATGATTGGTTATATTTCATTAGGTGTATGTATTTGTCTTTCATAAAATGTAAAAAAAAATAACTAACATAATTAAGATGGCTAGCTGTTGCCGCGATAAAACACATGTTCTCTTCAAAACAAGGAAGAAATAACTGGGTCACGTAAACACTTGCATCAGACGTTCAGATGATACAAGTGAATTTGAAGTCCGACAAACATCATTTTTATTGTGTATTTAAATAATAACATGAAGTACTTACCTGCTAATTTATACACAACAATTTTGTATAATAAATAAGTTAGCGTGTCTTGAACATTAAAGTGATCCGCTATTGGTTATGATCCGCTAAGGGTTACTTGACTGCATGTTTAACTTTCTAACAAAATCTTACACTGAATTTGAACTAGACGCGATTTTTAAATATCGATCATTTAAATAATACACCCACACGAACACATATTAGATCTATATATGCTATGGGCATGCAGGAAGAATTTGCCACGTAGTCGTATTTAATAAAAGTGTGTAAACTAGTATTCACATACATATAGAGCATGTATTTATTTATATATATATATATATATATATATTGATGTATTTTCATCCAGAGCGTCACCAAATGTATAATATAACAGTACTTACTACATATCCTTCCTAAATGCCTGTTTTACCACTGAATCAATCCGATTGTATATGTATATATATCAGATACTTCCAACGTTCATGAATCAGCACCACAGGATAACACTGGTTCTGATATGTTCATCAACCCAGGCCAGATGCTATATGCAGAAAGAGTAAAGAGTATATTTCATGGTACGACGAACATGCGATTAAATAATCAAAAACTCACTGCAACAACTATATTGAACTCTGTACGTATATATGTATTGTAATGGAGCAGGCATGTATTCCGCATTCTTTTCGGTTGCATGCCATCCAAAATTTAAAAAAAAAAGCTACACATAAAAACGTTTTAATTAGTTTTGTCTTTATTTTCGAATTTTGTAATAAAAGGAAAAACACACAGGTAAGAGAAATACGCTTTTTAAAGTCGTCTGCATTGAAAACATCTGCGTCTAACATGCATTGAAAACATGGAAACTTGAGAACTTACTCATTATGACACAATTATCTCTTTCCCACAACTATTTACAATTATAATGCAAGGCCAAACGCAAGAACATGTTATCAAGCATTTCGGGGGTATATACGTATTTCCACCAAAGAAAGTCTTGTCCGTCGTTCGAGAGACATTTGCCGACCGATCATGATCATCTGGTCCATTTGCATAAATATCACCTTACTGCCACTGAAACCGCCCCGGACACCCCAAAATGTGATCCGAACCATTTCGACTAGGATGGCCTCGTATGGATTCAATGGCGGTATATATGCTCCCTGACGATTTACAAAGAGGCAGAGCAAAAGTGTCATTTTCACAGACAAGTCAGTGCTAAAGAAATCGGAATGTCTGGACAGCTATTATTACATGTCTAGTACAATCCGAAATCATCTGAATGAAATTTCGGATTTTGGACAACGCTGAAAAAAAAAAGAGGTCCTGGATCACCTGAGAATGTGCTCTCTGGGTCAATATCAATGTGTACAGGTTAGATTATTCTGATCAATGCAACTTAATTAATGCTTTCAAGTAAAAAACAAGTCTGCAATATTTGTGCAACATGTCTTTAGCCATGTTTTGTTATACTATTAAAAATAATTTGAGCAATTATTTATAATGTTTTGTCATTTAACTTCTTTTCTAATTCAACATATCAAAATGGCTTGAATAACTCGGAGAGTCATCCGAGGAACATTTCTGCTAACTTATGTTGGAATGAGACAAGCCCCTTCAGAGAGGATCTTTATAGTTTTGTCATTTTATCCACGTTTTGATAAAACCTTGTGGCGATGCTTTTATAACATGTATTATGTAAAGGGTCACCTAAGTAACCGTTCTGCTAACTTATGTTGGAATCAGACAAGCCACGTCAGATCGGAACTTTAAAGCTTTGACATTTTACCCACTTTTTGATGCAACTTTATGTCGATGCTTTTATAATATGTATTATGTATGTAGTGTCACCTGCCGAATTAACTTAAAATCGGACAAGCAGGTTTTGCCATTTAAACCTTTTTCTGATCCCTCATGGCAGCCATGCTTTTCAACCAATCAATTTTACTTGGACTAGCTTTGTATAAAAATGCATTTTGTAATACTTGAGACCATTTTCTCTGATCAAGTATAAGACTTTTAGCTTCCATAGGCCCATTTGATAGTATACACTATATCATGTACCAGCATCTGACAGGCAGAGGAAGATACAAGGGAGTCTGGGTGCAATTCCCTAGCTCTTTCAGAAAAGACCCCTTAGTTCTATAGCGTGGTCAGTGTATAGCACCAATACATGCCATGCATTTTTCCCTGGAAAGGACCTGTTCTTAACCGAGTGTTGAGTGGAAAACACTTAACACACCTCAGAAAAATACAGAACCCAGACTTCTGGATTGACAGTATAGCGTGTTAACCACTAGACGACGGAGCCATTACCTAGGTTACTGTTCGTGCTCAGTTTAGTTGCAATAGACCCAGCTGCTTAAGAATAGTGTTGTTTAATCCTTTCCCACATATGCAAAGTCTGCAGTAGACGACATCTATGCACACTAGAGCTATCACTGATTGTGATAAATACCCCCACACTCCGTCTCATTGTGCTATACCATTGAATGAAGTTTTATCAAATTCCATCTAGAAGTTTTCAAGTTAATCTCTGGACTAAAAAAAACAGTAACAAAGGGCAATGACTCTGTAGTTAGCTAAAATCGAGTTATGGTTCTTGTACACTGCATTTCCTCTCAGTGATGGTTCTTGTACACTGCATTTCCTCTCAGTGTGCTCTAGCATTGTATGAAGTTTTATTAAATTCCATCCTTTAGTTTGAAAGTTATTCTCCGGACAAGAAAAAAGTAAGAAAGGGCAACAACTCTGCAATGAGGTTAAATAGACTTATGGTACTTCTACACTGCACTTCCTTTCAGTGTGCTCTACCATTGTATGAAGTTTAATTTAATTCCATCTTGTAGTTTAAAAATTATTCTCCGGAAAAGAAAAAGAAACAAAGGGCAATAACTAAGCAATTAGCTAAAATAAAGTTATGGTTCTTGTACACTGCACTTCCTCTCATTGTGCTCTACCATTGTTTGTAGTCTTATTAAATTCATCCAGTTCTTTTAAAGTAATTCTAGGGACAAGAAAAAAGTAACAAAGGGCAATAACTCTGTAATTAGCTAAAAAGAGTTATGGTTCTTGTACACTGCACTTCCTCTCAGTGGGCTCTACCATTGTATGAAGTTTTTATTAAATTCAATCTTGTAGTTTTAAAGTCATTCTCCCGAAAAGAAAAAGAAACAAGAGGACCATGATGGTCCTATATCGCTCACTTGATTTAATCAAACTTAAAAAGTTTTCATTGTTCTTTGTCTATACATATTTAATATACGGAAAACAAGCAACACCCCCTGGTGGCCATGTTTATCATCCTATCAAAATAATTTGAAGTCTTAGTAGAGGGGCACCCAAAGAACATTCATGGCAAATGGACAAGAATATTTTAGTAAAGTGTTTACCTTAACAAGTCTATGTAAAACAAGTAATCCCCATGGTGGAGCCATGTTTGATACCAGGGCTATAATAATTTGACCAATCTTGGTAGAATTCCACTAGATGAAGTTAGATTTCAAATATTAAACTTTTAGACAAGATTTTTGGGGTGGGGCTATTTTTGACCCCAGGGCTTTAATTTGAACAATCTTGGTAGGGGTCCACTAGGTTATGCTAAATACCAAATATCAAAGGCGGGGCCCTCTACTTTCAGAAAAGATTTTATTGTAAAACAATAGACCCCAGGGGAGGGGTCATTTTTTGACCCCAGGGCTATAATTTGAACAATCTTGGTAGAGGTCCACTAGATGATGCTACTTACCAAATATTAAAGGCCTGGGCCCTCTACTCTTAGACAAGAAGATTTTTAAAGGTTTTTCCCTATATGAGTCTATGAACAAGCTCCGCTCCCTGGCGGCCATGTTTTTCAACGGATCGGAAATATTTGAACAATCTTGTCAAAGGGTGCCCCAAGGAACATTTGTGCAAAATAATTTTCAAATCGGGCCAGTACTTTTGGACAAGAAGATTTTTAAAGTTTTAACAATGCACATATAAGGAAAACAAGCTCCAACCTCTGGCGGCCATGTTTTTCAACGGATCGAAAATATTTGAACAATCATGGTAAAGGGTACCCTAAGGAACATTTGTGCAAAATAATTTTCAAATCTAGCCAGTACTTTTGGTCAAGAAGATTAATTTTAAAGTTTTAACAATGCACTTACAAGAGGGCCATGATGGCCCTGGAATTGCTCACCTGATTTTATTTTTTTTCACTTTAGCCATATAAGCCCCGCCCCCTGGCAGCCATAGTTTCCGACCAATCAACTTGGCTTGAAGGAATCTGATAGAGGGCCACCCTAGGAACATTTCTACAATTTTTTTTGAAAATCGGCCAGACACTTTTGGAGGAGAAGATTTTTTAAGTTTTCACTATAGCCATATAATGCAAAATAGCCCTGCCCACTGGCGGCCATGTTTTTTGACCAATCAACATGGCTTGAAGGAATCTGAAAGTGGGTCATCCAAAGAACATTTCTACAAAATTATTTGAAAATCGGCCAGACACTTTCGGAGAAGAAGATTTTTTAAGTTTTCACTATAGCCATATAAGGCAAAATAGCCCCGCATCCCCTGGCGGCCATGTTTTTCGACCAATCAACTTGGATTGAAGGAATCTGATAGAGGGTCATCCAAGGAACATTTCTACAAAATTATTTGAAAATCGGTCTGACACTTTCGGAGGAGAAGATTTTTTAAGTTTTCACTATAGCCATATAAGGCAAAATAGCCCGCCCCCCCTGACAGCCATGTTTTTTGACCAATCAACATGGCTTGAAGGAATCTAATAGAGGGTCATCTAAGGAGCATTTCTACAAAATTATTTGAAAATCTGCCAACCAGTTTGGGAGGAGAAGATTTTTTAAGTTTTCACTATAGCCATATAAGGCAAAATAGCCCTGCCCACTGGCGGCCATATTTTTCGACCAATCAACATGGCTTGAAGGAATCTGATAGTTGGTCATTTAAGGAACATTTCTACAAAATTATTTGAAAATCGGCCAGACACTTTCGGAGGAGAAGATTTTTTAAGTTTTCACTATAGCCATATAAGGCAAAATAGCCCCGCCCTCCTGGCGGCCATGTTTTTCGACCAATCAACATGGCTTGAAGGAATCTGATAGAGGGTCATCCAAGGAACATTTCTACAAAATTATTTGAAAATAGGCCTGACACTTTTGGAGGAGAAGATTTTTTAAGTTTTCACTATAGCCATATAAGGCAAAATAGCCCCGCCCCCCCTGGTGGCCATGTTTTTCGACCAATCAACATGGTTTGAAGGAATCTCATAGAAGGTCATCCAAGGAACATTTCTACAAAATTATTTGAAAATCTGCCAACCAGTTTGGGAGAAGAAGAATTTTGAAGTTTTTTTCATTTCGTTGCCATGGAAACCAGAATTCTGCATGGATCCCAAAAATTTGAAGGAAATCTGGTGAGGTCATTAAGAGGATGCTTTCTGTGAAGTTTCATCCCAATTGACCCACTGGTTACTGAGGAGAAGAAGTTGACGCACGACGCACGACGGACAAAAGGCGATCACAATAACTCACCTTGAGCAAAGCTCAGGTGAGCTAATAAGGAAAACAAGCTCCGCCCCCTGGCGGCCATGATTTTCAACGGATCGGAAATATTTGAACAATCTTGATAGAAGGTACCCCAAGGAACATTTGTGCAAAATAATTTTCAAATCGGGCCAGTACTTTTGGACAAATTTTTTTTTTAAGTTTTGGTTAATTTCCCCTTTTTTGTTGCCGTGACAGCCAAAGTTCTGCATGGAATAAAATTCTTTGAACAAGTCTGAAAGAGATCCACCCAAGGAACATTCCTGTAAAATTATTTTGAATTTGGTTACTTGGTTTAGGAGGAGAAGTCGTTTGTAGGAAAATGTGAACCGACGGACGACGACAACGGACGGTAAGCAATCACAAAAGCTGACCATGCACAAAGTCCGTTAGGTGAGCTAACAAAAGGCAATAACTATGTTATTAGGTAAAATAGAGTTATGGTTCCTATACACTGCACTTCCTCTCACTGTGTTGTATCATTTTATGAAGTTTGATTACATTTCATACAGTTGTTTTCAAGTTAAGCTCCAGACAAGGAAAATTGCATCGGACCGACCAACCACAGGGACTCCTATATACCCCATTCAAACTTCGATTGTTGGGGGTATAAACATACATAAAAAATCTACTGTACATTGCACTGCTTCTCATTGTGCTTTACCATTGTATGCATTTTTATTAGATTCCATCCAGTAGCTTTCAAGTAATTTTCCGGACATGAAAAAGTAACAAAGGGCAATAACTCTTTTAGTTTGAAAGTTATTCTCCGGACAATAACACAGTAAGAAAGGGCACTGAAAGTTATTCTCCGGATAAGAAAAAAGTACAAAAGGGCAATAACTTGTAATTAGCTCATATAGAGTTATAGTTTGTGTACACTGCACTACCTCTTATTGTGCTTTACCATTGTATTAATTTTGATTAGATTCCATCTAGTAGTTTTAAAGTTATTCTCCGGACAAGAAAAAGTAACAAAGGGCAATAACTCTGTAATTAGGTAAAATAAATAGAGTTATGGTTCCTATACACTGCACTTCCTCTCACTGTGTTGTATCATTTTATGAAGTTTGATTACATTTCATACAGTTGTTTTCAAGTTAAGCTCCAGACAAGGAAAATTGCATCGGACCGACCAACCACAGGGACTCCTATATACCCCCCTTCAAACTTCGATTGTTGGGGGTATAAAAATACAGAAAATATCTACTAGGGAAATTGTAATTGTTGAATAGAATAAAACAATGTGTTCAAATGTCTTCTGCTGTTGAGGTGTCAGAAAGTGTGTGTATGTTGGAAATGATTGAATAAAGTGCTAATGAGGGACACAAGGGGATCGCAATAGCAAACCTTCGGCTCTTTGAGCAAAAAAATACCTCTGAGAGCAATTTGTTATTTATTCCCAATGTTTTCAGAATTCATATTCCTGTAAATGAAATAAAGTGAAACCAACAAATTAAAAAACTTGTACAAGACTAATACACATTTTATTTCATAATAAATACAAATGTTTTTTACATAATATCACAGTCCTTACATCCGTATTAAAAAATAGATCTAGAACAATTTCGACAAGAAAAAGAATTGTAGACAATTCATAGTACCCCCTACACAGCAGGGGGTGTCAACTGCATTTTAATACACAACACAAAGTCATTTACTGGTTGCAGTCGCATATATGACTTGTATAATAATGATGACTGGTTAATTCTGGTACATTGCACATCCTCTTACGATGATGTATGCACATATCGAATTTGGTTACCTATAGGAGTAACAGTAAAGTAGATATAGTCAATACAGGGAATGATGATGAGAAATATCTCCTGTTGCCACAATACATCAGTAGCTGACAATATTGAAAACATTTTGGCAAAAGGAGAATTTGCTCATGATGAACTTTTTGACCTGACATAACCCATATTGGATCTTGGCCTAATTATTATCAAGACAAACATTCTGACCAAGTTTCAAGCTGCTCAAGTTAACAAGAGGGCCAAGATGGCCCTAAATCGATCACCTAATTGATAGTAAATTAGTAGCAAATATTTAACTGCAAATATCTTGGAAAATTTTATCAGGGAATGCAAATGAAACTGCAAAGGAGTGGACACTTCTCAAGAAACAGCTTATCAGTAAAGGCCATTTATATCTTGAAATCTAACAAGAACTTTAATAAGAATGGAATTATAAAGTTTTTGTCATTTTGCACCTTTCCTGATGCCGCCTTGCTGTCCTGTTTTTCAACGAAATCAATATGGCTTCAACAGTTTATTTAGAGGGTCACTTAAGGAACATTTCTACCAAATGATCTTGCAATCGCACAAGTAGATTATGGAGGAAAAGGATTTTAAAATTTGGGTATTTTTCTCACTTTCTGATGCCGCAGCAACCAAAGTTATCAATGGAATTTAAATCTTTGAACAATTTTGAAAGAGGACCACCAAAGGAACATTCTTGTGATGTTTTGTGGAAATTGGTCTATTGGAATGGTAGGAGTTGGTTGTCATTTGTAGCTAAAAGTTCAATTTACCCTTTTTGTGACGACGCCTGGTTGATATGATTGTGTAACCAATCAAAACGGCTTAAACAAATTAAATAGAGGATCATTACAGTAAGATTCGTATTATATTTTCTTAAAATCAGACAAACACTTTCATAAAAAATGGAATTTTCAAATTTTGTCATTTTGCCCCTTTTCTGATGCCGCCTGACTGCCATGTTTTTCGACCAATCAGTATGGCTTGAACACATTTTATAGAGGGTCACCCAAGGAACATTTCTACCAAATTATATTTGAATCTGACAGGCAGATTCGGAGGAGAAGATTTTTAAAGTTTGGACATTAAATCGATCACCTGATTGATAGTGTATGGTGAGTGTAAGGAACGACAACTCTGCGAAGGAGATTGCCCTTGCATAATACTCTGCCAAGTGTTACCTCCCTTAGACCATCAATCTAATAACCATATGTCATTTGAAGCAAAAAGTTAATTTTACTCCTTTTCTGATGCTGCTTGGTTGCTATGCCTTTCAACAAATCAATATGGCTTGACAAAGTATGTAGATGATCAATGAAAGAACATTTCTACAAAACTATCTTTAAATCAGACAAGCACTTTTATAAGGATACTTTATTAAAGTATTGTCATTTTGCCCCTTTTTTGATGCCGCCTGACTGCCATGTTTTTCGACCAATCAGTATGGCTTGAACAATTTTTATAGAGGGTCACCCAAGGAACATTTCTACCAAATTATATTTGAATCTGACAGGCAGATTCGGAGGAGAAGATTTTCAAAGTTTGGACATTTTGTCCCCTTTCTGATGCCGCAGCAACCAAAGTTCTCAATGGAATTTAAATCTTTGAACAACTTTGAAAGAGGCCAACCAGAGGAACAGTCCTGTGATGTTTCACGAAAATTGTCCTTGGAGTTTGGGAGGAGTTGATGTTTAAAGCTAAAAGTTAACACCAGACGGACGACGGACGACGGACAAAAAGTGATCAGAATAGCTCACCTTCAGCCTTCGGCTAAGGTGATCTAAAAATGCAGCTTCCAGAGTGTTAACAACCTTTTCCTTTAAAATAGTCTAGTGTCCTTCTCCTAGATTTGATATGAAATGACCCAAACTTGGTCTAGAAAACAGTTTAATATACAAACTGAACAAGTTTCAAGAAGTTTGGATGATAAAAGTGGCCTCTAGAGTGTTAACAAGCAAATCAATAAACGTTAAAATATTAGTATTAAAATCATTTCTAATTTATAAAACAAGAGGGCCATGATGGCCCTGGATCACTCACTTCGTGCATAGGTGAGCTAAAAATGTGACTTTTCCATCATTTCACCAGACGTTTTCAATTTGAATGAATATAAAAAATAGTTTAACAGGTTATAAATTAACCAAATTCAGAAGGAAACTTTTCTGTCACCCTTACAAATGTACTGAGTGAGAAAAGGTCAAGCCACAGACCACCGAACATATTCTCATTGAACACAATAAAATGAGCAGGAATCTGTTGTGGGTGACTGAACCCCATGGGTGACACTGTTGCTGTCCCCTGAAATCTGAAATGATAACATCCAACATATCGTAACCCTTTCCTTAACCTTTACCACATAAAACAAATCTGCAGCAGACAACTTTAACCCTTTCCTATATATATATAGACACTTTCTGGCACCTCAGCAACAGACGACTTTTGAAAACATTATGACAAAGGGAGAAATTGCTTACTATGAGCGATTTCTCTTTTGCCACAATATTTTCAACTCTATGCAATACTTATACATGAACTTTCATTAATAGAGATTTTTCAAAAAATAATTCCAGATGTTTTCAATGTTGTCTGTTGCAGATTGGTTGTATGTGGGAAAGGGTTAAAAACATCCACGCGGATATGTGGTAAATTTCTGCAAATGGAAATACAATTATTGAATAGGTTGATAACATTGTGGAACAATTATGAGCAATGTTTCCCTTTGCCACAATGTTTTCAAAAAGTCGTCTGCTGCAAAGGCATCAGAAAGAGTCTGTATGTGGGAAAGGGTTAAAGGTAGCTATTGAGTGGAATCATGTAATGTAACTATAGAGACCAATTGCTCTGATTGAGTATAAGCTTTTTAGATTCATTAGGTCCATATAATAGTGTACACTATATCATGTATAAGCATCTGACAGGTGCAGATAAATTCAAGAGTCAAGACTTTAGTTACAAGGGAGTCCGGTTGTAATACCCAAATTCCCTAATACAGAAAACTTCTGATGCGTCTTTCATTTGCATCTAGTCAACAATTAAACTTTTATTTAATCCTTTCTGACGCCTCAGCAGCAGACAGCTCTTTGAAAACATAGTGACAAAAGAAAAAATTGCTCAAAACAAGCAATTTCTCCTTTTGACACAATGTTTTCCACTTTTAGTCATAGGTTATCCATTCAATTATAGAGATTTTCTATTTTTTGACAAAATATGTTCAAAGTCGTCTGCTACAGACTTGTTGTATGAGGGAAAGGGTTAAAGACATTTTCCATTTTTTTTGTCAAGAAGTCGTCAGTCGAGATTGGCTTTTCTTTTGTAGACAAGTATGGATGAAGTCTACAAATGACTTTCAGTTTCTGTCATCCAATTTTAGAGTTTAAAAGTCTCATGAAAATGTGACACTTATGTAAAAGCTTACAAGTCAATTATTTTTAGAATGTTTTGTTGAAAAAGGAGCAGTTGCTTATATTGAGCAAATTCTCCTATTCCACAAGGTTATAATCCCCTCACTAAATTGTACTATAATTTGTTCAGACTTTTATTTCTTTTTCAATGTTTTTTAAATTTATGTTAACATAAGTGCAATCAAGAAATGTGGCGCAGTCATGTAACACACTTTTTCAACAGTGACAAAGACAAATCTATTTGAAGTGACAGTGACCTTGACTTAAATGACTCCAAAAGAATCACAGGCTTCCTATCAATCTAAGCGTGCTACCTTTTTATGAAATTTGGTTTTAATATGTCCAAGATTAACGCTTTCCCACATACAAAAATTCTACAGCAGACGACCTTGGAAACATCTATAGAAAACGGTTGTAATTCTCTGTAATTGAAGGTATAATTGCTGAAAAAAGTTAAAAACATTGTGGCAAAAGGTGAAATTGCTCGTTTTGAGCAATTTCTCCTTTTGTCAAAATGTTTCCAAAAGTCGTCTGCTGCATAGGCATCAGAAAGGGTCCGTATGTGGGAAAGAGTTTAAGATAGCTATTGAGTGGAATCATGTAATGTAACTATAGAGACCAATTGCTCTGATTGAGTATAAGCTTTTTAGATTCAATAGGTCCATATGATAGTGTACACTATATATATCATGTATAAGCATCTGACAGGTGCAGATAAAGTCAAGACTTCGATACAAGGGAGTCCGGGTGCAATACCTAAATTTTTTCTGAAAAGACCCCTTGGTTCTTTAACATGCTCAGTGTTTAGCACTGACACATGCATGACACTTATTCTTTAAAAGGACCAGTACTTGACCTCTAGCAAAAGTTTAATGCCGGTCCAAATAAGTTATTTTCATAATATGGTTTTAACTTCCTGATTCCCTATCTTTCTTTTCGACAAGCTTATCAATGCAGATTATCTGTAAATATTTGAATTGTAATTTCATCCATTTTTAAGTGTTTTAAATGTCTCTTGAACACGAGAAAATATTGCACAAGTATACAAATCGAGCCAGAGTACAACAAATGTGTTTTCATCAAACACAATAAAATGATTCACAATCTGCTGTGGGTTTCTGTAGCCCATGGGCGAGACTGTCCCCTGTGACATGTATCTGAAAATATACAGAGCTTTCTGTCTTAACCCATCCCATACAGGACTGTAAACAAACCAGTACTAGGCTAGAAAATGTGCCTTGTCCAAGGGCACTCCACCATGACCATAGTGCTGCGACTTGGGATCGAACCCGGGACACCCGGTTTCGAAATCCCCGACGCTAACCACTCGACCACAGCGGATTCCTGACTGAATATATAATATGATGAATCCACTGATTGGAGTTTAACACCATTTTCCTACCTTATTTCAATGATGATATTATAGCGGCCAATTCTCTTAGCACCGTGTTTCCCGGTTTTCTGATACCAGTACTCCTCCACTCAACATATTTCTAAGCCAACTGATTAACCCTTTCCCTCATATAGACGCTTTCTGACGCCTCTGCAGCAGACGGCTTTTTGAAAACAAAGTGACCAAAGAAGAAATTGCACAAAACGTGCAATTTCTCCTTTTGCCATAATGTTTTCCACTTTTTGTCATAGGTCATTCATTTAATTATGGAGATTTTCTTTGTTTTGACAAAATACGTTCAAAGTCGTCTGCTGCAAAATTGTCATATGAAGGAAAGGGTTAAACAGAGGTCCATTAGCTGGTATTCGAACTTACAATCACTGGATTGATAGTCATCGCCATTTCAGACTGAGAAGGAATTTGTTAGTCCCCATATTTGATAAAATCTGGTCAAAAATCATGTAATAATTGCACCCTTATCCTGCTGAATTCATGCAACCATTATTATCTCCCCTGATCTTTGACAGGGTCATATACATTTAATATGGAAAAGTCTTAGATAAATATTGATAACTGAGTAGACAAAGATAAGAGAATAGGCTGACTAAGCCGTCTTTAAATTGTCGTTCATTACATAATAT
The DNA here is from genome assembly GCA_031761405.1 of Serripes groenlandicus. Taxonomy (NCBI): domain Eukaryota; kingdom Metazoa; phylum Mollusca; class Bivalvia; order Cardiida; family Cardiidae; genus Serripes; species Serripes groenlandicus. Next base: position 47,846,993 of record JASEVX010000010.1, on the reverse strand, counting down.
CTGAATGTTGTTTAAATTCACATACAACATGGGGTGAATGATTGGGGTTTAACGCCGGTTTAAAATAAATTCAGTCATATCATGGTGGCCAGTTCACCTACTGATGTGTTTCCTGGATTTATCATACTAGTACTCCACACAACGCACTTTTCAAGCAACTGGCTGCTTTTCCACATAGACTGCAAGCCCATTGGTGGAAGACGAATTCCGCTTGTCATAGTGACTTTTGTCAAACATCGAAATTAATGTTGGCCGAGCTGAGGTTCAAACTCACAACCCCTGGATTGACAGCCCATGTCGCTACCGGGGCTTGGTAAGAGACTTGAAATTGACCACTTTGAATCATTTCATTTCAAAAATTGCAAAAAAGCTCACCAACTTTTATCAAAATAAATCATCAGTTATATCGCAACATTTTACCCTTTCCCTCACACAATAAATCTGCAGCAGACGACTTTGAAAATATCAAGTCCAAAATATAGAAAAATAGCATAAATGATAGCATGATATATTGAATCGAGTTGAAATCAACGTGGCCACCGGAGAAATTGCTCAATTTCTTCTTTTGCCACACTGATTTCAAAAGTCGTCTGTTGCAACTGAAGAATTTGCTCAATTTCTCCATTTGCCACAATGATTTCAATAGTCGTCTACTGCAGAGGCTTCACAAAGTCTTTATGTGGGAAAGGCTTAATAAGAGAACTCTTATCCCTTGTGGTTTTATTCACCCTTTCCCACATACAACAAATCTGCAGCAAACAACTTTGATAACATCTAGGCAAAAACACAGAAAATGTCTATAAATCATTCTTCTTTTACCACAATGTCTTCACAAGTCGTCTGCTTCAGAGACTTCAGAAAGCGTCTATATTTGGGAAAGGGTTAAATGTAAATATAACTCGGGACTGATTTCCCAGATCAGAAGTTCAACAGTTATTAAACTCAATATCTTCATACCTTGCAACACAATATTGAGGCAGACTGAATTCATCCTCAGAATCAACATCTCTTGGTATCACAAATGGTTGTTTTCTGGGTAGTTCTGATTGGTCTGTATGCTCCTCCCATACTTTTGCCTCCTTCAACTGTCTAATGGTCTCCTGTTGATCTTTAGCTAGTACTAAAGGTTTACTTAAATCTGCTGTTATACTTATTTCCCCTGCTGGGACGTTAGGGTCCCCCTGAAAAGTGAAATTAAACCATTCCTCACATGCAGATGCATTTTGACGCACATGCAACACACAACTCTTAAATACATGAGCAATTCCTCCTTTTTCTACAAAGTCTTTTAACTGTAATCAATTATAATACCTCCATTAAAAAAGATTTTCAATATGTTTGCATATACTAGATAGTAGATATCATTAAGACAAACATTCTGACAAAGTTCTGCTCAAGTAAAAAATGTGGTCTACGAGTGTTTACAAGATTTTTTTCAAATTTGGCCTAGTGACCTAATTTTTTATCAGACATGACCCATATTCAAACTCAGCCTAGAAATCATCAAGACAAACATTCTGACAAAGCTTCAACATGTTCAAATTAAAAATGCATCTTCAAGAGTGATAGGATTTTCTTTAAATTTGGCCTAGTGTATTACTTTTTGACCCCACATGATCAAATTTTTTACTTGGCCAAGATTTGATGGAGATCCATGTTCCGATTAACATTCATGAAGATTGGATTCAAAATGTTTCCAGTAGAGAATAAACAAGGTGATTGTTGATGACGCAAGACGTACTGACAATGAACACAGAGTGATCACAATAGCTCTACTTGATCATCTGCATAAGCTACATGTATGTCATTGTTACCAGATTCGGAGGTTTCTTGTTAATGTCTTTTGATAACCCACAGACAAGGGGTAATTGCCCATAGAGAGAAGGTTTTCACTTTTCATCACTGTCTTTTGATAACCCGAAGACAAGGGGTAATTGCCCATAGAGAGAAGGTTTTCACATTTCTTCACTGTCTTTTGATAACGCACAGACAAGGGGTAATTGCCCATAGAGAGAAGGTTTTCACATTTCTTCACTGTCGTTTGATAATACACAGACAAGGGGTAATTGCCCATAGAGAGAAGGTTTTCACATTTCGTCACTGTCTTTTGATAACGCACAGACAAGGGGTAATTGCCCAAAGAGATAAGATTTTCACATTTCTTCACTTTCTTTCGATAACGCACAGACAAGAGGTAATTGCCCATGGAGGGACGGTTTTCTCATTACTTCAGTCTTTTGCTAACGCACAGAGAAAGGGTAATTGCCCATAGACCACGGTTTTCACATTTCTTCAGTCTTTTGATAACCCGAAGACAAAGGGTAACTGCCATTAGAGAGAAGGTTTTTACATTTCTTCACTGACTTTCGATAATGCACAGACAAGGGGTTATTGCCACTAGAGGGATGGTTTTCACATTTCTTCACTTTCTTTCGATAAAACACAAGGGGTAATTGCCCATAGTGAGACGATTTTCACATTTTCTACCATTGTTTTGTTTTTACCTGGTATGATATTTTAGATTTGTCTCTTTTAACCCTTTCCCAGCTATAGACGCGTTTTGACACATCTGCAGCAGACGATTTTTGAAAACATGACAAAAGGAGAAAATATTATACCAACATTTATAGAGCTTTTCCATGTTTTTGCCTAGATGTTTTCAAATTCATCTGCTGCAGATTTATTGAATATGGGAAAGGGTTAAAATCTTTGAGAAAATCAATGATTTTTTGTGGACAATTACATGTTTGAATTTTCTTGATGCAGATTTGAAAATATTGTGAAAACAAGAAACCGCTGAAGACGGTAAGGCCAGATTGTCGGCAATTTGAACTTGAAAATAGACAAACCAAGGTCAAGGTCAAAGTAACCATAGAAATCAAAAGAACTTGTTACTGGTTACCTTCAGGCAAAGTTTCAAGTTTGTAACCCTTTCCAGTGCTGAGATTTTGCCTCAACCTGAAACTTTAACCAAAATGTTGACAGACAGACAGACGGACATCGCCAATCTATAGACCAGAATTGTTAAAGCAATCTGGCCAAAAAGGAAGTTTGACTTAACAAAATTGCTCAAATTTACTTTACCGTATATACTCAGTTATAAGTCGCCCTCGTCTATAAGTCGCACCCCCTACTTCGAGGCCTAAAGTCTAGGGTTTGATGATTGACCCTCTTATAAGTCGCAGTTAGATTTTTGATTTTTTTCACGTCAAAACCCTATGACAAGCAGCGAGATATAACCCAAGTCATCATGATCGAGCATCAGATTTTTTGTTTAAAACATTCATATAATGTCCAATTAGTTTTATGTAAGCATTGATTTATAGTCTAAATAGATTTTACTATCATAAGAAGCGAGATATATAACCTTAAGTCATCAAGATCGAGCATCAGCTTTTTGTTTACATTATTTGAACATACAATGATGTCCAACTAGTTTTAATTTGTTTTATCTAAAGAGATTTACTGGGGAATACATAAACCGGTTTTGTCCGGTCACAAAAGGCCCCAGGTTATGTGAAAACACACTCGTCTTGATTAACCCTTTGTTTTATCTATGGTAATATAGCTCTCATTTATGGAGTTTATTCCCGATATTGTCAATTTGTTTCCAAGGTCGTTTGCTGCAGATTTGTTGTATGCGGGAAAGGGTTAACTGAAGGGGTAGAGGGTAGATGGAGGGAAAAAATCGGCGTTGCATAACTGAAATTAATTCGCATACAGTGATAATCTGCTAACTCAGATTAAATTCTTCCTTTTCCCATGATGTTTCTGAGGCAGCTGAAAACTTTTGAAAACATTGCTAATTTCCCCTTTGTTTGATAATATAGCTTTCGTTTATGGAGTTTGTTCATCCTTTTTAATAAAAATCCACGGTTCAGCGACCTCAATTCTAACAGTCAAATAATTCTAACACAACTGTCGCGTGTAAACCACACAGGTTTAAATTATCATCAAGCTAAAGGTGTTACATGTAAAATTACCCGAGGTCAAATTCTGCAGACGTGTACGTATTAGAGTGGGTAAAAACCGATAATTGCATTGTTAGCAGTTTGTATTTAATACACTTTAGCTACAGTTATTGTCTTTGTTACGACTCTCAAATACTGCAGATGTATCACAGTGGTAAAAGCCGATAATTGCATGTTTATCAGTTTTTACTTAATACACTTTAACGTCAATTATTGACCGTGTTAAATCACCCCGTGTGTAGTCTTGGGATTGTTTGTGGATTAATTATGACAATTTTGGTCCGACTTTTTTATCTCTTTAATTGGATCTGTGTTTGTTTTTTGCTTTCTAATGGTTTAATTTGGTACCATCACCCATGCAGGCCAAAATCACGGTGAAATGGGTCTTGTCGTGGCCATTATTATGGCTTCTTTTTATCACCTTCTGCAAACATGGACTTTCTAATTAAGATAGTTTGACAGCTACGTGTGTACGTGTCTACACAATGACAAATTATCACTTTCCCGCATGCAACAATTAAGTACAAGGCTACGTTGAAAACATCAAGGCAAGAAACATCGTGGATAAAGGAGAAATTGCTTATTGCAAGCAATTTTGAGTTAGCATTAACATTTCAAAATTCGGATGGGAAGCCTCAATATATGGTAATAAGGGTTAATAAGGGTTACAAATCAATGACTTTTTGTTTAAAATAAAAACAACACTTTATCCTGAAATATAAATTAAAGTTTATTACATTATTTTTTCAATCACATATAAAGTGACATACGACCTAGTAACAGTATTATGGTCTGTATATTTACGCATCTGGACTTGAGCTCCGCAATTTATATTTTCACAAAATTCAAAATGGCTTCCAATCGAGCTAAAATCGAAACAATAACTTGGAACAAATGACTTTTTAAATGTACATTCATAAGTTATATATTTTTTCTAGTGTTTGTTTTTATAAACAAATCAATTCTATAAGATATGTTTCTTTCAATCAAACTTGATTTATTCTGTTAAATCATCATTTAAGTCGCCCTTTTTATCAATGACCGGCCTGCACAGTTTTTGACGATCGGTGAATTGGAGGGTAATTTTTTCTGAATTTTTGCTTGACCCTCTTATAAGTCGCTCCCCCCACTTCACTTTCGATTTTGAAGGTAAAAAAGTGCGACTTATAACCGAGTATATACGGTACTCTATCATTGGTAAGAATTTTCAAACCATTTCCCACGTACAACAAATCTGTAGCAGAGGAAAAAAGTATGGAAATGCTATAAATAAAAGATAAATTATTGAATAATGTTGAGCAATTTCTCCTTTTGCCACAATGTTTTTAAATGTCTGCTGCAGAGGTGTCAGTAAGTGTCTATGTGGGAAAGGGTAAAAACTTGTGATCCTGTGTTTAACAAACCTCTGAGTTACCATCGAAGCTATCCTGGCTCAACAAAAAGAAAGACAAAAGAATGAACAGAATATTAACGACATTAAAAACATATAAAACTTTTGAAATTTCAAAGAAAGAAAAACTTACTGAGACTTTTCTTGTAACGGCTGTTTTTTTCTCAAGATCATAAGTCAAAAGCACTATCTCTGTTCCATGCCCACCATATAATCCTTTAAATAGGCCCGGTCGAGGTAAAAATGTTTCTGATGGTCTTGTTGATGGTATATGAAATGTTTGAAGGGTCTGCAATAGCCTGAAATAAGAAGTTAACCCATTTCTACATACAGACGCATTTTGATTATTACAGCAGACATGACAACCAATTTCTTCCTTTCCAACAATGTTTCTACTCTATTCTTATGGAGAATAACTCCTATTTTTTACTATGTACCAAGATATTTTAAACATCGTCTGCTGGAGATTATTTGTTAGTGGGAGTTTTAATCAAGTGAGTATTCTGAAATTGAATTTATAAGCTATAAATAATAGATGTTTTCCAAGCAGAAAACCCTAACCCTCATACAGCTAATATGCAGCGGTCGACTTTGAAAACATCTTGGCAAAAACTTGAAAAATCTCTATTAACAAGTAAATGGATTATTGTAAGCAATACAAAAGTCCCTTACCGGATGAGGATAGCCCCTTGTGTATTGTATGTGCATTTTTGGACACATCATCTTCTTAGATAGACTAACTGTGTGAAGTAATATCAAAATCTATTCGAGCAAGTGGAAGAAGCAGACCGGACACGAAATTGGGGACTGACAATGTTTAAATGCAAACTGTGACCTTGACCTTTGGAGTAGGTGGCTCGGTTCATGACACATCATTTTGTTATGGAGAATAATTGTGTGAAGTTATATCAAAATCCATTCAAGCAGTCCAGACACGCAATTGGGGACTAACAATGTTCGAGCCCAAACAATCAATTATCAAAATGTTCATCTTTAAAATTTGTGACCTTGACCTTCCATGTACAGACCTGGGTCTTCATTTGACACGCTAGTTGATCATGGTGTACATGTGTGCTCAGTTACTTGGGACTCCTATGATGCATGGTTGAGATGTAGGCCGGACAAGGTACAGTCCTATCAAACATTTCTCCTTTCGACCTTTGGCCTGTAAGTGTGACCTTGACCTTTGAGGTAAAGGCCTGTGTCTTATGCGCCACATGCCACCTCATCATGGTGAACATGTGTGCCCAGTAACATGGGAATTGAATGATGTATGGTTTCTTATTTCGACCTTTGACCTCTTAATGTGACCTTGACCTTTGGTTACAGGCCTGTGTGTTGTGCGCCACATGTCACCTCATCATGGTGAACATGTGTGCTCAGTATCTTGGGAATTACATGATCATGGTTTCTCATTTCGACCTTTGACCTCTAAGTGTGACCTTGACCTTTGAGGTACAGGCCTGTGTCTTGTGTGCCACATGTCACCTCATCATCGTGAACATGTGTGACCAGTAACTTGGGAATCCTATGATGCATGGTTGAGATGTGATCCCGACAAGGTAGTCCTATCAAACATTACTCATTTTGACCTTTGACCTCTAAGTGTGACCTTGACCTTTGAGGTACAGGCCTGGGTCTAGTGCGTGATACGCCACATCATCATGGTGAATATGTGTGCCTAGTAACTTGGGAATCCTATGATGCATGGTTGAGATGCGGGCCGGACAAGGTAGTCCTATCAAACAGTACTCAGTTTGACCTTTGACCTCTAAGTGTGACATTGACATTTGAGGTACAGGCCTGGGTCTTGAGCGGGACACGCCACCTCATCATGGTGACGTTAGTGCTAAGTTTCTTGGAAAGACTATGATGGATGGTTAATATGCAGGATGAACAAGGTACAGTCCTATCAAACAGTACTCATTTTGACCTCTAAGTGGGTCCTTGACATTTGAGGTACTGGCCTGGTTCTTGTGCGTGACACGCCGCCTCATCATGGTGAACGTTTGTGCAAATGTGCCAAGTGTCTTAGAAATCCTATGATGGATGGTTAAGATGCGGGCCGGACAAGGTTAGGTGGGACTGACAGTCAGACCAGGCAAAAGTATGGAAAATCTCAATAAATTAAATTGATCTGAAAACATTGTGGCAAGAGGTGAATCATGAGCAATGACATCTTTTGCTACAATATTTTCAAAAATCATCTACTGTAGATGCGTCTGTAAGTCGAAAAGGGTTAAAAAAAAAAGGTTAACCATTAAAATCTGAACAGATATGAAACATAAGTCCTTTAACGTGAGTTTAAAGTGCTGATAAGTTCAAACAAATCAAATCATTCAAACAATAATTGTATCTTAGTAATGGAAAATTACATAGATGCACTGTCTGGGCTTTACATCATCTTAGACTTTAACTTCTTTTTCCAATTTTCCACATTTTTAACATAATTTTCAAGATTTTTAACATTTGATTAAAACAAAACTGTTTATCATCTACTGTTAATACAAAAATACATAGAGTACACACTTATTAACCCATCGCTTCACATGACTTAACAATCAGCCGACGAACAATTTTAACAATCTAGAAAACTGAAAGATTTATATTGATACAGAGTTGAAACTATTACAATAAAAGGTAAAATTGCTCATTTTGAGCAATTTCACCTTTTATTGCAATGCTTTCAAAGTTCATGTTCAATGGCATCTGTGTGAAGTTATTGGTTAAAGACCGACAAAGCCATTGTATGTCATATCTGGATCAGGAAAACTATTTTTCCCTGACTGTTTCTAAAATTGCATTTGTTCACAATCCAATTTCAAAATTCACCGACAATTCACTAACTTTAACAAATAAATAAAACAAGAGGGCCAAGATGGCCCTAAATCGATCACCTGAGTGACAGAAAATTAGCAGCAAATATCTTGGAAAATTTAATCAGGAGTGCAAATGAAACTGCAAGGAGTGGACACTGTTAAAGAAATAGCGTATCAGTAAAGGCCATTTATTACATAATCTTGAAACCTAACAAGAACTTGAATAAGAATGGAATTATAAAGCCTGACTGCCATGTTTTTCAACCAATCAGTACCACTTGAACTTTTGTAGAGGGTCACCCAAGGAACATTTCTACCACATTATATTGGAATTTTACATGCAGATTCAGAGTATAAGATTTTTAAAGTTTGGAGATTTTGCCCCCTTTCTGATGCCGTAGCAACCAAAGGTCTAAATGGAATTTAAATCTTTGAACAATTTTGAAAGAGGACCACCAAAGGAACATTCCTGTGACATTTGATTGAAGTTTTTAAGTTATTTAGGATGAGATGATGTTTAAAGCTAAAAGTTTACGACGGACGGACGACGGACAGAGAGTGATCAGAATAGATCACCTTGAGCCTTCGGATCAGTTGATCTAAAACTTCCCTGAATGTTCAAGGTAGGTGGCAACCCTGGAAACATCTATCTCTAAGAGAAAAGCTACAAAATGAAAATATAAACATTAGCTAAATATATTGAAGCATCTTACTTTACTTTTTTGTGAGTTTGCCACTTAAACATACAAAGTTCTGGGTGAGTCCCTCTAACTGAACAGTCTTGTAAAAATTCCTCCATTTCCTGCGATGATAAGAAAGACATACAGGTGTGTGTGTGCTCAAGCTTCTACTTAACAGTGCATATGCCTAGAAGCAAGATCATCCTGTGAGATATCCCAATCCTAACCCTTTCCCACATATAGATGCGTTTCAACAAATCTGCAGAAGACAACTTTTGGAAAACATTGTGACAAAAGGAGAAATTGCTCATAATGAGCAGTTTCTTCATTTGTCAATATGATTTCAATTCTATTTTAATTTATAGAGTTACCTGGTAATACCATATTTTTACTTAAATGTTTTATCAGTAGCCAGCTTAACTTGTTGTATGTGGGAAAGGGTTAAAGGTGATACTGTACTTGAGCACAGACATGCTTATACATTCAATGTGATGTGTAATTAATGAATAATTGTTATAGCTAGTTATTTGATGTGGTATGGACATGTATACCAAGTTTCATTTGAAAATGTTGAAAGATTTATGAAATAATGAGTTATGAGGTAAGGTTAAAGTTTTGTGATGACACAGAAAAGGCCAAAGGTATTACAATAGCCAGACCTTTAATCTTCTAAAAACAGACGAGCTAAAAATTTACAGAAATATTCAAAAGAACACACTGTGTTGCCTGTCAGTTAACTCTATCCCACACATGCTAAATCTGCAGCAGACGACATTGAAAACATTGCAGCAAAAATATTGTAACAAATATGCTATTAATGAAAGAGTTCTTATTGAATAGAGTTGAAAACATTGTGGCAAAAGGAGAAATTGCTTATTATACATGTACAATGTTCTCAAAAATAAATGTGATGGAAAAGATTTACCTACAATTTCTTCTACATGTACGGTACCGGTATGTGTAATATGTTATCTCAGAAAATGACACCTAAAAAACTCCAAGGAAGTGAGTTGAAAAACGAAAACGTTTTTGTTATGATATTTTTTGTTGTTGTCAAAACTCATTTTGTATTAAACAAGAATGTTCCATTAAAACTGTTACTTTGTCGCTAAAAGTAACAGTTAAGTTCAATGTTTAATAAGTGAACTGGACCTTAGAAACCATAAATTCTGAGCTGATTTCTCATTTAGCTATTTAGTATAATTTACTTCTGAAATTTAAATTTTCACAATTCAAGGTTACTACAGTGTTTGAGCCGAAGCGCAAGCTTGACACACCCTTGAGCACCCAATCAACAGTATTAACTCATCATACAATAGACATCCTTAACCCTTTCCCTCATAAAGACGCTTTCTGATGCCTCTGCAGCAGACAGCTTTTTTGAAAACATGGCAACAAAAGAAGAAATTGATCAGAACAGGCAATTTCTCCTTTTGTCACCATGTTTTCAGGTATGGAAAATCATTTGCTGCAGATTTGTTGTATGTGGGAAAGGGTTAACCCTTTCCCTCATATAGACGCTTTCTGAAGCCTCTGCAGCAGACGGCTTTTTGAAAACATAGTGACAAAAGAAGAAATTGCACAAAACGAGCAATTTCTCCTTTTGACACAATGTTTTCCACTTAAAGTCATAGGTTATCCATTCAATTATAGAGATTTTCTATCTTTTGACAAAATATGTTCAAAGTCGTCTGCGGCAGAATTGTCGTATGAGGGAAAGGGTTAAAAAAGACAGGACAACAAAATGGAAAATCTCTATAAATGAAAGAGTAATTATTAAAATGAGTTGAGAATGAGAACATTGTTGCATAAGGAGAAATTATGAGCAATTTCTTTTTTTGCCAGAATAATTTCAGAAGACGTCTGCTGCATAATGATATGCATCTAAAAGTGGTAAATGGGTTGAAATAGATAAAGATTAACATGTTTTAACTTATCAGAAAACTAGGTTCCTAAAGATAAGAATGTGCATACTTTTTGTTCTAGGCATTTGTCTGGCTTGAACCCTTCCTTCCATTTCTTTATCACCACTGCAGTCCTATCGTTGTTCTTCACATTTGCCTGTAAGATTGTTTAACCCTTTCAAACATACAACAAAGCTGCAGCAGACAACTTTGAAATTAATTCCGTCAAAAATATGGAATCTCTTAATAACTGAAAGCACACTAATGGAATAAAGTTGAAAACATTGTGGCAAAAGTAGAAATTGCTTATAATGAGCATTTCTCATCATGTAGTCACAATGTTTTCTTAAGTTGTCTGCTGTGTGAATTTTTTCCAAATTTTCTAAAATGAAAATTCAGAGACCATACCACTTTTAATAATACTGTTGGAAAAGAAAAAACTGCTGATGATGAGCAGTATCTCCCTTTCTCATGACAACTGGTATGTCTTATTCTAATTTTTCTAATTATACTTTCTAATGGCCAGTTGTTTCATTTTTACTACATGTACTACATGTACACTACAAAAAAAAAAAAAAAATCAAAAACATCATAACATATACAGTATGTGTTAAATCATACAAACAATACTGTTGATTTGTGTTGGGACGATGATCAATTATTATCGAAAGTTGATCGGATATGCATCACGTTAGCGATAATCAATTGCAATTTACCACAATCGATTATCAATCGGTTCACCTTTTTTGCTTCATTTATGTTTGATTAATATTCGCTTCCACAAGGGAGATTACTTTCGTGGGCTAGCATGTAAATACAACAACTTGAAATCGAAACAAAGTCTATTTTTGGCAATAAAATGATACAACCTAGTAAAGACAAGACATTTAGCTGGTATATTTTTTATCAAACATAAATAATAAGAAGCATTGCGAACATTAAGGCTTTTTAAATACAGTATGAACCGATTATATAATCAATGTCTAATCGAATGAGGCAAAGTGATTATAACCGATAATCGATTGTAAAAATGGAACCGATGGCCCAACACTACTGTTGCTTGCTAATACTATATGTACATGACTCAAATATTTACGTTAATTTTAAATTGCAAAATACGAAACCACTTTGAAATGGATTAGAGACATGAACATATAATATATATTCAAAATGATAAATATTTTTTCTTAGTAAAAGTTTCCATGTAATTTCTATAACAGGTCTGTTAACCCATTCCCACATACAACAAGTCCGCAGAAGACAGACTTTGAAAACATCCAGACCCAATTGTAGAATATCTCTAGTAATTAATATGCAATTTTTTAATAGAGTTGAAAACATTGTGTCAAAAAGGAGAAATTGCTTGTTCTGTTTTCGAAAGTTGTCTGCTGCAGAGGTGTCAGACAGCATCTGTCTAAGAGAAAGGCTTAATTCAATATCTTACTGCCGTATTCGTTATATCACAAGGCTGCCTGTCACAGAAACCTGGATTCCATTCCACTATGACGTCTTTTTCTTCTGATAGAAATATCTTGAATATTTCTTTTCTATGAAGTGCTTCTCTCACATCTTTTGTTGGATAATATTCCTCTGCCTTGATGCAACCTTCATCATACTGATCAAACAAAAACTTTTCAATTAACCCTTTCCCTCATACAGACGCATTCTGATGCCTCTATAGCAGATGACTTTTTGAAAATATTGTGCCAAAAGGAGAAATTGCTCATGGTGAGCAAATTCTACATTTGCCACAATGTTTTCAACACTTTTCAATGAATTTAAAACCTTTCATTTATTGAGGTTTACCATATTTTCACCTTCAAGTTTTCAAAGTGGTCTGCTGCAGGCAACTGTGAAATCTGTGAAAAAATATGGAAATTTTCCATAAATGAAAATTGTTTTTTTTTTAATACAGTTGAAAACAATGTGGTAAAAGGAGAAATTGCCTCTTTTACCAAAATGTTTTAGAACGCCATCTGCTGCAGAGTTGAACCTTTCCCTGATGTTTGCTATTTTTAATCTTCTATTAAAACATCAGAGTAAACATTAGTTGTGGAAACATTGAAATGTAATAAAGAGTGCCTTCTACTTTTCAAATATGAGCAATTTCTCATTTTGTCACAATGTTTTCTTCAATTACAGTAATAAGTTCAGCCTTACAACAAGTGTTAGGGAAACACCCTTTCCCTGATGCAGATGTCTTTTGAAAACATTTTGACAAAAGCAGAAATTGTCCAGAGTGGGCAATTGAACCATTGTGAAAATTGTTTTCTTCTCTATCTAGAAAATAAGAAATAAAGGAACATTAAACATTAATAAAATTATTTACTGTCATGTCAAGGTGACCAGTTCACCTATCTTTGTATTTCCTGTCTTTCTCACATCAGTACTCCACACAATTTTCCACAGCAAAAGATGCATGTCACATTTACTTGAGACAAATTTCAGAAAGAATGTTGGATGAGCTGGGATTCAAACTCACAACCCCTAGGCAGTAGTGTAGTCTTCTTTGAAACATATGTGGAAAGAGCTGTTGTGATATATATATCAAATTGCAAGTATAATCTTGCTACAGAGTTGGAGACATTGTGGAAAAAGGAGAAATTGCTTGTTTTTCAGAACTATGAAGCAGACTTTTAAAAGCATTGTGACAAAACAATGTTTTCATCTCTCTTAAATATTTTATACTCTTAAGTCCAGAGATTTTTCATATTTTTACTAAGATGTTTTCAAATTTACTGTTGCAGATTTGTTGTATGTGGGAAAGGTAGTCCAGGTTTCTGATCTTTGAATGTAATCGTATGTTACAATGCAATAAGTCAATATATTGAGATTAGTTGGAAAGGGGGTAAAACATACCCAAATATGAATAAGTCCACCATAACAGGAAGACTTGTCTCTCCACAGTCCAAGCAGATTCCCATGTCTAAATAAAACTAAATAAAGAAATACAAGTCAACTATCAAACAAACTGTTTTTCAACAACAACATTTGATTTGATTTCAAAATCTATCAATAGGAATTCACCTAGGCCGAGTGGTTAGCGTCATGTTTTTGAGACTGGGCATTCCTGGTTCGATCCCCAGTCACAGCCTTCATGGTGGAATGCCCTTGTGCAAAGCACATTTCCTATCCTAGTACTGGTTTGTTTACCCAGGGATAATGAATAAGTGAATTGTCGCTGTGAAATAATGTTAAACCAACAAAAAAACTTAATAAGTTCATAGTCTATCTCCCTTCCTGAATCCTCCATTACTTTTTTGGCTCTGATTTAGATATATCATCCTTAAATTAAATAAACAAGAAATGCAGCAAAGCAAGTTAAGCAGGTTTTGGAACGGTGACCATAACACAGATGATCTATTTTTAGTAACAGTGACCGTGTCCAAAAACAATCCAATGGTTCCTTTCTATCTATTCTAACCTGCTTTCCTGTGAAATTTGATTCGAACCAGTCAAGTCTAAAGAAAGTTTTCAAGTGGAAATAAAATATAGATGTATCAAAATATGTCTGTAAAATGAAAAAGGCTTAAAGATATTTCCAAAACTGACAAAACCTGGTAAACAGAAAGCACTTTGTTCATGATTTCAAGTATGATATTGAGATAAAATAACAGGTATTTTTTTCTTTCCTTACAAAGTTTTCCACAGACTTCTGGAAAAGTCATGTAAAAGTGTTAGTTGTAACATAATTTTTCCATCATACAGGCATTTGTTATCACCTATAGCAGACAACTGTCAAGTTCACAGAACAGGGGCATATTGCTAAAACGTGATCAATTTCTCCATCTTCCACAATGTTTTTTATTTGGTATCAACATTCTGCTTCCAATATTATAGATTTTACACTTTTTTTGCCGACATTTTCAAACCAGAAAACTTGAAAAATATCACATCAGTTAAATGATAAAAAATTAACTCATCATACCTTGTCCATACAGTTCCCTGTAGGATAGATTCCAGCCATCTAGAGAAGTGAAAGAGTATTCTGGAACAAGAAGTAGATCTTTCAGTTATAAAGAAAATTAATTTCAGTGAAATTATCATGTCTCCTTGATAAAACTCTAAAAACGGTGAATTTATGATTATGATAATCCACTGAAATGCACATAGTAAAAGAGATAATGCTACTTAATAATCTACTTTATATCACTTAGTTGTAGTAGAATCTCATCCTGTGAATTCTGTAAAAGCCTCATCTATATCTCTCTTTAAAATTTAGTGTAATAATACTTAATTAAATCTTACTGCTAGAGCTCGATTAAAGATCACATTTTTTTAAAAAGTTGGGTCTGCATTTAGTGCTACAACTGGATTTTGAATCATGATGTCTTAATAATTATATATCGCTAATCGAGTATGATACTGTCTTGTATCTTTCACCTAATCATTTCTTTATTATACCTTTTCCTAATTAACCCTTTCCTTCATATAGACGCTTTCTGACGCCTCTGCAGCAGACCGCTTTTTGAAAACATAGTGACAAAAGAAAAAATTGCACAAAACGTGCAATTTCTCCGTTTGCCACAATGTTTAACACTTTTTGTCATAGGTTATCCATCCAATTATGGAGATTTTCTGTTTTTTGACAAAATACGTTCAAAGTCGTCTGCTGCAGAAAAGTCGTATGAGGGAAAGGATTAAAAACATGTGGGGAAACTTGAGGGATACAACAGAAGTATATGATTGATATATATGTAGAATCCAGTAATATGTCAGATCTATGCTGTATAATTCCTTACCTTTCCAATAATTTGCAAAGAGCTTATCATTGCTTGATGGTTGGAGTTGTTAGTATTTAGTACTTTGCAACAAATAAAAAAGGTAAGAAATCCTCAATTAGATTAGAATTACATCTGAACATGTATGACAGAGGACTAGATAAGGAGGAGTAAATACGTCTTTCTTCAATGATATCTCTGTAAGCACTCATGTTCTGAGTACTCAAAAGAATGTTCTCATTGATTACCAAAGACATAGGTTTTGGAGGTCAGATACGGTTTTAGAGCTTCAGCTTGAAAAACGCTCCTTATCTAGAGCTCTGCTGTATCCTCTACTAATAAGCCAAATAAGCGAATAATAGGTAAAAAAACCTTATTTTTACTTGAAATGCGTGTATGTCTCTAGTAGACTGCAGTGAGTGAGTTAAAAGTCTATGTACATGTTAATGTGTTGAAGCAGGGACACTATATTACATAGTGTATATAGTGTCCCTGGAGGAAGTGAATGTTTTTAATTGGGATTTGTTTTAGACTACCTAAAGTTAAAAATGGATAGGATGATAAAAAACTGGGAACTCTTTTCATTGATATATGTGTGCCAGCTGGTTAATTAGTTTAAAATGATGTATTTAAGGTTTGACATTTTATGATTTACTAAATGACATCCGGTTATAGGTACCACCCGGTTTATATGAAACTACTCCTTACCTCGAAGACATGCCTTTTGCCACAGCAAATCAATGTTTGTTATGTCCCTGAAAGCTGTACATGCTTGCCCCAATCGCGATATATCGGTGCCCTTTAAGTATGACAAACAATACGTAATCGTTTCTATCGGAAGGTCTACCAAATTCATCGTCGTAAGTGTTTACCTGGGCACCGGATGACTCCTTTCGCCCCCTGTTCTATTCGACCATTCGTAACTCTCTTCATTCCAGGCGGGAAAATTCAAATATGACATAAGAGTAGCAGACTGTTATGATGTTTTACGCAGCTTCAACAATTTTTCAGTTATATTTCGGCGTTTCTTGGGTAAGTTACCAGTATCAATGGTCCATCTATTCTGACACCAGCCAGTCAGTCGTAAAACTGGTGTATTAAATTCGGCCTAATTATGCAAAAAAAAAAAAAAAAAAAGGGAACTTATCCTAGCCCCAATTTTTGCGGAGGTCATTGAAGGAAGAAACATATCTGTCCAATTATTCTGAAATAAGACTCGAGCACTTTCAGAGAACACGAATTTTAATATTTTGTCAATTTGCTACTCTTCTGATGCCGTTTGGTAATGTTATTCAATCAATTAATATAGCTTAAACACAATGTGTATATTGGTCACCTAATAAATATTTTTAAGAAGTTATCTTCAAGACAGACAAGTAGATTAAGACGAGAACAATGTAAACATTTTTTTTGCAATTTCCCTAGCCTACTTTCCCGAATTCTGCTGCAACAGCCAACAAACTGTTCCATGCAATTGAAAACATCTGGTTAAAATATCACACATAGAAATAAAATTGTCCAAATTTTTCACATTTTGTAGCAAATAAAACCTTGAAGTCACATTTGGCACATAAACAAAAAAATATATATTCTGAAAGCTTAACATTTCAACTAAAGTTAGAGATACAATGAATAACTGGAATTTCTTTGTATTTTGAATAATGACTGTTTTAAAAGTCACCGATGTTGGGATTTCTGAATTATATTATTTTTTTCTAAAAATTAATAGACTGACATTTTTCATACGGATAACTGTTAACAAACATATTATCAAAACCTGTAATATATTAAATTGTTATCTATTGCAATAGAAGAATGTTTAAACTTCCAGAAAATATTTTTTTATTTTCATATCTTGCGGAATAGTTTTTGAGTTTTATACTTGCTACAAATGTCGGCGCGATTGATATTTTAGTATATAATTTTAGTTACTTATCCCTGTTATCTGCGTCCCTAGTTGTATGAAGCTTAAAATTAATATGAACCGATAACAGGTGAATGTCGGATAGCCTTATAGGTGAGCCTTATAGACGACCTTCAGTTGTGATACTCTTTAAACAAAAAGGGATATACATCAGCAATTGAGACATCTAGTATTAAAGTTCCTCAACTCTGCCTTTGACATCTATCCACTTGGGAAATTTCATTTAAATACATGTACCTACATTACACTTGTAGAAGTTATGCTCTAGACAAGCATAAAATAAAACAAAAAGATAACTCGGCAATTAAAGATTATAAAGTTATGGTTCTTAAACCTTGCACTTCCTGAGACTCCTCTCATATAATTTTTACCACTTTTTCACATACAATTGGTTAGCGGTCGACGACTTTGAAAACACCAATGCAAAATTAAGGATTTTGTCTATCAGGTAAAAGTTTGGTAATTGAAAAGATTTGAATTCAACAGGCAAAAGGTGAAACTGCTCATTGTGAGCAATTTCTCATTTTCCCACAATGTTTTCAAAAGCTTTCTGCTGCAGAGGAGTTAAAGTGCATCCACATATGGGAAAGAGTTAAACACACATGAAGTTTCTAAACTTTTATTAGAAAGGGTTTGATACCCCTATGCGTTTCGCTCCAGACAAGAAATTGTCAACACTGACGCTGGAAGACTAGTCAAGCTAAAACGGTGAAGTGTTGTCATCCGCTCAGTAAACTTCAATTAAGCATCTTTTATTGATGAAACTATAGATGTAGGGTGAAAATCAAAGAGAGAAAAATGTTAAGATTCATCTCCACGTTTTAACCTTTTCCCTCATACGACAATTCTGCAGCAGACGACTTTGAACATATTTTGTCAAAGAATAGAAAATCTTTAAAATTGAATGGATAACCTATGACTAAAAGTGGAAATCATTGTGGCAAAAGGAGAAATTGCACGTTGTGTGCAATTTCTTCATTTGTCACTATGTTTTCAAATAGCCGTCTGCTGCAGAGGCGTCAGAAAGCGTCTATATGAGGGAAAGGGTTAAAAGTCAAAATCAAAGTATTTTCATATATTTGCTGACTGCTACAGTTGTTGAATGTGGGAAAAGGTTAAGTCATCTGGTTTAAAAATGTCTGAGGAAAGACAATGATACATCTACTATAGTTTAATCAATCAATTACCAATCAGTTATTTGCAGAAATAGAATAAACAAATCCAGTTTAGCTGAACTCCATTGTTTCAAACAACATAGCCAATTTCCATGGAAACGTTTATGACATTTACTTTAAAATGACATCATGCATGTTCAATGTTTGTTCAATAATTTCTCTAGTAAGGCTAGATTACGAAGGGCATAGCAGAAAATACATTTTGAATAAAAAATGATAACACTGCCCAAATTTTTTAGTAGTTCTGACTTAAGATCAATAATTAGTCTGACAAAAAGTTTTCATGTTTTTCAAAAATCAAAATGGCCTAAAATAAGTATTTTCAGTTTGTAAATGTGAAGTTTAGCAAAACAGAAGGATTATACTGACTTATTGTTAGTATATGATTTCTTCATATGTGTAACAATATACATGGTCTAGCTTTCAGACATGACTACAATCAAATGGTTAATCCTAATGAGCGTTTTCTCTATTTGCCACAGTTTTAAGACTCTTTTTCAATAACTGTACTTTCATTTTTTTTTATTATATAATTTCGAAGTAGTCAGTTTCAATGTTTTTGTCATATAGGGTTAAAGCTTTCACAATATGCCTGGTTTATCTTGAAAGAAGAAACACTTTAAAGCCATTGATTGGTTGACACCCAAGGACATGTGTTGGCATCACTTTGCAAGTTTTGTCCAATTCAAGGTGAAACCTGAAATAGTAAAAAAAACCAATGAAGTTATTTGATCAGTGTTCTTCCTGTACTAATTAACATATGGCTCTGATTTTTTTTGTTTTTTAAAATCTTGTCATTATTAAAACTGTATAAGGACTTCCTTCTGAACATTCTGAAAGCTCGTAAAAGTACGCCTATATGTTACAAGGGAAAGTGGTCAGTCAATACACACAGGAATGGCACGCACTTACTAACGCATCGAACAAAGGAAAAATATATATAACAATGCTAGAGTCTTGAGTGCGACATAGTACAAGGTAAACTCAGTTCATTTATTGTATTGCAGTGCTAAAGGCAGAACTTGCTTGTAATGAGTAATGTCATCTTCTGACACAATTTTTAAATATTATTCGATCATATTTACTTTTATTTATAGATTTTTCATTTTTTGCCAATATTTTTTTCAAAGTTGTCTACTAAAATTTGATGTATGTAGGAAATCTTAAAGGATATATTTGATCGAGTTTTGAAAATGTCCCTTTTCCCTCAATGTTTTCAAAGTCACATGCTGCAATGATATAAAATGGATTTTATTTCAGGGAAAGGGGTACTTTACCCTTACTTACTTAGATAACATAACATAAGAAAGTACATTGTTATATGTTAATAAATGAAATTCACTACTTACGTTTGAAGAACTCGTGATAAGATAACCTTTAGTTTTATCATGGTGAAATCTTGTCCTAAACAGTTTCTGAAATTATTATAAAAACAATGTTTTAATAACCTCAGTACGGAACTGATTTTCTCTACACTAATGCAGTAAACTTGAAGAAAGTACAAATAAAACACATTGATATATAATTATAAAATGCTAACTTTATTGAATAACGTTTTATTAAAAAAAAAATGTTTTCTGAAGCTGTAAAATAGAAAAATATAATTTTATTTTGAGATATGGGAAACTCTCCAAATGAAAGTGTAGTTTCAGAAGAAAGTATAAAGACATTTTTTTTTTAACACGCTTCTAAATGGGTCTGCAGGTTGGAAGGAGTTAAAGCGTTCACCTGTTTCCTGATACCGACCACTCATTCATTCGTTAACAACCCTTGCCCACATACAGACGCTTTCTCACGCATCTGCAGCAGGTGACTTTTGAAATCATTGTGGCAAAGGGAGAATTTTTCCACACAAACGGCGCAAGTCCTGGTTAGTTCTTAAGTAAACAGACATCGAGCGTGATTAATACAAGGTTTTAAAGCTTGTTTCGCAATCGATGTAAAATAAATCAATTAAAACTAAAAGGAGAAACATTGCAATTTCTTTATTTACCAAAACGATTTTAACTCTATTCAATAATTAGCTTTTGAATGGTTAATATAGTAAACTAAAACCTATGATACCTTGGCCCAGTTGAAAAGGGGAAAAATTCCAAATCATCGGAGTCAATGGAATCCTGAAACCGCTCTGGCTTGAAATCCTTGAAAGAAAGGAACAGTAAATTTCACATGTTAAAATTGTTCAACTTTTCTTGTAATGGTCTTTTTAATGCAGCAATGTTTATTATTATAACTCACGTGACTTTGTAATGTTAAATTCTCATATACATCATGGGCAATTTCTTACTGTCTCATGCTAACAGCACGATTTTGACCGGTTAACAGTATACTGTTACATGGCACGCGCGTCAAAAATGTTGGTCATGCATGTGCATGGCGTCTTTTAAAACAATAACGTCACCGTTTTGACGCGCGTGGCATGTAACAGTATACTGTTAACCGGTATATTCATATGTGTGTGTTATATTGTAGTAAATCTACCCATGTTCACCTCCCCTACAAAGGTACAGAATACATTGAATAAACTTGTAACTTTGTTCGGTATAATACAAATAAATATTGCATGGCTTCCAGTGTGACAATACATATTGTCAACATTCGGGTAAATACTGTTAACCTTGGCTTCGCCTCGGGTAACAGTATTTTCTTCATGTTGACAATATGTACCGTCACACTGGAAGCCATGCAATATTTATATACTGTTTACACACAAAAAATAGATGCTGCAGAAAACAGTGCCAAACTCATAAAAAACACTCTTTACCACCTACTTTTAACCGTTTTCCACATGGTGACACATTTTGATGTATCAACAGCTGATTATGAGTAATATCTCCGTTTGCAACAATGTTTTTAACTCTATTCAATACCAATATATTAGGCTAATGCATTTATAGCAGATTTCTTTTATGATTGAAAGGCTTAATATGTGTCATTGCCTCAGAACTTGGTTTACACACAGATACATTTACATGTATACATGAACCTGTGCTAAAGACCACATTGGAATAGTAATTCCCTGTCTATAGTGACCATACTTTTATTTTCCGAAATACTCATTTTCTATATAAATGACCTTGCAATTAAAGACCAGACGTGAACAAAGACCAGATTGTTCACTTCGCATGGTGGTCTTTAAACACAGGTTTGACTGTATCTTTATTTATGACAAGTTTGCATTAAGAACTTCCATATCTATGCAATCTGATCCAAAAGTTCATGTTCGTCAGAGGTATTGTTAAAGCCTTCAGTGACTTAAAGGTAAATCTGAATCTACTTTGGTTTCAACCTACTTTAGAGGACTACATAAGGGGAGGGGAGGGGGAGTAAATATATCTCGTATTACTCCACAAAACCTTGAAATGTGGGCACCAAAAGAAACGTATCACTGAGACGAGGCTTTTGGATACCCACAACAAAGGGTTTGAGTGTCAAACAAGGATTTAAGAAAACATAAAATTGATTCATATCCAGAACTCTAAAAGCAATATGGATGTTTTTGTAGAGCTTGGTAATTTTTCGTAATTACCTTACAATTTTCCCATACACCACTGTTATTCGAGGAATGTATGTTTAATTGGACTAAGCTTCCAGGTTCAAGTCTTATACCATCAACATATAGTGGCTTGTCAAGGGTCCTTTCCACCAATGGCACAACGGTGTAAACTCTTAATACCTCTTTGATAAAACAGTGTAAATATTGCAATTTAAACAGATGATCCCTGTAATGTAGAATTAATAATTACAAAGTAACACTTTCCAACATACAGACTCATGACGAGCCATTTCTCCTTTTGCCAAAACGTTTTAAATTTTATTCAATAATTATACTATCATTTCTAAAGATTTTTCATATTTTGGCCTCGATGTTTTTAAAGTTGTCTGCTCCAGATTTGTTACAAATGTGGGAAAGGGTTAAATTACTGTGGAAAACAGTGTAAAACCCCAATATTTCAGATCAAATAAACACAGTTGACACAGAAGGTATACTGTTAAATACATTTCTTACCATAGCATGTTATGTAACAGTAGCGATATCGGGCTAGGTATTGTTGTAAGAGGGGCATTGAAAATTAACATCTTTCGAGACCGAAGTTCGAGAGAGATTTCAAACTTTCCACGCCCCGAGTAGACAATACAAAGCAAAATATCGCTACTGTTAGATATTTTTCCTCTTATTTTATACCTTTGTAAAAAAAAAAAAAAAAAAATAGACACCTTTCTTTATTTTTGTCAACGAATAACACAATTTAGTGAATTTACACATAAACTAAAATTTATAATAAGCGTGTGAACAACTCCCCACTACCTCATTTTGAATGACGTAAATGCGTATTTCAATGACGTCACATCATACGGTATTTTAATCCGTCTTGTTTGAACTGTGCATGACCACCTGCATGCATTTGCGCTGGGAAATGTGCAGGTATATAATACATATGATTAACTAACCCTCTCCCTGACAGATGACTATTAACGCCTCTGCAGCAGCTGACTTTTGTAGAAAATTGTGAACAGGAGACATTTGCTTTTCCCATATTTAAAAGCGTGTATCAGAATTAACCTGCCAATTTTTTAGTTTAAACATATTCTTTTCCAGATAAATCAGTTAACCCTTTCCCTCATATAGACGCTTTCTGACGCATCTGCAGCAGACGGATTTTTGAAAACATAGTGACAAAAGAAGAAATTGCTCAAAACGAGCAATTTCTCCTTTTGCCACAATGTTTTCAAATTTAAGTCATAGGTTATCCATTCAATTATAGAGATTTTCTATTTTTGGACAAAATATGTTTAAAGTCGTCTGCTGCAGAATTGTCGTATGAGGGAAAGGGTTAAACTGTTGAGCGTTTCCCTTATATCGTATTTAAACACTGTCAGACACATGCTGATGCATCTCCAACAAACGGATTTTGGAAATATTTGGCAACAGGAGAAATGTCTCATGATGAGCAATTCTCCTTCTGCCAAAATGTTTTCAACTCTATTCAATAATTTGTCACATACAGACGGCTTTCGAAAATATTGTGGTAAGAAATTACTTATAATGAGAAATTTCTTTTTTTGCCACAATGTTTTCATTTTTAGCTCACCAGAGAACACAGTGCTCAAGGTGAGATTTTGTGATCATCTTTTGTACGGCGTCCGACAGCCGTCGTTCGTCGTTCTTCGTTCGTCGTCCGTCGTCCGTCGTCAACATTTGCTTGTTTTAAAACACTCTAGAGGCAACATTTTGCATCCAATATGCATGAAAGTTTATCAGAACATATATCTCCAACAAATCGAGGCCAAGTTCGAAACTGGGTCACGTCGGGTCAAAAACTAGGTCATTAGGTCAAATTTAATGAAAATGGCTTGAGCATGTTGAAACTTTGTCAGAATGTTTGTCTTAGTGATATCTAGGCCAAGTTCGAATATAGGTCATGTCAGGTCAAAAACTAGGTCGCTAGGTCAAGTTTAATGAAAATCTTTTTAACACTCTGGAAGCCACATTTTGAGCATGTTGAAATTGTGTCAGGACGTTTGTCTCAGTGATATCTCGGCCAAGTTTGAAACTGGGTCATGTCCAGTTAAAAACAAGGTCATTAGGTCAAATTGAAGGAAAATCTTTTTAACACTCTGGAAGCTACATTCTAAACTTGAGCATATTGAAACTTTGTTAGAAAGTTTGTCTTGATGATATCTAGGCCACTATATATGGGTCATTTTGAATCTTTGTCAGAATATTTGCCTTGAAGATATCTAGGCCAAATCAAATATGGGTTTGGTCAGGTCGAAAACTAGGTCACTAGACCATATTGTATAAAACATCTTGTTAACACTATAGAGATTGCATTTTTGACTTTAGCAGCTTAAAATCTTGTCAGAAAGTTTGTCTTGATGATATTGTGACCTCTGGAAATTGGAAGCAAAACTTTCCTACAGAATTGGAAACATTTCACAGAATTGTTTCAAAAGTTGTTTGCTACAGGGACATCAAAAGTCATCTCTAACAAGGGCATTGCTGATTGTGATTACCATTCCACTTCCCCGTCTCCTATAACGGCGTCTACTTCCTCATAAACCTTGGTTTGAATCTCTGGGTATATGGAGAGGCAGTACAAAGCCGAGGTCAATGCAGAACTTAAGCTATCATGTCCTGGAAGGAGGAAAACAATGAAATGTGAAATAAATTCCTACAGATTAACCCTTTCCCACATACAGACGCTTTCGGATGCCTCTGCAGCAGTTGAATTTTGAAAACATTGAGACAAAAACGAGATATTGCTCATGAAAACCAATATCTCAGTAATTGTACCTTTTTTCATTTTCAATGTTATTGCCTAGATGTTTTAAAGTCGTCTGCTGCTGATTTGGTGCACATGGGAAAGGGTTAAGCAAATTTGGGAAAGGATAAATTATTCAAAGTTTCTTTTGTTTCTCCATTTTTATTTTTTTTCAACTGTACATTATAATTATTTTTCCCAATTTCAAGAAAATGGTTAACTGTTTGCAGGAGAAACACAAAATTAACCCTTTCCCATATACATACAACAAACCTGCAGAAGAAATGTTGAAAACATATTGGCAAGAACATGAACACTCTCCATAAATAAAAGTTTAATTATTATTTATTATCAAATAGCATTGAAAACATTGTGGCAAAAGGAAAACTTTCTCATTATTAGCAAGTTCTGCTATTGGCTCAATATTTTCAAAAGTAATCTGCTTCAAAGATGTCAGAAAGCGTCTGTATCTGGGAAATGGTTAAAACTATCTGTAGGACAAACGTCGATATTTAGACAGAATACCTTTAAACAAGAAAGCTTCAATTTCCTCTTGTATATCCATGTTTGAGAGTTCACTTCCATCATCACCAGTGGTGGTCAACAAGGCATCCAGCAGGTCCGATTTTTGGGATGAAATTTTTCCATTTTTAACTTTCTTTGGTTTAAAATATAAGAGAAAATATGTTTTCTATTTCAGGGAAAGGTGTAAAATACTATTTCTATAACTCAATCATTTTTATCTTCGTTTAGATTGTTTTCAAAGTTGTCCTCTGCAGATTTCTTGTAGGTAGGAAAGGTTTAACGATAATTTTGATCAAGATTTGTAAATGCTGTAGGAAACAGTGAAATGTTTCCTTTGTCCACGATGTTTTCATGGTCAAATGCTGCAATGGTATTAAAAGTCTACCAT